>JARQAC010000011.1:5670528-6909870 GCA_036172945.1 Meloidogyne incognita | reverse complement strand
TACCTATGGAAGACCATCCCGTACCTTGGTATATGTAACCGGGAGGTATGAAAGCCCGATCCTATTGAAATATTATTTTGAAAAAAGGGGGTTGTCAGTTCAGTGCGGAATTTTCAGTGTGGGTGTCATGGACAATTTGATCACTGGACAATTTATCACTGGACATTTGGTCAGTGACAATTGATCACTGGACATTTGGTCATGACAATTGATCACTGGACATTTGGTCAGTGACAGTTTGTCGGTGGCATTTTATCGGGGGGGGGTTAGGAAGAAGGTGGTCTACGTCTAATCAAAGGTCTAAGTGCCCTACTGTCTGTACCTATGGAAGACCATCCCGTACCTTGGTATATGTAACCGGGAGGTATGAAAGCCCGATCCTATTGAAATATTATTTGAAAAAAAGGGGTTGTCAGTTCAGTGCGGAATTTTCAGTGTGGGTGTCATGGACAATTGCTCACTGGACAATTTATCACTGGACAATTGGTCAGTGACAATTGATCACTGGACATTTGGTCAGTGACAATTGATCACTGGACATTTGGTTCATGACAGTTTGTCCGATTTGGCATTTTGTCGGGGGGGGGGGGGGGGGGGTTCAGGAAGAAGGTGGTCTACGTCTAATCCAAAGGTCTAAGTGCCCTACTGTCTATTACCTATGGAAGACCATCCCGTACCTTGGTATATGTAACCGGGAGGTATGAAAGCCCGATCCTATTGAAATATTATTTTGAAAAAAGGGGGTTGTCAGTTCAGTGCGGAATTTTCAGTGTGCGTGTCATGGACAATTGATCACTGGACAATTTATCACTGGACAATTGGTCAGTGACAATTGATCACTGGACATTTGGTCAGTGACAATTGATCACTGGACATTTGGTTCATGACAGTTTGTCGGTGGCATTTTAGCGGGGGGGGGGTTAGGAAGAAGGTGGTCTACGTCTAATCAAAGGTCTAAGTGCCCTACTGTCTGTACCTATGGAAGACCATCCCGTACCTTGGTATATGTAACCGGGAGGTATGAAAGCCCGATCCTATTGAAATATTATTTTGAAAAAAGGGTGTTGTCAGTTCAGTGCGGAATTTTCAGTGTGGGTGTCATGGACAATTGATCACTGGACAATTTATCACTGGACAATTGGTCAGTGACAATTGATCACTGGACATTTGGTCAGTGACAATTGATCACTGGACATTTGGTTCATGACAGTTTGTCGGTGGCATTTTATCGGGGGGGGGGGGGGGGTGGGAAGAAGGGGGTCTACGTCTAATCAAAGGTCTAAGTGCCCTACTGTCTGTACCTATGGAAGACCATCCCGTACCTTGGTATATGTAACCGGGAGGTATGAAAGCCCGATCCTATTGAAATATTATTTTGAAAAAAGGGGGTTGTCAGTTCAGTGCGGAATTTTCAGTGTGGGTGTCATGGACAATTGATCACTGGACAATTTATCACTGGACAATTGGTCAGTGACAATTGATCACTGGACATTTGGTCAGTGACAATTGATCACTGGACATTTGGTTCATGACAGTTTGTCGGTGGCATTTTATCGGGGGGGGGGGGGGGTTGGGAGGAGGGGGGTCTCCGTCTAACCAAAGGGCTAAGGGCCCTACTGTCTGTACCCATGGAAGACCATCCCGTACCTTGGTATATGTAACCGGGAGGTATGAAAGCCCGATCCTATTGAAATATTATTTTGAAACGAGGGGGTTGTCAGTTCAGTGCGGAATTTTCAGTGTGGGTGTCATGGACAATTGATCACTGGACAATTTATCACTGGACAATTGGTCAGTGACAATTGATCACTGGACATTTGGTCAGTGACAATTGATCACTGGACATTTGGTTCATGACAGTTTGTCGGTGGCATTTTATCGGGGGGGGGGGGTAGGAAGAAGGGGGTCTACGTCTAATCAAAGGTCTAAGTGCCCTACCGTCTGTACCTATGGAAGACCATCCTGTACCTTGGTATATGTAACTGGGAGGTAAGTAAAGTTCGATCCTATTGAAATATTATTTTGAAAAAAGGGGGTTGTCAGTTCAGTGCGGAATTTTCAGTGTGGGTTGCATGGATAATTGATCACTGGACAATTTATCACTGGTCAGACTGGTCAGTGACAATTCGATCACTGGACATTTGGTCAGTGACAATTGATCACTGGACATTTGGTTCATGGCGACAGTTTGTCGGTGGCATTTTATCGGGGGGGGGTTAGGTTGGAAGCGTGGTTCACGTCTAATCAAAGGTCTAAGTGCCCTACTGTCTGTACCTATGGAAGACCATCCCGTACCTTGGTATATGTAACCGGGAGGTATGGAAAGCTCGAACCTATTGAAATATTATTTTGAAAAAAGGGGGTTGTCAGTTCAGTGCGGAATTTTCTTTTTAGTGTGGGTGTCATGGACAATTGATCACTGGACAATTTATCACCGGATGAATTGGTCAGTGACAATTGATCACTGGACATTTGGCCGGTGACAATTGATCACTGGATGCATTTGGTTCATGACAGTTTGCTTGCGGTGGCATTTTATCGGGGGGGGGGGGTTAGGAAGAAGGTGGTTCACGTCTAATCAAAGGTCTAAGTGCCCTACCGTCTGTACTCTGTGGAAGACTATCCCGTACCTTGGTATATGTAACCGGGAGGCATGAAAGCCCGATCCTATTGAAATATCGAAAAAAGGGGGTTGTCAGTTCAGTGCGGAATTTTCTGTGTGGGTGTCATGGACAATTGATCACTGGACAACTTATCACTGGACAATTGGTCAGTGACAATTGATCACTGGACATTTGGTCAGTGACAATTGATCACTGGACATTTGGTTCATGACAGTTTGTCGGTGGCATTTTATCGGGGGGGGGGGGGGGGGGGGGGGGGGTTAGGAAGAAGGTGGTCTACGTCTAATCAAAGGTCTAAGTGCCCTACTGTCTGTACCTATGGAAGACCATCCCGTACCTTGGTATATGTAACTGGAGAAGTATGAAAGCCCGATCCTATTGAAATATTATTTTGAAAAAGGGGTTGTCAGTTCAGTGCGGAATTTTCTGTAGTGTGGGTGTCATGGACAATTGATCACTGGACAATTTATCACTGGATTACCCGTCAGTGACAATTGATCACTGGACATTTGGTCAGTGACAATTGATCACTGGACATTTGGTTCATGACAGTTTGTCGGTGGCATTTAGATCGGGGGGGGGGGGGTTAGGAAGAAGGTGGTTCACGTCTAATCAAAGGTCTAAGTGCCCTACTGTCTGTACTTATGGAAGACCATCCTGTACCTTAGTATATGTAACCGGGAGGTATGAAAGCCTGATCCTCTATTGAAATATTATTTTGAAAAAGGGGGTTGTCAGTTCAGTGCGGAATTTTTAGTGTGGGAAGTTGCGGATAATTGATCACTGGACAATTTATCACTGGACAATTGGTCAGTGACAATTGATCACTGGACATTTGGTCAGTGACAATTGATCACTGGACATTTGGTTCATGACAGTTTGTCGGTGGCATTTTTTTATCGGGGGGGGGGGGGGGGGGGGTTAGGAAGAAGGTGGTCTACGTCTAATCAAAGGTCTAAGTGCCCTACTGTCTGTACCTACTTTGGAAGAATACATCCCGTACCTTGGTATATGTAACCGGGAGGTTATAGAAAGCCCGATCCTATTGAAATATTATTTTGAAAAAAAGGGGTTGTCAGTTCAGTGCGGAATTTTCGAGTGTGGGTGTCATGGACGAAATTGAGTCACTGGACAATTTTATCACAGGACAATTGGTCAGTGACAATTGATCACTGGACATTTGGTCAGTGACAATTGATCACTGGACATTTGGTTCGTATGACAGTTTGTCGGTGGCATTTTATCGGGGGGGGGGGGGGTTAGGAAGAAGGTGGTCTACGTCTAATCAAAGGTCTAAGAATTGCCCTACTGTCTGTACCTATGGAAGACCATCCCGTACCTTGGTATATGTAACCGGGAGGTATGAAAGCCCGATCCTATTGAAATATTATTTTGAAAAAAAAGGGGGTTGTCAGGTCGGTGCGGAATTTTCAGTGTGGGTGTCATGGACAATTGATCACTGGACAATTTATCACTGGACAATTGGTCAGTGACAATTGATCACTGGACATTTTGGTCAGTGACAATTGATCACTGGACATTTGGTTCATGACAGTTTGTCGGTGGCATTTTATCAGAGGGGGGGGTTAGGAAGAAGGTGGTCTACGTCTAATCAAAGGTCTAAGTGCCCTACTGTCTGTACCTATGGAAGACCATCCCGTACCTTGGTATATGTAACCGGGAGGTATGAAAGCCCGATCCTATTGAAATATTATTTTGAAAAAGGGGTTGTCAGTTCAGTGCGGAATTTTCAGTGTGGGTGTCATGGACAATTGATCACTGGACAATTTATCACTGGACAATTGGTCAGTGACAATTGATCACTGGACATTTGGTCAGTGACAATTGATCACTGGACATTTGGTTCATGAGCAGTTTGTCGGTGGCATTTTATCGGGGGGGGGGGTTAGGAAGAAGGTGGTCTACGTCTAATCAAAGGTCTAAGTGCCCTACTGTCTGTACCTATGGAAGACCATCCCGTACCTTGGTATATGTAACCGGGAGGTATGAAAGCCCGATCCTATTGAAATATTATTTTGAAAAAAGGGGTTGTCAGTTCAGTGCGGAATTTTCAGTGTGGGTGTCATGGACAATTGATCACTGGACAATTTATCACTGGACAATTGGTCAGTGACAATTGATCACTGGACATTTGGTCAGTGACAATTGATCACTGGACATTTGGTTCATGACAGTTTGTCGGTGGCATTTTATCGGGGGGGTTAGGAAGAAGGTGGTCTACGTCTAATCAAAGGTCTAAGTGCCCTACTGTCTGTACCTATGGAAGACCATCCCGTACCTTGGTATATGTAACCGGGAGGTATGAAAGCCCGATCCTATTGAAATATTATTTTGAAAAAAGAGGGGTTGTCAGTTCAGTGCGGAATTTTCAGTGTGGGTGTCATGGACAATTGATCACTGGACAATTTATCACTGGACAATTGGTCAGTGACAATTGATCACTGGACATTTGGTCAGTGACAATTGATCACTGGACATTTGGTTCATGACAGTTTGTCGGTGGCATTTTATCGGGGGGGGGGGGGGGGGGGGAAGAAGGTGGTCTACGTCTAATCAAAGGTCTAAGTGCCCTACTGTCTGTACCTATGGAAGACCATCCCGTACCTTGGTATATGTAACCGGGAGGTATGAAAGCCCGATCCTATTGAAATATTATTTTGAAAAAAGGGGGTTGTCAGTTCAGTGCGGAATTTTCAGTGTGGGTGTCATGGACAATTGATCACTGGACAATTTATCACTGGACAATTGGTCAGTGACAATTGATCACTGGACATTTGGTCAGTGACAATTGATCACTGGACATTTGGTTCATGACAGTTTGTCGGTGGCATTTTATCGGGGGGGGGGGTTAGGAAGAAGGTGGTCTACGTCTAATCAAAGGTCTAAGTGCCCTACTGTCTGTACCTATGGAAGACCATCCCGTACCTTGGTATATGTAACCGGGAGGTATGAAAGCCCGATCCTATTGAAATATTATTTTGAAAAAGGGGTTGTCAGTTCAGTGCGGAATTTTCAGTGTGGGTGTCATGGACAATTGATCACTGGACAATTTATCACTGGACAATTGGTCAGTGACAATTGATCACTGGACATTTGGTCAGTGACAATTGATCACTGGACATTTGGTTCATGACAGTTTGTCGGTGGCATTTTATCGGGGGGGGGGGGGGTTAGGAAGAAGGTGGTCTACGTCTAATCAAAGGTCTAAGTGCCCTACTGTCTGTACCTATGGAAGACCATCCCGTACCTTGGTATATGTAACCGGGAGGTATGAAAGCCCGATCCTATTGAAATATTATTTTGAAAAAAGGGGGTTGTCAGTTCAGTGCGGAATTTTCAGTGTGGGTGTCATGGACAATTGATCACTGGACAATTTATCACTGGACAATTGGTCAGTGACAATTGATCACTGGACATTTGGTCAGTGACAATTGATCACTGGACATTTGGTTCATGACAGTTTGTCGGTGGCATTTTATCGGGGGGGGACCTTCGGGAGAAGGTGGTCTACGTCTAATCAAAGGTCTAAGTGCCCTACTGTCTGTACCTATGGAAGACCATCCCGTACCTTGGTATATGTAACCGGGAGGTATGAAAGCCCGATCCTATTGAAATATTATTTTGAAAAAGGGGGTTGTCAGTTCAGTGCGGAATTTTCAGTGTGGGTGTCATGGACAATTGATCACTGGACAATTTATCACTGGACAATTGGTCAGTGACAATTGATCACTGGACATTTGGTCAGTGACAATTGATCACTGGACATTTGGTTCATGACAGTTTGTCGGTGGCATTTTATCGGGGGGGGGGGAAGAAGGTGGTCTACGTCTAATCAAAGGTCTAAGTGCCCTACTGTCTGTACCTATGGAAGACCATCCCGTACCTTGGTATATGTAACCGGGAGGTATGAAAGCCCGATCCTATTGAAATATTATTTTGAAAAAAGGGGGTTGTCAGTTCAGTGCGGAATTTTCAGTGTGGGTGTCATGGACAATTGATCACTGGACAATTTATCACTGGACAATTGGTCAGTGACAATTGATCACTGGACATTTGGTCAGTGACAATTGATCACTGGACATTTGGTTCATGACAGTTTGTCGGTGGCATTTTATCGGGGGGGGTTAGGAAGAAGGTGGTCTACGTCTAATCAAAGGTCTAAGTGCCCTACTGTCTGTACCTATGGAAGACCATCCCGTACCTTGGTATATGTAACCGGGAGGTATGAAAGCCCGATCCTATTGAAATATTATTTTGAAAAAAGGGGGTTGTCAGTTCAGTGCGGAATTTTCAGTGTGGGTGTCATGGACAATTGATCACTGGACAATTTATCACTGGACAATTGGTCAGTGACAATTGATCACTGGACATTTGGTCAGTGACAATTGATCACTGGACATTTGGTTCATGACAGTTTGTCGGTGGCATTTTATCGGGGGGGGGTTAGGAAGAAGGTGGTCTACGTCTAATCAAAGGTCTAAGTGCCCTACTGTCTGTACCTATGGAAGACCATCCCGTACCTTGGTATATGTAACCGGGAGGTATGAAAGCCCGATCCTATTGAAATATTATTTTGAAAAAGGGGGTTGTCAGTTCAGTGCGGAATTTTCAGTGTGGGTGTCATGGACAATTGATCACTGGACAATTTATCACTGGACAATTGGTCAGTGACAATTGATCACTGGACATTTGGTCAGTGACAATTGATCACTGGACATTTGGTTCATGACAGTTTGTCGGTGGCATTTTATCGGGGGGGGGGGTTAGGAAGAAGGTGGTCTACGTCTAATCAAAGGTCTAAGTGCCCTACTGTCTGTACCTATGGAAGACCATCCCGTACCTTGGTATATGTAACCGGGAGGTATGAAAGCCCGATCCTATTGAAATATTATTTTGAAAAAAGGGTGTTGTCAGTTCAGTGCGGAATTTTCAGTGTGGGTGTCATGGACAATTGATCACTGGACAATTTATCACTGGACAATTGGTCAGTGACAATTGATCACTGGACATTTGGTCAGTGACAATTGATCACTGGACATTTGGTTCATGACAGTTTGTCGGTGGCATTTTATCGGGGGGGGGTTAGGAAGAAGGTGGTCTACGTCTAATCAAAGGTCTAAGTGCCCTACTGTCTGTACCTATGGAAGACCATCCCGTACCTTGGTATATGTAACCGGGAGGTATGAAAGCCCGATCCTATTGAAATATTATTTTGAAAAAAGGGGGTTGTCAGTTCAGTGCGGAATTTTCAGTGTGGGTGTCATGGACAATTGATCACTGGACAATTTATCACTGGACAATTGGTCAGTGACAATTGATCACTGGACATTTGGTCAGTGACAATTGATCACTGGACATTTGGTTCATGACAGTTTGTCGGTGGCATTTTATCGGGGGGGGGTTAGGAAGAAGGTGGTCTACGTCTAATCAAAGGTCTAAGTGCCCTACTGTCTGTACCTATGGAAGACCATCCCGTACCTTGGTATATGTAACCGGGAGGTATGAAAGCCCGATCCTATTGAAATATTATTTTGAAAAAAGGGGGTTGTCAGTTCAGTGCGGAATTTTCAGTGTGGGTGTCATGGACAATTGATCACTGGACAATTTATCACTGGACAATTGGTCAGTGACAATTGATCACTGGACATTTGGTCAGTGACAATTGATCACTGGACATTTGGTTCATGACAGTTTGTCGGTGGCATTTTATCGGGGGGGGGTTAGGAAGAAGGTGGTCTACGTCTAATCAAAGGTCTAAGTGCCCTACTGTCTGTACCTATGGAAGACCATCCCGTACCTTGGTATATGTAACCGGGAGGTATGAAAGCCCGATCCTATTGAAATATTATTTTGAAAAAAGGGGGTTGTCAGTTCAGTGCGGAATTTTCAGTGTGGGTGTCATGGACAATTGATCACTGGACAATTTATCACTGGACAATTGGTCAGTGACAATTGATCACTGGACATTTGGTCAGTGACAATTGATCACTGGACATTTGGTTCATGACAGTTTGTCGGTGGCATTTTATCGGGGGGGGGTTAGGAAGAAGGTGGTCTACGTCTAATCAAAGGTCTAAGTGCCCTACTGTCTGTACCTATGGAAGACCATCCCGTACCTTGGTATATGTAACCGGGAGGTATGAAAGCCCGATCCTATTGAAATATTATTTTGAAAAAAGGGGTTGTCAGTTCAGTGCGGAATTTTCAGTGTGGGTGTCATGGACAATTGATCACTGGACAATTTATCACTGGACAATTGGTCAGTGACAATTGATCACTGGACATTTGGTCAGTGACAATTGATCACTGGACATTTGGTTCATGACAGTTTGTCGGTGGCATTTTATCGGGGGGGGGGGGGGAGGAAGAAGGTGGTCTACGTCTAATCAAAGGTCTAAGTGCCCTACTGTCTGTACCTATGGAAGACCATCCCGTACCTTGGTATATGTAACCGGGAGGTATGAAAGCCCGATCCTATTGAAATATTATTTTGAAAAAAGGGGGTTGTCAGTTCAGTGCGGAATTTTCAGTGTGGGTGTCATGGACAATTGATCACTGGACAATTTATCACTGGACAATTGGTCAGTGACAATTGATCACTGGACATTTGGTCAGTGACAATTGATCACTGGACATTTGGTTCATGACAGTTTGTCGGTGGCATTTTATCGGGGGGGGTTAGGAAGAAGGTGGTCTACGTCTAATCAAAGGTCTAAGTGCCCTACTGTCTGTACCTATGGAAGACCATCCCGTACCTTGGTATATGTAACCGGGAGGTATGAAAGCCCGATCCTATTGAAATATTATTTTGAAAAAAGGGGGTTGTCAGTTCAGTGCGGAATTTTCAGTGTGGGTGTCATGGACAATTGATCACTGGACAATTTATCACTGGACAATTGGTCAGTGACAATTGATCACTGGACATTTGGTCAGTGACAATTGATCACTGGACATTTGGTTCATGACAGTTTGTCGGTGGCATTTTATCGGGGGGGTTAGGAAGAAGGTGGTCTACGTCTAATCAAAGGTCTAAGTGCCCTACTGTCTGTACCTATGGAAGACCATCCCGTACCTTGGTATATGTAACCGGGAGGTATGAAAGCCCGATCCTATTGAAATATTATTTTGAAAAAGGGGGTTGTCAGTTCAGTGCGGAATTTTCAGTGTGGGTGTCATGGACAATTGATCACTGGACAATTTATCACTGGACAATTGGTCAGTGACAATTGATCACTGGACATTTGGTCAGTGACAATTGATCACTGGACATTTGGTTCATGACAGTTTGTCGGTGGCATTTTATCGGGGGGGGTTAGGAAGAAGGTGGTCTACGTCTAATCAAAGGTCTAAGTGCCCTACTGTCTGTACCTATGGAAGACCATCCCGTACCTTGGTATATGTAACCGGGAGGTATGAAAGCCCGATCCTATTGAAATATTATTTTGAAAAAAGGGGGTTGTCAGTTCAGTGCGGAATTTTCAGTGTGGGTGTCATGGACAATTGATCACTGGACAATTTATCACTGGACAATTGGTCAGTGACAATTGATCACTGGACATTTGGTCAGTGACAATTGATCACTGGACATTTGGTTCATGACAGTTTGTCGGTGGCATTTTATCGGGGGGGGGGGGGAAGAAGGTGGTCTACGTCTAATCAAAGGTCTAAGTGCCCTACTGTCTGTACCTATGGAAGACCATCCCGTACCTTGGTATATGTAACCGGGAGGTATGAAAGCCCGATCCTATTGAAATATTATTTTGAAAAAAGGGGGTTGTCAGTTCAGTGCGGAATTTTCAGTGTGGGTGTCATGGACAATTGATCACTGGACAATTTATCACTGGACAATTGGTCAGTGACAATTGATCACTGGACATTTGGTCAGTGACAATTGATCACTGGACATTTGGTTCATGACAGTTTGTCGGTGGCATTTTATCGGGGGGGGGGTTAGGAAGAAGGTGGTCTACGTCTAATCAAAGGTCTAAGTGCCCTACTGTCTGTACCTATGGAAGACCATCCCGTACCTTGGTATATGTAACCGGGAGGTATGAAAGCCCGATCCTATTGAAATATTATTTTGAAAAAAGGGGTTGTCAGTTCAGTGCGGAATTTTCAGTGTGGGTGTCATGGACAATTGATCACTGGACAATTTATCACTGGACAATTGGTCAGTGACAATTGATCACTGGACATTTGGTCAGTGACAATTGATCACTGGACATTTGGTTCATGACAGTTTGTCGGTGGCATTTTATCGGGGGGGGGGGGTTAGGAAGAAGGTGGTCTACGTCTAATCAAAGGTCTAAGTGCCCTACTGTCTGTACCTATGGAAGACCATCCCGTACCTTGGTATATGTAACCGGGAGGTATGAAAGCCCGATCCTATTGAAATATTATTTTGAAAAAAGGGGGTTGTCAGTTCAGTGCGGAATTTTCAGTGTGGGTGTCATGGACAATTGATCACTGGACAATTTATCACTGGACAATTGGTCAGTGACAATTGATCACTGGACATTTGGTCAGTGACAATTGATCACTGGACATTTGGTTCATGACAGTTTGTCGGTGGCATTTTATCGGGGGGGGGGGGGTTAGGAAGAAGGTGGTCTACGTCTAATCAAAGGTCTAAGTGCCCTACTGTCTGTACCTATGGAAGACCATCCCGTACCTTGGTATATGTAACCGGGAGGTATGAAAGCCCGATCCTATTGAAATATTATTTTGAAAAAAGGGGGTTGTCAGTTCAGTGCGGAATTTTCAGTGTGGGTGTCATGGACAATTGATCACTGGACAATTTATCACTGGACAATTGGTCAGTGACAATTGATCACTGGACATTTGGTCAGTGACAATTGATCACTGGACATTTGGTTCATGACAGTTTGTCGGTGGCATTTTATCGGGGGGGGTTAGGAAGAAGGTGGTCTACGTCTAATCAAAGGTCTAAGTGCCCTACTGTCTGTACCTATGGAAGACCATCCCGTACCTTGGTATATGTAACCGGGAGGTATGAAAGCCCGATCCTATTGAAATATTATTTTGAAAAAAGGGGGTTGTCAGTTCAGTGCGGAATTTTCAGTGTGGGTGTCATGGACAATTGATCACTGGACAATTTATCACTGGACAATTGGTCAGTGACAATTGATCACTGGACATTTGGTCAGTGACAATTGATCACTGGACATTTGGTTCATGACAGTTTGTCGGTGGCATTTTATCGGGGGGGGGGTTAGGAAGAAGGTGGTCTACGTCTAATCAAAGGTCTAAGTGCCCTACTGTCTGTACCTATGGAAGACCATCCCGTACCTTGGTATATGTAACCGGGAGGTATGAAAGCCCGATCCTATTGAAATATTATTTTGAAAAAGGGGGGTTGTCAGTTCAGTGCGGAATTTTCAGTGTGGGTGTCATGGACAATTGATCACTGGACAATTTATCACTGGACAATTGGTCAGTGACAATTGATCACTGGACATTTGGTCAGTGACAATTGATCACTGGACATTTGGTTCATGACAGTTTGTCGGTGGCATTTTATCGCGGGGTGTTAGGAAGAAGGTGGTCTACGTCTAATCAAAGGTCTAAGTGCCCTACTGTCTGTACCTATGGAAGACCATCCCGTACCTTGGTATATGTAACCGGGAGGTATGAAAGCCCGATCCTATTGAAATATTATTTTGAAAAAAGGGGGTTGTCAGTTCAGTGCGGAATTTTCAGTGTGGGTGTCATGGACAATTGATCACTGGACAATTTATCACTGGACAATTGGTCAGTGACAATTGATCACTGGACATTTGGTCAGTGACAATTGATCACTGGACATTTGGTTCATGACAGTTTGTCGGTGGCATTTTATCGGGGGGGGGGTTAGGAAGAAGGTGGTCTACGTCTAATCAAAGGTCTAAGTGCCCTACTGTCTGTACCTATGGAAGACCATCCCGTACCTTGGTATATGTAACCGGGAGGTATGAAAGCCCGATCCTATTGAAATATTATTTTGAAAAAAGGTGGTTGTCAGTTCAGTGCGGAATTTTCAGTGTGGGTGTCATGGACAATTGATCACTGGACAATTTATCACTGGACAATTGGTCAGTGACAATTGATCACTGGACATTTGGTCAGTGACAATTGATCACTGGACATTTGGTTCATGACAGTTTGTCGGTGGCATTTTATCGGGGGGGGGTTAGGAAGAAGGTGGTCTACGTCTAATCAAAGGTCTAAGTGCCCTACTGTCTGTACCTATGGAAGACCATCCCGTACCTTGGTATATGTAACCGGGAGGTATGAAAGCCCGATCCTATTGAAATATTATTTTGAAAAAAGGGGTTGTCAGTTCAGTGCGGAATTTTCAGTGTGGGTGTCATGGACAATTGATCACTGGACAATTTATCACTGGACAATTGGTCAGTGACAATTGATCACTGGACATTTGGTCAGTGACAATTGATCACTGGACATTTGGTTCATGACAGTTTGTCGGTGGCATTTTATCGGGGGGGGGGTTAGGAAGAAGGTGGTCTACGTCTAATCAAAGGTCTAAGTGCCCTACTGTCTGTACCTATGGAAGACCATCCCGTACCTTGGTATATGTAACCGGGAGGTATGAAAGCCCGATCCTATTGAAATATTATTTTGAAAAAAGGGGGTTGTCAGTTCAGTGCGGAATTTTCAGTGTGGGTGTCATGGACAATTGATCACTGGACAATTTATCACTGGACAATTGGTCAGTGACAATTGATCACTGGACATTTGGTCAGTGACAATTGATCACTGGACATTTGGTTCATGACAGTTTGTCGGTGGCATTTTATCGGGGGGGGGGGGGTTAGGAAGAAGGTGGTCTACGTCTAATCAAAGGTCTAAGTGCCCTACTGTCTGTACCTATGGAAGACCATCCCGTACCTTGGTATATGTAACCGGGAGGTATGAAAGCCCGATCCTATTGAAATATTATTTTGAAAAAAGGGGGTTGTCAGTTCAGTGCGGAATTTTCAGTGTGGGTGTCATGGACAATTGATCACTGGACAATTTATCACTGGACAATTGGTCAGTGACAATTGATCACTGGACATTTGGTCAGTGACAATTGATCACTGGACATTTGGTTCATGACAGTTTGTCGGTGGCATTTTATCGGGGGGGGGGGGGGGTTAGGAAGAAGGTGGTCTACGTCTAATCAAAGGTCTAAGTGCCCTACTGTCTGTACCTATGGAAGACCATCCCGTACCTTGGTATATGTAACCGGGAGGTATGAAAGCCCGATCCTATTGAAATATTATTTTGAAAAAAGGGGGTTGTCAGTTCAGTGCGGAATTTTCAGTGTGGGTGTCATGGACAATTGATCACTGGACAATTTATCACTGGACAATTGGTCAGTGACAATTGATCACTGGACATTTGGTCAGTGACAATTGATCACTGGACATTTGGTTCATGACAGTTTGTCGGTGGCATTTTATCGGGGGGGGGGGGGGGTTAGGAAGAAGGTGGTCTACGTCTAATCAAAGGTCTAAGTGCCCTACTGTCTGTACCTATGGAAGACCATCCCGTACCTTGGTATATGTAACCGGGAGGTATGAAAGCCCGATCCTATTGAAATATTATTTTGAAAAAAGGGGGTTGTCAGTTCAGTGCGGAATTTTCAGTGTGGGTGTCATGGACAATTGATCACTGGACAATTGGGTCTACAATTTCGTTTTTTAATTTATTTTTTAAATTTTTTTCCAAAATTTAATTACAAAAAGATAACCGATAATCGAATTTGACAGCCTTTGCTATCTTTTTTCAATGCCTGTATGATATTATCAGATTATGTGGAAATTATTAATATAACTTTTATTTTTCATATTTGATACACAAATACATTAATAAGTTATAGTCGAAATCTATCGGTTCTTTTTGTTTATCAATTTGAAATTCTTTTTTATGCACTCAAAGCTACTACTTGGCACCATTTTCCTTTATCCATAACATTACAGTATCCGTCCCCTGCTGAAATGAAAGTCACCATATCTTCTATTTTCACGCCTCTTATGGCGATACTTTTCCCATCAATGACATTTGAATTATGCAATGATGTACATGTAACAATGAACTTATGGTCCGGAAAGCGAATATTCATTGCACTTTGAATAGCGTTAATTTCCATTTCTTTTCCCACGTTTTCAATAATAGCCTGAAAAATTACATAACATACTACAAAACTACTATTAAAACGAGATGCTTTATTAGAATGTATCAAAATTCTCAAATCGTATCGTGATTTTTTAAAGCATCACAATATTTTTGCAAGTGTAACAATTACACAGTAAAAATGCATAACTAGAAAGGCATATCATTTAATAATATCTGTATGTAGATAGGTACTATTATGGGTACTATACATGGGTACTATTATGAAATTATGATTGTATAAACTATTTCCTAGATCAATTTTATATATTTAAACCATACCTTTTCAACTATTCGCTTCCATTCAATCTAAAAGTAGATTTATCTCATTTTTTTTTGTTGAATTTAATTTTGATACCTGTGGACAAGGAATCTCTGAACCTTTGAAATGTGGTTGAACTGCGCGCTTCCTGCGTCCACATCCACCGCCACCACCACCGCCGCAACAACACATTGTTGGAGCAGGAGCGGGCATTGGAAATCCACAGCTATTGACCATTTCTAAACACAAAAGAGCAATTAAAGGCAAAGCTGTTAATCGCAACATAAATTACTTCTCTAATCTCTAAAGAAAAATTTAAATATAATTTAACCGAATACATGTATCGCCGAAAAAATGTTTTGCATAACTTATCATGTTTGATAATTTCTAAATATAGAACTAATAATGGCATTTGTATAATGCACTTGTCTTTATTTTTAACTATTTTTTAAAACAAATTTCGATGACCATGTATAATTGATTTTTCACAGTAAAAATATTCCTGTATGAAAATGAATAACTGAATGGGAAGATGAATAATGTCGAGTGCTCTTATATGCTTTACACGGTCATTTTTTGTGCAACTTTATAAGCAATTTTAAAGCGCAATCCAGATTTAATAAACGTAATTGGATTACCAACCGGTTGGGCGCTTTCTTGAGCTTACATATATAAATTTTAAATTGCTGCTTAGTTCATGTTTTTAGCTCATGTTTTTGGGATATTTTTACTTTGATGACCATTCCTTAGTGCTTTCATCCCTGAGCGCTTCTATATATTAATTTTTAGTTAGATTAACATATTTATACATAGTAAATGCTGCTAGAGTAGATTCTTAAAAAAATATAGCAAAAAGTAGGCATATCTCATGTGGATAAAAATTTAATTAGGAATAAACCAGTTATTTACCATTAAACAGGTTGATGTAAGTCCAAATACATAATTTTAACCAAATCCAAGAAGAAAATAAGTTTAACGTGGAATAAATGAAGTTTCAGTTCCGTAAATGGTGTTTACAGAATTTTTCCAGAAAATTGAGACTGTCAATTGCTCTGATATTTCCATATTCTAAGAGGGTATCAGTTTTAAACGATCTAATAGTGCGTTATTTTAGTGTTAAAATTTTAAGCGGAACATTAATGTATGATAACAGTAAGAAATAAAATGTGGAAAACAATAAAGGGATAAACATTTAAAGTATTAATTAGCTAGTTATTTTAGATGACTGATGAAATATTTAGATATATTCATTTTACAAAAAAATATACGAGATAAGTATTTTTAAACGCATACAAACGTCCTTTGGAATTCGAAAAGAAATAAAATTACAGCAGCCCATCCTGCAAATGCTTCTTCAAAATATATTGTAGACATTAGTAAACCGGGCAGATGGAACAGACAAAAGATGTTTTTCGAATCAAGATGACAACTATTGAGTAAGGTTTTTGTCAGTTTTAGCGGCATTCTATAAGTTTACCTTAGGTTTCTATAGTATGTACTTCATATTAACCGCTAGGCTTAAAACTGGTTGCGCTTGACGTGGAGTTAGGTCGACGCGGTGATGCTTCCCTGCTTCCACTTTGTGATGACGCTATCGAGCCAGTAGCTGCAGTTGCCATTGATGGCGGCATACGTTCGTTGATTTGATCCAACTTCTTAGCATCCTCAAACGATTTTATCGGATGCTGAGGGTCATTGCTGCATTTTAGTGCTGTAAAATTAAATCGACAAACTCGATTTAAGGATAAAATTATTCAAATAGATAGCAGCAATTTTTTTAAATTTTTAAACATGTTTAGATAATACCTTGATGGATTGCCGGTTTTCCTCCTGAAAGAACGCCTAGTGGCAACGAACCAGTTGGAGTTAGGCCTTTAAGTTGGAGTACTGTCTCACTCTCTTCCCTAAAAATCTTTTTATTGAAATATCGAAGTAACGCAAAACCTTAGTACAGAAAATGTTCGTGCCATTTTTCCAATAGCTCGGATTTTATGTCTAATGATTTCTTTCCGCGTTGAAGGCATTCCACCTAAAAATTAAAGGGAAAATAGAAGAACAAAAGCTTATGGAAAACTGCAAAAAATTTCCCGAAGCAAAAAGAAATAAAAAACAGAAACAGACTCAAAGCAAAAATTTCAAGCAATCTTTTTTAATAAACTGAGCTAATATTATAAATAAACTTATGTTAGAAGAACGAATTATAAAATTAGAAATGTCAAATTATGTACATAAGTTCACTGCAAAGATAGTGAAATTATTAGTCGATTATAAGATGTTTGTAAAATTATCAGCTTTAGAAAACTTAATATTTGATAGCTAAATCGGAATAAATATAGTGGGGCGATCATTTTTAGTTCTAGAATGAAGAAAAAAATTAAATGCGCGAACAAATGTTTAAAGCAAAAAATAGATCAAGCAAAAACAAGGAATTAAAAAAATAAAAGGCCAAAAAGCAAAATATAAACTAAAACCAAAAAGGAAAATGAGCTATATGATTGCCCACCTTCGGTTCCTGCATAGGATCAATGCATAAAATAGTAAAATGTTAGATAAACCAATAATAAAAGTAAACCAAAAATTTGTTTACAAAATTTACAATTTTTCTTGTGTGCATGTCTTCTCTTATATCTTAATGCTTACCTAGCTTTTATCTAGTAATATTAATGACAAAATAATTCAAAAGTTATTCACAACTATCTTGGTATAAAAGTGCATGTGTATGAAATGCAATTGTAATTGCATAATTATGGATTGATTCACACCCACAATCAGCAACTTTAATAAATTTGAAGGAAAATGCCGAATGAAACGTTAAGAAATATGAATGGATCAAAAATTTATAAAAATAGATTTAAAAATGCAATTTTCCTATCTTAACAAAACAAATTTCGTATTTTGAAGAATTGTCTTAAAATGATCGCCCCTACAAACACACCAAAAATAGCAACCAAAAATATAAGGAATTAAGTTAGCAAAAATTGTCTTGATTAAATTTAACAAACAAGAAAACATATATACATATAAAGAAATCGTACTTATTAACTGTTAATTTTTAGTATTATACAAGAAACAAAAACATTAAATAAGCACAAAACATAAAAAGGGATAACAAACAAAACGTTTCACTCGGCAAGATAATAAAAACATGTTGCTGTTTGTGAGATAAGTGAATCAACTAAAAACATTCATGCACGAACTTCACATCAAAATTTATTTTTGCTATGTCTAACCGATTAAATCACAAATTAAAACTTCCCAATGGAATATGTATTTTAAATGTATTTCTCAAAAATTAAACATGAATACCTATTAGTAGCTTAAAGCGTTTAACTGTTTAAATAACGGGCCTGTACCAACCTTCGAATGTATCATCTCCTTCAGCCATCAACTCATCGTCAGAACAAATGTTTAGAATATGTACAAGCATTTCTGTTACTGAAATAAAAGAAAAGTAATAAAAAACACATTTATTCAAACAACGATGCAACGAACCTTTCTCTCCGACAAATGGCAAAGACCACGCTAAAACAAAATTTATTAAAAATATTCTACAACTATGTAGAACTGAAAGTTAAATAATACACCAGCCTAGATTACAAAACGAATGAATCTTAAACGTACTAAATACGTCCATAAAGTTTGGCAACCAGTAAGGATGAGGGGAACAGTTGAATTGACGTATGTTCATAACATTGTTCTCGTACTTGAGGATGGCAGCTATAGTACATAGATCAGTAATTTTAACTTATTATTAAACCTTTATTATTGTATACATCCAAATAATTGGGAGCACTGAAAATAGTTATAAGCGACGGAAATCCGGTGGCCTGCGACTTTCTGTACATCTAAATTAATAAAATATACACAAAATAGACTAGATTATTCAATACTCTATATCCGGCATCTTGTGCCTCATGTGCACGGATGATTGAAAGGAGATTATTATGTTGAAGAAAATCGCAACAAGCAGAATAGCTAATAAAAGAAGTTAGACAGTGTAAACTTGTTTACTTTAAACTTTTAATAAAGGCAAATACCTGTAGAAGTATGAGCACCCACGTACAGAATTGTGAGAGAATTGTTCTGAATTGCGCTCATTCCCAAAATCCTCGAGTGGGTCAGACCACAGAAGATCACACATTGGCCCAAAAGCTGGTGGCTCTTTAAAGCGATCCAACTGTTATAATTTGTTTTTTTATTTTAAATAACAGTCTTCTGCGATATAAAAATTAGGATTAAAATAAATGAACAACCTTCTTTATATCGTCAAGAGTATGAATTTCGGGTGAGAGACCTCCATGTACGCACAAAAATTGTTGATTCATTAAAGCAGCTAAAGGAAGAGCGTCAAAAGATTCCATACAAGCATCATAAACACTTTCGGAATACTTTATTTTACATTCCTGTATGCGATAAATTTATAAATAAAATTTTTTACGTAATAAAAAATTATTTGCCTGTTTGAAGGTGAAGTATTCAGTTAAATGACGACATTCATGGTTTCCGCGCAATAAAAACAGTGTTGAAGGATAGGATATTTTCAGTGCCCAAAGGTAAAGTACACACTCTATACTGAAATAACCACGATCAACATAGTCACCCAGAAACTGTAAAAGAAAAATCTATGTATGATTAAGTAGTTTTGCTTAATTTTAAAGATCCTTAAATGCTTAATCAGACCCAAAAATTTTTGTATAATTAAGAAATAAAAAAATTAACCAAGTATTTTGTTGCTGCTGGTGACCCTCCGACTTCGAAAAGCTTCATAAGATCATAGAACTGGCCGTGAATATCTCCACACACCGTGACAGGCGCCTCGATATCTAGCATAGTTTTTTCTTGCCGAAACAATGCAGTACACTCTAAGAAAAAAAGGTAATTCTAAAAAAACTATGCAAAGGTTGCCATTAATAATTCGTAACGCAGCCTCTTCCTCTATTCGTCCTTCTTTGATGAAATGTTCTTTAAGAAGATCACCACGCGGTTTACCCGTTCTCCGATCATAGACTTCCTCAAGTGTCAATTTTTCACTGATAGGGAATTGAACAGCTAAAATATTTAAAGATTAGATAGCGACTTAAGGTACCTGGGATTTAAAAATTATGTTTTAGGATTGAACATAACATGTATTAGAAAGGAAAAAACTATTTTAACACTATGACCACACTCGTAACATTTAAAAAATCAATCATAACTAACATTTTATCACTCTCTCTGTAGTTGAATGTGTCGGTTGTGGACGTCTAACGGCTGCAATTGAGGTTTGCGCTGCACTTGTTGGTGAGTTTGCCCCACTTGCAGAAGCATTTGTTGCAGCTGAAGACGGATCAGTAGCCACAGAGGCCATAAAGTAGTTCTGCTACTGTAGAAGCAGTTAGCCTTAAGATCACAAATAATACTATAAGAAATTTAGAAAAGATTTAAGTTACCCTAAGTGTACACACGTGTTAAAAACTTGTTGTTTGACGATCAATAATCAAATTAAAATTTCTTACAATTATTGATGTATTAGAAGTTATTCTCTTGACTAAAGTTGTTAGTAATAAAGCGTGACAGCCTATTCATATGTTGTTGATTTTGTATTGATGTTAGGTTAAAAAGGATAAGTGCAGCAAAAGTGTATAATGGTTTCAGCTGCTGTTTGTAAAGACCGTTATGAGCTCAATCAATCGATGTCAGTGAAAGTTTGCTACAGCCAACTTTCACTTTTCTTTTTTTAAATCACAGCGAGAGAGAATGTATGTAGAATGCTGAGATACTATGTCAGAGAACGCTACTGCTTTTTTGTCTGCAGGTTTAAATGCGTTAGGACAAATTTATTTTGAAAAGGGTAAGAAGTGTCGAGAATTGTTAAGTTGATGGTCGTTCAACCAAGACTTAAGCGAGGGTAAATATGATAAAAGAAAAAGCCACTAAGAAATGACTTGCGATAAATTTAGGGACTATCCGGTACTATTTAAGACAAAAACTTTAGTGTAGCAAAAATCTACAGTAAGCTGTTGTGTGCACAATAAATCTTACTTAAAATCGCCCTAAATTCCATTTACAGCATCAAAACCCAAATTCTGAGCGCTCGGATCTCGAGAAATATTCTGGGGACATGCTATTTAGTTATGGTAATAACGCTATGAAAGAAGCAGTTGCAGTTTTCTGGCTTTTTAGTGTTTCACCATCTCTGTATATGCTTGACGTATCCACACGTCGGGATATATTTTTTAAAATTGGGAAGACTCTAGGACAGTGCATAAATAAATCGATAGCTAAAAAGCAAAAAGCCGCTGTACATATTTAGACCAGGAAGAAACGTACTCACTCCTATAAAGATATATTATAGATGTATCTATGTATGTAAGTATATGGAAATAGCTGACTAGTTTCTAGTTTTTAACTATTTTTTATCGGATAACATTGGGATTGTATACAATGTTAGATGCGGATACAAATATGTATTTAACAGTAAATTTTTAACATAAATTGGACATGAAATGCGGACGAAAAACAAAGTAAAAAGTAAAACAATTTGGGTGGAAAATTGAAAGTTGATACTAAAAAGTAAAAATATTTTTATAAATTTTTACGAAATAGTGAATTGAAAAAAGCACAGGCCATGTGACATAACAATGACAAGCAGAATCTGGCTTCGTCAATAAGAAGTTGGATAAGGGAATATGCATTTAACATGCATTTAACATAATTTGGTTTTTTCGATTTGGTGTGCTAAATATATAGTGTTGTCACTGATACTAAACACATATATGTAGTTCAGTGGTTACACATCAAATTGTTTATTAAATAATGCCCTAATTTTTATTATTCCCTAATGCAGTGCGCATCGGCAATGCGCATTAAAAATGCCTTTGAATTATGCATTGGGGATGTAATTGACTGCTGTTGTTGACGAATAACGTCAGCACTTCCACCCTCAATGTGATAGCAGCTAGCTACAAATATATACTTAGCTTCCAGGTTCCGCATGTCCATAACAGTCACTAAGGTAACTAGCGCTGTTATTTATTACGTCAGAGCTAACGACTAAAATGAAAGTTAATAAGTTGAAACGGCTTCTTTTAAGCTTGTTGATAAAAAATAAATATACCTATATGTATACATAAACTTTTTTCAGAATATAAGTGTAAACCATATAGCTATTTAATTGTTGAGGCTATGCAAAACGTGTTATGTATTTAGTGAAACTACATCAGTCCGATCAAATCGAGATGCTGGTTCTCTCCCAGCCGCCTAAGCTTTTGCATTTGCTGAAGGAGAAACATACTAGAGGTACGAGTTGATTTGGTCTTAATCGTACTTGGACTATTTTTCGTACCGGCCTATTTTTTCTCTTAATCGTACATAGGTACGGTGTATAAATTTTGGTACGAGCCTCCAAACATTGGTTTTAGATTACAATCCTCTTCATAAATAGCTCATGTATAGAAATAAATATTATAGTATATATGCATAAACATGGCAAATAATTAAATATGAAAGCAAAAGTATAAATGCCCCTCTCAGTCATCATCAGACCGGTGGCTTCATTGGTTTCGTAAATCTTTCACTGCCTTAAAGTACAAAACTTATTGTTAGATATAATTTTGTCGGAACAAACCTTTATGTAGGGTATCAGACATTCTAGCGATTTTGACCTACAAATATTTAATGTTAAATGAGCTTCAACGAATTTTAATTTTAAAACCTCGCAATAAACGGATGGTTTAATAGTTCTTCTGTGTCTGCACGCTCATTTGGATCGACACAAAGACACCGATTTATCAAATCCAAGAATTCCTCAGACTGAAAAATTAGTGTATCTTAAGAAAAATCGATGTTCCTAATTTGAGTTATCTGAATAAAAATAACTGACAAGTTCAGCCATCCTCCTAATTTCCGGTTTTCCATTTTGTGCAATCAAATAAATGGCCTAAAGTTGTAAATTTGACATTTATTTATTTACAAAAATTTACCCTTAATGGAGTTTCAGACAGATAAGGTGGTTCACCATCAATCATTTCTAGCTTAATACAAAATTCAATTACCGAATGACAATTAAACTATTTGTAAACTATACAAAATTAGTCATTTTTAAATTTATACTTATATTAAATAAAATCTAAAGAAACAAACAGCCATGATTCCCAATGACCATATATCCACTTTGTAGTTATATTTTGTTTTATTTACAATCTCTGGTGCCATCCAATATGGGGTACCAATTATTGTCGCCCTTTTGGATCCAGGTTGTAATTGGGCACAAAAGCCGAAATCTAAATTTTAAAATAATAACTTAGGGGCTTCAAACAGACCAGTAAGCTTCACAGCACCATCCATACCCAAAAGAACGTTGTCAGACTTAATATCTCTGTGGATAATGCTATGCCTAAAAATATTAGAAATTAATGTTTAAATCAGAATTAAAGCTACTTGTGCAGGAAATCCAAAGCCAAAAGGCATTCCTTTAAAACAGCTGCAATTTGCCCCTCGTCAAGTTCCGTTTTTACAACAACATCAGTCAGATTACCACCCTAATTGACAATATTAGTTTATTATAGTTAGATAATTTTAAATTCAACCTTAAGCTACTCATTAAATTAAAAAATACGCACATTGAGGAAGTCCATAATTACCCACAAGTCGTCAGCGCCTACCAGATAACTATCAATATAGTTAACCAAATTCTGATTTGGAAATATTATTAGAAAACAAAACTTTAAACCTTATGTTTGTATTGTTGCATTACTTTGATTTCAGTTAACAACATCTTAAGTTTATTTTCACATAGATTTAACGAATTATAACCTCTTTTTTGGGCTGCGATTTGAAAGCCATCCTTTTAACCGCGACCACCTCTCCAGTAAATTTGCATCTAGCCGTCCAAACATTACCTAATATTTAAAACTTTAAGTGAAAAGTCAATCATTCTATTTATTTATATATTTAAATTAATCAATATCAATTAATAAATTTGCGATTGAAGCTATAAATAGAAACAGTAATTTGCACGCCCAATTATCATTGCACGCCCAATTATCTTACATGGTAGTTCCCAATTTTAAAATTATCATTTGCACGCCCAATTATCTTACATGGTAGTTCCCAATTTTAAAATTTAACGTTACATACCGGTAGCGCCAACACCAATTTTATCAATAAGTTGATACTTCTGGAAAGGATCACCGCTATTAACAATTCGCTTTAGCTCATTAAGGACCTTTACATGATAAAAATAAAAAAATTAAAGATTACATCCCGTCATTTGTCATAAACACTTTAATCCTTCACCTGTTGATCAGTCATCCTAAATCTTGATTGTCTTGTTCGTACGACTTCATTACCATCTTCTGAGGCTGCGTTTATCGGTTGATCGTTGACCTGTCTAGGTGTCCGCTGTTTAA
This sequence comes from Meloidogyne incognita, assembly GCA_036172945.1. Taxonomy (NCBI): domain Eukaryota; kingdom Metazoa; phylum Nematoda; class Chromadorea; order Rhabditida; family Meloidogynidae; genus Meloidogyne; species Meloidogyne incognita. Next base: position 6,885,397 of record JARQAC010000011.1, on the reverse strand, counting down.
CGGTATTCGCTGTATTCGTAGCGGTGAAGTTTCTTACATGCGCAACAGGCGAATGAACGCATGAATCTGGATTATCATGCGACGTAACCTATATAAAAATTAACTGTAAAATAATAAAATATCAAATAATGAAAACCGTGTCCACACATTTTGCCAATACTTGTGTTCCATCATTATTCGCGCAAAATGTAACGGGAGTTAGTATTCCAATGTTGACGCCATTAACACTAGTATTGGATTTTCTGCAATTTTGCTGGTGACGTACTGGTGATGATTTAGTTGAAACCGTGCTGCAATTACTACAACCTCGACTTTTATCTGTTACAGTCGCAGCTAAAGGTAGTAACGGTTGGTAACGGTCCAAGGGTGATGAGTATGGTGAGACAATATTCTTTAAAGAATTGAAAATTTGAAAATGAACTGAAAAGGGGAAGCGCTGACGCTACTTTAAAAATATACCTGTTTGTTTAAACTATTTAAGCTTGAGCCACATGATCTATCGATTGGTCGAACATCTATATCAAAATTGGCTAACTTTTTTGAAAGATTGTCATGTATGTGTAAGGATTCTTGTGAAAAGCTAAAAGAATAAAAAATAAACAATCAAAAATGCTATGAAAAGTTAGTTCAAAATCACCTGGCGTTTTCCGCAACATTCACCTTGGTATTTTCAATGTTGAAATTTTCACATGAATCGACATTGTCAGTTAAAAAATAAGTAGATTCTTGGGAGGAGAAACCGTTGAAGCCATTTCCAGCAGGCGATGAGGAGGAACTTTTGAGATGCTTAATTTAGAAAATTATGAATGTAATTAGAAGGAAATTATTTAATATTTAAAGGAAATGTGTTTTGATATGTGGATTGTACCAGAAAAATATAGTTTAATATCAATTGTTATAAACAGGATTTTATTTAGAAAAAAAACAGGATTTTATTTACGAAAATAACATATAATATTAATACCAATATTACAACAATTTGCAAACTATACCACATGATATATGTACTCGATATATGCCGCAAAAGGAGACTGTACCGAAAGGCACAGTGGATTTGAAGCAGTATCGAAAAGAATTTTGGCAGATAATTTTACAACTCAAGTAAATAAACGTTTATTTTAATGAAAATTTCTTTTAAAAAATTATTATTAAAGATAGCAATAGATAAATTAAAAACGAAAATTTAAATTTAAGAAATGCATAAGATGAAATGCATATAAGGTATGTAACCGAATAACCAGCAAATAAAAATGTCTCCATTCCTATTCCCTCGACCCTTATAAATCATGTTATTATGAGATCAATCATGAAAGAAGGAAAAGAACGACTAAAGCGCAAAGGGCATTCGATTTTATAAAAGGGGTGAAACAGCAAATAAAATGAGCACACCACACCCAACATTGCTGCATATGCCAGTCGAAAAAAACTAATATTCGGTGTGTGCAAATTGGGAAAGAAAATTGGTGCTGCGTGAAAAAATGTAGCGAAAAGATTGATAAAAAATCATTTTAATAGGTGTAAGAAAGCATAAAGGGATCATAGCAATAAGGCGATGTGCTAAATATGATGTGATGTATTTTAAAAATAAAAAGTAGCCGGGTGTTTAAGAAGGGAAAAAACGACTAAAGCGACAGAGAAATTTGATAGAAAACGGGTGTTAAAATTTGATAGAAACCGATTGTTTTAAAAATTAAAAAACCAGAGTTTAAAGAATTAAACGAACTTTTGGTTTCGGCGGCAAAGGAGGCGGCACCCTACACGCATTCACAGATGAATTTATCTCACAAGCGTCAAAATTTTCGTGGTTCTGTGTTAAGAATCCTTTCAGATCATCACAACTGTCAGCTTTATTTGGAAGGAACTGAACTGAAGAAATTGAAGATTGAGACTCCGTTGGTAATAAATTCTCTGATATTACTGCTGCAACAGTTTTGCGTGGTGGAGCTAATGGAGGAAATGTCCCTGAAAATTTTTAACATAATTAATAGAAAGTTAAAATCTTGTTCATGTCACCTCATATCCTTCCGCCATAAAAAAGATTAGAGGTAAGGCTTTATTCCTTCCCGACAATCTACACCGTTCTATCCCATCTTTACGAGAAAAGATTCAAAAGAGATTACATCACAAAAATTTTAATGATTGACTCGGAAAGGAGATGGGGACAGAACAATTATATGTCTTGGCATACCATTTAATTCAATGCCCTCATCTTTTTCAGTGAAATGTTCGTCAAAAGTGATGGAATTTGAAGCAATAATTATCTTTGGTTCGTCCAAAAGTTTATTGTCACACCGAGTTGTTTCCTCTAAATTTTAGAATTTCGAAACAGCATTTCATGAATTTGGACAAATTTACGAAAAATAAGCAAAAATGATAAACCTCGTGTAAACAGATCCAGCTTTTCATCCGAATATTTAGGTTTGTTGGTTGTATCCTGCTGAACATCATCTGAGCTGAATGAAGAATCGGAATTGCTTCTATGAATAATATCAAATGTTGAAGGTTTGTCCAACTCTATAAAAATTTATTTAGATTATTAGACAAAATCAAAATTGTCCCAGTCTTTTAAACTACCATGTGATCCACTGGAATTTGTACTAGGGGTTAGACTAGCAGAAGCTCGAGAAATTTCTTGCCCGCTTGAGCCATAAACGACAAAATCGTCATCAGCATAAACAGACTTTTGAGTTATCATAAACCTGTCACAGTCATTTTGTTTGAACAGTTGGGCATAAGTCTTTAGAGCAGCTACAACGGCAGTTGGATTACGTTTTTGATCTATTTCTCTTAAAAAGGAAGATTAAGAAAGTCACAAAAATCCTTAGATTTTGAATAAATAAATAAACTTAAATCAAACGTTATGTCTCGCTGTAGCATTTCCAACCATGATTGTGGCAATCCAGTAAACTTTTGCCCATCATACCCAACCTAAAATACATAATTTGTGGTGCAATGCCATTTACAAAACTTACATGTATCCTGTGAACTGTGTTGTATGGCCCTGATATTTCATTCGCACTATGTTGATTTGCAATTCCGTTCTGTGCACAATCACTATCAGAACTATTATTGAAAAGCCGACCCAAAAGAGCTCGTATTCGTACTTTGGAACCAGTTTTTTCTTTATGGACCTTTTCTACATTGTCGCATCTTGATGGTGTAGCTAATGAAACAGGAGACATTATACAGATAGCTTGTTGAACTAATTGAGTGAACTAATTGAGTGCGAAAAAGATGAATCATGCACGCTGAACTGCGCGCGCCGAATTGTATTGCTCTTAGAGAGTGAGAACAACGAGATGAGCAGAGAAAAATAGTTAACTATACCGGTTGAGTACCAGACTATACTTTATTAAAATTTAGCCAACAAACACTAATCCGAAAGCTGTTGATAGGTGGAATATTTTATCAAAAAAATACAACAGGATAAACGAGGACACTCACTTTTAAAAGATGACCAGATTTATGGTTTACTTGGATCAAGAATTTTCTAATAATAATAGTAACTGAATCAGTATGGCTCAACTTTAAAAGTTTTGGCTAGGACTCAAACGTTTTGTACTCAACACTAAGCAGGCCTGTTCGGGGTCCACTTAAATCATTCTATTCGTTATTCTTATTGTTTTGTTCCTTTAAATTTCAATATATGTATGTATTTTAAATGTTTTATTACAATTCTCAAACATAAAATAGTGTTTAAACACCGAGTTTATTCTGTCGGATTAAGTGAAAACCTATTTGAATTTAAATGAGTGAACATATGAGTACTAATGAAATAAAAATCTAAATAAAAAGACTTGGAGATCCCTCCAATAATTAAAAACATTTTTATATTTGCATTGAGAGGGTTAATTTTGAAAGTGACTGATTAGAATTCTTTTAAGTTTTAGGCCATTTCAGCAGCTGATGCCCTTTGTAGAATATCTTTAAAAAAGAAAGGCGCAAATATATATCCTTGTCCAAGGTAAAATTTGCTTTGAAATTCAACCCTGAAAATAATAAGCGGATATTTTTAAAATAAATCGAATCAAAAGCACTAACCAGTGTAGACGTAAGGCATGTAAAAAAGCAGAAAGCCCCTCCATAAGGACAAGTATGGAGAAGGTGAGTACCCCAAACGCAAAAAATATTGCGTAAAGTGCGATGTAACCTTTGATGTCGTTAAACGCGAAGGCGTTCTCCAACACCTAAATAAAATTGGAAAACAGAAAGTTTAGAGTGAGATTAATAACGTACCATGTCCCAAAGAACTTCAGAGAGTTGGGCGTGTGCAAGCGACAAAGCCCACAGTCTAAGATAAGAAGCAGTATGGGAGACACAGCCAAGTACATACTAATCGGAATGAACTTTTTGATGGTTAAGAAACTTTACCTCAATTGTGTGAATTGCTTGATGGACCATAATGTCTCCAAAAGACTACAAAAAGATAACTTTTTTCGTATTTTTATCTCAAACTTGCCTCATCATGATGAGAAGCTATACCTCCATGCGATGGTTCATTTTCGCCTAAATGATCCCCATTGGCTGTCTTTGACGGCTTTCTACCATTTTTCACAAGTTCTGTTTCATCCTTTTGCATGTTGATTCGTACACTCTGGAAATAAAGTTGATTTAAAACAAGAATTTAAGCTCTTGTAGACCATGTTATCTGAAACAGCACGTTTTGCCCTTCGTTGATGCATCAAAATATGTATCGGTTTGCCAAACAACATTATAGGTATACAAAGAACAGCGATAATAACAAGTATTGCTTCAAGAAATGACTGAAAAGAAGATAGTCTCAACTTTCAGTTATTCTTAATGTGGTAAAATTGCCTGGCCCGGATACCACTGGTTAAGAAAACAACTGGGTAGTTCATGTCCATTTTCTGTAAAACCAGCTGCTCGTTCTTTAAACATAAACCTGTTAAAGATAGGATAAACGATGAGAGAAATGAAGAAAATTACATGTTGATCAAACCAATCTAAAAAGACTATTTTAAATAATAGATAAATCATATTTTTACCAATAAAGAAGGTGCGCAATGCGAACCCGGATATTGGCGACCTTTAATTTTTTACAAAATTAATCTCGTTTGCTTTTATCTACCAAAAATCGTCTCAGGTTTAACCCAAAATAATAACCACTTTAGCACAATTTGTAGGCAAAGATATATGAAGATACTACCCATGAATATCATCTGAGGAATAAATACCGTGAAGATTTCAATCTATAAATTATTCGGAATTTAATAAATTGAGTAAAATACAGCATACCGATGAATTGAAGTATCTGAGAGAAGGATAAAAGGATTTATTAAAGAAATATTTCAATGACTCACTTGTAGTTTTGATACGAAAGACATACACCAAATGTCATTTGAGCAATCCCAAGGATGACGCTAAATTAACAAATTAATAAAAACCCATTTAAATATTACCTAAGTTTCATTTTCATTGAATTCGCAAAGTTAAGTTTATTTTCAGCCAAGTTCCAAATGGGATCTAGGCCGAACTGAAATTATTTTTCTGATTGGAGTTGACCGTAAACATTATGAATTTAAGTTTATACCGCATAAGGGCCTGATTGTTTCATAAAAGCAAATTCAGAAGGCAACTCTACCAACATCTCCTTCCCATGTTCTGAATGGTTCAGCCATTTTCCAATTTGCTCTGAACTAAAAAACGCAAAAACGACTCATGTAAATTAGAAATTGATCGAATATGAACATACGGATAAGGATTTTTCCAGGCACTTCCAAAAATAGAAAATGATTTTGCAAAAGCATCATTGTAGACGAGACCAGCATGCATAGAAAATAGACCCATCAACTGAAATTAGATTATCAAGTTCATACTAAAATCAAGTTCATACCAAAATAATATATCGTCCGCCAAAGAACATGTTGAAAATCTTGAAAGAATATTAAATTTCATTTTGAAGTTTTCATTAAAAATTTTCTACCTCATCTTTTATTTGCCTAGCTTCGAGATTTCGCTCTCTAACAACCAAATACAAACCACAAAGAAACATCAAAATTCCATGCCCCAAATCACCAAACTTTAATTCAAAATTGTATTTTTATGTGAATAATTAGGAAAAACCATGCATGAGAAGATGAAAGGAAATGTAATTATAGTATAAGGAGCTGGATTCAATTCTAAATAGGAAGCCACTCCATAAGAATCAACAATGCCCTGGAAGACTGCAGTAAATTTGTTTGTACGGTTATAAGTAGGTGGCCTTTAATTTATAATTTTTAAGATGATTTTTAGAAATTTTAAATAAGTAAATTATATTACATTTCGCTGGTATGTACAACATTTAGCACGGGTTTCACAGTACTTCCATGCTTACTCTGTTTAAAATTTTGGAATTAAAACGATGATAACACCATGATTTCTTGCAGATTATTGATAAAAATTAATCCTACCACTCCAGTTTCTAATGCTTCACGAACGGCTTGCACATCATCAAGTGGAACCCAACATTCTGCGACAAAAAATTTGCCAATTCCATCAAAAGTAAAGTTGTTAAGAGTGGAATAAATTGATTTGTGGACTCTAACCTGTCAATGAAATCCAATTAATCTTATTGTTAGAAAATTATCTGAATAATGATAAATTAATTATTTAGCAAGAAGCACTTGTTTAAGCCAGTTACGATGATTCGCTGCTACCGCGTTCAAAACTTTCATTCGATGCTCTCTTGTTTGAGACATAACCTAAAATCGAAAAATTAGCGAAAAAATCTTTTTTAGTAAAATATACCATTTGCATGTCGTTAAGACTCGCTTGAACTTGTTGTAGCGCAGTCTTTCGGTCTGGACCTAAAATTATATGATTGGAAACTTTATCTGGAATGATAAAATATTTGTAAAAAATCACTTGTTCGTGGGCATTGATTGTACTGTCTAGCTTTAAATCCTTCGCAAACCTATAACAAAACAAATTAATACATAAATACAAAAAATGAATCTGGCTTTTTTACTCCAGACCCTAGCTTCAACTTTAACTGGCCATGACTCGGCCCAGTCATTTTGCAGACTTCGGATTGAAAGTCGGTGGCAAAAAATAAATCAAATTCTCAATTCCAGTAAACGGCAGTCCCTTTTAAGAAATTAATTTAGGACCTTATCAATGATTGATCGAAGTCGTTCTCCGTTATAAAAGATGATGAATACAGACTCTTTGATTGGCTCGCCCTATAGATAAATAGAAATAAAATAAAAGCACAATAAAAGCACCGTTTCTGGATGTTCCAAATGCTCTTCAATTTCAATGTGACGAACAAAAGCCGTACGTCGACTGCAATTCCTCGTTAAAACATTATATCATGAATTAATATACCATACTCTCCAAAGAATTCGCTCAAATGCATTAACTTTTTCTGTTAGAATAACCCCAACAACATATCTAAAAATAAAACATTCCTTATTTACCCAGTAGGTTCAAATCATTTACCCAGTAGGTTCCTTCTCGGCAGTGTGCAGAGCAATACCAGCTTCGCTTTCAGCAGCAGCACTTTGCTGTTCGATCTCATGCACTGCGGCATCACTAATTCCCTATTAAAAGTAATTGGATATTTTTAAAAGGCTAGGAATTCGGCAAACCCCTTCAAAGAATTGGTCCGCCTTTTCTAATACATGCTGCCATTCTTTAAGCTCTAAATAATTTCTTTTCAACTGTTGGTCACTGTTATTCATGTGGATTACATCTCGTTCCAAATCAACTAATGTTTGCTTAAAAAAGAGAACTGTTACATTTACTTAACTGTAACACAACCTCAAGTTGATTAATCTCATGATGCGGCATGACCTCAACTGGGTCTCGACTTTCAACACTTCCAAGTATCGTGTTATTATCCTTTCGAATTTGCGCCTCCAAAAATCCTATTACAATTATGTGGGCTTTAATTAACTTAAAATTATTTAAAATCCCACTCAATTTTCGTTCCATTTCATCAAAGCGACGTATATCCTTGGCAAACATTCTTTGAAAAGAATTAACATCCGCGTTTAACTAAAATTAGTTTTGTTATAAATTAAGTCTAAAATAATAAAATCTCACATCTTTAAATTGAACATACGGCTTTTTGCCGAGTTCTGCAACGCAGGCAAAAGCGGCATCCCTTTCCACAATCATCTAATTAAGAATTTTAGTCAAATTTTTAGACTAAAAATACTTAGGGTAATTATTCACGAAAAACGCTAGTTATCCTAAAGATTTTGAAATTAAAAAAGAGCCTACTTGACAAAAGCGCATCTCCTCGCTCCGATAAAGTGAACCCATTTTAGCACCGTTTTAGATGATCAGGAAAAAATAATTATCAATGAAGAAATATTTGTAATATCAATTATAATATCGTACTTACTATTAATAATTAAATGATTAAAAACAAAGTTAGGTAAATGTCTTATAAAAACTTGGAGGGCAAGTTCATTAAATAAAAACCCCTATTATTATTTTTTCATATCAATCAGTCTCTATACATTTATTATACTTCTGTTTAAAAATATCTTCATATATTTTTAATAGTACATGAGATATTTTACGTAAATCCTCCAGATATAATTTAATATTTTCTCCATTAAAAATTGTTATTTCCGTTGCCTTTTTTTCGATTATTAAATATGTTCCCCCTTTTCAATCGTTTTTGTCCGTACACCACACTATATTGAATACGCACAATTAAAAAATGAGGTTTAAAATATTAAAAATGTCGCGCACTAAATTAAACAATAACAAAGGGAAATATTAGTAGTTAAGCAGAAAATCCATTATTATTCACATTGGATTAATAATTCCCAATGGATTTGAAAAAAAATAATAAAATATTTTTCATGCGCGGAAATTGAGACGTGAAATTATCAAAAAAACAAGGTAAATACTACAAAATAATTTAAAATAAGCGCAATATCGACCGCTTAAAATTAAATGTTTACATTTTTTGTTTAGACACAACCTCAATATGAAAAGAATATAAATAAATTTGCGCAGTAGGTAAAGGTTACCTGGAACATGAAAAACTAGGAGAAAAAATATCTGAGTGTGAAAATAGCGTTAATTATTTTAATCCTTATAAAATTTTTAAAATGAGAAAATAATATTATTCTCAAATAATCACTGACAAGTTTTTTATAACCTTAAGATTATTTTAAGATAAAAATAACGAAATATTTTAGTTAAAAAGGAGCACTATTATGTTTGCTTAGTTAAGGCTTTTTAAACAAATGAACGGATTTGAGAAGCATCCGAAAATTTCGAGGATCGCGCGCGCGGGGTGGAGAATTTTAAAAAGGTAAACAAGAGAAATGATTATGTGGGATAAAATTAGAGAGAAAAAAGCAATCAAAATTTAATTTTGATTCATAGTTAAAAAAGTAATTTTAATTCAAAGTCCATGACAAAAAAATAGAGCAAGTGGGATTTAGATATAGGATTACTGCGCAAAAAGATGAGGATGACTATTATTTGATTGCTCATACCTCTGCTCAATCATAATTTAATGATGCACAAAATGAGGGAGAATAAAAAGTATAAAAAAGTACAATTTTCAGTAAAATTTTTACAAGAAATGCATTTTGGTTTTGCATAAATACAAATGACAATTTTAGACATACGATTTGTTTTTATAAGCAAACAGAAAAACTTAACATAAAAACGCGCTTAATTCCCCATCGCTAAAAAACTTTGTTTGATGCCAAAATTTGTAAACCAATAAATTCTTTTGTACACATTCATATCGCGGGGAAGCGATGAAAATAGTTTTGTGTGAAGTGGTGTGATGACAGCAGAGAATGAAGAATTTGTCGGAGTGAAAATGAGTAGGGAAAATAGTGACAATACATAGTATATGTATTTTTGGGGGTCATATCCTAGTCATCACCGGTTTTCATACAAGGAGTGAAAGGGGCAATAAAAAACTTAAGAAAAGCTTTTGTTAAAAACTGATTGATCAAAAAATATAAAGGAATTATGTAAATTGGAAGCGATCATGCATTAGCAAAGGGTTTGGGTTTACCTAATTTCTAATTAATAACTTTATTAGATTAGTAAGATATGTATGTATAATTTTTCTCAAAAATTTCACAATTTGGGAAGTTATATAAAAAACATTTGAGAATTCTAAATATAAAATTGAGAATTATTCATGCATTTAACATTTTTAGTTGCAATATTTCAGCAGTTGTTGTGCATTAAAAAGAAGTGAAAACTTAAATAACAATCGAAAGAATGAAAAGACAAAAACGCGTTATACGCAAAATTTAATCGCGTTTTGGGGGGTGAAAGGAAGAGAAGCTAGTAGAGTAATTAATTACTCTGATTAAAATTTTGTGTTGAATGAAGAGTTGAAGAATTTTGTGGAAATAATTGCGGACATTTAATAGAAAATTTTTTTAGGATGGAATGGCAGTTAGTGAAATTGAATGAAAGAATGGTGTCCGGCTCCCTATGGAATTAAAAAATGGGCGCATGAGAGGGAGCGACGACCACTTTTTGATTTTCGGTTTCACCTGCGCGCTAATACATGAAAATTTGAAAAAGAAAAAAGATAGAATTGTTCAACGAGAGTTTTGAGTGTGTGTGAGAGGGAAAGATAGCAGATTTACAATTTAATAAAATTCTAGATTGCAACCGAAAAATTGCGGATAAAATAATTAATTTGGTAGATCGATTAGTTGATCACATACTACGACCCTAAATATAAAATAAAATATTTATCTAGATAAAGGTAAAAATGTACAAATTTCAATGATATGTAATTGAATAAAAATAATTAAATCCCCATAGGATAAATATCCATAAAATTCAAAGATAACTTCGGATAGATTGAACCCCCTCAGGAACATTTTGAACGCAAGAATCCGGAGGTCTTTCTATTGGTTCAGCAAATCCAGCATCCGGTATATAAGAAGCAACTAAAGTGGTGTTGAGCCCCGGAATCCCTCGAGAAAATAGAAAACCCTTCCGACGCATAGATTCGAGGATTTGTGGAACATGTCCTGCAAAGTAAGATCATTTAGAAAAGTTAAGAAATTTCAACTTTGTTCCATGCGCACTTCAACTGGAATTTTAAGAATTTTAGGTTTTTTGATGCAGGAGACAGTCAATTTATTCTTGTCCAAATTTAAAACTAAAATTTTAGCCGAAATTTAAAGAAATCCTTCCTTTTGAAATTAAGTACAAACTTCATAATATTTATTGTTCCATGGTAAGGGAGAAACTGCTGGGGATGACAAAACGTTAAGGTTTAAATTAGCTGTCAACAATAAATTTTAAAAATTTAATTTTACTATAACGAGTAGAACAAATACAATGCGAATATATTTAGAAAATATTAGGGTTAACACGATAAAAGATAGGGGGCATTCAAAACCAAGTTTATTTACAAATAGATATGTAATTTGTGGATAAATGAAGCAACTTTGAAAAAAAACAAGACACAACATTCAGAGGAAGGCTATAAAAATAAGTTAAAAATAATGCAGAATTTTAGAAAATGAGCAATTGGGGAACAAGGAAAAGATTGACAAAATAATTAAATTCAACAAAAAACAATTACTTAATTGCTTCTATTATTTTAAAATAATGTTGAAAAAAGGACAAAAAAACATAAGGAAATTGGGAGATATAGAAAACGAGCTAAAATGCGCAAATAATCTTGTAAGCGAGGTCCGAATCAAGAAACGTTTAATATACATTTTAATAATGGTAGAAGAACGAACAAGAACTAAACAGAGGAAAACTATGTAGATTAATATAAAATAAAATATTAAAAACAATTATTTGATGGCAACAAAAAACAAAGGGCAAGTTCACTACCCTTGTAAATTATTTTTAAAAATAACGAAACTCCCCTTTAGGACCTGTTCGCTGGCGAATTAAGTCGGGGGTACTAGAGTTAGATGAAGAAGAATGTGAAGGACCTGTAGCTGCTGAACCAGGTGTTGAAAAGCGTTGCGTTTTTTGTTTATGTTGTAAATTGTTAGTAGGTCGATTATTGTCAACAACAATCCGCTGTAAAATATAAGCATTTGATAAAATGTCTATTTTCTCTTATTAATCTACCGCATTCAAGGAATCATCAACTTCATCACTTTGCTGATCCCAGTCCTCGAATGCAAGCAAAGAAAGAATTGTATGAGGCACAAATCCAGAACGACTATGCACATTTCTACATTCCCACCAGTTACGAGAGTCATTGAGGACCTTGAAATACAATTAAAATTTTTAAAATCGAATATCATTAAAAACTACCTCCAAATATTCACCTCTAGATACAGTTAATTCCTAAAACAAAGTTTAAAAAATAATTAAGGATAGCAAAAAAACTTTAGAATTGCATGCATTCCTATCATAAGTAACCTGAACAACTTTACTTCCTCGTCTTGATAATTCATCAAGGAAAGCCTTCTGTCGAGGAGAATTTTGCTCCAACAACTAAAATTTTAAGTACGGTGCTTTTGATCAAATAATGCTTCAAATATCACCTGCATAGAATTAGAATTCGAAAGTCGTGGACTGCCACTACTTATATTAATATTGCTACTTCCATCAAATGTTGTATTTCCAGAAAGATTGGATGGAGGAGTTGTTGGCCCCAAATTATGTTGACGATTATTTTCACTAGGAAGTACTTGAATAGAGCCGGAATGGCGGTCCAAACGAGGGCTTGCATGCATAGACGGGATTCTTTTAAATAAAAATACTTTCAAAAACATATATCCAAATTGTTAATACCCTCTATAAAAATCAGGTCTATCAGATTCAGCGATTGAGCGTTTCTCACTTTCTCGGTGCAAATTACGCCTCTATTGAAAATTAAAAATTAGGAGTTTAGAAATTCTGCAATTAATATCACCTCTTCATCTAGTCGTTCAGCTTCATCACGAAGCCTTTGTTCTTGTTCTAAAAGCTGACGTTCCTTATCCAGCACCTTCCGTCTTTCAAATTCAAGACGTTCTTTCTCCAAATTTATACGAGCTAATTCAATCTAGAAAGAATAAAACATTAATTTAAAACAGAAATTTCTAGTATATTACACATCAGATCCCCTAAAAAATCTCAAACCTCATCATTAACTCTTACACTGTCAAGTTTTGCAGCAAGATTGGCCAATGAAACATTATTGTCATTACTTCTTGTGCTCGGAGGAGAAAAATAACCTCCTCCACCATTTGCAACGGAAGGATGAAATTCTCTAGATGGAACTGGTGCGGATACCCCTCGATGGATTGGTGCTGGAACGGAGCCACCATACCTAAAAATGGATATTTTACAAATTAAATATTTAGCGTTACCGCAAATGATGTTGAGGATAACTAGTTGCTGGCGAGCCATTACTCAGGTTGTCCCAGTTTGAATGTTCAAGTCCACCTGTTTGTCCTGAATGTCCGTATGGAGCAAAACCATCGAGAAATAATGGACGATAGGGTGGAGGCAACTGGCCAACCCAATCTTCACTGTAAGAAAATATTTAAAACATGCCATTTTGGACTAATGTGTTACGGTGCAGTATTCCAAGCCTTCCCTAAAGCATTCCAAACATCCATCTCCTTCGGAAATAAATAGGTTCGAAGCAATTCACATGTCTCCAAGGAAAGTAAAGGACTATAAACTTGTTGAGCAACTTGTTGCCCAAGTCCCCATTGACAAGCATCCAAAATTACAGTCAACGGAGTAAAAAGAAAATGTAAAAGTTCAGGCGCACTTGGCTCATGAATGTGATTTTTCAATTTAGCCTATTAATTAATATGCAATAAAATCAAAACAAATAATCTACTTACCAAAAGATTGAAGCATAATTTAAATTTTCGAAAAATCTCTGTAAACTCCCCATAAGAAGGAATTTGAGCTCGAAGTTGTAAAATGCTGTTTTGTTGTGCAAGTTTAATATCTTTAAATAAATTTTTATTTATTTTTTTAATTTTTAAAAACCAGATTTTTTTCTTCCCTTCTTTTTACTATTACTCCGTTGTTGTAATTCTAATTCCCGCTGTGCAATTGCTGCAGATTGAATGCGAACAACAAAACGTTCAATGTCATCAAAGCATCGATTTAGTGTGTTCTGTGATTAAATGAAGTATTTTTAAAAGAAAATTAGTTACCACGTCCATTTCAAAAAATTCTGTACTGTCTGACTCTCCTGACAAATCATCACGATTTAGATGGTTCCCATTGGGATAACCAGTTCCTCTTTCAATTTGTCCGGATGCATGATAAGGCGCATAACGAGAAGCACCAAAAGCTGAATTGGCGGCGCCACCGCGTCGTCCAGGTTTCACTTTGTGAAAATGACCACGCGTGTAATGATGCAAATCTCCTGCCACTTCCTGGGCAGAAACGCCAATGCACTATTAAAATATTTCGAATTGAAAATAAAAAACAACACAGAAATTACCTGAAAGATATGCATTTCAGTTGGTACAACTCCTCCACTTCTGTTTGGTACATCATGCTCACGCACAACAAAGAGAAGAACGTTATTGAATAGATCACTTGTATCTGTACTAATATGTGCGGAAGGGTCAGTCACCAAACTGAGAGGAAATTCTTCAACAAGTGCCTGAAAGTTTATGAGATTAAAACCTATTCAATTAAAGTTTACCCCATTTTCTTCTAAAACAGCTACACGATCTGGGTGCAGTGTAAAAAGCATAGGAACAGGACTAAAAACCAAAATTTAGTAAGAAAGAATGAAAATTACCAAATTGCACTGTTTCTTTCCATCTGCTGCAACTTTCGAATACCATCCTGAAAATATTAAAACTTATGAAAGCTAAAGAAATGTCAAAAACCGTCGGGGTAATCAATCCAAAAAGTTTTCCGACCGCAAATGAAGCTAGATGTTCCACACCGTAAGCAGGAATATGTTGAGTAATAGGTTGTTGCGGGGAAGAAAATTCATGAGCTCCTGCAGCTGTATGACGCCGTGTGAAGGCACCATTACTGGAAGCAGGTGGCAAAAGTGAATTGGGACCGTTATGCTATTTAAATGTCGTTACCAACGAAACAATTTAAAAATAAAAAAAACCCTATAATCCATGGAATATTTTTGCTGTTGATTTGGTGGTTCTTTGTTGCTGCTCTTTAATGTTGTGGTTGTTGTATGGAAATGTTCACGCTGTGTCCGTGGGGTATTATTAGAGTTGTTTGTTGTTGAGTAACTAAATAAAACAAAAATTAAACAATTAAAACATATATACTAATAAGACGAGGGAGTGTTTTTGTTATTCTGTTCTGCCGTGTTTGTAGAGTTGAAATGACCATTTTGCCTCAAGTTGTTATTATAAAAGTTATTCCCAGCAACATCAACACTACTATGATAATGCTTTCGATTTCCTAAAGTATTCGGTGTTGGATCGTTCGTTGCGTAATGCTGCGTGCCAGTAGTGGCCAGTTTGAAAGGAAGAGAATTAAGATTCAAAACAGGGCTAGAGCCGTAGAGGTTACTAAAAATAAAGGGAATTTTAATCAAAAAATTAAATTTTCCAATTAAAACCGTTAAACAAAAAAAAGCAATTAACAAGTGAAAGGAAATAGGGTGGAAAGAAAAAAATATAATTGTATTTACATTAATTCATGAAATGTGTTAAATATTTTTAGCGAAACTGATAAGCTAGTTGTACGGAGTAATCATCGAATTAAACATCAATATCGGAAACAAGAATTTATAGGAAAAAAATTACGAAGCAACACAATTCGGCGCAACACAGTGAGGCGCTAGTCGTTAGAAATCAGCAACTTTTTTGGGGTTGTGGTCAGTTGAGGGGAAGCTGTGGTTGCGTGTCTGTGCGCGCCGAAATATGGTTACCGAATTAATAGACAACTATTCTCTACATATAACACGATTTTGATAGGAAAGTTAAATTGATTTAATTTCTAAATAAAGGCAAAAATTTTGTAATAAGGTTATTTTTTAAAAATATTATTTGTAATGGTTCCTATACTCACATCAAAAAGTGTAGGGGATTATGTTTTTACTTACAGACATGCGGATTAATAAAGGAAGGAGAACACAACACAATTTTTCGGTCGAACAAATGCATTGTGAAGAGAAAGAAGAGATTTGATTGTTTCGTTTTGGTTGGGGGGAATTAGTAAAAGAATGAAATAAAAAATAGAAAGAATCAAAAACAGGGCCAAAACAACAAATTCAACTTTTGTACGATTTTTTACGTTGTACAAAGAGAGGCGGCATTGTTGTACAAGAGTCCCTCTATACATAATATAAAGGGACTCAAAAAAATAAACAATAAAGGGAAAAACTTTAAAGAAATTTTGTTAGGGAGAGATTGTTTTTCTTGTAAACCTCATAAACCACACACCAATCAGATATTTAGCTAATAAACTAATAAAAAGTTCATGTGGACACTAAACTTTCAAAAATCTTAAAAATATGTCCACATCTCCCCGTTTCTCCCGCATATTCTATTCTTTGTTCGATTTATTGATTTTAGCGAATAGCATCTTCGCCGGAGAGCACAACAAATAAACATTGTTGGCGCATTTATGCGCACTCGCGCACGAAAAACAGTGATCAAAGCAAAAGGCAATGAAATGAATAAAAAGTAGAAAAGAGAAAAATCTGAGTGAATAATAAAAGGATATGAAGAGGATGAGCGGTAAAAATACATAGGAAATTTCTTTTTAAACGGATTAGTGTCGTTTATTTTTATAAAAACAAAGAAAGCAAATAAAGGGAGATTCTAATGCCATATTGCAAAAATTACAATTAGAAATGGGACTAGGTTTGTGCACTTTAGAGTAGGGTTGTCGGTTTCAAACGAAGATAATCGAACCGAAAATTTCGGTTCGGTTTCGGTTAACCAAAGAACCTGATGAAACCGACAACCCTACTCCAGAGATTAAAAATGTCTATTAGAGACAGTAAGTTTAAATCCAAAAGCTAACCTCTGCTTCAGCTGATTAGCAGCAGTATTGTGTTGTTGGTTGTTGTTTCTTATCCCATAGTTTTGTTGTCGCGAAAATATATTATTTGATTCCGGTTTCAAATTAATAATAGCTCGCTGTCGATTCTGTTGACGATAGTCTCCAGTAATTCCATCATTGGAGCCGGCATTGTATTGGACGGGGAAACCATTTGTTGCGAAACCTGTTCTGTACATCACCTGAAAGTCACGGGGAAAAGTGTTTAATATAATTAATAAAATTGGCAAAGATCTGTCTTAAAACTAGGTAAATATCGATTAAATCCTTCTGGTTTGGATCTAAACTGAAACCTTAGAAATATAATAGATTTTTTACAGATTAATTGGAGCAAATATTATGAACTAAAAGTATGAATATGTAGTATATTATTTTTCAATCGGGAAATGAAAGGACCAGTTTCGCACATAATGCTGGAGGTTGAAAGAAGTTGATATTTGTGCGATTGTGGTTGATTAAAATATTTCTTTACTTATGACTGATCGGATATATTTGGATTTTTAAACAGGGGCTATGAGGTGATAATAATTTATAATTATAAATAGGCCACACAATAAAAGTTTATATGTGTGGTGAAGAGTGCTGCTCATTGCGCGAAGGAATAGTGAAAAGAAAGTCAAATGGATTTAATGAGTGGAGCAATGAAATGTTTGGAGAGAGCCTGTTATTTTGTATGGTTAATTTTTTTCAACGAAGCAAACAAATTAGGCCTGTGGGTTCTAGACGTTAAAAGTAGCAGTGAAGGGGTGCGGACTTGCGCTACAGTTTATATGTTGCTTTTGATTGTTGCTGATTGCAAACCGAAAAAGAGACGACCGCCGCTGAGATTAAACAGAAAGAAAAGAAATATTTTCTCTTAAAGTGACTAACAGACGTTGTTTTTTATTAGGGAATAACAGTGGAAATTTTAATTTTAAAAAATTTAATAAAGTGGAAAGGGCTACCAGAAAGGCGTGGATGCCAGACCTAAGGTTACTACAGACCTTGCCAGACCTAAGGTTACTACAGACCTTAAAATTTAAAAAATTTTCAAACCTTTTCTCATCTCGGCACAACAAAATTCTTTTCTTCACCAATCTTTTTAATTTTAGCAATTGTCTGTTCCAATAAAGAATAAAAATCCACAAAATTAAATTTCTCATCCAAACCAATTTTTCCATAAATTGAAAAATCAAATCGTTAACTGCTAAAGATGCCCAAAATGCTTATTGTTAGCTTCATAACATGTTACAACAGCAGCGACAGTTTCGGCAGCAAATCTGCGTTTGTGGTGTTTAATAAATTCAATAGAAGAAAACATTACATAAATTATAAAACGTTTTTAACCAAAATTTTGAAAAAAAACAAAACATGTTGACAAGGGAACAAAATATAAAATTTTGAAAATAGGTGAGACTCAAATGGAATTAAAAGATAAAAGAAAGAGAATAAAAAAAAGAAATATAAGGTTAAAAAGAAGCAAAGGAAAAATATTTTGGAAAATCTCTCAAAATACCGAATTCTCAAAATATGGAATCGGCTAAAATATTTCAAAATCTCGAAACGGCCAAAAAAGCTTAAAATATGTAAATCTTAAAATATCGAATCCCAAAATCTCGATAAGGGTGAAATTCACAAAATATCGTAACGACCAAAAAGTGGTTAAAATGTCGACTTTTTTTTAATTCGAAAGGGTCATTTGAGTGCCAATAGATGAGTGCTGGTATTTTGTTCTGATCTTTGTTCTGATTTCAGGTTTGTTCTGATTTTTATTTTTTTTACTTTAGTATATTCGCAGAAAAACTTTTTTCCGCTGCGGTGGTTCATTCGAAAAAAGTTTACCGGAAATGTTAATTTTAAATTCTGGTTATTTTTTTTATTTTTGACCCCAAAAAATAATTTTTTATTCTCATACATTTGACTGATAGCAATAAAACAAAATACTTCTACTTTTTTTCATTTATGGTTGAATAGCTATTGTGTTTTTTACGCTTCCGGTTATCTTAATGCATTCACTTGCCCTCCACTCCCACCCACAAACTAAACGAAAAAGCGGATGTGTATTTATGTCCCCATTCTGAAAGTAGATGAAAGGGCATGCAGATAAATATTTCCGGACAATAGCAGCAGAATTAATTGTGTTTGTTTCCAAAATAATTCCTGACACTGAAAGATCCATTTAAATTTTTATACCTTATCTTAATTAAACTTTGTTAAGAAGGTTTCCCTATCTTCTCAAATTTTTTACTTATATGTAATCCTTTAATCAAAAAATTACTTCATTCTCTCAACATAATTTTATATAAGTAGATATTTGATCAGTGGGCTTTGCCTGCAATTTCATCAAAGCTTAGAATTGCAAAAAAAAGCATTAAAAGTACTAAATATTGTCGGAAGTAAACTCATCCATCCATCATTCATTCTACTCTGTCCATTTCCTCCTTCATTCCCCACATATTCTCCACGGGCCTTATACCACTCACATTTATATAAATAACCTTCACAATTCCTTTCCCAATTCGCATTTCCGGTCTCCTTTTTCTTAATTCCCTCCCTCAATAAACGAAGCAATGGCGGGCAAAAGCATACAAAACACACGGTGGAATTTTTTGTTTTTTTTGTTAATAATTCGTATGTCTCTTTCATTTAGCTTACCCCAACATCCGCTGAGCTATAACTTCTTCAAAATTATCGGGTCCGTGACTCCCTGGTACCAGGTCATTCTAGATCCGATATTTTTGAACCTTGGCGGTACATTGGGCTTGCGGTACCTTGGCCTGTTCCCCGCTTAATTTTTTTGTAATTTCTTAATTTTAAAGAATTTCTTAATTACTATTAATTCTAGCTGATTCTGGCTGAATATTAAATAGCAAAAATACTAACAGGTGTTATAAATATAAATGTCTGTTCATTTTTGTGTAAACAAGACATAAAAAATTTATTGCCGTTCCCTGACTTTCTTTTTATTGCTGTGCTTTGTTTCTTACATTATTTTTTATTTCATTTTTTGCCAACCTACCGGAAATTGACCCCTTCCCTTTCACTCAACTTTTAGGCAATTGTGGGAAAGAGAAAATTTTTGTTGTAGACAAATGTACTTCAATATAAACACACGCGAACACATAGACGACAGCTGATACTGAAAGAGATAAACTTGGCTTTTTTACTAGTTCCGGTTTGAAAAAACAACGATAATTTAAAAAAGATTTATTATTTTTGACATTCAATTGTCTAAATTTATTTTTTACAAAAAATTCCCACCGGAACATTTTAGAAAAACGGATTATGATTTTTTAAAAATTAATTTCACATGCTTTATTATGATTATTCATGTGTATTTTTATTTTATTTTCCTTCCTGTTATCACTGTCTGTCACAACAGCAAAGCTAAAGCGGAAATAAGAATCTATATTAGATGTCGATCAGCCTTATTCTCTTGTTTATTTATTGACAGATTGCCCTTTTAGAGTCTCAGTTTTTAAGGGGGAACTGTCCTTTTTAAGCTAAATAAATAGAAATTTTATTTCAATTTTTTATTGTTTCTAATTTCCGGTTGGATATATAGCCCTTTTTCATTTTGTCAACAAAGCCATTATTTGTAACATTGAATGGCAATATAGAGTGCTTTACTTTAATCGCTATTCATTCATCTTTCTATCTCGTGCCCTTTATCCCTCTATATGCTTTGATAAACATTCAACTTCCGCCTTTCTCTTCCCATTCATTCACCTTTCAATGTAATAAAAATCCTATGAAAAGGACGATTTTGTGGGCAGACTTGTTTATTCAAATTTAAGTTTTTTATTTTTTGAATTTTTGACAATATTTTTTAACGAATTATTAAACGGAAAAAATTTTTTATTCCATTTGAATGCGCCCGTTTTATTTTTTGTTCTCCATTCCATAATGGA
The DNA here is from genome assembly GCA_036172945.1 of Meloidogyne incognita. Classification (NCBI taxonomy): domain Eukaryota; kingdom Metazoa; phylum Nematoda; class Chromadorea; order Rhabditida; family Meloidogynidae; genus Meloidogyne; species Meloidogyne incognita. The sequence goes on along the minus strand of JARQAC010000011.1, from coordinate 6,864,575 downwards.
TCCTCTTCATACATCCGCATAACTTCCGTTTCCCATTCACCCTATCTCTCACAAAAACTTTCTTTGAGCATTTCTAAACCATATCAGTTGCGACAACATTAAAAAATTAATTTATTGCATTTCCTTTACCGATTTCCCCTTTGTTTTAATTTATCGGTAAAACTCTCGCTATTTGCTGAGACGTTTGTAATTTTCATAGAAAATGGCGCCAAAAAATTTATCTTTGCTTTAATATTTTATGAGTTGTTTTTTTTTTATTTTATTTTTTTATAAATTTTCACCGCTAAACGTCATTCACTTTGTTATACCGCAAAATCAAATCTTCAATTTTTGATCCCTTTTTACCTTTACTCTTAAATATTTTTTGCAAATTATTTTTTTTAAATTAATTTATTAAATTTTTTATCGGAAATTTTATTTCAATTTTTTTCTTAAAAATAAACGCAAAAATATTTGTACAAATGCACCAAGGTTTTTTATAAAAAAAATCAATAGATTTTCAATATTGTATATTCATTAATTAACGCCTTTTTCTCTTCTCTCATTTTTATTTTTAATTAGCACAAAAAATCTCATTTTTAGCAATTCATATAATGTGCCAAATTATTATTTTTTATAGTTAAAAGAGGAAAGCCCCTCACACAAATGATGTGAAGGTGTGGGTATAAGAAATACAATTTAAAAATGAAGTGACGCTTAGAAGGGATTAATTATAATCAGCTCATTAAAAATAAAATCGTAGTGTAAAAAGCATGAAACCTCTTCAGGTCGCTTTTAGTTTTAATTAAATGCCGGAATTTTGTACCTTGCCGTATTACGGATTACCGTACTACGGATAAATAAATATTGATAAAATTCAAAGTTTTACCGTACGTTTACCTAAAAAATACCGTCGGTAGTGCGGTAACGTCCGATCACTAGCTTTAAGGATTAGGGTTGTACCTCGTCCCTGAAAGTCAATTAGAGTTTTAGAGTTTTTTTTTGAAATCACCTCCCCCCTGTCGCGGAACAACATTGTTTTAATTATGTTAAAGATTTTTCTATTTTTGTTGTTTCTATAATCATTTCTTTAATCTTATAAAAATATATCCATCAGTCATCTTTTGATTTGTCAATTTTTATTCTCAAAATTTAGCAAAGAACAATATTTTTAGAGTAAAATCTAAATTGCTTTATTTATTTCCTATTTAATTTTTAAACAGTTGCTTCATTTGCTTCTAAAGATCATATGCCTTCTCACGTTGTTTAATCATTAAAAAAAGAGACCAATCCGAGATGGGCAAAAACCCTAAATAATTTTTACAAAAAATGAATGAGGATGGGAAACATATTTTTGCAGCAAAAAATATCAAATCAGCGATTTCTCACAGTTTCCGGAAATGTGTTGGGGGGGGGGGGGGACACTAAATTTGTCACTCTTCATTTAACAGAGGGAACGGAGAGAAAATTTGGGGGAGGGAGCGGAACTACATTACTATTTAGTATAAATTTAGTTAAAATATTTTATGTAAAATATTATTTTTTGTTATTCATTTTTTTCATGTAAAATATGGCAACTTTTGGAGCAATTTTACTTTTTTTAATTTTTATATTCCGATTCTGTTATTATTTTAAATATTTTTTCCACTAATTATAGAAGAGGAGGAACAAAAATTTTGTTATATAATTTATAGCAACTTAATATTGAATTGATAAAATGGTCGCGAAATGAGCGTCTCATATTTTATTACAAAAACCATGCAACCGGAAGTACCTTCTCTTCTCTTATTTGTTAATTAAAAATTTCATTGCAATTATTGATACACTTTTTTTTATTATTTTTCGTTTTTGTGTAATTAACTTTTGAGCCATTGGTCGATCGAAATTCCGAATTCCGAAAATTACGTTGATTTTCTGCTTCCGACTTTTTAGCCACTTCCGACCGACCGATGATCTGAAGCATGATTTTTCGATTAAAAATCGATAATTTTTTTTATTTTTGGTTTTCTTCAAGTCTGAACTACCTTCGTACTTTAAATTAAATACGTAGAGCAAAGATAGTATAAAACGCATAATCACCTGATTTTGTTTAAATTTTGAGTGCGTTCTGCTGAGACGATATTGTGTTACGTCATCTGCAACAACAAAAAAACTTTAATTAATTTAATTTATTTTTCTTTCATTACTTCCTCTTCATTCATGTTAAAAGCAAAGATTTTAATTTTTAAGTCTTAATTTTATTTTTTAAATTTTCATTTCCGTTATTTCACAGTGATAGAATGAGTTTTTTTACCGTTTGACCCATTTTTAAAATTGGCATTTTAAAGATTCGACTTTTTAAAATAGCGGAAAACATATTTTAAAAATTTTCGCAAACGGCTTCATTTTTCCTTGATTTCGTGATTTATTTTTTTCTGATTTTTAGATTCTTTAAGCATTTTGTACAACTTTTTATTACTCTACCAATTTTTACTTTCTTATTTTTTACTACATCAAATTTATTTTTCTCCTTTAAACAATAACAAAATTTAAATTATGCAACATCACGAATCTATTCATTCTTCAAAAAGTCGAGTTGTCAGCACTACAACATCAAGTAGTTGCAGCAGTGGTTATACAAGCAGTGGGGGCTACACCACCACAAGCAATTTAAGTAACAGTAGTGCTGCTTGTCGACGACAATCTGAGGCTGATTTGGAACTTACAATGCAATCTTTGGCTGTAACTAAGGCAAAAAATGAAGAGAATGAAATGGGAAGTGCTATCCGGCCATCTTCGTCTTCCTGCTCATCATCTTCCTCTGCTTCATTTTCTGCTGCTGCTTCCTCTTCATCTTCAATTGATCTTAATGGAAATGAAAATGTTTTGGATCCAGTTCGACAACAGAAGTCTAATCAAATACAAATTAAGCGGCGTAGCAAAACACAACTTGCAAAGGTTTTTAAATTAATTTGTTGGTAACCTCAGTCCCAAGAGCATAGGTGGCTTCTGGGGCTGTAGCCCCCCCTGAAATGAGGAAAAGGGAAAAATATTGTGAGAAAAGAATCCTGCGGAGCTTAGGTTTTACTGACCGGGTCTGAAACGCTACGTTAATTTGTTTTCTCTTATTCGCTTTTTTAATTTTTAGTGCCTCCAACTCGACTTGGTCTCCATCTCTAATTGTAAGAATGTGCGCATAGATTCGGAAAATTCTTCTGATGGTGCTAATAGCAACAAGATTGAGAATTCAGCTTCAAATTTATCTCCTTGGGGAAAACGGCAATTTCAGGTTGTTTCTAATTTAAAATTTTTGAATTATTTTAAAATTAACAGCACAACCGTCGAGGGCAATCAACATTGTTTCCTGTTCACATTCTTCCATTTCTCTACCTTGGAAATGTTGACACAGCCAAAAATCGACAAACACTTGAAAAGTAGTGTTTTCCGATTATGAAATTCTTAAGAATCTTTTTTCCTTTAAGATGTGGCATTCGCTATGTGATCAATGTGACATCCGATTTGCCAAACTATTTTGAGTGCGACGCCAAAGATGGAGAATTGAATGGAGGAAATGGTTTATCCGATATTACCTATATGCGAATTCCTGTTGATGACAATTGCTCCCATAATTTGGCTCAGTTTTTCCCAGGTATTTTAGACTTTCTGTCTTATAAAGTTGTGAGTTCAATTTCAAATTCCTTGGGGCAGACCAATTATGTTAGAAATTTTTTAAAGAGGTTTCTATTTCTAATTAAAAAATTTCAGAAGCGATCTCATTTATCGAACATGCGCGTTCTCAAAAAGCAGGCATTCTTGTCCACTGCTGGGCTGGTATCAGGTTATTTTATATTTATCCTTATAATTACCTATTAAATTTTTCGCTTTTGCAGTCGTTCTGTCACTGTGTGCCTTGCATATCTAATGTATTCACAACGTTGTACACTTGAAGATGCTTTTGATCGTTTGTTCAAACAGAATGGAACAATTGCACCGAATTTTCATTTCATGGAGGTTTTTTTCTAAATAAATGGCCATTTTTATAAAAATTTTAAAAGGCATTAACTTGTTGGGAGCGCGAACTTTTTGCTTCTCATTTTTCTTCGTCAGCAATGGGAATTAATTTACCGCCAACTCTTTCTGCACAACAACAAAATATTTCAACTACAGCATCTTTAAATGGAGGAAATGTTGTTGTTGTGCCTGGGCCTCCTTGTTCGCCATCAGCTTCCTCGCCGGCATTTAAGCAGTTTAAAGGTTTTGAAGCAGTTGTCCCCTGAGGGAAATGAAAGAAAATTGATAGAAATTTTTCACTTTTTTTCATATTTTAAGATCTTATCCTTAAACTTTTCTTTACTTTTTTTATTGTTTTTGTTGACTATACTAACCTTTTTTTATTTTTACAAACCTTTACTCTTTTTATTTTGAAAATTTTTTCCTTCAATTTTTATTCTTTACAGATGCAATATTTTTTTCTTGCTGGAGATTGAATTTTTTTTGATGAATTTCGATCTCTAGTTTTTTACGCGAACAACCACAATTTATTCTTTTATATTTTTCATTTATTTAGATTTTTTATTTGAAAAAAATAAAATTGAAACAAATGTTTTTTTTTAATTGTTTGTTCAAATAATATTTTTGAACCTTTTAATCTACTTTCATTTTAGGAGTTTAAAAATATTAAAATCAAAATTTTCTCTTTAATCTACTTTCATTTTAGGAGTTTAAAAATATTAAAATCAAAATTTTCTCGTGATTTATAACGTTTTAAATTCAGAGGTTTATTTATTTAATTTTTTTTTGTTAGAATTTTTTCTTCAAAGGTGTCTATTAAAGAAGGAAATTATTTTTAATCCTTTTAGACTTAAAATGCATTTCAATATTTTTGGCATTGCAGTGATGGTGCACCATAATTTTATAACTCTCCCAAGAAGGAAAGGCATTGTTTTATACAACTATCCATCAATTTGTCTTTTGGTTCTTCCCTCTGGGGCCGTTTCTGATATAATAAGAGGGCCAAGAAGTTGATGTGCTTTTTGTCTATTTGTGCTCCACTTCCTGCTTGCAGACGTCATTAGTTTATGGTATTATTTATATATTTTTTGCTTTCTCATAACAATGAAATAGGAAACAATATTTTGGTAAACGCGCGTTTAGAATTAGGGTTTCGGTTGGGAAATCAGGAAATTACCTTTGGGCCAAAGTTGGTTCGTGATTGAAATATCCTACGTCTGTCACAATGTGTCCATCTATTTTAAAAGCTATTTCTTTAATTTTTAAATTTTGAATAATTTAAAAGGAATATTCTGTTTTGAATCCTTGGAAACTAACATAAAAATATGAATTTTAAACAAAAAACTCGTTATAAATAATGTCTGGAAAACATCCATCACGTCCTTTTTTTACAAAAGACACTTAACAATAAACTAAAGCAGTTGTGCTTGTGTTGTTGCCATTTTTCTAATAAATATATACAAGAATTTCTTCTGGCCAACTCTGCTTTTTCCCCCTTTTTATGCCGCTTTACTCGCCCTCTTAAAAAATATATGCGCTGCTTGCTCCTTATATATATTTTTCGCGGCAGCAATGACCTAGACATGAAATAATGCCAGTTATATATTTTTATATTTAAAAATTGAATTGGAAGTTAGGGCCGTTCGTTTAACAATTTTTAAAGATTTTTTTTTAAAAAATACAGACCTAGACTTTATAAAGTCTGGATACCCCTCACCCCTTTTATTGTCTTTAATTTTTATTGTAACTTCCCCTTTAATTTTTAGAAAAATGCTCATCAACTTATCAAGTTTAAGAAGAAGAAAATGGGGAGATGAATAAGCGACTCCATTAAAAAGAAGGCTGTCAGTTAAAAGTATAAGTGCTTCTTTTAAACTGCCAAAAGAGACGCGTTCAAAAATGCCTCCAAAAATCAAACGAGCAATGTATTTTCTGGATTCTTTTGAAAATGTAAGGGTTATTTAAATTATAAAATTAAAATTATTTTTTTAGTTTTCCGATTCTGGTTCTTTTATTGTCTCATACAACAGTGATAATGAAGACGATGACCCTTTCATTTGTTCTAAAGAAGTCGAGAATGATCATCAATTTGATGAACTATTGGGTAATTTAATTTTAAAAGTTTTATTTTTTTAATTTAAATCTGACGGGGCTTGTAAGGATTTTAGATAATTTTGGTTTTTTGTCATTCCTATGTAATCCCTTCTTTTTAGAAATGAATTTATAAATCTGGTTGACTTTACTCTTTAACCTAATTTTACATTTGGGACAAAATTTAAAATGAAAAAATGGGTTTCTTTTAAACATCAAAAATAAGAAAAAATTGTCTGTAATTGCCAGATTAAACAAAGAACAATTAAATTAGATAAACTTGTTTGGATTTCAGCTGTTTTAAAGGCAAAAAAGGCCATAGCCGTTTATGCCTTAATTTTTAGGAATTTTGAGGCATTGCTTGGTTATCCAGTTTTTGGGGTTAAATTAATTTAGATAAATAAAAAAATTTTATTTAAACTAGAAGAAAATTTTCTGTCATTTTTCAACATTTTTTTTTGTTTATAAAATTTTTAAAGCTAAATCCAACAAAAACCGTTGTCATTCAAAACGTCGTTTTGTTTGTACTGTTCCATTTTCAAAAATTAGAAAGGACAAAAAAGAGATATCTTTTGAGGAAGACGAAATGTTCTACAATCGGCAATTTTCTTCTTTTGATGACCAACAACAACAACAAAAAGAATTTTTGGTATAATTTTTAATTAAATAAATTTTTTTAATTTATAATTTTTTAAAGAATTGTTCATTTTTTGATCAAAATTTCGGATTTGGTTCAAATAATCTAACACATTTACATTATCAACATTTCAATCCCTCTGATCAATTCCAATCATCAATTGATCTTTCTTTAAGTTCAACAACCTCTTGTACGTCACTTGGTACCTCTTCAGGACTTCCATCACCAAATGATTACTTTCCTGTCAACCAACATCAAGTGATTTTGTTGGGTAAGAAAAACAAAAAATTTTTGAGCACTAGATTCAAAATTTTCCATTATTCAAGAAGGGTTTAAAATAAGGTTAGAATTGTTCAGGTTTCGTTATTATTACCGTGGGTTAAAATGGACCTTTCTAAAATAACTTCCGGTCCTCTTAACTTAAAATAATTTCAAATTTAAGATACAAACAGTGCAAATAATTACGCTGCTATGAATTATGCTAATAATAATTCTACAACATTCAGCTCCATGTCAGAAACATCAAATCCACAAACAATTAATTCAAGTTGTGGTTTTCCAGTTAATACTATAAAGTTGGTGGTGTTTTTGTCTTTTAATAGTAATTTATATTCTTTTAGATATGAATACGATAACGGCAATATCATTTCTTCATCAATTAGTCCAACAACCTTTCAAGTAGCAATCTCGCAACAAATGCCTTTTCAAACCACCAACTTTTTTCAAAGCAATAATACCTCTTTGGAACATCAACAAGTCACAAATGGATTATTTAATGAAAGGTTTAAGGATGAGGAAAAATCGCCGCCAACCGATGTAAATATACCAAACAGTGTAAATACGCCAAACAATGAGTTTTCAAATGTAAATGTATCTTTATTCTTCCAACAAAATGAAGACGATTTTGAAGTTGCTGATGATAAAAACAACAATGATTTTTTTGTTGCTGGACAACAACAACAGCTACTTTGCAATGAAGGGTTTTCTTTAGAATTTGAAAATAATATTTTGGATAATTGTGAGCAACAACAAGAAGAAGAATCTAACTTTCATTTCTTAACAAGCTGTAAAAAACCGGAGGATCAAAGTTATGATGGACAGTCAATGGATAATTCAACATCTTTGGAAACAGACAGTGGGGAGATCGACACATTGAAATTAGCACAGCACATTAGCCAAGAATTGAAGAGATATTCTATTCCACAAGCCATTTTTGCACAACGAGTACTTTGCCGGTTTTTTTATTTAATAGAATTTTTAAAAATTTTTTAAAGTTCTCAAGGCACACTTTCCGATTTGCTGCGTAATCCAAAACCTTGGTCAAAACTAAAAAGTGGTCGCGAAACATTTCGTCGAATGGCTGAATGGCTTCAGGAACCAGAGTTACAACGAATGTCAGCACTTCGTTTAGCAGGTTTCTGAGTCAATAGTTTTGATTTTAAAAATAATTTAAGCCTGTAAGAGAAGAATAGATGAACCTCTAATTGAAGAACCAGAACGACAAGGGGCAACAACAAATGATCCCGGAAGGATCAAAATCGAGGAAAATCGAATTCATTCGCAGAAAAATGGACAACGGCAACGAAAAAGACAGCGATTTGTTTTTACCGAAGAGCAAAGAAAAACTTTACAGGTTAGTGTTTGCCCTAAAATTTGAACAAATTCAAGTTAAAGGCAGTTTTCAACGAGCACAAGCGACCATCAAGAGAATTACAAATACTTGTTTCTCAGCAACTTGGATTTGACTTGACAACCGTTTCCAACTTTTTTATGAATGCTCGCAGGTTTAAAATTAGTTTAAAAATATTTTTTTATATTTTTAAAGACGAGGACATGCAAACCGATCTAATAATAATACAAATTCTCTAGTTGACAAGAATAAGGATGAAGCCACACCTCCTCCTTGGACTCAGTGTTGTTCATCAATTTTAAATGGGGAAAATAGTCAAAAAGAGTCGCCCCAAAGATTTTTGATAAGTTTAGAAGATAAATTAGTAACTCCACAGCTAGATTTGTTTATAAATTAATATATAGTTTGAATTTCATAAAATAGCTACATATAAATGTTTTGAAGTTTAGACGGATTTGCCTAAATTAGTCCATTGCAATTCGAATAATTTAAGGTTTGCTTAATTTCTTTGCGTTTTGGTGCTTTGGTATTTCGACGAATCCAATTTGATTTTTCTTTCCAATAAGGAAAAATTGAAATGTCTAATTTCAAAATATCTAAATGAAATTTTTCAATTTTTATTTGCAAATTCCAGTGTTTCTTTTTTAATTATCGTTTAGTTGAAGCATTAAATATAAATTTTTTTATTAATTTGTTGCCGGCTTTGAACAAAATAATATGGTAAGGTTTGTTTAATTTAATTTTTTGATTTTTTAAAGTTGGTACTTGTGATTGGTGACTTTTTCATACCTTATCGTGCCCACAATTTGCCTCAAAAGTTTCGTAAACTGCTTGTCCCGAATAAGATGCAACACATTTTGTATAAGAATTTTTTAAAATATTTTTACTTTGTAAAATTTTAGATGCACTGGAAATGTTTGCACTCAAGAAACAATGAATTATTTAAAGACATTAACTTGTGATGGTATTTTATAATTTGTGTTTACTTTCTAAATTGAATTTTTTTAGTCCATTGTGTTCGTGGCGACTTTGATGAGGATACTTCTTATCCTGATATGAAAGTAATCCCTGTTGGTCATTTCAGGATTGGACTTGTTCACGGCCACCAATTTATTCCGTGGGGTGATTTAAAGGTTTATTTATTTTATTAAATATGTAATTATTTTTAAAGGCTATGGAATTGGCTGCTCAACAAATGGGTGTTGATGTTCTTATTTCTGGTCATACTCATGGTAAATAAATTTTTTAGATACTTGTTTATATTTTTCTATTCTTAGAATGTGCAGTTTTTGATAAAGGTTTGTTCTTTCTTAGAATTTGACTTTAAATCCCGGGTAATCTTCTAGTTTATTGGTTCCTAAAAGAAATTGCACAAAGTGCTCTTCGACATTTTCGAAGTTTGCCAACAGGTATCAAGTGTGCTGGCATTATTTGTCCAATATTAGCTTAGATTTTGCTCGTTTTTAGCCCCGGACCGAATTCTAACGTGATATTGGCCTTAACACACTGGATTAATTACTGACCCAGACCTCAAAAACATTGAAAGAGCACTTTCTGCTTATTTTTGTCTAGAGACCAGTAAACTAGAAGATTACCAAATCCCGTTTAGACAATTCTATTCAAATTTTTTAACAGATGGCATATTCTATATAAATCCAGGTTCAGCGACGGGCGCATTTTCACTAATCAAAAAGTATTTTTTCTTTTAACATTTGTCTTTATCAACCCATTTTTGCAGCAAAGTCGTCCCCTCGTTTATTGTATTGGATGTCCAAACTGATGTTATTATTGCCTATATATACAGACTTTTGGATGATGAAGTAAAAGTTGAGAGGTCTCAATTTAAGAAGAGTGGACATTCAATTGGTTTTACTTAAGAATTTGGTTATTTTTCGATTTTTCCACACTTAAAGTATTTATTTTTTATTTCTAAATGTATTTATCTTGTTTGAATTTGACAATTTTTAAAAGGGCTTCTATTTTGATCAGTATTTTATTTCTATTTTATATCTTTATTTCAGTTGGAGTTTAAATTATTTTTCTTTATCAGGATTAATATAATATTAAAAGCAAAGCTGTTAAAATGTGGACAAATGGTCATTCTTTTGTCTTCACTTCTCCAATTAAATCCTCAATGTGTGAGCAATTAGCAAACAGTGATGGTGAGATCCGGAAGTGTGAAATTTTCAAGGATCCTAAACAAGGTTTTTAATTTTGGGGTAATCTAGAGTGGACCGAGTTTTAGCGTTTCCTTGTTTCTTCTCAAAGTTTTTTCCTTAATGTGTACGAATGGTCGGACGTCTTTTTTCAATTGCTGAAGCTGATGACTCGGGGCACGGACTATTTAAAATTAATCTTTGTCTCATTGAATATGCCACAGGGAAATAGAGTGAATTTGAGAAATGGAGAAAGTCTGACCATTTTGTACATATTAAGGAAAAATGGGAGAAGAAAAAAGGGAACGCTAAACCTTGGTTTACCTTAGTATATTGCTTTTGATGCTAACAAAACATTCAGGGTTTGGCATTAACATTGGTGGAGGAACCGATGCCCCTTATGTTAAAGGAAATACAGGTATTTTTGTCTCGCGTGTTCGAAGGGATGAATTGCTTGATTTAATTTGTGAAGGAGATCGGATCATTGCGGTTGGTTTTATTTTTCTTAATTAAAATTTTTTTCATTAGGTTAATGATATTATTTTGGAAAATAAGAAACATCGTGAGGCTGTAAGTCTTTTGAATAGTCTTGAGGGCGTTTGTACTTTTACTTTGGAGAGGAAAAGTTTTAATGTTAACGAGGTTTGTTTTCTAAAATTTTAAACAAAGCATTTTAAAGATTCCTTCCTCCGAAAGCAAAATGCTTATATTTAGCACGCAACCATGCACATTAAATGAGACTATCTTCAATGTCAATCTCGCCTCGGAGGGTAAAACTGATATTATTTTGGAAAATAAGCACACTCTCGCCTCGGAGAGTGACACCAATGTTGAGGTTTATTTTTAAAGGTTTTAAAATGACTTCAAATATTGTTTTATAGCTTCAAGTTCCGAATTCCTCCGAAAGCGAAGTGCTTACATTTAGCACGCAACCATCCACATTAAATGAGACTATCTACAATGTCAATCTCACCTCGGAGGGTAACACTGATATTATTTTGGAAAATAAGCACACTCTCGCCTCGGAGAGTGACACCAATGTTGAGGTTTATTTTTAAAGGTTTTAAAATGACTTCAAATATTGTTTTATAGCTTCAAATTCCGAATTCCTCCGAAAGCGAAGTGCTTACATTTAGCACGCAACCATCCACATTAAATGAGACTATCTCCAATGTCAATCTCGCCTCGGAGAGTGACACCAATGTTGAGGTTTATTTTTAAAGGTTTTAAAAAGACTTCAAATATTGCTTTATAGCTTCAAGTTCCAAATTCCTCCGAAAGCGAAGTGATTATTTACCGTCAACCGTCTCCAGTAAAGGAATTAATGTACAGTCGCAAACCATCTCCGCTGATGGAATTATTTTTTCTTGGTGTTGGTACGTGCGCGTTGCTTGGTCTTGTATTTGTTGGTTATCGAAATCTCAGTAAGAAGTCAGGTTAGAAAAATACGAGTTATTAGAGAAAGTTTGAACACAATTTAAAAGAGAATTGAAAATTATATTATTTCCTTCAGGAAGCTTTTATTTTTATCATACATAATTTGCTCATTTCGTTTATTATTATTCTCTAAAAAGTTCTCGTTTTATTTCTTTTATTTTTAATAATAATATTCATGCCAAAAAAATAATATAGAGGTGTTTTTTTAGTTTTACTATGTTTGTGTAAATTGGTACACTTCAAAAGGCCAACTCTCTCACGTGATAATTTCGTCTTGTCCCTTAATCCCCGCAAATCCATCTTTATCCTCCAAAATCCATCGATATCCCCCTTAATAACCACAAATTTTTATTAATGCGCACAAACTATCCGTTCAGATATTTGGAGTTGACCTTTTGGGACTTTTGGGTTGATCCCGTGTAAAATATTTGGGCTTTAGGTAGGTCAAAATTTCTATTAGGATATTTAATCTTATTTTGCAAAAGGTCATGACTAAATATTTTTAAAGCCCAATTTAAACATTTCCGAATAAAACCCTCAACAATAAAGAAATAACTTTGTAACCAATGCAATACAAGCAAGGAAAATTTAGAGAAAATTTGGCAGAAAAAATAACATTTAATACAAAGAAAATTTTTTGATAGTGTGGCCCATTGATGCTAAATAGGGTTATGAAAAGGAAATAAATGATTTGGGAAATAATAATATAACAACAGAAAAACAATAGTTTTTAATCTCGACTTAAAAACTTTTTAAAAAGGGGCCAAAAAGTTATGTCAAAAGGGGGAAGTTATATAAATAAAAATTCTTATGCAACAACCATAAAAGCTGTGGAGTATATAAATATCAACCAAAAAATGTCTATCAATTATAACATCATTTAGACTTTTTATTCTCTTGTTTTTGCGCTTTACCACCACCAACTGGTGCTGATGTTGCATTTGCCGTCTCATTAGCTGCCTTTTTCTTCTTTTTATCACTTCCTTCGTCTTTACTGCTCTTATCAGATTCATCCTTCTCTACTAAATGCTCTTCCGAATAGTTCCACAAATCGCTAAATTCACCCCGCAATGCTGCAAATCCAAGGGGTAATAGTAAGCAAGAGGGTACCAAATAAAGCAACGCGGGTTGTGCTGCCTGTAAGAAATATTTTAGAAAATTAAAGAAGTTTAATATGAAAGAACCTTGAAGTAATGCATAACGCCCATTGTTACAAATAGTCCAAAAGCGTAGGCAAATATAGTCACCCAGCAATAATAGCGCTTTTTTTGACCCCCTCCTTTCTGTTTGGAGCCAATATGGTGGTCAAAACGATAGAGAAGTGCAACAAAGATTCCTGGAATTACGATGTCGCCAAGTCCTAAAGGTTATAATTTTAGAAAAAATTTAGAAATTGAAAAAAATTTTTTTACCAAGCATGCCATGTTTACTTGCATTCAGCCACCCATTACGAAGTAAATCCTGCGGGAACATTAACAAAATTGGTGCATCAATTCCTTTGGCAACGGTTGTCATCTAGAAGGAGGTAATTAGAATTTTACCTAATTTAAAAAACTAACCACATCAGTTGCGAATACCCAAAATACGTCATAAATGAATAATCCAGCAAGAAGGATAGTTCCAGCCTTAATTTTAATCGAAAATTTAACGAGTAAAATCTAAAGTAGAAACCTTAAAACTGGCCAAATGAAGATTTTCGATACCAAAAATGGAAAAAGCAACACCCAAAAGATTGTTGGTTATCCAATGGCGACGATACAAATGTGAAATACCTACAGCTGAGCAACAAAGTACAGCAATAGATAAATGTGTATCCCATTCCGAGAAAAGAAAATAGTCCTGTTAAATTTTTGATTATTAGGGCTTAAAGTTTGTCTTTAAAAAACTAACCACTTCTTTTTTACCAGCCATTTCAACTTTTCCTTCCTTCATTGGTTGTTTGCCTCGTTTAAGCACCAAAACCCATGGAACATTGCGTCTTGGCCAGCGGTCTCCAATTGGAAGTCTTGAAAGAAAAGCTGAGAAAAATGGTTTCAAAATGGTGGCCAAAGCAATGCAGCCTGTTAGTTAAGTTATAAAATTATTTAAAAGTAGAAAAAAAAACCTTCCCAACAAAGCAACAACAGAAGAAAATAAATTAAATTCTGTTTGTTCATTTCAGGTAATTTATCAACCAGAGTCCCAGCTACAGGGTGAATGGAAGCAACTTTTTGGAGAATTCCACCGAAGATCGTTCCATTAACGGTAGAATTTGTTGCCGATGCTGCTGCTCCAGTTAGCGTTGAATTTGTTGCGGTAAGAACTTTAGAAAAATAGATTTTTTGAATAAGAAGTTTAGTGTTACGAGAAAGTTTGCTGTGAACAAAATTTTGCGCCCATTCCAATCGCTCATAAACAGCTAAAGACACATAAGGTCGAACCTTATCAAGCAAAAATCCAATGCCTCCATCATTAGTCCTAAAAATAATGTAGATATTTAAATCTAAGTACCAAAATGGTATTTGTGGTTTATCCCAAACTAGTTTCCTTTTATATCTAACCATTGAGTCCGCAAAACTGGTGAGGACCCACAAGTACCAAATTTAATTAAAAAATTTACTTGAAAATTAGATAAAGAGTAAAAAGAACAGCACTAGCAGTCAAAGGGAATCGTTTTGCTTCCCGCGTAGTTATCGATGTTTCAATAAGTTCCTTCTTCTCAATTAAATTTTTGACAAAAGCTAATGACCGGATGGTGCCCCAAATAATACAAATAATAGCCATTGCATAGAGTGACGAATATGCCATTACCTTAAAATGTTCGTCAAATATTCAACTAAATTTTTTAATTTAAAAACCTGTTCCTCAAATGTATATACAACAGTAGCATTATTTGCAGCGGCTCCATCTGGCGTTGAACTCGCAGAAGGCTCAGAAACTTTTGTTTCCGGCATGTAGTTGTTTTAAGGTCTAATGAGATCAGCAAATGACTACTTTGTGTTAAAATCTTTTAAAAATTAGAAATTATTGGGGAAGATTTAAGAAAAAGAGTTCAGCAATAATTTAAGCTTCACCTTATTAGAATAATAAAAACACTAAATGTCTAAATTAAAGGCCTTAAAAGTGCAGGCATAATCAAATTAAGAAGGCGTAGTAGCCAAAATTGCTGTTCGAATTTTTCAGGGTTTTCGTTGCAAATCAAAATTTTATTTTATCTACGTGTCTAACTTCTAGGGGAGATGTCAAAATACCAAAAGGTCAAAAAAGTTCTAAATAAAAAATTTCTATAGAATTTCCTTTTTATTATCCGACATTTGATTGAGTTTTTAAAAAATATCTAAAATGTAAACTCGTTTATTTATTAACGCAGAGCTAAATCCTTTAATCCTCCGAGGATTTTGCTTCATCAGCATCTTAAATTTTAGTTATTTTGTAATCTTAATGCTTTTCGACATTTTGAAATTTAATCAGCACTTGCGCGACGTGTTTTTACGCGTGTCTCTCATTCATTATTTCTCTTTAATTCTGACCGATATGCTAATCATTTTTTCATAAATTAGCGTGTGTGATGACCTGATTCGCCGCTAACTTTATTTAATCGATTTGACTGGTCATCTCTAAAAATTCACTAAATAAAAAAGGGTTATTCTAATTTATCAATATTTTATTTTCCAAGTCTTTAAACGGGGATTAACAATAAATTTTTTAATTTTCTTTCAATTTTTTATAACAATTTTCTTCTAAAATTTAAATTTTAGTTTTTATTTTTAATAAAAATCAACTTCTGTGTCTGGTAACTCTTTCCATTCACAATGACTCGAATCTCTAGAGGGGTTCTTCTGGTGTGGCTTGTGACTTTATTGGCTCTTGCAGGTTTTTATTTTACTTAACCTTTTTAATCAAATATTTTAGTCGTACTTCCCAACTTTTCTCGATCAGAACGGGTGGCAGACGACATTCTTGATGATATTGAGCCAAAAGTTGAAGTGCCAAAAACACCGGCCAGCAAGGGAGCAACCGACGAGCAGACTGTCCAGCGTGAAGAAGAGGCTATTCAACTTGATGGCCTGTCAGTGGATGAGTTCAAAAAGATCCGAGAGAGTGCCGAGAAACACCAGTTCCAAGCGGAGGTTTTTCTATCTTTTGAATTTTATCTAAATCATTTTTAGGTCAATCGAATGATGAAACTGATCATTAACTCTCTGTACAGGAACAAGGAGATCTTTTTGCGTGAATTGATCTCGAACGCTTCTGATGCACTTGACAAGATTCGGCTTATCTCTTTGACTGATCCAGACGCATCCAAGGATCTTCACGAACTGAACATCCGTATTAAAGCTGACAAGGAAAACCACATTCTTCACATAACTGACAGTGGAATTGGTATGACCAAGCAGGACTTGATCAACAATCTTGGGACGATCGCTCATTCTGGTACTTCCGAGTTTGTCTCTAAATTGCTTGATTCGTCAACGTCTAGTGAACAGCAACAGGTTGTTTCTGCTTTTAATTTTTGAAATTTGTCATTTCAAGGATTTGATTGGTCAATTCGGAGTTGGGTTTTACTCTGCCTTTTTGGTTGCTGATCGTGTTGTTGTAACAACCAAACACAATGATGATGCAAAGCAATATATTTGGGAGTCTGGTATTTGAATAATATTTTGTTTAAAAATTCTTTCTGCTTTTCAGACTCGCAGCAGTTTACCATTGCTGATGATCCTCGCGGTCCAACACTTCAGCGTGGTACCCAAGTGTCTCTGCACTTGAAGGAGGAGGCTTATGATTTCTTAGAGCCTGACACCCTCAAGAAATTGATTCACAAATATTCACAATTTATCAACTTTGACATTCTTTTGTGGCAGAGTCGTACAGAAACAGTTGAAGAACCAATCGAAGAAGAAAAGAAAGATGAGGATAAGGCTGAGGAAAAAACTGAAGAGGAAAAGAAGAAAGATGAGGAGGATAAGGCTGAAGAGAAGAAAGAGGACGAGACTGTTGAGGATGACAAGGATAAACCCAAGGAAGATGAAAAGAAGGAAGAAGAGAAGCCAAAAACTAAGAGTGTTGAGCGTACAGTTTGGGATTGGGAGAAAATGAATGCAATGAAACCAATTTGGATGCGTAAACCTAACGAAGTTGAGGAACAAGAGTATAAGGACTTTTACAAATCAATTACAAAGGATTATGATGAGCACTTGGTTTGTTATTTTTTAAGTTTATTTTTTTATGAATTTTTAAATTGTAGTCACACGTACATTTCTCGGCCGAAGGTGAAGTTAGCTTCAAATCTATTTTATATGTTCCAAAAACTTTGGCAAATGATGCATTCCAAAATTATGGAAAAACTGAGGAGAATATTAAGGTTTTCTTTTAATCTAAAATGAAGCGAAAATTTTTTTATTTTATAGCTCTATGTTCGTCGTGTTTTTATCACTGATGACTTTAAAGATATGTTGCCAAAATATTTGTCCTTTATTCGTGGTATTGTCGATAGCGATGATTTGCCTTTAAACGTTTCTCGTGAAATGCTTCAACAAAATAAATTGCTCAAAGTAATAAAAAAGAAATTGGTCCGTAAAGTACTTGATATGTTGAAAAAATTGCCTGCTGAGAAATTTGATGCTTTTTGGAAGGTTTTAAAAAAATTTTTTAATTTTACAAAAAATAATTTTAAGGAGTACTCAACAAACATTAAATTGGGTATTATGGAGGATCCATCAAACAGAACTCGCCTTGCCAAATTACTCCGTTTCCAAAGTTCTGCAGATGACAAAAAGCAAGTAACATTACAAGAATATTTGGAAAGAATGAAAGAAAATCAGCCAGCAATTTATTATGTGGCAGGAACTTCTCGCCAAGAACTTGAAAATTCTCCTTTTGTTGAACGTTTATTGAAAAAAGGATTTGAAGTTTTGTATCTGACAGAGCCTGTTGATGAATATTGCATTCAAGCCTTACCTGAATATGAAGGGAAAAAGTTCCAAAATGTTGCTAAAGAAGGTCTTAAACTTGATGAAGGAAAGAAATCTGAAGAAGTATTCAAACAACTTGGTGAACAATTCAAAGTGCTCATTGATTGGCTCAAGGATAATGGTCTCAAGGATTTGGTAGAAAAAAAAGTTTTGAAATGTTTTTATGTTTCAATTTATTCAGATCGAAAAGGCTGTTATCTCTCAACGTTTGACAAAATCTCCGTCTGCTTTGGTATGTTTTTGGTTCGATTAAGTTTTTAAAATTAACTTTTTAAAGGTTGCCTCTCAATGGGGATGGTCTGGCAATATGGAACGTATCATGAAGTCACAAGCCTATGCCAAGTCTAAAGACCCTTCTCAAGAATTTTATGCAATGATGAAGAAGACATTTGAGATCAACCCTCGCCATCCTGTCATTAAGGAATTGCTCAGGTTTGAGTTTTTTTCAAATTCAGAATATGAATTTTTATTTATAGACGTGTACAGGATGACCCAGAGGATCCGTGAGTATTTTTTTTAATATTTTGTTTATAATTTATCTTTTCAACTAACTTAAATTTTAATTTAACTTTTTAAAGCGTCGCCAAATCTACTGCACATTTATTGTTTGAAACAGCAACTCTTCGTTCTGGATATTCACTTTCTGACCAAGTTGGATTTGCTGAACGTATTGAAGGAGTGAGTTTATTTTTACTATTTTGTGATTTATCTGGTTTATTTTAAGATTTTGCGTAAATCACTCGACTTGAGCGCAACTGCTGAGGTTGAAGATGAAATGGAAATTATTGAGGATGAGGTTGAAGAAAAGAAGGATGAAGATGAAAAGAAGGAAGATGAAGAAACTATTGCCGAAGAGGAAGGTGTAACTGATGAAAAGAGTGAAGAAAAAGATGAAAAGCCCGAGGAGGCAAAGGATGAGGAAGCAAAGAAGGAAGAAGGGAAACCTGAATCGGATGATGAAAAACATGAAGAGCTCTAGAAAGTTAAACAAGTTTGAATGATTTTTTACATATTTCCATCCATTCCTAAGGCCTGCAACAAAGTTTTAGAGAAATTTTTTGCTTCTGAATTTTTTTTCTGTTTCCTCCTGCATTATTCGATTACAGGCCATTTTCTGGGTATTCTTGTAAGGATTTTTTTTAATTATCGTTTTTTGGTTTCCACTTCTCCTTTTAAGATTTCATTTTTTCCTTGATATTTTTGTATTTCTTCCTTCTAATTTTGTTTATGATTTGAAAAATCGATCTTCTCATATAATTCAAGAAAAAATTTAATGATGTCATTTATAAAATGGCAAAAACCTATTAAAGTTGAAAGATTTTAATCATTAAATTTTTTTAAAAATTTCTCAGAAAGCAATCCAAAATTGTTTTATCTTTTTTGTTATATTTATTTTTCTCCTTTTTGCCATTTTCTCTATTTATTTTTTCTATACAAAACGCTGATGACGATATTTTTGTGATTTTAAAGGGATTGATGATGGACTTTTAAAAATATTTTTGTTTGTTTCATAAATTCAGAACTCTCAATTTTTAATCCACCCAAATATTTGGAGTTGATCTCCAGGCCAATATGACTTGACCTTTTGGTCATTTGATCTTCTGGGTTGGACCCTTTACTGAGAAAATTTTTGTTATTTTGAGAGTACTGTTTTTTTTGTTTTTTTTAAATTTATTCATAAATCTAATTTTCTTGTGCACTTTTTAAAAAATTTTTTTTAAATTGTCTATTATTTGCAATAATCTCTTTGATTTATTTTTTAACAAATATTTGTTTCCTAATTATTTTTTTTTGAGTGAAGAACAGGGTTTTTCTTTTTCAAAAACAATGTAACGATCAAACACAAATGAACAATTACTTTTTTTAACCAATTCCCAATGTGCGCAAGAGTGTGAAGAGTCATTTATTTGTGAGTGAAAAGAAACAAACAAAAATTAAAGCACGAGATTCAGGTGTTTACTTAATTTTTATTGACTAGTGGGGTTGGGGGGTCGTTTTGGCGTTGAGACATTTTGGCTCCTAAATTCGAGAAAATTTTGTCGTATTTCTTTAACATCCTTGGCTACCTCCTCTGAAAGTTTCAGAATTTTTTTGTCGATAAACCTCAAAAAATTGGGTTTTTTGGAGAATCAATATTTCATGATTTCTGATGTTCTAATCCATAAATTTTGAAATTTTTGGGGATCTTAGATAAATATACTAGGGTTATTATTGCAAAAGTTTATCCTATAAAATCATTTCATTTATAAGCTCGCGCCAAAATGCACCATCCCCTGACTAGTAGGGAAATAAAGGAAGAAAACATTGACTGATACTTGACTGATGGGGGAGGGGATATTAATTGGTTTATAAAAAGAATGTCTGTAGGAAAAAAATTTTTAAAACTTGTTTTTAAAAAATTTTTTAGAATTTTGATTGAAGAGTTTGGAGTTAATCAAATCAAAAAATTTTCTAAGAAAAAACTTCTTGAAAAATGTCCATTTGTTAATTGCTCACGTACTTTAGTTTTCACTTTTCTCAATAATTTTTCCCATTAGAAAAAACGAATGATTATCAATTTTTAAATAAATACATATGGGCTGATATTGTTAAATAAATGTTTGGAAAACCCTTATAATATTTTGGGATGTTAAAGTTCCTATTCTTTGATAATTAGTGCTTTGTATACTTTTGAATATTACTTTTATTTTGTCTAGGAGTTAAAAA
Organism: Meloidogyne incognita; assembly: GCA_036172945.1. Lineage (NCBI taxonomy): Eukaryota > Metazoa > Nematoda > Chromadorea > Rhabditida > Meloidogynidae > Meloidogyne > Meloidogyne incognita. Next base: position 6,843,998 of record JARQAC010000011.1, on the reverse strand, counting down.
TAAATTGTATTTTGTGGGGGGTAAAGTTTGTAAATACACAAGAGAGAAAAAAATGGTAAATTGATTGTTGACCTTTTGTAAATTCCTTGGCTCTTTCTTTCATATTAATTTTTATTTTTACTAACTTGTTTGAAAAATATACCTAATTTTTGCAATTTCAATCTCCCTTCGTTTTTATTTTTTTAATTAAAAATTTCTTTTATTTTTTATGCCTCTACCTACTTCATTAATGAATAAAATTAATAATAAATGCAGATATTTTTATTCAACAACAACAGAATCAGAACCTCTTTTACCCGATACAATCAAATTCATCAAAGAAAATTTGGAAAAATATGGATCAGTTCATTTTGAATTGCCTCATGTTTTTGTTGTTTTTGGCGCTAGTGTGAGTTATTTTTTAATTTTCAAAGAAATTTTTAATTTCTAGGGAGATTTGGCGAAAAAGGTAATGAGTTTTGTGGGATTAATTGCGTACACTTCGACTGAGTTCCAGACCTTATAACTTATAAAGGAATGGTCACTTCTTCATGTTCTTGGCATCACTGGATAGAGCATTAAATACGCTACAATATAACAAAAAATTAAAATTATTGAGTGGCTGGTAAAAAAGTTATGATCGATAAAGTGCCGAAAAATCAGATTTTTTGAAAAAAGTTTTTGGATTATATTTTTTTATTAATAAATAGAGAATTTTAATTTATTGGTATCTTGAAGCCCGTCTAATGCTCTATCCATTGGTACCAAGAACATCAAAAAGTATCCGCCCCTTTTCGAGTTATAGTGCCGGAACTCGGTTGAACTGCTTCGTAATTTATCTGTAAATTTATCACAAAAATTTAAAGAAAATTTATCCAACTCTTTGGTGGCTTTTTAGAGATGGACTTTTGCCCAAAAATACACATATTATTGGCTATGCACGTTCCCATTTATCAGTGGCTGAATTGGTTAAGCATTTTGAATCTTACTGCAATGTTCGGGTTGAAGAAAAAGAAACATTTGCTAATTTTGTTCGGCATTGTTCCTACATTTCGGTTTGAAGGTTTTTTTAAATATTTTTACTCGTATTTTTTAAGGGCCAGTACAATACGGATGATGGTTTAATAGCTTTACACAAAGCTATAACTGAGATGGAGAATACTTTCAAAAGTTGGTTTTAAAAGTTTCTAAAATATTACGTAGTTGACTGGTTTTTTGTTAGTCAAATGGTTTGTGGTTAAGTGGGTTGTGGCTTGGGATGTGGGTTCGAGCCCTGCTTATTTTTTGTGTTTTTGGACTAAAGGGTTAGTTTTGTAGGCTTTTTTAAACATTAGATGATGAAGGTGATTGGTTAAGTGGGTTGGGGTTTTACCGCATTGGTTTTATATCTTCGAGTCCCGTTGGAATCTTTTATATTTTGTAGGGCTACCGGTTTTTCTTTTAATGTGGGAGTTGTGTGTAGGAGCAAATTGAGTTGGGATTCTTCCACAAATGAAGAATTTCAAATTATTTGCTCTAAATCGATAAGCCATTTGAAGATCGCTTTTTCATTAGTTTATGTCTCAAGCGTAAAGCGGTGGCACAATATTTTTATCAAGAGATTGATTTTGTTCTAAGTCTAATCAAAAAGTTTTTTTCAGAACCTGCTAACAGACTCTTTTACTTGGCCTTACCTCCAGAAGTCTTTCAAACAGTCACAGAACACATACGGCGACATTGTATGAGTGATAACAACTCTGAAGTATCTGTTAAAATTTTTTAAATTTGGAATTATTTTAGGCGTGGACTCGCATAATTATTGAAAAACCATTTGGATATGATGATACATCTTCTGCAGTATTATCAGAACATTTGGCAAAACTTTTTACTGAAGATCAACTTTATCGGATTGGTTTGGTTTGATTATTATTGCAAACTATTTTGCTTTTTAGACCACTATTTGGGCAAAGAAATGGTTCAAAATCTGATGGTTTTGAGGTTTTTAAAATTTTTCCTAGCATTTATTAGTTTATTACTTTTAAAGGTTTGGCAATGAATTTTTCTGCCCATCATGGAATCGGCACCATATTGCGTCTGTAACAATCTCTTTCAAAGAAGATTTTGGAACTCAAGGACGTGGTGGTTATTTTGACAAGAGTGGAATTATTCGTGATATTATGCAAAATCACTTAATGCAGATTTTGACAATTGTTGCAATGGGTTAGAATTTTAAAGTTTTATAAATAAAGAATTTTTTAAAGAAAAACCGGTGAGCATGAGCGCAGATGACATTCGAAACAAAAAAGTTGAAGTTCTTAAATTGATAAATCCAGTAAAGTTGTCAGAAGTTGTTCTCGGGCAATATGTTGGTGACCGTCAAGCTAAGGGTATTTTTGCAAATATTTATAGGATGAAATTTAATTCTTGAAGAGGCGGATGCTCGTCTTGGATATTTGGATGATGAGTCAGTCCCAGACAATTCTATAACGCCTACCTTTGCAACAGCAGTTTTATGGGTTAAAAATGAACGTTGGGAAGGCGTTCCTTTCTTTTTGCGTTGCGGAAAAGGTTTGTTGTGTATGATTAATTCCGAGAACGTTTTTTAGAATGGGGGAGGGGAATGACGTGATTTTTTCATCTTAATAAATTTTAGCTTTAAATGAACGAAAAGCGGAAGTACGTATTCAATATCGTGACGTCTCTGGTAACATTTTCCCTGATGACTCATTGAAACGGAATGAATTAGTTATTCGTGTACAACCAAATGAAGCTGTTTATATGAAGGTTTTTTTAATATTTTAAAAATAAAATAAGGGGCCAACCCTGAAGACCTATTGATACTGCCCTTAGTCCGTCCAAATCCCTCGATATTTCTTCTTGAAATTCACTTTCAAAAGTTGTAGGTCTTCATGAGTGGACTCTGAAATAAAATTTAAAATATTTAAGGTGAACACTAAAAGGCCAGGGTTTTCTGCACGTCAAATAATAGAAACTGAAGAAACTGAGCTTGATTTGACATTTAATTCGCGTTATAAGGTTTATTTTTTGTTTGAAAATCGTAAAATATTTAATAATTTTCTAGGGAATGCGTTTTCCAGATGCATATGAACGCCTCTTTTTTGATTTATTTAGTGGTCGACAATATAGTTTTGTTAGAGCAGATGAATTAGAACAAGCATGGCGTATATTTTCTCCGCTTTTGAGACAAATTGAAAATGAACGAGTTAAACCAGAGCCTTATGTTTATGGAAGGTTAGTCAATTTTTCTTTTAATTCAAGGTTTTCTTGAGTATTATTAGCCTAGTTTTTAAGACTTCCTAGGCTCTGTACTGTAGATCTAGGGTTAAATAACCGGGTTCTAGAATAGAATCATGGTTCCTGGTAGCTGATTATCTAATCCTTGGTAATTTGAATTTATTGTACGGGCCCGGAAATGTAATCTTTGACGGCTCCTTGATGAGAAATTTTTCCTGCAAGTCGATCGTTTTCTCTTCTATTAAATTTTTAATATTTTTTAAAGTCGTGGTCCATCAAGCAGTGATCAACTTTTGAAAGAACACGGCTTTGTTTTTACAGGAACATATCGGTGGCACAACAATAATAATAATAACAATTCTGAAACTAACAAATCAAATGGGGGTTTAGGAAAAAATGATAGTAGTAAAATTATCAAAGAGTTTCATAAACTTTGAGCTTTTTTGTTTTAATTTTTAAATTTATATATTCTCAATTTATTCAACTTATAATGGCATTTAACTTTTTTAAATATTTTTTAGAAATTTTAATTTAATCAGTTGATTTTTTAGTTCATTTTTTAAAACATTTTGAGCCTTTTTATTTTTTTTAATAAAATTTGAATTAAATTTTTATTTTGTATTTTTATGTTTTTAAATCATAATTAATTACCTTAATTAATTTTTAGAAGAAATAATAACAAGGAATGATCCGATCAATGTATATAAATCGGTCGCACGATGTAACTGAGTGTTTTAGAAGTCAGGTTTGTGGTAGGGATTATCAAACCTCGGACTCTTCTATCCTGGAAAATCGGATTCTTTTGCCCATGGGGTCTCGAACTCCATTATTTTTGGGAACTCGGTTTTTTTGTCCTTGGGGTCTCGGACTCGTCCTTGTGAATTCAGACTCTTCTCTCCTCAGAATTCGGACTCTTCTATCTGGGACTTGGCTCTTTTGTTCTTAGAACTTGGACCCTTTTTGTCCTCATTCAAAATTTTTCTGAAAACGACCCCTCGTTTTTATTTTATTTTTTAAAGTTTGCTAATATCAACAATTCATTTTCACACTTTTTGTTAGCATTTTACCCCTATTTTCTAGAACTTTTTTTTGCACGCAAATCGATTTGCGTTGCAGAACTAGAAAAAATAATTGGCCATTAATTCATCTCTAGTTTTGTTTACAATCTGTTTGGACAAAATTTTAAAAATTATTTTCCGATTATAAAAATTGTTGATAATATTTTTGTTATTATTTTGATAATAAAATGAACTTTGAGGTTTTTGTGGTTCACTGACTTGTATTTTTAAATATTGTTTTTTTTATTTTTGAAATATTTCGACAGAAATTGCTCAAATTTTTTTATTTTTCAGTAAAAAAAATAATTTTTTAAATGCCAAATCATCACCATGTTCAACGCGTCCTTTCTCACCGAAGAGCCTTTCCATTATTACTATTACATTCACAACGAAATAATCAACAACATGCTCCTTTGTCTACATTGTCTTCATCATCAATTAATTTTACAAACCGAAGAGGACTTGAACAAATACAATTTCAAAACAAAAATTCGGAAAAAAGATGTTTTTCTTCATTGGAGGACAATAAAAAAGAATTGGTAAAATTTTGTAATTAAACATCAATTAGGTTTCACTTTTAGAAAATAATTGAAAAAAGGAGAAGTTCGTATGTTTTCAATTTTTCAAAGAAAAAAATGATTTTTTAAACAAAAATTTAAAAAAAGAGAAAAACATTTTCAGAAAAATATAAATTTTTAGAGTGCCAAAGAGGAAGCTCAACAACGAGAAGTCGAAAATTGCTACAAAAGGATTGATTTATCGTTTGAAAATGCAAAGGAAGCGTTCAAGGTTTGCTTACTGAATAATTACCCACAAGCCTCAATAAGGTGTCGATTTTTATTTCTCTTACATATTGGGCATTTGTTATACAATAATGTCGCAAATGCGTGGCTATGCTTTGCTAATTTTTCTCGTCATAAAGCACCTATTTAATTTATCGTTTCAGAGTAAATCCAATCTTGATCTTGCCCGTGCCCTTCTTGTCTTTCGCTGTTGTCAAATCGACTGGCTAGTACAGTTAGTTTTCTTTGGTTTTTCTTTCAATTATTTTTTTATTTGAAGAAATAATCAACGCATTCTTCGAATACTTCGAAAAGTACTTGGACAGGAATTGTTTAAACGCCTATTAAAATCAACGTTTTATGGTCATTTTGTGGCGGGAGAAGCGCTAGACGAAGTTTCATCAACGGTTTCTAAACTTCAAAGTTTTGGTATAAAATCGATTTTGGATTACAGGTTTTTTAGTTGATTTTGTATGGTAAAATAATTCTGGAAATTTAGCGTTGAAGCAGACATTAGCTCGGCAGAGGCTCAAGAAAAAGCTGTTGAAGGAATTAAAGAAGAAGAAGAAACTAAAATTCCCGAGGTACATCCACTCAAAGGGATGCTAGCTTGAACTATTTATTAGTTTTGGAATGAGGTTCGATCCTCCTTGAATCCTCACCCTCATTAGACCCTCAAAGTCAAGTCGTTCAACTCTAAATTTTAGGCTTTGGAATTGCTAGCAGAACAAGTACACGATCCAAACGTTCAACCTGAAGAAACACACAAACAATTTAGCGTTTACAAAGAATTTGGTGATCGTCGAGAACTTGTTGTTAGTGCTAGAACTTATTTCTATTCTGGTGAAAGTGAATGTGACAAAAATGCAGAAATGTTTTGTCGTTGTATTGATGCAACATCACAAGCGACTCAGGGACAAGGATTTATTGCAATTAAGGTTATTATAATTAAATTTTGGGTGAGAATGTTTTGATTGCATGAATTAAACATCGGACATTTAAGAGATGCCGATTAGGTGTGTTTACGAACCTCGTTTTTACCAAAATTTGGTTCGAAACTTTGTCCTTCTCCTCACACAACTTAGCGTAAGCTAAACCATTGGGAAAATTAAATGAATTTTGAGAAGGAGAAAGTGATTGTTCTGTGCATATTAATTGTAAGGAAAAATTGAAGTAGACTGACCGCTGAGGAGGGGCGATTTACATTTGATATTTTAGACATTTTCTAGTTTTTGGAAATTTTTTTTAATATTTATAGTTGACAGCTCTTGGTCGTCCTCGACTTTTCATTCGCTTGAGTGAAGCAATTGCCCAGATGCATAACCTCTTCAAAGTCATTACTGGCTCCAGTTGGGAAAATTTGTTTCTTTCGCAAATTACTGAAGCTCAGTTATTGGAAAAATTAAATGTACTTTTTCTTTGGTATTTTTTGATCAAAAAAATTTTTTTGAAGGAATTTGGAGTTAAAACAGACAGTGTAGCAGTTCGTGAATGGTTCAAACAAGTAGATTTTGATGATAATGGAATTGTTGACTTTTTTGAATGGGGACAGTTGTTGGATTTGGAGGAACGAGGAGCTGTTAAACAACTGGACAAAATGTTTCAGGTTTTTTTGCAAAATTTTATTTTATTAAACTGGTTTCCTTTTTAAGATTTTGAACATAAAAACTGGTCGTTTGGAGCCACTTATCCAAAATTTGAGCAAAACAGAAATGAGGGAATGTGCGAATATGATGGGGCGATTGAACAAAGTTGCAGACCATGCATTTGAGCGTGGGATACGTATAATGGTTGATGCAGAACAAACTTACTTTCAACCTGCTATTTCACGTTTAACGAATGCACTGATGCGACGGTTTGTTTAAAAAATGTTCTTATAGAGGAACATTTTAAAGTACAGACGTTAGGGCGCGGGGGTCGTAAGGCACGAGCAAAAAAAGAGCTGAATAACGTTACTCTCTCTGTTCTTGGGACGAGATCTCTCCTCAATTTTTCCTTGTTGTTAAACACTTTCCTCAGGGGTGGACAAGCAAAATTGTCAAATGTTTTGAAAGTTTTTCACCCACGCCCTAACGACACTGCGCCATAATGTCGCCCATCTATTTTTGTTTAATAACTTTTTTTGGTTGTTTAACATGAGTAGTTCTATATTTTAGACATAATCGTGAACGTGGACAAGTCTTAAACACGTACCAAGCTTATTTACGTTCTTGCCTCTCAGATTTGCTTATTGACCTGAATTTGGCGAAAAGAGAAAATTTTCATTTTAGTTGCAAATTGGTATGAATTTTAAATTTATTAATTTTAATAAAATGTTCATTTTTAGGTTAGAGGTGCTTATATGGAACAAGAAAGGTTAAGAGCAGCAACAGTTGGATATGAAGATCCTATTAATCCAACTTGTGAAGCTACATCAGAGGTTTAATTTAAACAAACGTGTGCTTTATATTTAACTTTTTAGATGTACCATAAATGTTTGGCTGCAATCGTGGATGAATGGCTTGAACGTGGTAGGAGTAGTGCCTCAGGTTTTAATTTTTCTTTTTTTTAATGTTTAAACCATTTTTATAAAGATCCTTTATGAAAGTTTTTTTCTAATTTTTTCATGACTATTTTTTATGATAATTTTTCAGTAATGGTTGCCAGCCACAATTTGGATAGTATTCGTTATGCTGTGGAGCTATCTAAAAAGTGGAAGATTGCACCAAGTGAGTTTTTGATATTCAAACTTTAGTGTGTTAATTTAATTTTTTCTAAAGGTGAACGAGTCATCTGTTTTGGGCAGCTGTATGGAATGTGCGATGTGGTGGGTTTTAGTTTTCTTAATATTTTTGCGGTGAATGATTAAAGGTGAATTATAGTAAATAGAGATGAATTTGTTTTGAGGGGAAATAGAGGTAAATTATGTTTAGGGGGGATAGAGGTGGAATTGAATTTAAATGAGGTGAATGTGTTAATGTTTTGTTTATGTGTGTATGTGACCTAGTTTCTTAAATATTTGTTTCAAGAATTTCTTACATGTAAACATTATGGGCAGAATTCTAAACATGTTTAAGAATCGTGTAGTTTATATCGGTGAAAGAGAAAGTTTTGTTTAGTAAAATTTAAGGAAAAAAGAGGCACAAAGTTTAGGGGAAAATAGAGTTAATTGTTATGTTTAAAAAATAAATTATCCTCTTCCAATATGTATAGGTCTATCTTCAATTTCAAATTCTTCTGTAGCTGCGCGATTTCCTTTTTGTTTATGTGAAGCATGTAAAACTGAAAAAGAAAGTTTGTGTTTTTTAAGTGATTTAAATGAGTTACATGCAAACATTCCGAGTAAATATAATGCAACAACTGTCCATGCCATATAAACCTAAATGTGAGAGCGGGATAGGGGTTATTTTTTGAATGTTTTTGTGATTTTAATTTTTTGTGCTGATTTTTTTGTGGATTAATGTTAATCTTTTTGTATTTTTTGAGACTTTTTGGGTTTTTTGTATTTTATATATACATTCAGGTGTGGATTTTTGATTATTTTTATCTTTTCTAATTTTTATTAGTATATTTTTGTTTTTAGTTTCTTTTTTTATACTTTTTTTTTACTTTACCGGCATTTCAATTTCTTGTCCAGATGAGTAATCCCAATTTCCTGGCAAATGAGAACGTTCAGCCACCTATTTTTAATTGAATTTTTTTTAGTTTTCCTTTTTTTTGGAATTTTTACCTCAATATTCCATTCATCAACAGAGTTAATAAGTACTTCAATTGTTACGACAATGCACATTGCTTTAAAAAATTTTCGTGGGATTTTTGGGGGTTTAATAAGATTTTTTATCATTAAGTCATACCAATAATTAAGAATAATAGCCCAACAACCCTTTTGAACATGTATCTGTGGTGACTAAAAAATTTTCTGGATTAAAATAAGGGAAATTTTTAAGAAAATACACCTGAATGTATATAATGCCATTCCATTTGCAAATGCCATCATAGCAATTGCGATAATAGAAAATGCTGCTTGTACTCGATAATAATCTGTAGATTATAAGAGATTAAGCATTCTTATTAAGGTTTTCTAACTTACGTTTTAAATAGACACCCGCTAATCTTGAAAATCTGTCTGAAGCTGGTTCGGGAAAGTGTGAAATCCATTCAACTAAAATATATTTTTAAATGAGTTTTTTAAATTTTTATAACTTTGCTAACCTCTTTTTGAAGTATTTACTGACCGATATTCACCCCAAACACCCAATTGAACATTAACATGTTCTTGTCTTTTATTAGTAAAATCAATTGTTGCCCAATTTGGGGAGAGAATTGCAATAATATAAATTATAATTCCAAGCTTTAAAAATATTTTTTTTTGGATTTTTTGATTAATTTATTAAACCATTGTTCCAACTGTAGCTGCAGCCATTATTCTTCTCTGTCTAAGTACTCGTTTATATTCATGTAAATTAATTACTTGTGAATCTTTACAATCAACTGTTTTTTCTGCGTTATGTAATAGTGTTCTCATTATTAGGGGATTAAATATTAAAATCTGAAAAAATTGGATTGGAAGTGAATTGTGTGCGGTTTTTAAATTAATATTTTGTATGAAAATGTTTTGGAAGGTTGTTGTTTTTTGAGTATTTTTTTCTGAATTTTTATCTTAACAAATTCCATTAAGAATTGTTTTGCGTGTTATTTTGCATTTACTAATTTGTGGGAAAACTTGGTAAAAAAGATGTTTGGTGCTATTTAAAATTAAAGCGCGGATAAAAAATAATTTATAAATATTCTAATTTTCAACAATAAATTGAATAAGGCAAAATTTTGAATTAAAAATGCACAATAAGTATATTTTATATAGAGAGATGATGCTCATTCTCAAGGGGATTCATAAGATATTGAGACTCTAATAAAATGCATGAAAATTGTTTTTAAATTTGTGGATAAGATAAAGTGAATGATGGGGGGATTGTTGATGTGTGATGAATTGTCTTGAATGTTAAAGGAAGCTTTTTTTTAAAAGGATGTTTGTTCTTTTATTAATAGAGAGGCTTTAATTAAAAAATAGAGTGGTGACATTTTATTGAAAACGAGGTGTTTGAGGTTATATAGAATTTTTTTGAGCACTCGCTTACGTAATTTAAGTTTGGTTCAATTAAAAAAGTGTTTATTAATTGAGTTATGGAAAACCTGGAAATATTAATGAATAATTTATAAAAAATGCTTGTAATTTTGTGTATTTTTTAGCTTTTCTGTTCTAATTTGTGTCCTGTATTTTTTTTTAATTTTATTCTTTGCAAATGGCACCTCTATGTTTTCTATTTTTATATTTTATTAAGATATTTTTAGCTTTCTTTTTTTGCATCAGAATATAGAAAATATGACTATAAAATAAATTAAAATAAAGGGAAGGGGCAAAACTCTCCAGTCCGCATATTATTTCCAGCTGCTAAAAATAAAATGTGTCTTGTGTCATTCGCAGAAAAAATTATGAAAATCTCGAGTCCCTTTTTTACCTTTTTTAGCTGCTAATTGCGTCAAAAAGCATTAAATGTTTGATTAAATTTTATAATTGAATGAATTAAGTAAATTAGATTTGTGTAAGATTTTATTTGGAAAAAATTAAGTTTAAAATTGATTGTATTAGTAAAAGTTTTCGAGGATGATAAGGAGGCTTTTTTGTTGTTAAATTTAGGGGGTTTCCTTTTGTGGAGAAGTTCATTTACTTTTTTAAAGTTTTTGAGGTGATTCACTATTTGTTAAGGTGCTTAACATTTTTATAATCCCTTGGGGTGTATTTATGGGTGTGAGTCATTTAAAACGATAAATTATAGAATTTTAGATAAAAAAAATTTGCTATTTTTTTGCATGAACGCGTTAGGAGAAGGCTTACTTAAATTTTAAAAATAGTGTTACGTTGTATATGAATTTAAAACAAAAAATAGTTAAAAAAATTTTCAATTTTGTTAATATTTAATTAAATTTATCTAGTTTGGAATGATGCATGTTTATTTTCGTAATTTTTAAAAGTGCGACATAATAATAAAAGTGCATTATTTGGGATGCTTACGTAATGAGGATTTAAAAATAAAAAAATTACCTAAAATAGCGCTTTTAAATAATTTTATACGTCCTTATCCTTTTTTCTTTGACATGAAGCGTTTATTTAAATATTTTTTGACCGTCAAAACAAATGCAAGACTGTTTTTTATTTGTTTTTTGTTCTGTTTATTTGTTTTGTATTTTATCAGTTATTAGAGATGGAATTGAAAAAGTTGAAAAAATGAATTGAAAAGAAAGAAACCAAACAAAAAACAAAAAAATGTGGAAAATATTTATAAAAGAATTGTAAAAAAATGGAATAATGGCAAGGGAGATATAGTCGAGAGATTATTGCCTGACCGACTGAAATATTTTAGTAAAAAAGCTTATTTTATTGTTTAATATCTGGCAGTAAAAGCAAGTCTAAAGGAGAAAGAAGTGTTTGTTGTTTACATTTTTCTATTTAAAAGAGAGGGTGGTTGTCTGTGAATCGATTTTGTTTTTTTTTGTTGTTGGTCTTTAAAGGTGGAAGACTTGGATTTGGCTTTTGGATATTTGACTGACTGTGTAATGAGTGAAATAAAAAAATTTACACGTAGCGTACAAAGGGAAAGGAATTGAACGAAAACTTTAAAAAGCTTTGGCGAGAACTCAAAAATTTTTTTTCTGAGTAATAAAAAACTTTAAAAAATTTTTTAAAATTTTCTAGGCTTCGTTTTCACTTGGACAAGCAGGATATAGCGTCTACAAGTAAGAAGACAATGAATATAATTTTTATCTAAAATCCAAAAAATCGCAGATATATTCCATGGGGACCGGTTGAAGATGTTCTTCCATATTTGTCTCGTCGCGCGCTCGAAAATGGCACAATGCTAAACAATCTAGGCAAGGAACGACGTTTACTTTGGGGCGAGTTGAAGCGTCGTTTAAGCGGCGGGCAATTTTTCTATAAGCCTCCAAAATCTGGAATTTGTTCTTCTCCACCTGTAATTTTATCTAATGATACTGCTCCAACAATAGATAAGTTTGACATTGTACGTGGTCAATAATGTTAGTAAAGCTTTATTTTTATTGAAGTAGAAGCTGTTAATGATCATACAGATTATCACATTTTGGACTCTAAATTAATTTCTATCTTGAATTTCTTTGAAAAGAAATTTTTTTTGGCTTTCTGTTTGCGATTTGTATGACATTTCAGCCTAAATTTAAGAAAAAATTAATTTTATTTATTAGTGATCGGTTCTTTAAATAATTTTAAATATTTTTTTAAATCACGTAGATATTTTTTCGATCACTTATTTTTTTTGAAATATTTTCTCTCTTTGCAATATATTTTGTTCTTTTAATTTTTGAAATTAAAAAATTCTATGCTTTATTTTAAAAATGATTATATTCGGTTTAAAAGCTTTCTATTTATTTTTTTCTATTCTTGGGGCAATGCAAAATTTAGGTTTAAAAATTTTTTCTAATTTTTTCTCTAATTCTCTATTTTTTCTTTGCCTTTTTATTGTGTGCAACAAAATTATCAACGTGTGCTTAAATATTTTTCTGACAACAAAATTATTTTTGATTTGTCTTCATTGTCTTACATGATTTTCCCTTTTAAGACTCTCTCATTCTTTTGTCTTCTAGGTGATTTTTAAATTTTATTTTACCTATCTATTGTGCAGGAAATTATACAAGATATAATTTTTTCTGAAAATTTTTTTGATTGTTAAAATCAATTTAAATTTTAACTTAATTTCCTGCCCTATATGTGTGTACATTTATTTCTTTATTTTAATTTTAGGGGTATATTTTTTCAGGCATAAAAAACAGTATTACTTAAAATGCCGAAAAGTTAAATTTCAATTTCTTCTTTTTTAGTTGAATAAATTTATAAAAAATTTCTTTGTATTTTATTTAATTACATTTGAATATGTAAATTGTTTATTTTTTAAATTTTGATTTCTAAAAATTATTTTTAATAGCTTTTCAGAATAAAAATTTTCTTTAATTTTTCAAAAAAATGGCACAACAACAACAATCTTTGATTTTAACTAAAAATTTTGCCACAAAGTCCGTCGTTGGACCGAGTAATGTGACTATTGGCGGTATTCATGTTAATCTGACTACAACAAATAAACAATTTTCCAAACAAGTAGCAAAGAAGCGCATTTTTCCAGCAAAAAACTTACAAGTTCTAAGAAGTCAACAGCAAAATAAAATTAAAGCTCCTGGAGAGGGAGGTGAAGAAATAAATAATTTTTTGAATTTATTAAAATAATTTTAAAAATTTCAGGGTCATTAACTTTAAAAGAAATTCGAAAGTACCAAAACTCTGTGAACCTTATCATCCCACGGTCTGCGTTTATCCGGCTCGTCAGAGATGTATCAAACAAATTAACAGAAGGAAGAGTGTTGAAATGGAAAGGATTAGCCTTGATTGCTATTCAAGTTTGGGATTTTATAATTTAACAATAAAATTTTATCAAACTCGTCTTTTTAAGGAGGCGGCCGAGCACTACCTTGTTGACATGTTTGAGGGCGCTAATCTATGCGCGTTGCATACTGGCAGGGTTACATTGATGCAGAAGGATGTTAAGCTTTTGAGACAATTGCGAGGCGAGGTAAACGAAATATTCAATTTTTAGGTTTCGTATGGGGGAGTATGTAAAGGGTTCTCTGATATTGTTGTACAAGAGTATTCTCTTTAATTATAGAGTTTGAACGCGCGGTCGGCTTGAGGCTTTTGGGCCCTTTAGTCCTGAGACCGGGTATTTAGATAAATTCCATTTTTTCGGCGTTTAACCCAGATACCGAGCCCGGCAAATTGAAAAGTTCGATCTTATTAATTTTATAAATTCTGCAATTTTAGGAAGCAAAAAGATCAATCACAAATAGTCGCGAGAATCCTGAATGAGGTTTAGTTGAATTGTATAATATTTATTTTGCCATTGCTTTTTAAACATTTTCCCTCCATTGCATATCTCATATCCCAGTTTTTTTGTTATTTTTTTCGGGTTAAATTATTTTCAGTCGAATCTCTCTTTCTTGTCTTAATAATTCACTTGAATGTTCCGTCAATAATTTTTTAAACTAATTGTCCTCACAATAAGAAATATGAGAGATTCTACTTCACATTTTTTTAATAACAAATTTTTGAATTAAATTTTGTCTTCAATTTCGAAGAATATTTTATATTTTTAAATATATTTCTAAATTTTTTAAACAAATAATATTTTTGCATATATGTGTGAGTAGGGTTGTCGGTTATTTGAAAATCTTCCAATATTTGGAACCGAACGAAAAAATCCTTGGTTCTTCGGGTATCCAGAACCGACAACTCTATGTGTGATCATAAACTTTTAAAAACGAATAATAAGCAGTTTAAATTTTCGAACAATTTTTTGTTTTTGTACTTCGCCATAACTTTTTAATTTTCAAATTTTTTGTTGTAGATTTGGACAAAATTTTTAATTTCTCATTGGGCAGCTGGAGAAGTTCCATTTTGCTGTGCTTAAAATTTTTATTTTTGAGAATGATTTATGCCTTTAATTCTTACAAGTTGATGGTTGTTGTCCAAATGATGATCCAGTTGTGTTTGTGTTGACAATTTTGATTGGAATTGTGCGGCCTGGTGAGGTTTCCTTTGAAAAAATTTTTTTGAAAATTTTAAGATGTCTTTTACTTTAATTTTTGGAGCACTAGCAGTTACAGTGAGATGACCATCAGCTGTCAAATTACTCTGAACGAGGTCTGGATGGGCATTCCTTGGCAATGTAAATTTGCGGATAAAGTGGCGCTCACTGAAAATTTTGAGGTTTTTTTAGTTTTTTGAAAGAATATTTTTACATGCTTCCAAGAGCGTCTGATTTTTCTCCATGTTTGCCTTCCACAACTAATTGATTTCCAACAATGGACACCTTTTAGAGAGGTTTTTTAAGCTTTTCCCTTTAAATAAAATTTAAAAACCTTCAAGTCCTCCGGAGCAAAAGCACTGACATCCATGCTTACAGAAAGATAATCATCCGAAGATTGAAAGGAGCCGGAAGTTGCTGTTCCAAATTGGTAATTGTGTGGCTTTAAAGGTTAATTTTTTAAAGTTTTCCTAAAAAATTAAAAATACCTGAACAAAAGAAGTACTTCCCAAACCCAAATCTCCGGGACTTCCAAACCCAGACATTGTAGATTTTATTGTATGAAGAGGGGAGGAGGAGAGTAGGCGGGGGACTGTTTCCTCAACAACTTTACGTTCAAAAGTGCTAGAAAATTTTTGGAAAATTTAGAAAAAATTTAAGCAATTTATTCTAGGGTTATTCACGACCGGTTACTTTTTTTTCCTTTGGCGGCTCAATTAGAGAAGAATAAGAGATTGAGCCACCGAAGGGAAAAATTACCCGATCATGAACAATCCTAATTTTTTCTTTTTAAGAATTCGCTAACCGATTGTAGCTTGAACTTTGGTTGAATGTGCTCATGTTGGTTGTAAGGGTGGGTTAATTAATTAAATATTTTAATAAAATGGCTTTTCCTGAAATAGTTAATTTTAAAAATTCTAAAAAAAAAGGTCGCTGATTGTTTATTTCAAAATAGAGTAAATAAGGAGATTTGGCATGAAAAAATGAGTAAAAGATTTAAGGAGACATTTTGTTATTTGTGTGGGTGTGTTCCTTGCTTTCTTCCAATTATTTACCATTCCTTTTCTGATCAACAGCTGACACTTTCTATTCTTTTTCTATATTTTTAGATAAAAAAGAATGATCCATTTTTAAATAATTTGAAAAGGATTTTTGAATAAATTTTTAAAATTAAGAAGGAGATAAGGTTTAGATTAGAACCCGAACGGGAGGATCGTACGGAAATCGAGATCGTTATCTCGATAAAGTTTTTTGAGCCTTTTCGAGATTTAAAAATATTTAATTTATCATTGGAATTCTTGATAGGTTAAGAAGGATCTGAATGGATTAGCGGGTGATATGGGGATTGAGCTTGGTTAAGAATTAAGAATGATATTGATCTCGATAACCAAGATTTTTGTTCGAGATCGCGTCTCGGTCTGGGCTTTAGTTTAGATCTATAGAATTTTTAGAAAAATTGATTTTTAAATAAAGAGGTAAATAAAGGAGTAGACCTATTTAAAAAGATTTAGGGATAAACGTGGATTAAAATAAGAATTATAATTGAAAATGAATTAAATTGAAAAATTTTTTTACTTTTATTTTATACTCTTTTTCCTGTTCTCCTCCCCCTAAGCGTTCTAACTTTTTTTGTTCTACTAGTATGCGTCATCCTTCATGCTTAGTTTCTGTTTTAATTTTTTTTATAAAAAATATTAGCTTCTAATTTTTTTAGTTATTTAAGTGTCATCTTTTTTAAGCTTAACGGGGAAAGAATAGAATAAAAATAATTAGAAAATAATAAATTAGAAAATCAATCATGAAAAATAAAAAAGAAGCTAATATATATGGGGGCGGATATTTAAAAAATGACTTTTTTTAACAACTGACTTCTAAAATTACTCCATTAAAAATTTTTTAAATTTTAAAATAAGGACAAAAATAAGTTTTTGAGAGAGTCCTTAACCTCCTTTTGTTTTATTCTTTTTTATCAAAAATTGTTTTTGTTATCAAAATTCCTTTATCTTTAAATATTTTCAGAGGGGAAAGATAAACGGAAAAAAATTATTTTGATGACTTTGCATTAAAAAAAATTTATTATGGATGGCGAGAGCAAAGAATTAAAAAAAAGGTAGAGAATAATTTCAAATATAATTTCTCAGAGTTTTCAAAATGAGTAAAGGAATTTATGTATTTGAGTGCTTTCTTTCCCTCAAATTCTTTCTTCTCTCATAATTTTATTTATGTTCTCCTTTCCTACCAGCCGTTCCTTTTCCTTGTTTACACTCTTTTCTGTTTACTTTCTAACTCTTTCACCTTAATGTTTTTTTCTGAGAACCTCAAAAATTATAAATCGAGAGATTATCGATAAGTTTATAATCAAGACCCCTTAATAACTTAAAGAAGGGTAATTCCTTAAATTCCTTTCCTCGTTTTACTCTCTTTTCTATCTCTCTCATTTGATCATCATATAATATTTCTCAATTCTTCATCTACTCTAACACACATGTGTTCACTTTACTAATCCTTGAACATAAACAATCGACGATTATTTCGCAATGCGATCCACGACCTTTTAAAACGGGTTTTTAACAATGAGGGGAAAAAAGTAAAATAAATAAATAAAAATAATATGGCCAAAAAACTTTGAGAGTAATAAGCCTTGTGAATTCCGCTGTTTGGGGCCAAAAGCTGCCTTCTTGGCTTAGTGGGATAGCTTCGGATTTTCACCCTTTTTATGGGTCAGGCTTGATTCCTGTTGGTGCCAACTATTTTTAAACAATTTATTTATGAAAAACAAATTTAAAAAAAAATATAATGTCTCAAAAGCATATGTGCCCTTTTAAATTAAAACAAAAAATCCATTACTCTTACTTGTTTCTACCACTTTTTCTATTAAAAAAAATGGTTGGTTCCCTAGAGAAATTTTTTTTCTAATTTAAGAGTTTAAAAAAGAAATAAAAAACAATGGGGAGGTTAATGAAAATTTCAATTTATTTAGCAAGACTTGGGTAATTAACTGAAAGGAAAAGCATTAAAATTTAAAACCCCTCCCCAAGGAAATTTTTAAAAGTAAAAATTATTTTTTTTTCAGCAAGAATTGACCAGCAAAGTCCGAAAAATTATTGAACGACTTATTGTTTTGAAAATCTATTAGGTATCCGGATACTTCAATTTTCTCAGTTTGTGGTAAATTTTTAAATATAAAGAATTCTTTGTTTAAGAAAAATTCTCATTTTTAAGTAAAAATAACTGGAAACACACACAATTTCTATGCATTCGAGAACATTTCTGGCTGGGAAAATTGTCAATTTCGTGTTTGTTTTTACAGGAAAATGAATGAATGTAAAGCTATTCTGTTGGAATAAAAGGGTTTTTTTGCTTAAAAACAAAAAAGGAAACGGATGAAGGAGGGGAGGACACAGTTAACAAAATGAAAGAATAAAAGGAAGAGGAAATGCCAAAAACAGATTTTTTGCAACCAAAAACAATTCTTAATTTCAATATTTTGCTGGATATTGCTGGACTGAGATTTGAAATATGGCTAATAGAGATATTTTGAAGATATTAAAAATCAATACATAGGTTTATCTTCATTGATTTTTTAAATTCTATCTAAAAATCTATTGTAAGCATTTAATGCTTCTTATCTATAAGGTGAGGTCTCTTCTTTTTTAATCAAATACTACATTTTATCAAAATTTTAATCGATACATTTTAATAAATAAATTTTATTAATTTAATTTTCATTTTAGTCAGATAAAAAGAAACATCTTGTAACGTCTTGCGAACGACCAGAGAGAAGTATTCGAAATATATTCTATTCGCCGTATGCTTTGATCATCTCTACTGATTGTGAGAACAGTCCAATATATATTTCGTTCCTTTCTCAGTGTATGCAGTATTATACATAATAACATATCCCTTGTATGTATTGGGATGTAATATACCGTCGATTTCTCCCGCTATAAGTTGGCTTAACATTCTTAAGCTTGAAATTTCGGTTCCATCTTCTCGTTGATGAATCCAGTTTGACATGAATTCAAATATTTTAATTGCGGTGTTCTTCGTCATGTTTTTGAATCTCTCAATTTGGGCTGGTTCTGAAAATGACGCATTTGCACAAACAACGGCCATGTGCAACTTAAAATAATATAATTATTAATATTCATTTTATTTATCAATACAGTTTTTGAAACGTCTGCAATTATTTGCTCGGAAATGACATGGACCGCATGAGTTCGATCCTCGTTAGCATTCAGGGCAGATTTTCCAGTAAATATATTTTTTCTTAATATTTTTAATTTCATTTTTAGTTTTGTACTTCCAGACTGAAAGTAAGGGGTATTTTTAATGAAGTTAGGACTAGTATTCCTTTTAGTTTTTTTGAGAAACGATCTATTTGTATTTTTTTAAGTAAAATCGAATGTCAGAGAAAGAAAATTTTGGAAATAGTGTAGGAGTAGAGATGTAAATTCATGTCCAACAAAATATCGAATCGTTAAAATCTCTACACGGCTAAAAAGGGATTAAAATCTCGTCAAGGGTAAAAAGGGGTTAAAACATCGAATCGTTAAAATCTCGACAAGCTATAAGAGGGTTCAATTATAGACCTAAAAAGCTTTATTACTCAACCTTTATTCGGTGACGATATTTTAACCTTGTTTAGCCGTGACGAGATTTTATCGCGTCGATATTTTAACGATTCGATGTTTAAACCAATTTTTAACTGTCGAGATTTTAACAGGCGAGATTTTACCGATTCGATGTTTTGTACCGGAAATTAAATTAAATGACACTTTGTCCCTAAAGTTAGAGAAAAACAAAAAGAAAATATTAAAGTATCAGAGTATAGGTCGGTTGAGTGCCAGATTCTGAGAGCGTAACAACTACAGTAAATAAAAATATTTATTGAGGTCCTAATACGATCGAGATCAATATATAATCTATAATTTCCACACGACGGCGGATTCGTACCATCTCGATTCGAACTAGCGGCCGAACTAACTCGATTCAAGGGAATTGACAATTGGTCGATTCAAGGGAATTGACAATTGGTCGATTCAAGGGAATTGACAATTGGTCGATTCAAGGGAATTGACAATTGGTCGATTCAAGGGAATTGACAATTCGTCGATTAAGGGAACTGACAATTCGTCGATTCAAGGGAATTGACAATTCGTCGATTAAGGGAATTGACAATTGGTCGATTCAAGGGAATTGACAATTCGTCGATTCAAAGGAATTGACAATTCGTCGATTCAAGGGAATTGACAATTCGTCGATTCAAGGGAATTGACAATTCGTCGATTCAAGGGAATTGACAATTCGTCGATTAAGGGAATTGACAATTGGTCGATTCAAGGGAATTGACAATTCGTCGATTCAAAGGAATTGACAATTCGTCGATTCAAGGGAATTGACAATTCGTCGATTCAAGGGAATTGACAATTCGTCGATTCAAGGGAATTGACAATTCGTCGATTAAGGGAATTGACAATTGGTCGATTCAAGGGAATTGACAATTCGTCGATTCAAAGGAATTGACAATTCGTCGATTAAGGGAATTGACAATTGGTCGATTCAAGGTAATTGACAATTGGTCGATTTAAGGGAATTGACAATTGGTCGATTCAAGGGAATTGACAATTGGTCGATTTAAGGGAATTGACAATTGGTCAATTCAAGGGAATTGACAATTCGTCGATTCAAGGGAATTGACAATTGGTCGACAATTCGTCGATTCAAGGATTACGATATGGCAATTGATGGCTAAACACGATAACAACATTCTTTTTCTAGTCTGTGGAAGATCAAAAATAAGGAATTGTAAAATTTTTATGCAATTTTCAAAACAAAAAAAATTTTTTTTGAACAATAGGATTTTAAAAAAAACCTCTAATTTAAAAAAAAATTAAAAATCTATAGAATTATTTGTTGATGTTATCACAGAATAATTTGAAAAAATTGGCGGAATTGACATTAATTCTAAAGCGCTTTTTTGATGTTGTTGTTGGTGTTCCTGTTGATTTTGCTGTTGTGAAGAAGAATGATTAATTAAATCTTCTGGTTTAAGCACATTTAATAAACAAAAAGCGGCATAAAGAAAAGCTGTTCCCAATAAATCACCCAATGCAGTCAAGTAAGGAATTGCTGCATTATCTGGATTCTGTTGGAAGGAAAAAAATTTTTTTGAAACAAAATTTTTAAAGAAAATTTTTACTTGTTTCCATATCCACATTAAAGGCACTAACCATTGACATATATACAACAAAATCATTATCTAAAAAATAAAAATTTGAATTTTATTATATTTTAATTTTGTGGAATTAAGACTTTGCCTAAAATATAAAAAAATCCCATCAAATTCTTAAGGTCCATTTCCTTTATTTTTTATAGGCACACCAAAAAAATAATAAAAAATTTCATGGTTGATTTGGTGGCACTTGTTAAATACGGAGAAAGAACATTTAATCTCTCAAAACCCTACCATTAATATATAATAGTTTTAAAATAAAAAAATATTTTTAAATATCTCTACTTTCAAAATAAAATAGGAAAATTTAAAAATAGAAAAAAATTAAAGTTCCAAATAAGGGAGAAATCTTTTTAAAAAATTCAAAAATCGATTTAAGGAAAAATAGAAAAAATATATTAGAAAAAATAGGAAAAATAGAAAAAAATATTTAAAAAATAAAAATTAAATACGTAATTACTCAAAAAATTTCTTTGGAATTTTTGTTAAAATATTTTTCCAAATTTTTGTTTTTAATAAAGAAATTTTCTCACATAAACAAATCTTTAGAATTTACATAAAATAAAAAAATTTTTGCTGTTCACGTAAAAATGCCAATTCTTTTTTTATTTATTTTCTATTAAAATAAATTTTCTTTTTTTTAATAAAAATTCATTTTAAAGGCACCTGCTTTTGCCTTTTTTTATTTTTAAGTATAGCCTTTGGAAAAGTTTTTTTAATTGAGAGATAAAATGAATAAAAAATAGGAAACAGAATTAGGAGAAAATCAGTTAATTAAAATTCAATTTTTAAAAAAAGAAACATGCAATGAATAGCCTAATAAAATTAAATAAAGCTGCAGTAAGCTCCTATTAAACAAAAAAATTTAAAAAATCTCCAAAAAAAATCCTCAAAAAATTTGAAAAAATCCCCATACCATTTAAACTATTTCTTATTTAAAAATGGGCACCAAACCAAGCAAATTACGTCATTTATTACATCAACAAAAATATTCTTCAAATAAAAATTATTCCCCTCAACTCAATTTAAAAAAGAATAAATTAATAATTTTAAAAAGAGCAGTAGCTGGAGCTTCTTATACAGCAACAACAAAATGGAAGAATAACAATAATAAATCTGGAAGTATAATAGAATTAATAGATGATATTGAATTAAATGAGTATAAACAAAATGAAGAAAGTATTGAAATTGAAGAAGCAACCAAATTCAAAGAAGAAAATGAGGTGGTTATTAGAGCTCGAACTTATTCGAAATTGGATACAAGCCGGATCCGGATTTTTCAAAAGAGACATGGGCCGGAGTTTCAAGGTTAAAACCCTTTAAACCCCAAAAACCCGGATTTTATAAAATATTCGGTTTCCGTGCTAAAGGCCCGGAAAAATGGTTCAAGGGGTCGGGACGGATTATGAGAAAAATGAGAAAAAAATAATTTAAAAAATTTTTATAACCAAAAATAGATTCAACTACGTCCAAATATTACTGAATTGAATCAAATTATTAATTTCCCAACAAAAGAAAAATATCAAAAATATTTCAATATTCAAAAACATCAAAAAACAACTACAACACTTTCAGAATTGGCACAAATGCAGAAAGAAATGGATAAAGCATTAAATTTGTTAAAAACAAAATTAGAAAAATTGGAAGAAGAACAAAGGGTTGCTTTTTAAAAAATATTTTAATTGATTTTAAAAAATTTTTAAGAGAAAAATAAATATTTGTGCAACAAAATGGGGAATTGAAATGTTAAAAAATTCGGTAAAAAATGATAAAATGAAAACAAAAGTATCAGAAAAGGAGAAACAAACAAGCATTAGAAGACGAAAAAAATTACAGGCAATAACTGAAGAATGCCGGTTAAGAAGTGCTTTATTAACTGATAAATTTAAGGTAGAATAAATAAATGTTTCAACTATATTCCTGCGATATTTAATATTTCAAATAAAATTTTAAAAATACTAAAAGAGACTTAAAAATTTTTAAAAATGGAGAAAGCCCCAAAAATCTCAAGACAATATTTTTAATTCAGAATTGCACCGAATATTTGAGAGGATTTGAAGCATTAATCAACACAATTCAACGCGAGCAACAACAATGTAATGTGGAAGGTAAAAATTATGTAAAAATGCCCGACTGTATAAAAACAAACAATAAAAAATGCCGTAAGCACGCTTGGCCGAGTGGTTAAGGCGTTGGATTTATGATCTAATGGGGAAGCCCCGCGTAGGTTCGAATCCTGCAGCGTGCGATGATGATGAAGAAGAACTTATCGTCATTTTTTTTATTTTTAGATGATGACTTTCTAAGAGAATTTTTGATAAAAACAGCCAAAAGACAATATAAAAAAGGACAGCTTAATCAAGCAGTCGATACTTTTTGTCAACTATTAATTGCAACCGATGGTCGTCTTCGAATTGAAGAGATGATATTGTTAGTTGATGTGTTTAGGGAAAAGGTAAAGAATCTTTGAAAAATAAAATTGAAATAGGGTTGCTGGGGACCAATTAATTTTTGCCCATGGCGGCTCAACACATGAAGAATAAGATGACCAAAAATTAACCCGTCGCCAACAACCAATCCTAATTTGAAAAAATAATTTTTTGAAAAATAGGTAGAACAGACAAGAAGATTTCATGAAAGAATAAGTTGTGTTATTAAACAGGTAATAGAAAAATTTTTAAAAAATTTAAAAGATTAGCAAATGAATGATTCCACTTATGTAATGGATGAATTATGGGGGTTTGTACTAGAAGAATTACGTGTTGATTGCGCAGAAGCGTTTGAAATTGTGATGGTATCGAGAGGTGTAAACAATACCAAAAATAATTATTCTGAAGAAATAGAAGAAAAGGTTTTTGTTTAAATTTAAAGGAAAAATAACATTTTTAGAGGCAAAAAGTCGAAGAATTAGAATATTTAATCGAGTCTATTATCTGTGCTTTATGGCTACAAATAACACCATATGAGCATGAAGAGGTAAATTTCTGAATAAATCTGGAGTTCCTTGATTTTTCCTTGGCTCAGAATCAAAGTCTTTTAAAACCACAATCTCCAAAAAAATTCATAAAATTTTCCCCTCAGTTCGAACAAATCAAAGAACTTTTTCTTAATACCTTGGATCGTTATTATATTATCTCAACAACAGAAAGGATAAAGAATGAAAACGAATTACTACAAGATAAAAATGAAATTGAACTTAAAAAGAGTATTAGAGCTGTTTTAAGGTGAGTAAGAAAGTTTTTTTAATTAAAGAAAATTTAGACAATATCCAATGCTTGCATATACAAAAAGAATGCAAAAATTTATATTGGAAAATGATTATTAGATTATTTGACGGAATTGAAGAATTTTTAAGATTTGTTAAGAGTTGGAAGTGTTAAATTTGATAGAAAGAAATAAAAAAAGAAGAAAAAATGTTGAGATAAGGACGAAAAATCAGAAAGAAAAAAGAAAAAATTGAAGAAAAATTTTAGAAAAAATAAAAAAATGAAAAAATTAAAAAAATATAAAGAAAAATACCAAGAAAGAACACAAATCCCCTCTAATTTAGGTTACCCACTTCCCATAAATTGCAAAAAAAATTTAAAAAAATTTTTAATAAATAAAACCACACCTGTGCCAATGCAGCACTCAAATACAAAGCAGTGAATAACGATCCTTGAACATATTGTCCAGTATGTACATGTAATGAAGAAATTACCCAATTAAAGAAAATATGTCCAGGAACACAAAGTAGAAGAAAAACACGAGCTGAGCGACTGTCCTTAAAATATAAATTTTAAAAATTATTCCAAAAAATAAAAAGAAAAACCTCATCAGAAGAAAAAAATGCTCGAGAAAATGAATAAAATCTTTTTATTGTCCAATCAAATGGAAGTGTACCAATTGTTGAACATTGATGATAAAAAGTCGAAAGTTTGGAAGCAGCAACGGCTGTTAAATTACCACCAACGCCTTCAAATTTAATTATAAAATAAAATTTTTTTAAAAGAATACCATTCATAACAGGTTGATAAAGAGGCATTTGTTGAAAGTTCATTACAGCTCTTTCCAATACAAAACCACCACTGCTACTAATCATCCTTAAAAAAATTTTTTTTAAAAAGATTTTTCAAAGAATTTTTGACAAATAAATTTCTCAAAATATTAAAAAGGAAAAATAAACTAACATAGAAAATATAATTGGTGACCATCCATAACGAAGTACTTGACGAGCTGATGAATCACGACTAGCTATAGCAATACAAATTGGAAGAATAAAAATGAAGAGTAAAATTATGAACCTGAAAAATTAAAATTGTAAAAAAAACTATGATTAATTATTAACATGTTTAGCCAATGTTGTGTTCGATGAGCACTCAAAAACACGCTTCCAAAAACTGATAGAATTGTTAATGTTGTTAGATCACCTTCAATAAATTTTTAAAAATTAAAAATTTTAAAGGAAATTTCTTTAACACGAATTTAAAAATTCATATAAAAAATTTTAAACTCCAAAGATGAAATTAGAACATAAAAAAGTTAAAAGGATCGAAGGAAAAATAAATGCCGCTAGCAGGGATCTTGTTATTTTGATGTCTTTAATGTTTATTCTTTCGTATATAGGAATTAAATAATAATCATCCTACATGTGCCGCTATAGCTCAGCCGGTTAGAGCGTGGGTCTAATAAGCCCAAGGTCGCAAGTTCGATCCTTGCTAGCGGCATTTAATTTTTTTTATTTTTAAACAAATAATAATAATAGAAATTGCATATTCATTGAGTAAAATTGAGTTAAATATTTAATTTAATTATAATTTTTTATCGATTTTTGTTTTTGTCTTTTTAAGTCTTTTATTTTTCTTAATGGCGGAAAACGATGTTTTTTTCTTTGTTCTCTTTCTCTCTTTCTCATCTTTTCTCTCGTATAATTTTTCTTTTTAAAAGAAATCAGATGCCGAACCTGTGACCTTGGGCTTATTAGACCCACGCTCTAACCGGCTGAGCTATAGCGGCACATGAGGGAAGTTTATTATTTAATTCCTATATATGAAAGAATAAAGTAAAAATAACCTAAAGACGCAGCAATTGGTGTAGCAACATTATCAGGATTAATATCCCAACGTTTAGCCGTCATTATTACAGCAATCATAACCAACTTTAGAAAATGTAAGAATAAAAAATGTTTTTTAGAAAAATTACCGAAAGCGCCAGAGAAGCAAAAGATGCAGTACTAACAGCAGAAGCGCCCAAAAGTGTTGCATGTTCCCAATCAAGTTGACCACGAGGAATCCAAGAGAGAGCCATTGCTGAAGCTGTGGCCAAAAACTAAAAAGATGAATTTAAAAAAAATAAATTTAAAAAATATTTACCGTCACAACAATGGCTTGTGCTTGAATGAGAGCGATGTTTGCAATGATGATAGAATATGCCTGAAAGCTGAAATTTAGGTTTTGGGGTTTAAGAGTGATGAAGAGACATTTTTAAAAATAAAATTTAAAAAAACCTCTTGTAGACTATCCAATTTTCCAATATTTGATTGTGTTGAAAGACGACTAGCCAAAGTCATTTCTAAATTGCCTTTGAGGCCGAGCAATGCAGGGACGAGAATTAATGCTTGGGGAACTTCCTTAAAAATAAATTTCTTAATCCAGATTTAAAATTAACCTTATAGAACGACCAATGCTGTACTTGATCAAAAACTAGACCAGCAAATACCATCCCCAATCCAGCAATTATAAAAGGGAAAAGGACCTAGAAAAATAATTCAAAATTGGAAAAATTTAGAAGAAAACCTGAAATAAAAGTACCAAAGCAGGCTCAGGCCTAGCCACATTTGAATGTCCATGAGGATCACGCCCAGTTAGGGGAGGCAATTCAACAAATTCATTTTCAACAAAAGTGGTGTCATTATCGCTGTTATCTTGATCATTTACTTTAAAATTTTTTAATGTGATAATATTCCCAATCGAGATAATTATAATATTTCCAAGAGAGATTATAATGCAACCATCAAATTAGAATAATTGGAATTGGGCATTTTGTGGCTCTGGAACAAGCTCACGGAACAATACCCAACCCTTCTAGTCATATTCACGACCGGTTACTTTTCGCCGGTGCCGGCATGGCGAACATTATCCGGTCGTGAACAGAAGTTTAAAAATGAAACATACTATTTTCTGTATCATCAGTCAATGCTATATTTTTAAAACTGCTACTAGCCAAACAATCAATATTATTTTTTTCAGGTTTGGATCTTCTTTTCATTTCAATAACATCAATTTTGCCATTTGAAATAGGTGAGTTAGTAAAATTTTTTGGAGTTGGCATTCAGTTGGTTCTGATTAATTTAAGTAAAATAATTAAAAAAGAATAAAATAAACGGAAAAAACCAAAATTTGAAAAAAAATTTAAAAAACAATTTTATTTAATAAAAATAGATGAAGTAAACAAATATAATTAACTAGAATATTTATATAGAACACTGAAGAATTATTACGATTTTTCGGTAAGATTTGTAGCAATATTGTTTTCTTTGGCAAATTGGACCTAGAAAACGAGTAGAAATTAGTTAAATAATAATCTTGATTTATTAAAAAATTCGAGTAAAATAGGGTTGTTAGGACGGTTAATTTTTCCCTGTGGGTGCTCAAAAGCTCTTATTTTTCGCTGAACCGCTACAGGCAATAATTAACCCGTCACCAACAACACTCGGATAAACACCCTATAAGAAGATAACCCTAATTATAATTTAATTAAGAATTACAAACCAAAGATCGCCTCATTAAATAGGCATCCTCTCCATCCGCATAATATTTAGGCTCCAAATCGGAAATCTCAAAACGTAAAGTATTCTTGTACAAACTAAGAGCTGCTCGATTGGTATGTCTGACGTGCAAATAAACATAGCGAGCATTATAGCTAAATTAAAAACTAAATTATACAAAAGATATATACAATAACCAACACTTCAATCATTGCGCGAGCCGCCTGATCCATCAGCTTTTGAGCGATTCCAAGACGACGGAACGTACGCTTAACAGCTAACGAAGTAACATGACCATGAGGATCTTCGTCTGCTTCCTCTTCCATTTTTGCGAGAACATAGCCAACAATATTTCCCTTGTGATCGGCTGCAACATAGGAAAGTTGAGGCCAAGAAAGCTGAAATAAATCATACGTATTATTAGAATAAAAAAAAATAAATTTTCAAACCACGTGATACATGTAGTATTTTAATTGATAATTCTCAGGAAGACACAACAAATTACACTGCTGCATTTTAATTAGATCGTCACATGTTGCTGAACGAATATTCATTTTTAAAGTTTAAATTTACTAAAAACTAAAAATTTTTTAATTAATGAGCAAATGTGGCCGTTTCCACACGGAAATTCGGCTCCAAATATTTAACCAAGAACATATTTTACCAATAAGGGTAAAAACCTACGTTTTGCCACCAAGGCCTCATAGGCAAAACGTGGATTTTAGCCGCGTTGGTCAAATATAGTAATGGTAAAATGTGAGAACAGGAGAAAACCCTCAATACCTTCAACGGAAAAAAGATAATTCAAGATGAAAAAACATTCAAAAACAACAAAATCTACTCAATAACTCAAATGTTTATACAAAACAAAAAAGAAATTTTTTGTGAAACATGGAATTTTTTAAAAATAAATATATAAAAATGATTTTTCTTTTGTCTATTATTTTAACAATCACATTTTTTATTTTATTAATGCTTACACTTAAAATAATTTTTATGATTCTTTGTCTTCTACTTCTTCATCTTCTGCACTAAGTTGTTCACCAGAGGAATTTTCATGTTCCTCTTCTTCTTGATCTGTTACTGTTCCATTTAAAGATTTTAATTCACTTTCAGCTAATACATCTTTCAAATCGTCTTGTTGCTCTGGCACCACCACTCCATTTTGACTTGCACCATCTCTTTGTTTTTCTGCTTCAAGTGCTTTATCATAACCAGGGAACAAATTTTCATATTTTAATGGATCAGCCAAACTTTCTCCAACATTCTGAATAAAAAAATTTTTTTAAACAAACGAACTTAGATTTAATTACTCTTTTGCTTATTCCACTTAATGATTGACTTGCTGCATCTCTCCACAACGATACCAAACGAGGTACTTGACTTGGAGCATAAGTATGAGCAAAGAAAGTAGCTTCAGGAATGCGTCCATTTTCAATAAGAATTTCCAAACATTGCTGTAAATCGCCGAGAAGATATGAAGAAAGGAATGAAACATTGTGTTGATTATTGTTGTAAGATTCTTTAGCTAATTGTGACATCTAAAAAAAATTTAAAGAAAATTTCAGATAAAATAGTTTGAAGAAAATTTTAAAAATTAGAAAAGTAGCATGAGTGCAACAAGCGCTCGACGAATCTGGACTGATCTCATGAAATTAATTATTATGATAAACATGCAGATAACAGTCAGATCCGGCGAACACAAGGCTCTCTAATAAAAAAGTATTTTTAATAGGCTAAAAGTTGTTGAAAATTTAGTTTTGCTTTAAACAGAAAAAATTTTCAATTTAATTATACCAATTTATTAGAACCAGAACATGATGCAAGTAAGAGAAGACCACCAAAATCGCGAGCTTTAGCCAAACATTCACCAGCCAATCGTAATTCTGAACGAATAGTTGCTGCATGTGCCAGTTGCTTCCATTTATCTTCACTATCCGATTGCTGGGCCAATTCATAAGCAACATTTAAATCTCCAAGTGAAAGAGCCAATTCAAAACGATGCTTTAAATTAAAATGAATTACTAGAATAATTTTGAAAAACAAACTTGTGGGTCCTTGCTAACAGCAAGCGCTTGTTTTTTGAAGCCCTAAAAATTAGAAAAAGTTAAAATAAAAATTTCAAAAAAAAATTTGAAAAAAATTATGCATGCTCAGTGCCACATTTATTATCAATCTATCGTCAATAACACAGACCAAGAGGCTTAAATTTCATCATAGCATGCATAAGTGATCGAACCTACACCTATCCTAGATAAATGGCAAAAGCAAACCCGCTTAACCACAGACAACTCTCTCGAATTTTCGAGAAAAATTATTAAGAATCTTACTCAAAATCCCAACGAATTTCTAAAAATAAAATGCAAACTTGTTTCTCCAAAAATTGAGCCACTCGAGTACATTGATTTTCTGGTATTGTTTTTAGAATCCGATCAGCAGCATCAAAATCTCGTCGCATCACAGCAGTTTGATATTCCAAAATTGACAGAAGAATTTTATAGGAGACAATATTGTGGTCTTTGTCACAAGCAAAAAGACGATTTTCTTTTGACAAATAACCGAGCTAAATAAAAAAATTTGAAAAAATTAAAATCTAAAGTAACCAAATAAAGTGGACGATCAGTATGCGCAATAGTGACAACTTCACCACCAACATAATAGCTAAGTCGGTTTAAAGTTGTTGTAAATATGAAGCAATAACCAACCCAAATTCCAGTTTTTACAGCCTCCGTTAGTTCACCTTTAAAAAAATATTAAGTAAAAATTTATAAGAGAGCTAAAAACAAACCAATGACTTCAAATGCTTCCTCAACTCCATCAGCTCCAATTTCATTAATATTTACGCGTGAAACAGTTTCAGAATCATAACGCAAAATATAAAGTTGTTCATCACTTGCAATAGCAACCATATCACCATTTTCACTCCAAAAAACTTTTTTGGCGACGATTTCAATACGACGGATAACATGTCCAGTGTCCCAATCATAAAAGAGAAGTGAACCAGCAGAACGTGCTGCCAATAAATGACCACCATCAATTCCTTCAATAGATGTATCAGGTCGAATTTGAAGGACTTCCTAAAGTATAAAATAAAGGTAGCTAATAAACATGAAGAGAATTCCAGAAAACAACAAACACACAAAAATACAAATAAAATAGAAACCTTGAAATTCTTAAACAGCTTAATCAATTGTGAACTTTCTTGCACTGCATACATATTTGAATCATTTGCCCATGCAAAATCAAGACTTGAACCAAAAGATTTATTTCGCAAAGCTGTTGCCGTATAAATTATATATTCACCATCTCCACAAACAACAACAAAACGTCCATTTGGAGAATGCTGTAATTTTTGAGGGTATAATTCTGTTGATCCCATGTCCTTGACTGCCAGAGCAAGTCGCTCCCCATCTGAGAAATTATTAAAATTAAGCAGATTTAAAAAACAAAGCCCTCATCCTTCCAAAAATATTTCAATAATTATAGAAAAATGTGCTCAGACCTATCATTGTTACAAATATCATGATAAACAATTCATCAAAGAATTGGCTCTGATAAATTTCATCATTGCACATAAAAGGGATTGAACTTATAACATTACCCGAAACCTTTCCAAGTCAAACCACTTAACCAAAGACGCAATGAGAGGAAATCTCAAAAATAAATACATAACCCATTGAAGAAATTTTATAACTGTCAACATAAATAAAAAAAAGGAAAACGGAAATTCCTTACATTCAAAATTACCATAACTTATATAAAATAAAAACCTTGTGCTTGTTCCAAAGTTTGTTCATCTGCTGCTCTCAAATTAACTTGTTGAACATCTGTATGTTTTGCCCACAATAATTTTCCTGTTGAATCCATAGAGACAGCAGGTTCCTCACGTCCTAATTTTATAGTTACCGAGCCTTCATCATAACCAATAGCAATCTTATTTGATCCTTTTTGTGCTGTTATACACCAAACACGTTCAAGTCCATAATTTAGTGTTGTTTCAAGCCTTTAAATTAAAATACTTTAAGATGATTTTAGTAAAAATTTAAAGTGGCTTCATAGCAAGGATGAACGTTTTCATCAAAGACAATAACTATATTGCTCTCTGAACGTGAACAGCAATATTAGGATTGTAATCATAAGCCACTTAACCAGACTTTCCACCTATTGAAATTCAAAAGTACCTATTTGTATTTGCATGCCAAATTCGTACGGTCGCATCTTCTGACCCAGTAACAATAATAGGCAATTCTGGATGAAAACAAACAGCAGAAACATTGTGTGAATGCCCTTCAAGTGTTGCAACACAAGTTTTGTTTTGATAATCCCAGATTTTGATCAATCTATCATCTGCTCCAGAAATTAAATAAGGCTTGTCTCCACTGTGGTAATAATCAACACAATTTACCTAAAAAACTTTTGGTCATTCAATACAGTTGAAAAACTCATACCCCCTTTTCGTGGCCTTCAAGTGTGAAATTTGGAGTAGGGCTTCCCAATTGCCAAACTTTTATTGTTTTGTCGAGTGAAGCTGTGGCGAAGGTATTATTGTCTTTTGGATTTATCACTAATTGCATAACATAATGAGTGTGGCCTGAAAGTTAAAAAATGAACAGATAATGGAATATGGGAAAGAGCTATTATGAAGAATGATCAAAGATGGGCCTGATGAAACATGATCTTTGACAAACGACTAGTTGAAGGATGGCTCATAGAGAAGATTAGACCACAGTCATCGGAAAACAAAAAAATTTGTTCTCCAAAATCAGTGTGAATAAAATGTTTTAATCATTGCCATCTAACTCTACTAATACAAGGAATCAAAAAATACAAGGGCATGAGAGACAAAAACAATCAAGATAAAGACCGAACGACAGAAACGGAAGAAGCTGTGTAGAGCGCTGGGTTTATTCAAATTCATACCAACATCAACTAAATCTTAAGCAAAAATAAACCTTCAAATGTTTGTTTAAGCTTCCATTTATCATCCCAATCCCATAGTTTAATAAGCATATCATCCGAACTAGTTAGTAAGAAGGGCTGGGTTGGATGCACAGCTATCGATCGCAAATAGTCCGAGTGAGCTTCCTAAAAAAAGTAAAGGTTACGATGGAAAAAACAATTCTCAGAAACGGCTCTGGCACTAGAAATTACTCACCATTTGATGGACACGTTCCAATGTGTTATAATTGAAAATGCGAAGTTGCATATCATCTGAACCAGTCGCTATCCAATTTTTGCGAAAAATGAACTTTGCAGCTCGTACAGGCAGCTCACAAACCTAAAGGTATGATTAACTCATTTAAAGAGAAATTCAAACAAAACCTCAAACGATTTAACCAACTGCTGATTTTCATGATTCCAAATATGGACATGTCCATTATAAAGAGAAACTAATGTCCAAGGTTCAGTTGGGTGTAAATCAATTGACTTGACACGATCAGAACGAGCGAGTAATTTCCGTTTAACATCAAGGCGAAGTGGCATTTTATTAATAAAATTGGTTGCTTATATTTATTCTTTGTTTTCTCTAAAATGGTTTGTGTTATCGGTAGACCCCTACTTTATGATTAATATAATCGACTAATAAAATTGAAGAAAAAATAAGCGGAATAACGACGTGGATGAAAAAAAAGCAATGTGGAAACAAATAAATAAATGAAGAAGACCAAAAAATTAGAGAAAAATAAAAGAATGGAAAAAATGGCTCCTCAATGTTTGACCAATAATATATTTTGCCAATAAAGGTAAAAACTTACGTTTCGTCACAAAGGCCACGTTGGTAAAACGTGAATTTTAGCCTTGTTGGTAAAATATGGAATTGGTCAAATATGGTGAGACGGAAAAAGTTGAGAGAGAAAGAAAAAGAAAAAACAATATGCCAACAAGAAAATAAAAATAACAGATTTAAACTTCCAACTAGACCTAAACGTACAAAAAAATTTTTTTGAGATAAAGAAATTCGATGAAAACCGATGTTTTGGAATTTTTCATACAATTATTGAATTCGATGTGTGCATTTTATTATTATTATTTTACAACAAAAATGAGATGAAGACGATAAAAATAGAGGGAAAAATATTAAAAAAGGCACTCATTCTCAGTTGTGTAGATATTTTTTGTGTGTACAAAACTGAATGAGCATATAAAAAATCTTTTCTCATTGATTTTTTTATTCAATGTCGTCCATTTTCCATTCTTCCACTATAAGGTGGGCGAGGAGATGGACGGGATACTGCAGCAGCGGAGGGATTTAAAAGTGTTGTAGTGCTGCTTGCTGCTGGCTGGTAACAGGGACTAACGCTTAATTGTGATGCACGACTGTCAATGTCGCCCTAATTTATATTTTTTAATTATTAGTAGTAAATTGAAAATTAGTTTAAAAAATTATAAATAGGTCTAAAAAATTTAAAAATTCATGTTAACTCAATATGAATTTTAAAATAAGCCAGATTGTGGAGAGTAAAATTTAAAAAAATTCGCGAGAAAACCCTAAAAAATAGGGAATTGAGCCTTTGCATGCTGCAGGATTCGAACCTACGTTGGGCTGAACCCATTCGGATCAGGAGTCCGACGCCTTAACCACTCGGCCAAACATGCACCTAGATAAGGTAAATTTAGAATAGTATTTATCCTATTTACTCTTATGGAAATTCGATCAATAAATATTTCAATTAAAAAACTAACTCTAACTGATTCGGATGTTTCTGTCATTGAAAGCTTCTCGCCAAAAATATTCCCAATTCTCTTGCAAAGTCGTGCAGACATGGCTTCGGGAAAAAGGCAGACTTCTCCTTGTGTTGATGTAATTGTTCGAAAAGGCATTTTACAGCTAAAAAATTTTTAAATGAATTTTATTTAATAAGTTTTCTAACCGTTGCCTAGGACTTTCTCGTGAATTACTGCGAATGTAATAGTCCAAATAAGTTGTCCGGTATTCTATGAAATTTATGCGTTGTTTGTTCCGCTTAAATAGAATTTTAAAATTATCGAAAATATTTTTTACCTTGCTATCAGTAGTATTTAGACCTTTGAGCAGCACCAAAATATGTTCACCAACTTGCGCAGTTCGGTAAATATATTTTCGGATAGCGCGGATTTGATTGGTCTTTAAATAAAGTAAAATTTAGAAAGTTTATTAGATTTCAAAAATTTTTTTGCTCAAAAAATCAAAAAACAAGGGCCGCAAGTCATTTGCATGCTGCAGGATTCGAACCTGCGTCGGGCTTGACCCGGTCGGATTCTGGCTTCCGACGCCTTAACCACTCGGCCAAGCATGCAGCCGATAAAGAACGTCTGTTTATTAAATATGTAACTCTCCTTTATCTTTAAAAATTATGCCGAATTATAAAAAGAGGTTGAGAAAGACTTGAGCAAGATAGACGTTTAATAGCCCAGGATTCAAATAAAAATAACAATAAACTCACCAAACTTTCATCCTTGTCATGGCAAATGTCTCCTAGACGTATTTTGCGCATATGGTAATATTCCGTGTCAATTGCATCAACTTGGGTTTCATCTAAATTTCTAAATAAATTTTAAGCTTCCAAAAATTTTTTCAAACTTTGTAAAAAGAGCACCACTCTAATTGAGTCATTATTTCGTCCAAAACCAAAATCAACAAAAAGTTGCCTTACAGTGCGAAATAAATCTTCATTGTACGGCACCTATTTTATGGTTTTAATGTTCAAAATTATTTTTTAAAATTTACTTTTAAATCAAGCCTTACAATCCTTTTGTGCTTTCTGAAGAAAGCAAGGAATGGTTCGGCACTGAAAAAAAAAGAAATTTTTTAATTAAAAATATTTTTAATATTAAAAAATGCCCAACCATTCATGAAATGACTCAAGCCTTTTCTTAAAAAATAAATTTTAACAGCCAAAAAGAAAGATTTTTCATACCTCCAATCGGCCTTTATCTGCTTCATCCTTCAAGAATAATTAAAAATACAACGGTAATTTTATTAATATGTACAGACCGCTCCACCACGCAGTAATTGCCTTGCCTCTTGACGCAGTTCCCTTTCCTCATCGGTTTCTTTTTTGTTTTTTGAGGTAGATGGGGAAGAGGAGAAGGAACTTGAAGGGCCGCTTTCTAAATTAAAAAAATAATTATTTAAAAATTTTTAAAGTACCAAGTAATTGATATTCCGCCGAAATGTAGAGTTCCAATGCAAATAGTACATGGTACTAAAATGAATATATTTATCAAAATCAAAGATTTTAAAAATATTTACCTTTTTATCAAATTCGCCCAACTGATCCTTTAAAATTAAAAAAATATTAAATTTAATAAAAATGAATGAAAAATAAATGAACTCAAGTCCATCGCATGCTGTAGGATTCGAACCTACGTAGGGCTGAACCCCGTCGGATTGTGGCTTCCCGCCTTAACCACTCGGCCAAGCATGCACGGAATGCCATTCTAAAAGTTATATTATCATTCCATCAGAAATGACCTCACAAACTACAAACAAAAATTTCGCATTTTTTTGCACCATCATATATACAAAAAATTAATTACCCTATGATCCAGAGCTGTAAACGCTGCAGATTTTAGAATAAATGACAATTCTGGAACAATATCCACAATAAATCTCTTGAGAATTAAAATTATAAAGCTGTAAAAAAATATTTCCAAGTACCTGCACATTTGTGTGAGCTGTGGCTATTTTAGCTCCTACCATTTGAAGGACCCAACGAAGGTTTATTATGCCAGGATTGCGCTGAAAAAATTTTTTTTATTTTTATTTAATTTTTGAAAATTACGCGAAGCAATTCGTTTATTTCCACAGTATTTTGAACTGTATTCGCTTCTTTTTGAGGCAAATAAGAGAAGATAACATCCTCTAAATTTTAAAAATATTTTTCAAACAAAATAAATTTTTAACCAATTCCAATAGTGATAAAATCAAATTCTTGTGCAAGCTCTTGAGTTAGAATACCTTTCATACTTCCTGGACCGCCTAAAATAAATTGTTTTAATATTAAGAAATTTTTTTATATTTTAAACTTAATTTAAGCCCGCCACCCAAGACCTACACCCTAAAGGCCTATATTCCATTAATCCCCCTTATTACGTTTAAATATATAAATCCTAAAAGAAAATAATACGTTCAAAAAATTAGAAAATGCCAAAAAAGAATTTGTAGTACTTTAATGTGAACATATAAAGCAACTATTACATACGTAAATTTTCTTATAAACATTTGCTTGCGTATACAAAGAACAATTTTAATTTTTAAATGAAAAGATACAAAAAAAATATTTAAAAGATAATAATGGTTATCCGGAGTAAGATGATCAAAATAATATTTTGTAAAAAAAGTAGAGGAAAAAACGGAACTTTTGTGGACGTAAAAATAGGAAAAGATTAAAAATAACAGGAAGATTATTACCGTATTTACTCGGATAATTACGCTCTCCCTGTTAATTACCCCCTCCGGCAGAGGCCAATTAAATAAAAAATAATTTTTCTCAAACTTCCTTTCCCCTTTCCCTTCTAAAAAATAATTAATTTTATTCAATTCCTCCCGCGCATTGCTTTTTTTCTTTCTTTCTTGTTGGGTAAATAATAACGCTCAACACATTTTCAGGGATTATTTTTTAATACTTTATATAGTATATGATAGCATATGAAGCAAAAAAAGGGATTCTATATATTAGCGCGAATGTGATAATGGTCAATAGGGAGTGTTTTGCGTCATCAAATTTGTTTTAAATAATGAGGGGGAAAATTGAGACAATGAAAATAATAAGAGGAAAATAATGCTTAATTGTAAACAAAAAACCAACCAAAAATAAAAATGACTTTAGGAAATGATTCATCTCCACCAGCGCAACACGGATCCACTCCAGAGCCAACATCTGAAATAGAAAATGGATACAGTCGAATCTCGATAAAACAACTCTCTCTCGGGACTTAATTATAATATCTTTTTCTTCTTTTTAAGCCTTTTTCAAAAATATTAAAAAATGGCCAAAAGCAGATAAAGGGCTGTCGAGTAGGTATAAACAGATTTTTGTCTGAAAATCCTTGTTTTTTAAATTAAAAAAAATTTTTTTTTCGAAATCTTTGCCTTTGAACATTTTGTAATATTTCTGACAAAGGAGAAACAAGAAGAAAAGGAAAATGTAGGTGTAAAACGTAATTATCCCTTTAATTATCCAGACGTATTAAGGAGATAGACGTGCTATCGAGAATCGACTGTAGTTGTAAATTAAAGAGTAACAAAAAAGAATACGTAAAATAGAAAAATACGATAAACTTAAAAGACTAAACTATAAAAAGCTCATTGAGATTAATTACCCAAAAATAAAAAATTTGCAAAAAAGCACAAATATCATACACAAAATATAAACAAAATACAAAATTAAAAAGACCAACAATTAAACGAAAATAAATCAAGAACCAACAATTAAAAAAATTTACCAATAGAAATTGGAGGTTGTAGCCTTAGTAGTCTGTGCAGATTTAAGTCAATCTCGTCATTATCTTGTGCTGCTGTTGTTGCCAATGCATCGTTCTCACCTCTACGACGTCCGGGAACAATATTGTGTAGAAGGAATTCACAACATGGACTGAAAGAAATTTTGAAAAAAAATTTTTTTAAGTCGAATACCTCCGAAATTTATTAGCAGGATTTTGTGAGCCAACAAATCCGTTCCAATTGTGCACACTTGGGGCGCAGCCCATCAACAACAATAAGTGATTTTCATAATTAATTGCTCTATCACAGAATATTTTACTGAAAAAATTGAGAAAATAATAAAAGGAAAAATAAAATTTTAAAAAATCGGAAGAAACAAAACAGCCGAAGAAGCCAGAAAATCAAGTTGAAAATATGAAAAAAAAAATCAAACACTAAGGAAGTAGAGTTGTCGGCTCATGGAAAATGTTCGGATATCCGAATAAAACCGAACCAAAAATCTTAGATTCTTCGGTTCGGTTTTGAATTTTGAACCAACAACAAGATACGGAAAAAATGAAAGAAAAATCAAAAAAGGAAAACAAAAAGCAATGAAGCCCCTTCTATGATAAAATTTCCCTATAATAGTTATTCTTTATTAAATCCCCAGCAAATAAAATACTTTTTAGATTAGGCAAAAAAGGAAGAAGACACAAATGGGTGCTTTATACGAAAGGGAAGCAAAAGAGCCCATAAAAAGGAATGTTAAAGGGGAGGGGAAAATTGTTGTAATATTTAAATACGAGTGCTTCTTCTTCTTTTTTTTATTAATGTTGACGTCCTCACACCTTTTTCTTTTACTTTTTTTAATTCGAGAGTTAATGACTTGGCGTGTAATTTTATATAACTAGTTAAGTGAATGAAATAAAAGAGAGATGGTCAAAAACCTATTAGAATATTTTTTCGAAAGGGAAATTTTTTTCCCTTTCGAAAAAAAAAGGTTTTCTGGAGGGGGTGAAAATATTAAGATGAAGGGTAGAGAGAAAATCGTGAAAAACTTTTCGGAAACCCCACATTAGAGGAAGTCCCTAACATTTGAATTTTATTTTAAAAAGAACCGAGATAAGCTCCTCGAGAGGTGACTAGACCAATAATGTCATCTTTCAATCCAAATCCAGCACAGCAACATCCAGCACCACCTTTAATACCCCATTAACAGCAGAAGAGTAAACAGCCTAAATTAAAAAATTTGCCAAAAATTCAAAAAGTAGACAACCTGTAAGTACCGACAACTGTAATTTTGACCTCTTACTAATGTCATATTCAGCAGACATTCTTATTAGCAAAAATAATCAAGTTGGATTATTGGAAAATTGATGGGGATTATGTATAATAATCTCTTATGTATAATACAAATCCTATAGTTTAGAAAAATATAAAAATTTTCCAAGATTAAGATCAAGTAAAATTTATCGATTTATTCAGACACAAAAAAAGAACATTTTTGTGCAAAAAAGCAAGCAGCAAATTGAAAAAATAAATGGGAAGAAACGAAAAAATTGAGGAATATAAGGGCAGTTACAGTGATAGCCTAACCTGAAATCTTTTTAATAGTTTAAAGAATCCTTTAGAGTTCAAAAATTAGGGAATATGGAGTGGGGTCTCGAACCTTTTAAATAATACATAAACCAGACTTCGTTTCTTCTCTAAAATTTTATTTTAAATTCTCCTTCCATCTCTCTACATCATCCATTTAATTTTTTTTATATTTAATTTTATAAAAATCATTCATCCATCAAAGAAAATAGTCTGGTGTCCGACGAGTCACGTGAGGTTCTCCACGACGAGGTGCCGGATCAAATTGCAAAAATGAGTATTTGAGCTCATCATCAAGCTCGACCATAGCTGCCTGATTTCCACAACGATAACAGTAGTTGGGAGCAGAAAAAACAGTAACAACATTTCGATCATGGCACCAGTTGTAACCCTTTAAGAAAGAAAAATTTTTGTCATTTTATATTTTTGGCTAACCTCCATAACAAGTTGATGTGCCCGTGAGATCAAAGTAATGCCATTTGCGTGGTTAAATGTCTCAGAAATGTCCTGTCCAAAAGTATAACCAGCACCACGAGGAGATATCCCCCAACCACCACGATCATCTGGGTCAGACCAAAGCAAATCGCACATTGGACCTAAACTTGAATTTTATGAAACAAAAAATTAAAAAAATTCAAACCTTCATGTGGCACCTCCTGCAAGCGTTCCAAAGACCTAATATGATCAAGTGTGTCAATGCTAGGCGAAAGACCTCCATGAAGACAAAAAATTTGACCGTCCACCAAAGCAGTAAGCGGAAAATAGTCGAATAAGTCAGTGAAGTAATTCCAAACCTACAAATTAAATTTTACAAAAAATTTCAAAAAATTTTAAAAAATACTTTTGAGTTTCCATATTTACGCAAACATTCGTCATAGAATCCATAAACTTGTGTGATTTGTCGAGACTCGTGATTTCCTCTAAGTATTGTTACTCGGTCACGATAACGAACCTTTAAAAATTTTCAGGTTAAATATAAAAGGAAAATTTAAAAATTGTTTCGAGTTTAGAGGATAGGATCTAATCCATAAATTAGAAAAGACACCGAAGGTATAACTCGAAATAATTTACCTCCAATTAGCATACACTCAATTGCAAATTTACTTGCAACAGTGCCAAGATAGGAGGAGTGGAAGCAAAATGGATCGAACCCGGGATTGTTTTTGAATATCGAACAAACACAAACCACTTAACCAAACACTTTCAAGAGAGAATTTTGATAAAATTTGTTTTGAATAGTTAGGCAGATTTAAAAAAATATGGTAGGAGTTGAAAGAAAAAAAGAAAAAGAATCAAACTCCCAATTTTCCATGATTTTCCCAGCCCCCAGGACTTTCAATCAAAATTAAATTTATTAAAAATACCTTAAGACAAACAAGCAGCGAAACAGTCTCCACAGAATAATAACCTCTATCAACATAATCACCCATAAACAAATAATTTGTGTCTGGAGACTTCCCACCCATTTTGAACAATTCCATCAAATCGTGAAACTGCCCGTGAACATCCCCACAAACTGTAACAGGGCATTTGACTTCTTGAACGTTAGATTCGTGTTTGAGGATTTCGCGAGCCTAAAAAATTTAGTTAGACTGAAAGTCAAAAAAAGAATGTTCTTGAACTAAAATTGTAACACAGGTGCAAAATCTTATTTCAATTAAAGTGAAAAAAGAAGATTTACTGAGTAATTTTATTTTTCCTCATTTTTCTAATTAAACGATAATTTAAAAAATCGTTTAATTCTATCGAGAGGAGAGTAACAAATCCTTAAAGTGTGAGAACCCACAGGACAACCAGTCAAAAATCAATTAAAACCACAGACCGTGTAATGTGACGGAATTACTTCTTCCCCCGCTAGTAAGATTCAGTTTTCCGAGCCCTTTAGATGATATTATTTGTCAAGATCGGCCCAGAAACGAAAAAACACCTATAAGGCGCAACATTTCCCCCAACCTAAATAAAATTCCAAACCTTATCACACAACAGCTTCACTTGAATCTCAGTCAGCTGTTTACATTCATACAATTGTGCAATCCATTCGTCAAGATCTTTGGTAAATTCTCTGCTGATAAATTCTCCACCAGGACTGTTACCGCCCATTGTTACAGTTTGAGGTTGTGTTGCACTAGAACTAATACTTGCTGCCGAATTGGCAGAATGTGAATTACTATTATTTGCTGACGAAGTGACTACTGGAGCATTAGGTTTGCTATCTACTTCCATGGCTTCCATTTTCTGAAATTTTTGTTCAAAAATTATTAAAAAGTTGTAAAAAAGTAGAAAAATGAATGGAAAATTTTAGAGAAAAAAAGCACGAGTCAGAAGGAGAGTAGAAAATCAAGAAAAG
This sequence comes from Meloidogyne incognita, assembly GCA_036172945.1. NCBI lineage: Eukaryota > Metazoa > Nematoda > Chromadorea > Rhabditida > Meloidogynidae > Meloidogyne > Meloidogyne incognita. The sequence goes on along the minus strand of JARQAC010000011.1, from coordinate 6,801,976 downwards.
GAACATTAGAAAACTACATGTAGGAAAAAATGAAACGAGAATAGAAAAACTTTTGAAAACCCCCAAGAAATTTTCAAAATCCCCAAAAAATTTCAAAAATTCGAACAAAGACGCGAGTTCTCGAGCTTTTTGAACGCAAACTAAATACGAAATTTCGCAAAACAGAACTTTTCTTACGCAAATTCATGAGAACTAACGGAAATCGTAATATTTACCTAACACCTTTAGCTTTTTGATTCGCCTAATGAGAAAAATGACCGAGAAAAATTCTTTTTTTTTGTTTTTTCCACCCGATAAGCAAGCTAGTAAATGTATTTAACAAGCATACATACATTTATTTGTACAACTTAATAACCAAGTACTAGACAAAAAACCCCCCATTCCCTTTTTATTATAGTCGCTAGGAGACAAAAAAAGAATGGCGACTAGCAAGAAGCAAAGAATCTTTCACAATTGTATTGATCCCGGGAAATAATGCACTCTACTTAACACACGGAGACAGTCAGACGGAATAATTTATGGCGTCTTTTTCATTTTGTCACATAGAGAAAATATTGCGCTTCGCCACTTTATACTGTGTGTGGTAAAAATTTGAAGATAAAAATTTTGGACGTTTTGAATTTAACATTTTGTCATGATCGCATTTGTCGCTTAAGGAAAAAAATTTCAACAAAGATAAGACAGGAAGAGAAAGAAATAGACTTGCAGAGATGGAGAGACTAAAAAAATAGAGCAAAATATTTTTTTTTGATGTCCGATCAAGAGATAGATGAATCAAAAGATAGATAAGGCAACATCGGTTAAAAGATAGACGCGGCCAGAGAAGCGGTGCATCTATCTTTTAATCGATTTTTGCCGTATTTATCTTTTGGCGCATCGTATACGAGTCTTTTTTATATTACGAAATATCTACTTGTGAAAAATATATCAAAATGTCAATTAAAATTTTAGATGAATTGTGTCTTTTTTTCGCTATTAGGTATTTTGTATTAATCCTTTGACAATTAAAAATTAGGTAAATGTTAAAATGTAACCGGATGTTCACTTTTATTCTTTTAAGAGAACAAAAAGATTACCTCGCTATTTAATTGTTTTTTATTTGATTAATTAAACCGATTTAAGATGTGGCCTTATTCTACTTATTTATATCTTCTACTTTAATTAACGCCTTTTAAAACGTTGTAAAAATGGTTCTTATAAATCACTGCAATAATTCTAGCAACAATCCACCAAACAATGCCGATTTATTATTATCTGCTTCTTCGGGAAGGCCATTGCCACCAAATTGGGAAATCTCATACACTGAAAATGGCGAAAAGTTTTTCATTGAGTTAGTTTGTATTTTTAACTTTTACTGTATTTTAATCTTAAAGGAAAAACAAAAATGAGAGTAACTCAAGTTCTTTACGTCTAGGGACTTTTGCCTCCATACAAAAATACATATCGCTCATTAAATAAGACTAGAAATCGGAAATTTTAAAACTTTGACTCTTCTTGATTGGGGATTTTAACTAGATTCTTGCCCTTGAGGCAAGGAAAAATCAAGATTTTGATACCACATTCTATTTCTCTTAACAATTTTTTTAATTTTCTAGTCACAACACTGGAACAACAACATGGGACGATCCACGGGAATCAATGTCTACAACTCCCGCTACTTTAACTGCTGCTGATTTTTATGGCTGTGATGTTGAAGAAACAAATGTTGACATTAATGGAACGTTTTTTTATGAGTGAGTTTTAAATTTTTTTGAACTTTAATAGGCAAAATATTTAATTTTATTAAATAAAAACGAATACTTTATTTTTTCCTTCCTTTGTTAGTGGGAATTACTTGGTTTGGGAATTTCCACTTTAGATTTTGATTTTTGACCAGCTCCAACTCGTTTGTTTTTTTTACTCTTGTACATATGAGTTATTATTTGAATGCAAACCAAGTTAATGCTCTTATTTTATAGTTTTTGATCCTTAAAAAATGAACTTAGGAATTATATTTTGCCGAATACCTATGTTGGCCCAAAGGGAGGAAGAAAGTGTCTTTTAAGTTGCATTAAACATGGGAGGGCACTCCTTAATGAATTAATTTCTTAATAAATAATTTTTAAAACTGATGGTGTTTGACTTTTCTTGTTTTTAACTTGAATGCTTCCATATTGCTTTACCAACTAGTTTAAATTTTTCTTAATTCTACTATCCATTGATTTTTTGTTTTGAAAAAAACACTAGTTTTTATCCCCTTTTTAATATAAAATTTTAAACAAAATAAATTTGGGGACCCATTACTGCCTTGTTGCTTAATCAGATTTTGAAAGCCTTGCTTTTCCTCTCTTCCTCCCTTTGGGCCATCCATCCGAAATAGACTGAAAGCAAATTAGTATACTAAATAAAAAAAGACTTGTTTTGCTTGACACTATCTACTTTACACACTTTTCACTACTTTTGGATAAGGAAAAAAGGCATTTTCATTGCTAAATTTCTTACTAAATGTGGGGAAGGGGGAAATGAAGCTATTGGGGACAATTGTGAAAAGAGTCCAGTGGCTTTTAGTTTCTAATTTGGACTAACTCATCACTTGTAAATTTTTGGAAGGAACTAGATTTTTTCTCTTAATTTTTAATTCATTTTTAAAATTTTTCTATGGCAATCTAGAACTCTTTAATGTACATAATTCTCGCTCTCTTAAAATTTTTACTGGCATTGACTTTCCAAAGAAATTTTAATCTAATTCCCAGATTTTTAATTTTATTAAAAATGCTTCAAAATCAATTTCACGGTGATTATTTATGCCAACGTTGTGGCTGCCTTAAATCAAAATCTAATGGTGCACTTAATAATTGTGTACCAACAACAGCCCATAAAAATATTAATGGGAGTGAATTACTTGATCAGCTTGTCTTTTTTCGGTTCTCTACCTCATTTGAAATTTGCCTAAAATCAAAATAAAATTTCAATTTCCAATTAAATTTTAAATTAAATAGGCATGGAAATCGACCACAACTACAACAACAACAAAGCACTGAACGTCCATCTACTTTAGGTCCTTTCAACAATAATTCTGCTTCAATTACAAAACCATTGCCTTATGAAACAGTCCAGTATTTGCATGCTGCTAGCACTTCAAATGCTTCCTGTGAGGAAATTAAGGATATGGTGAGTTTGTTTTTATTCTTTGAGAATTACCCGGGGCTCCTAAAAATGTAGGTAATTTATTAACCTATCCAAAAAATTTTTTCTGATTTTTTTCTGTTACTGATTTATTAGGCTAGAAGCTATTTTTGCCTATAAATTCTTCACTCTAATAAATTCTTCACTTTTTACTCGCTAACTTGCGCATTTTCTTGCTTAGATTTTATCTTTTATTTTTTGGAAAGAAACACCTAATAATTATTTTTTATCTCATTTTCTTCGTTATTTCTGTTATTTAATTATATTGATCTAAACAATTCTTTATATAAATGCCTAAAAAATATTTTTTTACAAAAAAAATATTTTTCAGTTCCTTTTTTGTAAAAATCTCGTTCTCATTTTGAAAAAGAACAATGAATGGATTAAACACTTTCACGCGATTTATTTTAAAAATACCTATGTGTGGCACCATTCATTTTTTTTTCGTGGGGTTATGAGATGCATTTACTTCCCGTTTAAGTATCAATTGAGTTTAGTACGGGACTGGACGCAAATGGAAAAAAAATTTTTCCGCGGCCGGGGTCCTCAAGTCAAAATAAACACGCAATTTCCTCAGTCGGCAATTGCGTCCAGTCCAGGGGACGCAATTAACACGGAAAGTTTTAAAGATCTTTAAATGTTTTTCGTTATCAGTTAATAGGAATTTAAATTTTTGAAAAATATGCAAAGAATTTTAAAAATTTTAATTTAAGTAATTTTAGAACTTTGAGCTCTTAATTTTTATTCACTCAATTTAAAGAAAATTTTTTTAATTGCTTTTGAAGTTAATTTAATTCTCTTTTTATTCTCTTTCAGCAAATTTTTTACTAAATTTAGACGAATTAACAATTTTTAAAAATTTTTTCTTATAAGTCTAGAATTAGACTGTTCGCGCTTTCATCTGATTTATGGTCTTCCATTCTATTTTTAACAAAAATAAGGGGATAATAAAAATTAGAGACCGAAACGAGATTTCGAAGGAAAATCTCGGTTTGAGATTTAGATTTTTTAAGATATTGATCTTGAATCTCAATCGCTCCCAGTTCGGTCTCTGATAAATTAACATTTTTAGTACGGCAATAATAAAAACGGTTCTTCTCAACAACAATTTTGGATGAAACGTACTAATGGTGTTGAACCTGTTAGAGGTGAAGATTTTTTATTTTCTTGACTTTTAATATTTTTTTCTAGAAAGCAATGGATGCTCTATGCAACAACAACATCCAGGATTTGTCTTGCCACCTAACTTTGTGAGGATTTTTTCAATAATTTTTTGTTAAAAATTTTTTATTTTCAGTCTATTTTCACTCGTAACCCTGCCGAATTAATTGGTCAAATAATTAATGTTCGCATACAAAAAGGCTCAAAAGGATTAGGTTTGTCGCTAATTGGTCAGGATGGGACTCATATACGTGATGAATTTATTCAAGTAAATTTTTTAAATATTCTTTCAAATTTTATATTTTTACTGGTCCCTAAAAATAAGGAAGAATTGTGCTCCTTCGAATTTTATAGTAATCGAGTCTTCTTACAATTATAATTTCTTTGTAATAAATTCTATCCTCAGATTCGGACGCAACACTCGATTGCCTAATGGTAAACCTCAAAAATATCGATAGAGCACACTTCTTATTTTTTACGGCCAGTAAACTATATCTCTACCTTTTTTCAGATCAAGACAATCATTCCAGAGAGTCCGGCATATGCTGATGGTAATCTTCGATCTGGAGATGTTCTTGTCTATGTTAATCAACACGTTTGAAATTTTTCTTTTTTTATATTTTTCCTCATTTGCTTTTAGTGTATGCTAGGGGCCAGTCAAGACGATGCTTGCCAACTTTTTCGTTCAATTCCTATTGGTGAAGTTGTCCGTATTCAAGTTTGCCGTGGATATCCATTACAATTAGATCCAACAAATCGAGTAAATTTCTTAATTTTTAAAATTTTTTAAACTTATTTTTTAAAGATTTTTACGGAAAATGTTTATGCTCAACACCAACAAAAGACAAATTCCTCTTCAAATATATTGAGGCCTTCAAGGGAAAATATTGAAATTGAGATATGTAAGGGTCCTAATGGCTTTGGATTTACTGTTTATGATGATGCTTTAGGTGAGAAAATTAATTTTTAATTTTTGAATTGATTCTAATTTAAGGACAAAGAATAAAAAATATTGCATATCCAGATCAATGTCCAAACTTGCTTGAAGGGGATACTATTGTTGAGGTTTGCTGAAATTTTTATAAAAAATTTAAAATTTTCTTTTTAGGTTAATGGCCAAAATGTTCGTTCTCTTCCACATCCACAACTTGTACAAATGCTACAAAACTTCCCAATTGGTTATCGTTGTAAAATGAGAATTCTGAGGAGGGCTCAGAAGCAACGGTTTTCTAATTTTTTTTCCTTTAAAAAGTTATTAATCCGTTAAAGATCTCGAACGCCGACGGCAGGATTTCGCTACGGATATCGTGGTGATGTTGCTTCAGTAACAGAACAACTACAGCAAATGCACCCAAATTGGTCTGCGCCAAATAGTGGAAATCAGCAGCAGCAGCAACAAAAGGTTTTTTTAAGATTAATTGGAAAAAAAAAATTATTTTTCAAGTTTGTTCCTCTATTTACTCAACGCTCAAAAACTCCATTTGGCGGTCAACAGCAGCCACATTTACAACAACAGCGTCAAACTTCGATGTATTTTCAACAGGAACCAATAAATCCGGGTGCTGATGCAAATATGGACTATCATTGGAATTGTATGACATTACCAAGGGTTTGATTGAATTTTAAGTCGAAATTTTTTTTATAAAATTTTAGTCGACAAATAAAAATCAACAAACACAACAACAACAAATTCAACAGCAACAACAACTTCCGTCCAATAACAATCTTTCAATGAATCAATTTATAATGGAAAATCGTCCACAACATCAACGTATCCGTCCATCTTCGTCAACTATGGAATTTGGGAATGCTGGAAATTTGGTGAGATAATTTGGATTTTTTAACCTTTTTAATAACCTAATGCAAATAGAATGGTCATTTTGCAATGCAATCCGAAAAAGTAGTGGTCAATTTATTAAGTCAATCAAATGGTTTTGGTTTTCATCTACATGGAGGAGCTGATGTAAATTTTGACAAAGTTGAATAAATTCAAGATAAATTCCTTCCACAGAATCAACCTCTTCTAATTGGTTCAGTAATCACTGGAGGAGCGGCTGATTTAGATGGTCGTATGCGCGTCGGCGACCAAATTATTGAAATTGATGGGGAAACTACTATGGCAATGCAACATAAACAAGCTGTTGAACTTATTAGACAGGTCGAATAATTTTTATTTTATTGTTCAGAAATATTAATTAAATCATTTTCAGGCTTCTACTGTTGGCGCGGTTAAGCTAACTTTACTTAGACATCGTTCACCTCCTCCTATTATAGAGGAGAATTTTGGTCAATTACGTAGAAATGGCTCCGCTTCTGCAATATATGCTGCTAGAGGTTATTATTTTGGAATTTTAATAATTAAAAAAATTAATTCAGTTCCATACGATGTGAAATTAATTAAAATGGAGAATGAGACAGATTTTGGTTGTACAATTGTTTCACATAAGTATCGCTACATTGGTATAAATTTTTTAATAAAATTCTATTTTTTGCCTATTTTTGCAGTTTCTCTTTCACCCAACAGTCCAGCAGGTCGTTGTGGTCAACTTCGAGTAGGTGATTGTGTTGTGGCAATTAATGGGATGTCGGCTGACATGATGAGTCACCAGGTTTCAGATGAAAATTTCTTTGATTTTAACCTATATTTCCTTCAAAGCAAATGCAACAAGAAATCAGTTCTTCTGGTGCATCTTTAGTTCTAACAATTGATCCAGCAAAGCGAATAGAAGATGAAGATGGAATATCAGCAAATTCTAATAGAAACATTTCTTCAAATTATATTCAGATGGGTGGTGGCAATGGCATTCAACAGCTTCAAAAGCAAAATGTAAAAATTTTTTTGTTTTTAATAGGAAAAGAAGGAGACAGAATTTTTTCACGAAATTATTCAACTGAATTTTGGTTGAAAATGCACTTCTTAATTTTTTAAAAATTTAAATCAGGATTCCCATCAACCCTCACCATATTCTACACTTATTTCTGTTCATCTTAAACGTTCTGATCGTGGTTTTGGTTTTTCAATTCGTGGAGGTTCTGAGTTTTGTATGGCTCTATTTATATTGCGTATAGCGGATGAAGGACCAGCCGCTTTTAGTGCTATGCAGGTTTCTTTTAATTATTTTAAGAAATTTAAACTTTAAAAATTCAGATTGGGGATCAACTAATGAAAATTGATGGAGAATCCACTGAAAATATGACACATCAACGAGCAATAACACTTATAAAAGAGCGTCAAGAGGTTGATTTACTACTTAGGCGAGAGAAAATTTGAAAAATGAATTAAAAAAGATATAATAAAAATACTTAATTAAAAATTGCCTTTAAATCAAAAACACAAAAAATCTTCAACGCATTTTTTACTCTATTATATTAGGTGGGTGGACATATCGGAATTGGTGAGAGAAAATTAACTTTTGTTAGTGTTTATGGGGTTCTAAAACTTAAAAATTCTTTTCTTCGATAGGGCAATGTACTATCTAAAACCCAGTGCCCGTAGGTCCCAAAATCATTAGGGTAACTGTTCATCATTGAAATATCCCAATATATCCGTCCCGATATGTCCACATGCCTATTATTATGCGGCAAGTAATTACGATATATTTTCCCTAAAATTCTCAATTTATCAAGTTTATTTTTCCTTTATTTTGGCTGCTCGGAGTAACCAATAATTCCCTTTTTTCAATTTAATTGAGCAGATATTTAAAAATTTCAGATCTTTTTTTAAAAAAAAACTCGGAGCTGCCTTAAATACCTACTATATTTATTTTCAACAAAACTATGTAAAATCTTTCTCTAAAAATCCACAATTTTTTTTATATCATTCCTTAATTTTTTACTTAAAAATGCTGCCTTTTACCTCCTAAAAATTCCATTGAACAATTTACTATAAATTAATCCTTTTTATTGGATAGCTTATACGCATTTTACTACTTAAACAAGCATAAAATGATTGAAAAGATTTTTTTGAAATTTTTTAAAAGTGTTGCACTTCATTTGAAGTTTTTTACCTTTTTTGTGACCTGGGCGTTTTGTCTAATGATTTTTCTTTAAAAAATTTTTTAAGGTTTTTGGACTTTATTTTTAAGAAATATTCTGAAGGATGTCTATGTCAAAATCTTCCTACACTTATAACAGAAAAACATTTGAAGATGCCGAATTTCCTATTTTATGTGAAACATGTCTTGGACCGAATCCGTATTTGAGAATGGTATTTTTTATTTTTAAAAGTTTTTAAATTTTCTTTTTAGTCTAAAGATGTCCACGGAGGTGAATGCAAAATATGCGAACGCCCGTTCACTACGTTTCGATGGATGCCAGGCAAAGGCTCGCGTTATAAGAAGACTGAGGTTTGCCAGACTTGTTCAAAATTGAAAAATGTTTGCCAAACTTGTTTGCTCGATTTGGAATATGGTTTGTTTTTAATTTATATTTTTCAAACCAACATGGGTTCCTTCATTTTATGAGTACTGAAAAATTTTAAGGAATGTTATATAACATGTTCTGATCGAGACGAGATTTCTATCAAAAATCTCGGTTGTCGAGATCGATATTTTCGAGATATCTATCTCGGTTCTTATACGGCACTTCCAGTCCGTTTTCTAATTTTTACCCTAATTTCTACAAGATATTCATTAAATTGTTCTTTTCTTCTTTTCAACCTAACAATAAACTTATAATTATTATTTTCTTAACAGGTTTACCAGTACAAGTTCGTGATCACGCTCTTCAAATCAAAGAACAACTGCCTAAACAAGGGGCCAACCGAGACTTTTTTATTCAAAATGCGGATCGTGCATTGGCTCTAACTGATGGAACTGTCCCCTACGGTCAATTGGCAAAAATTACAGATGCAGGGACAAACGAAATGTTGAGAAAATTGGCTCGTAACCAGCCCTATTATAATCGGAATTTGCCTCATATTTGTTCATTTTTTGTCAAAGGAGAATGTTTACGTGGAGAAGAATGTCCTTACAGGTTTTTTTGTTATCTTTTATTTTTCCCTTATTTTCAAAAAAATTTTTAGGCATGAAAAACCAAGCGATCCGGATGACCCATTATCTCAACAAAATTTGCGTGACCGTTATTATGGAAGTAATGACCCTGTAGCCGATAAATTATTAAATCGTGCAAAGGCTTTGCCTAAACTTACGCCTCCAGATGATCCTTCAATAACTACTCTATTTTTGGGAAATTTAAGTAGAGATGATAAATTGGTTGTTACTGAAGCTGATATTAGGTTTGAATTTTTTAAATATTATTTTTGGAAATTTCATCACGAAAAAGGGATAATTAAAGCTTGTGACGGGAGAATGAAAGCCCCCTGGCTACCGGCTTCAAGTTTTTGACCCAGGGATCCCTATACTTAAGTAGTCATTTCCTGTTCCCATGGCTCGTTTCACTTTTTTTCCAAAATATTTTTCTTTTCCAGAGACTATTTTTATCAATTTGGAGAAATTCGTCAAGTCCATGTTGTCCCGCAAAAGGCATGTGCATTTATTCAATTTACATCAAGGCATTCAGCAGAAATGGCTGCTGATAGAACTTTTGAGCAGCTTACATTAAAGGTTAAATTTTATAAAATTTGATTTTCACAATTCCTCTATTTTTAAGGGACTCAAAATTAGGGTTCGTTGGGGTCAACCAAAATCACAGCCAATGACTTCGACTGAAATGAGCAACCGAACATTCGAGCCAGTGCCAAATCTCGCTGATCGTTAGTTTTTTTGATTTCTTGTTTTAACCTTTTTGACATTGACCATTTTGAACTCAAAAAAATTTTGTTTTTAGCCTGCCCTATACCTTCATATGCTTACGACAATGGCCCAGGACCTTCAAAACGTACACGATTTGAACCAGCACCAGGAGAACAACAAAATCGTCCGTTGATGCCACCACCATTAATTGTTCCGAATGTTCCACCACCACAAATTGGTAGAGGAGAAGGACAACAAAAACCGATTGATTTGGTAAGGAATTTTTGCAAAAAATTTTTTTAATTTTAAAAATCAAAAATTTAGCGTGATGTAGTAACTAGTGGAAAACAACAAAAATCACCAAGTATATATTACCCTAGCCAGGATCCTCATCGTTTGGGTGCAAAGGGAGATGTTGTTTAATTATTATATGAGAGATGAAAAGGAGGGAGGAAGTTATTTTTTGCTTGTTTAAACGAGGGATTTTATCAGAATTTGGGTATTCTTGAGTTATTTCTCTTCCTCTTTTTTCCTATCGTGTTCACCTTTGTCCACCCTCGACCATTCTATAACTTAAGAAATAATGAGAAGGACAGAGAAATGCGGGGATAACCTAAGAGTACCTTATTTGGGTTTGAAAGCAAACCTTTAATTAAAATTCAAACTTTATAAAAATACTTTCGGAAACTACAATTTTTTGAGAATTATCAATTGAATATTCCCTTTCTCAAAAAACCCTCTTCCATTTATTTTTTATTTAATGCCAATTTTTCGATTAATTCGGCAAGAGGTTCTTGTTGCTTTTTATCAATTAATTCAAATTCATTTGCAAAAAGAATGAAGTGTTTAAACTTAAAAAATAAGGAGAAAATTTATAAGAAATTAAAAAAATTCTTACAGAAGTATTTAAATGAGCAACAGCAGCTAATTGTTCAATTAAATTAAAATGTTGATGATAAACATGGGAATAGACACGAAAAAGTCGTTTCATTATTGTTTGAGCAATGTGTTTGAAATTGGGTGGAAATGGTTTTCCTAAAGGAAAAAATTGGATTTAAAATAAGTTTCAAATAGAAAGAAACCCCTGATCCAGGGATGTTACGGGTTACCCGAATCCCTTTTTTCGACTCGGAACCCAATCCGAGGAAATTCCAAAATCCGAAACGAGGTTTTTCCCTCTTAATCCCTTGCTTTCCCTACCCTGACCTTTAAAAAAGAACTTTTAGTGGACTATTTGTTCTAATTTGTCGGCCTGCTTTCAATCACAGGGGTCAAAAACTAAAAGCCCCGGTGGGATAAAACCCTAATTAATTCAAAAAATCCAAACCAATTTGTGAAGGAAAAACATTTTCATCGTCCAATTCTTCTTGTACCCAACTCAACATATAATCAATATATACATTAGCCGGACATGGTTCCATTACTGCTCCTTTACTGTCTGACCTTTGAAAGGAATTAAATACTAAAAATATTAAAAAATAACCAAAAATATTCATATTCTTCCCCAGCAATCATTCGTGGGCATGTTTCATCGGAACAATGTTCAGAAATCATTCCATAAAGCATTGAAACTTGTCGAAAAAAATCGGAAACTTTTAAAAATTTAGAAATTAAAAATAAATTATTAAACAAACTATTAGCAGCAATCCATTCATTTTCATCCTCTCCATAAGGCAAAAGAATTATATCCCGTAAATTGCCACTTCCAAGTGTTGCAGAAGCTTGTCTATTTAAAAAAAAGTCTTTTTTGTTTCAAAAAATTTTTATAAGAACCTTAAAAGTTTAGCTTGTTTAATATTTCCACCATTTTCATTATTTGAGACATTTGGAATTGGTTTTCCGGCATCCTTTGCTGCGTTGGAGCGCTCCATCGAAATTTAGAAGATTCCGTTAACTTTCTGAAATAATTTGTTTTGTTCAATAAATTAATTTTCGAAACGATTTCCCTTACTACAAAAGAAAAATAGTGTATGAATTACCTATTTGATAGAGAAAAAGGCAAAAAAGACTAGTGAATTAAAATGTGGACAGGCTCAGAAAGAATTTGTTTTTATCTGTTTGTTTCAAAACATCAACTTTAAAAATGTTCTTTTGTTGACAAATAGTAAAAATCTCTATTATGTGGCGTTTTGTCATAAATTTTTTTGTCAATGATCTTTTTTTTGTTAAATCCGATTTTATTTTTTGGATTCGTTTTCGTATTTTTAGAGACTAATTTTCTATTATTTTCGGCTTAATTTAGTTTATTTTTAAATCATGTCACAACAAGCGATTACTAAGAAGCGTAAAGCTATTCAGGATGGACTTTTCAAGGCGGAATTGAATAACTTTTTGATGAAGGTTTATTTTGATTATTCAAGACATTATACATGTTTTCTTAGGAACTCGCCGAAGATGGATATTCTGGTGTTGAGGTGCGTCGTGCCCCTTCCCGTACTGAAGTCATCATCATGGCGACACGTACCCAAAGTGTTCTTGGAGAGCGTGGCAAACGAATCCGTGAATTGACTGCTTTGGTTCAAAAACGTTTTGGATATGCTTCTGGACAAATTGAGGTTTATTTGGCTTTGAACATGATTTAAAGCTTATTTTCAGCTTTATGCCGAAAAGGTATCCAGTCGTGGTCTATGTGCTGTGGCCCAATGCGAGTCTCTTCGTTATAAGTTGGTTGGTGGTCTTGCAGTTCGACGTGCTTGTTATGGTTTCTTTTTTGTTTTCTGAACCCCTTATTTTTTATTTGGGCTGCTTGAAGATATAATTTTTGAAAAATTCTTTCAAGGTGTTCTTCGTTTTATTATGGAAAGCGGAGCTCGTGGATGTGAAATTGTCGTCTCCGGAAAATTACGCGGTCAACGTGCGAAGGCTATGAAATTCGTCGACGGGGTCATGATTCACAGCGGGAATCCAGTCACCGAATATATTCAAGAAGCTGTACGACACGTCCAAATGCGTCAAGGTTTATTTTAGAAATTTTTCGCTTTTACAACTTAAATTTCAAGGTGTGCTCGGAATCAAAGTCAAAATCATGTTACCACATGATCCGCGTGGACAACAAGGACCCCGCAACCCGTTACCTGACAATATCTCGGTATATTTAATTTTCGTTTTTTGCCTTGATTTAATTTAAAATTTTAGGTTTTGGATCCTCCAGTTGAATCTGTTCCGCAGCAGCCGTATTCTGAACACAAGGAATCCCCACTGCAGCAACAACAACAACAAGCTTCATATCCAATGCCAACCCATGATTTGGCTCCAATTGGTGTAGTTAGTCAACAGCAGCCGCAGGGAGGTGGTGGTGGTACTGAATGGTGTGGGTTTTAATTTTGGGCTTTATTATATTTATGGACAAAACTGGGGATCAGCCTAGAAGATAAACATGCAAAAGGTCAACTGCCCGAAAGGGCACTCCAAACATTAGTGCGAATTAATGGAGATATCGATGAATTTATTGGGGTTAACGGGGATTAAGGGACAGAACGAAATCCTCTTTTTTAACTTAGATAAAGCAAAAAGGATCAGGCAACGTATTTTTGGTCTTGAGTTTTCCGCCCAAATATTTGGTGTTGACCTTTAGAGTTATTTGATCAATTTTGATCTTTTGGGAGTAGACCAGGGGTGGAGCTAATAAACAATCCTTTGGTCATCATTTTCTTATTAACCCCTTTTTTTCTTTTGCAGGAGTTATTAGATTATGGGAAAATGTGTTGAGGGGAAGATGACTTGCATTTTGCGATAAGAGCAAGAGAGAGTTGATGGAATGTTATATTTGTTATATTATGTTTTTTGTTGCTCTTCATTTTATAATGATTTTATTGGGCAAATATATACTTGTTGAAAAAAAATGTTTTTTTATTATTTTTAAATATGTAATTATTCATTTATTTTACTTTTTAATTTTTGAAATAATTTTTGAAATTTTATTTAAGTTAGCTCTTTATTGCTTGGTGGATATTTCTGGTTTGGCAAGACGCATGCTGTGCTGAATAACAATAAGGGTGAGGATTACATATTTTGAGGGATCTGGGGTTGGATATAAATGGAAATTTTGGTTTTGTTTAGCTTGAGTGAGCTCAAGTATAAATTTTGAAAGTTTGACGTGCTGGGTAAAATTCATAAGATGTAAATTTTTACATCATGTTTTGGTTTTTAGTGATAATAGCCTAAATAGATTCCTCATGTGGTTATATGTATTTGTTAAAATGCGTACAATTGAATATATGATTAGTTTTTGTCTATCGTTTAATTCGCTTTCTGTATTTTTAATAACCCGAGGTTTTTGGAAGGCTACAAACTTTGGGGCTGGAAAGAGGTGCAAACATCGAGCGGGTCTAGTTGTTACCCGATTTTCTTGAACGGGGTACAAATGGGTCTCTGCCAAACCCAATCCAATCCATTTTTAAAGGAAATTTAATAAAATTAGTTCTTCCCTTCTATGGGAAAAATTTCGATTTCCTATTTAAAAATACGGGGATTTTAAGTTTTAACTTCTAATCCTTAACATTATCTAAACATTAGTGGTGTTAATTTATAAACACTAGTTCTATTTTATATTTTAATTATGAAATTTAAGAACTAAACGACTTTTCAACGACAATCTACATCTTTAAATTTGAGGACGGGCTTAATCCATCTCCACAGCTGCCAACATCAACATTCTTAACAACTTCGAGCTCGATGATCTTCACCCATTTCTCAATGCGGAGAAATAAACTACAAGATGATCTTCGCCCATCTCTTCAAACTCAGCGGCGCCCATCTCTTCGAACTCAATGACGGAATTTCTCAACAACGATCTTCACACATCAAAATTGGTAAGACAACTCGACAACGATCTTCACGGAATCGAGAAGAAGAACCTGAGCGTCGCGAGAATAGAATTTGAAAATTTGATAAATTTTCATTTTATTTTGTTATTTTTTATCTTAATGCTGAGAAATAAACTCGAAGGTTCCCTCCAAAATTAATATAACTAAACCGAAACCTTCGAGTTTCAACAGCGTTATTTTATAAAGATAAATAAATTATTTTTTATGATAATTTGTTTCTTGACGTTTATATTGTTAACGAAATATTTTTATATATTCATGTTTTTTTAATCTTTCGTAACTAGGATTTTTAATTCTTAACATTCTTCAAAGTAGGACTTGATAAGTCTAATATTTTTGAATTTCTCACCCTCTATAGTTTATAGGCGTGTTGTGTGCTATAAGATCAATATGACGTTATTTCGTAAAATACTATTAGATACTATAATTCATTTAGTTTTCTTTGATCCATCATTTTTTAATTAAATTTTCAGATTTTTATTTTTAAAATGCACAATCCGTTTGTGGAACATTATGATATCGGCAAGAAGATAGTTAATACAGCGAACGCGCCGAAAGCTATTGGTCCTTACAGGTTTCTTTAAAATTTCATCTTCCATAGGAAATTTCTTGAAGACAATTTAGTGTTTTTGCTCGATATTTTCGTAAACTTGATGATAGGGTCGCTTGCGGACTCCCTTTTTTCCTCCCCAAATTTTTCTTATATGTACAGATTTGTCAGCCATCTCATAATTTTTTTGTTTGTTTGTAGGCAAAATATAGAAAGGCATTTGGATGGAAGAATGGAAAAAGTATGATCAATCCTGTACATATTCAGGAAAAAACTTGTCAAAGAAAAAAGGGGGCCTTGAAACGACATTTATCTTACCCTAGTATTTTTAAAAATTTATCAATTCTAGTTTATAAAAATTCATAGAAAACTTACAAATTCAAATTGTTAAGTCCAATGATTTTAACATATTTACATTTTATTATTTTTTAGCCAGGCCGTTTACTCTACTGGACGCCAATCTCGTCGCTCGTCGTTAGGTGGCGGTTGTGGTTCTTTTTCAGGCGAAAAATCTTGGGATGCTCCCAATTATCTTTTCTTAAGTGGTCAACTTGGCATTGTTCCTAAGACGAATGAATTTGCTACTGGAGACAACAATTTCCATGCACAAACTGTTCAGGCAATGAAGAATATTGAGCAGGTTTTGAAGGCTGCTCATAGTTATGCTACTCTCGACAACAGTTTATTTAATCTTTAAAGTTTTTTTTAAAATGTCATTTTATAGTTGTAAAGACGACAATTCTTTTGGTTGATATGAGTGCTTTTCCTGTTGTGAATGAGGCCTACAAACAATTTTTTGACGAGAAAAAGGGCTATCCTGCACGTTCTTGCTATCAAGTATTTTTTAATTTCTTTAGTATGGGTTTGGTTTACTACTAATGCGAACCCGATATTTATCCTGATGCCAATCGATGCCGAGTTATAACCATTTAAAGCTAGGAAAAGGGGGAAGATAAGCGAGATATTAAGATATATAAGATATTCTCTTTTTTTGCTCTTTCCGTTGCGAGCCAGTTGAGCACCAGCCGACTTTGATCGGCTATAACTTTTTGCTGTTTGATCCAATACGAATGAATCTTATATAATTCGAAAGCCCTCGATAAACACTATCTTTTTTTTGACTGTGGTATGCCCATTAAAAAGTTACGAGTCGATATTGACTTGTTATTTTTTATCGAATGTCAGACTTGACCACCCAGTTGGACAAATGAGTGCTTATAGTGGAATTCCGAATGATATAAAATTTATTCGTACTTTAAACGGGCATAACTCGGCCCAAGGTCATTTTTTGTAAGAAAACGGATATCCCTTCACAATAGTAAGTCGGGGGTCGATTGGTACCAAAAAATATATTAAATTCGTGGTGATAGTAAACGATTCTCCCTTTTCGGCCGGGCTCATAGTTTTCTACAAATTTCTCTAAAATTTAAATAATTATTTTTAAAGGTATCAGCTTTGCCTAAAGGTGGACTTGTTGAAATTGAAGCTATTGCTGCTTTGTCGCCAAAATCGCCGATTACGTCTTGGATGTACTAGATGAAGATGGATATTCAATAGTTGGCCTTATTAGAAAAACATTCCATGCCTTAGAAACATACCTTAGAAACATCCGTGCCCTAAAAAATTTGGAGTATATGTTATTCAATTATTTACCCGTCAAAAAATGTGCCAATATTTTATTTTCCCCAAATTTTTTAAACAATTTTGCTTTTTTTCGAATAAAGTTTTTAAAATTTATTTTAACACGTTTTTCATTTGTTTTAATCCAGTTTGGAGCTGGTTCAATATTTTATATAATTTGTTCTACTTCCATTTTTTTACTGGCGGCATCTTCCATCTTTTCTGACTACTCTGAACCAAAAAAAATCTAGGTTTTTTTTTTAAATTTCCTATCTTTAAGACTAACTTTTCCTTCAATTTGATTGTAAGATATACAAAATTTTTTTCTAGCAAAATTTTTTTATTTAGCAAGATGACAACCTCAACCTAATCTTTATCGATTTTGGCCTTTCACAATTTTCACAAAAACCAGAAGACAAAGCTGTTGATTTGTATGTATTGGAAAGAGCAATAAAAAGGTTTTTAAAAATTAAATTTAAATAAATTAAAAATTCTTTTAAAGTGCACATATTGGAATGGAATTGTTATTGAACAAAGCTTTACAGGCCTATAAAGAAGGAGAAAAAGATGCTGAAAATGTTCTTTTGAGACTGGAAGAAGTTCGAATGAGAGGGAGAAAAAGAGATATGTTAGGTTAATTTATATTTATATTTGTTTGAATTTTTTGTGAAAGAATTGTTTTAATGTTTGGGCTTTTTCTATCCGTTTAATGACGGTGAATATTTTTAACCATCGTTTAGCCTGCTTCTTCTGATGGTTTTTTTTAATTTGCAATATTCTGGACGTAAAATATGCAGGCTTGGATTTATTCGACAACAAAAAATTGGACAACGCTTTCCTGGAATTTTGTAACACCAACAGCCACCTCAACATTATCTCCAGCACTCCAACACAATTTTGTCCAAAGGTTTGGCTGTGGTTGATTGTTCTTGGAATCAATTAGACAAGACTGCTTTTCATCGAGCCAAGGTTTTTTTTAATTTTTTTGGCATGTTTGCAATATTCTGGACGTAAAATATGCAGGCTTGGATTTTAGTTGGGTTTTCTACTTTTCCTTTTTTTTTTTTTTTCTATCACATTTTCCGCGGTTACACAGATCCTTTGAAGTTTTTTATTTGGGACAAAACCTAAACGCTGTTTCTTTAACAACAGCCTGTAAAGAAGGAGGATGTCTTTAACAACAGGACATTTTACTCGAAATTTTCGGCACTTCGTCCTGTAAATCGTTCCCAAAGTTTGAAGATGTTAATACTTTATGACTGGCTCAACTTTAATCTATTTTTTCATTAAATTGTTTGAGACTCTAGTGTCTTGTTTTTCGAAACGAAAATAATTTTACCGTACATTTTTAAGCAAATAGTGTGCATAGAGAAAAAGAGAAAAATTGTTTTATTTTCCGGAACATTCCTTTGTTTTTTATTTTTTGTTCCTGCAAATTTTAGTTGGGTTTTCTACTTTTTGGGTTGATTAACGTTTATTTTGTAATATTGAACCTGACAAAGCGGGGTCTGTCAGGTTCAATATTACCGTTTATTTCAGTAGTCAATAATGATGTTGACCCTCCACGACAACTTGATTATTTAAACGAAGATGACAGCGAAGATGATGAATTTGTTGTGACAATTGGAGAAGATAAAGCAAATGTTGCTTTCAAAAACAAAATAGAAGAGGAGTGACTAATGGAACAATTGATTTGGATACAAATCCGACATTGAAAGATGGAACGCCGATTTATGATTTGGATTTGGCTACAATGGAAGATAAACCTTGGAGAAAGCCGGGAGCTGATTTAATTAAGGTTTTTTGAAAATTTTGGATGGGTTTAAACCTTAAGGGCCCGCTTTTCCTTCCTACTCGGGGAGAGGGTTTAGGTAAGGGTATCTCCGAGATTTGCAAGTCATGGAAACTCGACGGTGGGCGCGTCGTTGTTTAGACGGTAAGAGTAGTCTCATCGTTGTTCGGTGGTGGGTCTCATACGTTGTCTTGGTGTCCAAACAACTTCGGTTGTTTCGACGTCGTTTCGACGGTGAGGCGCGTCGTCGTATCGACGGTTTGATTTTCTTATCGTTTACTCAATGGTGGGCTCATTGTTGAGGGCGGTGGGCGCGTCGTTGTTTAGACGGTAAGAGTAGTCTCATTGTTGATCGGTGGCGGGTCTCATACGTTGTCTTGGTGTCGGAACAACTTCGGTTGTTTCGACGTCGTTTCGACGGTGAGGCGCGTCGTCGTATCGACGGTTTGATTTTCTTATCGTTTTCTCAATGGTGGGTCTCATTGTTGATGATGGATTTGCAATTTCGGATAGGAGTCTTGGGGGGAAAAAGGGTTCTTTAAAAGGGGGAAAACGGGTTAATTATTTATTTGTTTCATTTTTTAAAGATAAACTTTTTTTTATTCTTGTTCTATTTATTTGTGTTTTAAATAAATGATAATTTAAAAGATGGTTTTTTAAATTAGCTGGTGGCGAAACGGGTAAAAGTTTGTTTCGGGTCTCCTAATTTTTTTATGATTTATCCATCTCCCTAGAAAATTGAGGAAGAAGTTCTATTTTGGTATTTTACAGGTTTGCTAATACTTGTTCTTTTTAATTTTCTCCTCATAATCAGTATCGATGGCTACAAAGAAAACAAACAGTTCAGCTCATTTTTCATTTTACACTCCTTTGAAGTTCCACAACTCTAGTGTTGCCCCCTTTTTGTCGCTTTGTTCGTTGAGTATTATTTCCATTTATTTATCACTTGGTTTTATTACCATCGATCTAAGTTAAGGTGGTAATTTTTAGATATTAGGACTCTAGTATTCCCTTTTAGTTTTTTCATCATATCTAGTAAGTTGAATGTATTAAGTAGAGAAGTAAATATTGAAAATAGTGTGTGATTAGACATGTAAATTTAAAATAAATGACACTTTGTCCCTTAGTTTAGAGAAAAATAAAAAGAAAATGAGTGGTTAGAGAATACATCAGGTCGGTTGAGTGCCAATTTCTGAGAGGGAAAAACTACTGTACTCGAATAAAAACGTCTCAATTTGTTCGACAAGTATTTACTCAATTAACTTGGACTTGTTTTGATATTGTCGTGATAAAGTCCCACGTTGTTAAAGAATCAGATAATTGATTAGATAATTATAAAATTTGAAAAATTTAAAAATTGATTGTAAAAAATTGATGATTGTGATCAAAATATAGGAGATCATAAATATTGAAGATAGTATGGTTTTTTTGAACAAAGTATTGGCCTGCAACAGATTCATTTAATCATGTCCAATAATCAAATTAATCGTCTCTTGACCTTTCGGCCGATTCGGTCTTCTATTGCAGAGGTCTTTTGATGCATCGGTCGTTTAACCCCTTTCGGCAGATCAGGTCTTTTATTGCATCGGTCTTTTGATGCAACGGCTTTTTAAACATTTCTGGCTGTACCGGTCTTTTATTGCTGAACCTCTGCAATAGAAGACCTGCTGAACCTCTGCAAGACCTGCTGAACCTCTGCAATAGAAGACCGAATCGGCCGAAAGGTCAAGAGACGATTAATTTGATTATTGGACATGATTAAATGAATCTGTTGCAGGCCAATACTTTGTTCAAAAAAACCATACTATCTTCAATATTTATGATCTCCTATATTTTGATCACAATCATCAATTTTTTACAATCAATTTTTAAATTTTTCAAATTTTATAATTATCTAATCAATTATCTGATTCTTTAACAACGTGGGACTTTATCACGACAATATCAAAACAAGTCCAAGTTAATTGAGTAAATACTTGTCGAACAAATTGAGACGTTTTTATTCGAGTACAGTAGTTTTTCCCTCTCAGAAATTGGCACTCAACCGACCTGATGTATTCTCTAACCACTCATTTTCTTTTTATTTTTCTCTAAACTAAGGGACAAAGTGTCATTTATTTTAAATTTACATGTCTAATCACACACTATTTTCAATATTTACTTCTCTACTTAATACATTCAACTTACTAGATATGATGAAAAAACTAAAAGGGAATACTAGAGTCCTAATATCTAAAAATTACCACCTTAACTTAGATCGATGGTAATAAAACCAAGTGATAAATAAATGGAAATAATACTCAACGAACAAAGCGACAAAAAGGGGGCAACACTAGAGTTGTGGAACTTCAAAGGAGTGTAAAATGAAAAATGAGCTGAACTGTTTGTTTTCTTTGTAGCCATCGATACTGATTATGAGGAGAAAATTAAAAAGAACAAGTATTAGCAAACCTGTAAAATACCAAAATAGAACTTCTTCCTCAATTTTCTAGGGAGATGGATAAATCATAAAAAAATTAGGAGACCCGAAACAAACTTTTACCCGTTTCGCCACCAGCTAATTTAAAAAACCATCTTTTAAATTATCATTTATTTAAAACACAAATAAATAGAACAAGAATAAAAAAAAGTTTATCTTTAAAAAATGAAACAAATAAATAATTAACCCGTTTTCCCCCTTTTAAAGAACCCTTTTTCCCCCCAAGACTCCTATCCGAAATTGCAAATCCATCATCAACAATGAGACCCACCATTGAGTAAACGATAAGAAAATCAAACCGTCGATACGACGACGCGCCTCACCGTCGAAACGACGTCGAAACAACCGAAGTTGTTCCGACACCAAGACAACGTATGAGACCCGCCACCGATCAACGATGAGACTACTCTTACCGTCTAAACAACGACGCGCCCACCGCCCTCAACAATGAGCCCACCATTGAGTAAACGATAAGAAAATCAAACCGTCGATACGACGACGCGCCTCACCGTCGAAACGACGTCGAAACAACCGAAGTTGTTTGGACACCAAGACAACGTATGAGACCCACCACCGAACAACGATGAGACTACTCTTACCGTCTAAACAACGACGCGCCCACCGTCGAGTTTCCATGACTTGCAAATCTCGGAGATACCCTTACCTAAACCCTCTCCCCGAGTAGGAAGGAAAAGCGGGCCCTTAAGGTTTAAACCCATCCAAAATTTTCAAAAAACCTTAATTAAATCAGCTCCCGGCTTTCTCCAAGGTTTATCTTCCATTGTAGCCAAATCCAAATCATAAATCGGCGTTCCATCTTTCAATGTAGGATTTGTATCCAAATCAGTTGTTCCATTAGTCACTCCTCTTCTATTTTGTTTTTGAAAGCAACATTTGCTTTATCATCTCCAATTTCACAACAAATTCATCATCTTCGCTGTCATCTTCGTTTAAATAATCAAGTTGTCGTGGAGGGTCAACATCATTATTGACTACTGAAATAAACGGTAATATTGAACCTGACAGACCCCGCTTTGTCAGGTTCAATATTACAAAATAAACGTTAATCAACCCAAAAAGTAGAAAACCCAACTAAAATTTGCAGGAACAAAAAATAAAAAACAAAGGAATGTTCCGGAAAATAAAGCAATTTTTCTCTTTTTCTCTATACACACTATTTTCTTAAAAATGTACAGTAAAACTTTTCGTTTCGAAAACCGAGACACTAGAGTCTCAACCATTGTTAACGACAAATCTGACAAAGTTGAGTCATTCAGAAAGAAACAACGCTCAGTTGTTGTCCAAAGAAAAAACCGCCCCAGGATTCGCTTAAAGGTTACCCGAGGAACCCAGGAAAGTCAAAAAACTTCCTAATCATCCCAAAAGAATTAACAAAAACCTTGGCCCGATGAAACTCTGTTTTGTCTAATTGATTCCAAGAGCAATCAACCACAGCCAAACCTTTTGACAAAATTGTTTTGGAGTTTGAGGGAGATAATGTTGATTGAGGTGGCTGTTGGTGTTAACCATCAGAATCAGGTTCCACTTTAACAGCCTTGACTACCAGCCCAATTTTTTTCAGTTAAATTCCATTTTAAACTAGATTTTTATTTAATAAAAAAATAAAAAAATTAAAAGATATTCACCGTTAATAATAAACGGATTTTTTTACAAACTACAGACAAACAAGATATGCAAAAATACAGGAAAAACAATTTTTAATCCGAATATATAATTTTATTCTTTTTTAAATTAAAAAAAATATTTTTGGTATTTAATTATTGCTTAAGTGAAAATTTTCTTTTTTAGAATATTAAAAATAAAAAAAAATTATAAAAAGATTAAGATGTACAATAAAAAAAAATAAATATATAACAGGAAAGGATAGTCAAAAAAAGACAACAAAAATGAAAGGAAATTTAAATAAAAAAAAGAAATTAGAATCACGTTGGTCTTGAAATAATTAAAAAAAATTTTCTCTCAAAATGTGTGCAAGAGAGATTGTTCAGGAAGGATTTTCCACCAAAAAATATATTAATCCCAATTTATTTTTAGTTCGTTTTTAGAGAAAATTGAAACTAATTTTGAAAAAATCTTCCCCGAAAAATTGGGAAGATACGTGATTTTAAAAACTTTCCCCAACATCTCCCCTCCATTCGTGAACAATCTCCTTCCTCCCCCAATTTCCCTTACTTTAACATTAAAAAAAATAAACCATTTAAAACCACAAAACAAAGCACTTTTTGTCAATCTTTTTACATAATAATTGTTGGATTTGGCACGCTTGCAGCAATTGATTTGTGTGGAAGAACACAAGCACCTTTAATTAAATTTAAAAAGATTTTTAAAAATAAAAAAACCATTCAAATAAAGTTCATCCTTAACAACCACATCTTCACCAATAATGCTGGTATTTTCTATACGGACCCATTTACCTGTTAAAAATTGGAAAAAATTAAAAAAACTGAATAAAAATTCTTGTCCGCAAACTTTTTGCGGACATGAGAAAATTTTTTTTCAAAATTTTTTTAATTTTAAAGAATTAAAAAAAGAAAAAATCAAAATCTAAAACTAACCAACAACACATTTTCTTCCAACAATACTATTAGAAATAAAGCTGTGAGCATGAATTGTAGTGTCTGGAAGTATTGAAGAGTCAACAAGACGAACACCTTCTTCTATTTTTACACTTGCACCAATACATACATTTGGGCCGATACAACAATCTTTAAAAAAATAAATTTTAAGTAAAAAATATTCCGCAAAAAATTTTTGTCCGCAAATTTTTTGCGGACAAAAAATTAAAAAAAATTTTACCCGAAGAAATCTGTGCAGACGGATCAATTAAAACTGGAGCAACTAAATGAAGTCCTGTCAAACGTTTTCCATCATCATTCCCATTAATTAAAAGATGTTCAGGAATTTTTGCAGTGTCAGTACCAGCAATGTGTTTTAAATAGAGACGAACACCTAAGGAATAAGTTTGGTGAAAAAATTTTTTAAAAGGGAAAGGATTCTGAATATAGACTTTGTAGACTCTCAAAATCAAACCAAGGATCTACTGAAGGATTGGAAGACTAAAAAGTTATAATCTATCACTAGCAAAGTCTGTAATCCCTTACGATGAACCCTCGCATTTTAAAACGCGAAAGCGGAAGTCGGGTAAAATGTTTAAACAAAAATGAAGAAAGCCCATCCCTGCTGTAGTCCTAATAAAAATTCTTTGGATGTCAGCCCCAAATTAATGAATTCGTGTCTGATAAACAAAAAAATTTTTTTTAATTGCTGAAAAAGAGCCTAGGAATCAATCAAAACAAATTCAAAAAAAAAGAAACCTTCCAAAAAGTCTTTAGGTTGACCAACATCCATCCAAAAACCTTTCAAAACATAAGCATGCAAAATTCCACTATCTGCCATTTTTGGAAAAATTTCTTTTTCAATAGAGCAAGGCGCACAAGGAATTGTATCCAATACTGAAGGATTTAGAACGTAGAGACCGGCATTGATCTTTTTTGGAAAAATTTTTTAAAAATTTATAAAATTAAAGAAAAACCTTATTTCCAACAAATTCTTGAGGTTTTTCAACAAAAGAATCAACTTTCCCCGTCTTTTCCTCGTCAAAAACAACAACTCCATATTTGCTTGGTTCTTCTACCTATAAAATTGTTAAAATTTTAGAAGGGATTAATGCAAGGGGTCAAATGACCCTGGAGGTCAACTCCAAATATTTGGGCGGACGAAGAAGAATTTGTAGGGGATTAAGGGACGGAAGACAGACTGTAACTGTTAGATATGGCAAAAAGGCCAACATATCCTTGATTCAACTTTATCGGCCCAAATAACTGGAGTTGACCTACTAGGCGGATCCGGTTAAAAACATTAAATCGGCCTAACAATAAACTTAAATGTTAAAATGGATCAACTCCAAAGAAAATAACTCTGAGGGTCAACTGAGATTTCAGGCAAATAGACCACAAAACTACTTCATTCATTAAATTAAAAACTAACTTTAGTAACCGCAATAGTTCCACATTGTCCATGCTTTTTGTGAAATTCCATCATTTCATTAAAAGGAAAACAGCAAATAACATCAGAATTTAATACAAAAAAAGGCTCGTCACTTTCTTTTAATAAATTGGCAGCCAAAGCAAGAGGTCCAGCTGTTCCCATTGGCTCTTCTTCAACAGAGAAGATTATCTAAAAAAAAATTTTTTTTGAGTTTTGAATTCGGGAGAATAGGAATGGGTAAAAGAATGGAAATGCTGGTAGCTGGACAGGGATAAAGAAATAAAAAGTGGATTTAAAAACAGGAATTTAAAGAATGCAAAAACGTGGCTATTAATTTAGCAAGGAGAACCTAGAAACTAGGAAACCGAAAGGAGATTACTCCCATTTTGAAGCTGAGAAAGAAGCTTGGCGAGGACCGCAAAGCCACAACAACAATAAAAATGTCAAGGTAATTTTGTTATTAAGTTTGTTAATTCTTGGAAAATCCTTGATATCTAGAGTGTGCCCGACCTCAACCAGTAAAATCAAATTAAAAAAATTAACCTTAACCCCAACTCGCTGTTCTTCTTTCTGCATTTCAGCACTCAATAAGTTTTCAATTCGAGCAGTAACTGCCAAAATAACTGTGTCAACACCAGCAGCGGCAAGAGCTTCAATTTGATGAGAAACCTTTGAAAATTAAAAAATTTGAATCTTTTCCAAAAAAAATTAAAGAAAACCATGGGTTTATTAGCAAATTCAACCAAAGGTTTAGGCTGTGTCAAAGTAAGAGGTCGAAGTCGAGTTCCATAGCCACCAACAAGAATAAGAGCTTTCATTTTTAATAAATTAATTAAAAAAATAATTTAATTATCTAAAAATTAAAAAAGAAAAAAAGAATTAAAATTTAGCAAGAAAAATAATCGAAAACGAGGAAAAAAAATTAAAAAACCAATGAAATATTAATTTAAATTAATTGGAAGACCTGAAAAACTCTTTATAGTCAAAATAAAAAAAATTCCCAGCAACAGGGCTCGAACCATCGACCCCGCACCAAGTGAGACAAACTCACTACCAACTAGACCACACAACCTATCAACCAATTTAAGAAAATAAGCTATAAACGCAAATGACAGCTAAACATTTTCCGATCGTTAATAAATTTCTAATGGGAGAGGATAAGAATGAAATAAAAATCTCCTCTTTCTAGTCAATTGAAGAAAAAAATAATGATTAAATGAAAAAGTTTTGTGGTTAATAGAAAAAATGATTTATTTAATAAATAAGAAAAAAAAAAAGAAAAAAAATCGTGGCAAAGGATTAAAATATAAAAAATTATACTTAAAAACGTGTAAATTCAAAGTAAAAAATTAAAAATGTGGCAAGTAAAACCCGTAAAAATGAATTACACGTGTCAAAAAGCAATTAACACACAAACGGGGAGCAATTTTCTTAAAAGGCCGCAACGGGAAAATTTGGAAAAAAGGTCGACGGCTTAAAAGATTGACTGGCTAAAAGGGGACAAAATGTCTAACCCAAAAGGTCAAGTACTCAGATCGTCACAAATTGACAAAACATCAGCTAAAAAAGATTGATTAAAAAAATAAAAAAATTTACATTTCATTCAACGAGTACACCTGTTGAAACAAACAAATCGAGATAAAATCAGATCAAAATAAAAAAAGGCAAATTTATTCATAATCAAAAAATCAAATAATTTTTAAAATCAATTTTAAGTAAAAGAAAGTATACACAAGAAAAGGGGGTGTTGAAAATTAGAAACCCCTAAAAATAAAAAAAATTTTCTAACACCCCAAATTTTTAACAAAATTTAATTCATCACCCCCTTTTAAATTTTAAAGAAATAAAAAAAATTAAAAAAAAAATTAAAGTAAAATCGAGTTAAATATTTAAAAAAAACCTTTTCCTTAAATATAAACAGTTTCTTCTCCTCTCATCTTCCCTTCACTTTTATGAACAACAAAGATTCATTTACATAGTCTCTTTAGTAGAATCAACAGGATCACCAACAGTACTATTGTTACAGCTATGAAATTGTTCAGCAGTAAATGTTGTGTCTGGACTTACTAAAAATTTAAAAAATTTTTATGTTAGATATTTCTTGGATTTTGGGAGGGTACTTATTGAAGGTTCTTACAGCAAATAGTACTGACATGGGATATATGGAAGAAAATTCTTATGAATTATTATTTTTGTCAGTTACCCGAAACTAATGGTTCTCTAAATAACGATGAGTGGTTTCTTAGAAAACTAAAAAAACATTTTTTCAATTTCTAAAAATTTCTCCCAACCCAAAAAACCCTTCCATTAAAAATAAAAAAAAAACCTTCATTCCCCGAAACAATTTCATAAAAAGATTTTGGAGTCCCAAAATTATCAGAAAGCTTCTTGGAAGACGTTTGTTCTTCAACTTCTTCAACCTCAATCCAGCTTGAACCAGAAGTGGAAGAATGAAGAGAAGAATATGAGCAACAACGAGACAAATTATTAACCATATCAGATTCATTACAATCATCGACTAAAAATTTTTAAAAAAATTTCAAAAAAAAATTTTTTTCATACCATTGCCACCATATTCATCTCCAATAGCTATAGCTGTATGAGTACTAGCCTTCATAACATCCATACGACGCTTTAAACTTCCGTTGCTTGTTCCAAGACTTGGTGGTAGAGAAGGCTGAAAATTATGAGAATTAAAAAACATAATTTGTTGAAGAACAAAAAAGTCCGCAAGTTTTGTCCGCAACCCCTGAAAGACTGGCGAAACACTAAAATTTGGATTTTAACAATCTTCCAAATTGTGTTTTTGGGGGGTTGGTATTTTGGCGTCTTGCTTACGGGGTGCCCCATAAAAACTAACTTTAAAGTCAAAAAATAAGTGCAAACTTTTAAGTAAAAAAATAATTTCTATAAAAAAACCTCAACAACACTCATTGGAGAAAGCAACCCCGATTGTCGACTCAAAACATTTTGTCCATCATTTTTTGGAAGAATTGGCTTAACCACAACCTCCAAATCTTCTTTTCCTTTTAATGTCTCAGAATTAATTTCTAAAATTTAAATTTTATTCAAAGTCTCAAAGTCAAACCTTTATCATTTTCATCAAACCCAATGGCTGTATGAGTGCTAAGCTGCATAATATCACCATTCTTAGGAGAAACTTCTTCATCGATACCAATAGCTGTATGAACACTGCTCTTCATAATATCCTCGTTATTGGCAGAGTTGTTTTCTTCATCAATCCCAATAGCTGTATGCATGCTGAGCTTCATAACATCATCACTACTTGGTTGAGAACACTAAAAAATAATTAAAAACTCAAAAAAGTAAAAATTAAAAATACATGAATTTCCAAAATTTCTTCGCTGTCCTTAGCAGTCTCCTGAACAGTTTTTTCAGCAGCATCAAGCTTTTGCTTCTCTAAGCGTTCAGGTTTTTGCTTCTTTAAAAGTTCAACTGCTGCCAAAGCAGCTAAATGCATGCTTTGAGATAAAGTTAACTGTTGACGCTAAAAAGTTTGAAAAAAAAATCAAGAAAAATTTTAACAAAAAAACCTCAACAACCCCAGCAGGTGCTTGATGAACTTGTGGATTCAAAACATTTTGAACATTATTTTTGACGGGAGCAGTTGGTTGTATTGGAAAAGTCAAATGTGCGCGAATATTACGCGGACTGTCTTGAACAGATGCCTCACACTCAATTCCTTTAAATTAAAAAAAATTTGGTTGTGGCCCAAAGTTCGGTGGTGAAGGAAAAGGAGTCTGTTCAAAAAACAAAAAAATTTAATCTTGTCCCTAAAATATTTGCGGATTTTTTTAAATTGCGGACAAATTTATTTTCGAGTGAATTAGTATCGGAGAGCCATAGAAATGAAAAAAATCAAACCAAAATTAAGAAGAGCCTGTTTAACAGTTTCACCAATTTGCTTCAAAAACTCAGCACGCTCATCAGAAGACTGTGGTTGCTTCTCTTTATTATTATTAACAACTCCCTTATTTTGTTCCTTTTCCTTATTCTTTTCCAGTTGTTTAACATTACTTTCGCCTTGAGAAGCAACAGAATTCTAAAAAATATTTTAAATTTGAAGGAATTCACAAATTCAAAAAAAAAAACCTGAGTCGGCAAAGTATTTGGATCCTTTGCAATTTTCTCAGCAACACTTTTTCTAAATTCTTCAGTAATTCTTTTTTGTTTTTTATAAGTCTCATCAAGATCCTTATTTAAATTGTCAATTACTTGAGCTCTTAGAGATGAAGCCGTATTTTTTAAAAATGCTGTCTTTGCTGCATATTTTTGAGAGGCTTCCACAGCAACTTGTCTGTAAATTTAGAGAAAATATAAATAAAAATTTTGCGGGCAATTTTTTGCGGACAAAAAAATTTTTTTAAGAGGATAGGGTAAATGGACCGAAAAGTTGGTAATAAAAATAATGAATACATGGAAGAACGTCGAGAACAAGAATGGTGGTGATGTGGACGATGGTCAGAAGTTGCCTCACCCATAGTAGCCAAACTTGGATTTTGAGACGAATGACGGTGATTAGCCGAATATTTGCTCAGAGAATGACGATGACAAACGGATGGCTTAACAGAGCCAAAACGACGAGCTCCTTTTGGATAAGGAAGACAACGTTGAATGTAGGTAAGAATTTCACGCAAAACAGCAGGCTTTAAAGCATCCAAATCAAGTTTGGTTGGAGTTGTGTAATCCTTCTCCTTTGCTGCAGCGAGAATTTTTGAAATTCTGAAAAAAATAGGTTTAAACTTAAAATTGATTTCGTGGCTATTCCCTCATGATAAAAGGACAATGTGCCGCGGAGCTATAACCTCGTTCAAAATTACCGAATCCGGAACGCTTTAGTATTGTCCAATGCGCCTCGACGAGCTTGATCGAACCACACCTGCACCTGATTCGATAATTTTGCGGTCATTGGGGTTTACCCTTCCCTCGTTTTTTTTAAAGAGGGACCCTACTAAAAATCCCATATTCCCCCAGAACTTCAAATCAAACAAAAAAAAACAAAATTACTTACTCATCATGTTGTTGTGGCAAAAGATTATCAAGCGCCTCCAGAATAAACCACTTTTCATCCTGAGTCAATCCCTTTACCTCAGCCTCAAATTTAATAGTAACAGGAGTTGACTGACGTCGAGATGTAGTAACAGTTGGTGTTGTTGATGGCGATTGAAAACCTGAAACAAAGCTAGAGCAAGCCTTGTTGAAAACTTGAGCCATTTTTTCAATCTGTGTAGGTGGAGTTTTACAGAGATAGTGAGGTCTCTAAAATTTAATTTTCTTCAAAAGAAATCAAAAATTAAAAAAAAACCAAAGTATCCGGCTTAACCAAACGCATCATTGCATGTTCAAAATGTTCATTTTTTTGTTCACAAGACTGGCACAAATCAAAATCTGGACAGATTAAGCATTTGTACCGACGTCCACGAATTTCCTTATCACAACTGTCACAGACGATGTTTAAATGAAGAAACTGTTCAAAATTATTTTGTTTGCTCATTTTATTTTTAAAAAAATCTGTAAAAAATAATTTTAAAAAAAGTTTAACACAAAAGGAACAAAAAAATATTAGTTAAATCAATAAGGTTTCAATTTTGCGGATTCTATTTTTGCGGACTGATACTTGAGCTAGGGAGATTTGGAAAGATATAGGAGATTGAGGGAGATAACGAACGGCTGATTTCGTGTCCAGTTTTCCGGTCCGTAAAGACTGCGCACGGTCCATAACTAAAATAAAGCCACACACAAAGTCGTCATCGACTAAGCCTACCAAACAAGTAAACTTGGAAAAAATGGAAAGACCCCATATTCATTTGCCCCCTTTTAAATGACTTGTTATAGGGAGGAGAGTGTTTTTGATGACCAATAAAAATCAATTTTAAAATGATGTAATAGTAATTTTTGCTAGAAGAAAAAAGGAAACACACAAGTATTCCCCCAAGTTTGTGTTCAGAAAATTTTTTTGTGACATCAAAAAAAGATAAAAAAAAATATTGTCTAGTGACCTAATTTTTTAAAAAATAGTTTCCCCAAGCTTAGTTCCCATTTAACCTTAAAAATATAAAAAACCAACGTCCCCCCCCTCCCCTATTTTCTAAATGAGGGAAGGAACAGATAAAAATGAAGGGTCATTCATTTTTGCCTTATTTTTCTATTTAAAAAGAGGCAAATTGAAAGTGAGGGACGGAAAGATTAAAATTTAAATCTTCAAAAAATTTAAGTGAGAAATTGACAAATAATAAAAAATCTGAATTTTCAAAATCAGATTAGAAAATTTCAAAAAAATTAGAAAATTAAGAGAAATAAATTTTATTTCAAATATTTTTTAAAGTTTCGATATATAAGAACCATCAAAAAAAGAAGAATCATTAATTAAACTTATAGCTAAAAAATTTTGATTCCTTCTCTATAAACTACTCCATAATTATAAGAAAACCTCTCTTTTTCCTTTCTTTTACAAATCAGCCAAAATTTGGCGTTCCAAATGAAGCGGGTCCTCTTCAATAAGTTCAAATACACGATTAACGTCATAATTTGCTTCTACGACCAAACTAGAAAAAAAGTTTTTTAATTAAATTAATTTAAAAAAATTTAAAAAAACCGATAGAGCCATCCATTACAATTATCATAACCCATATCCACAAGTTGATTGGCGATGTTATTTACTTTAATTTCTTAAAAAAGATAATATTTGAACAAGATTATGAAACTTTAATTTGTCCGCAAAAGTTGATAAAAATCCGCAAATTTAATAAAAGTCCGCAAATATATAATTATTTCCAAAATGTGCCCATATATTTGTTAGATCAACCCAAATCCTTTTTAGAATACTAAACGTCTATTTTTATTCAAATTAAAACCAAAGGAATTAAAATATCCTCAAAAAAGTGACTAAATTTGAGGATTTTTATCAAGAAATCTACAAAAATATTTTAAAATTCTACCCCAATGCTGCCATGAACATTTACGGCTATGTTGCGATCCCCCAGGCTGGGCAATTGTAAAAGGATGAGGAGCACCAGCAGTGCAAATTTCATCAACAATTCCACTACGAGATAATGCATGGGCAACCAAATCAGGGTAAATGTTGGCACGCTTTTCCTAAATTTTTTTAAAATAAATTTCAAGGTTTATTATTCCCCTCTTTTTTAAAAAATTTATAAACCTCTTTTCCTTCCTCAGTTTGAGTTCCATTTTCAGTTGCTGCGAGAGGTGCTGAAGGCATTTCAGCAACAACAGGTTGTTGCGGCGGTGGCGGAGAAAGGAAAAAATTAGCAGAAAAAGGACGAGTAGTCGAAGCTGTAAGAATTATTTTTTTTAATTTATTAAAATATTTTTTTAATAAACCCGTGTGATTAACAACATCCTTCTTTACTTCTTGTCCATCCCCAACAACATTTTGCCCATAATTATTTGCCGCAAAACCACCACCCATATAATGAGAAAATAAATCGTTAAAAATTTTTGCAACGTTTAATGTAGTATTTGAAGAATCAACGCACGGAATTTCCATATTTTCTGATGAATTTTTGACATTTTTATTTTCTTCTATTTTAGCATTTTTCTCATCTAAAAGATACAAAAAAAATTTTTTTATCAAGGGGGTATTCTAAAAAAACAACCAGATTACTTGGGTAAAAGAACAGATAATTGGATAACCCGCCCGCTCTCTTCTTTGAATACCGTCCCAGAAAAAATAAAATCGGACCCTTACTTTGTCCACTAGTATCCTCATCATTAACCATCACAGATTTACTCAAATCCAAAACAGTTTCTTCAAAAATTGGAGAAGCCTTGTCATTTTTAATATTAATAATCTTCTTTTCTTCCTCTACACGTCCTTCTTCATCCTTTACTTCTTCAATTTTATCTTCAATTTTTTCAACCTTTTCTTCCTCTTCCATTTTTTCTTCTTCAATTACTTCATTATTCTTCGAAATGTTCAGAACTTGCTCAATTCCCATTGATTTTGCCAAATTCTCTCCAACAAGAGCCAAATCATTGCTACAACATTGGTATTGATCAGACAAAGTTGAAGCATCTGAATCGAATAAATTTTGAATTATTGGAAAATCCGTAATTATTATTCATAAGGGTAATTGGGTGCTCTTGGATTAATTTACTCATCTTCTCGACCGAAAATTTGAGATTTTCCTCTTAGGATTTGCAAGAAAAAATCTCCTGCAAAACAGCAACGTCACAGGTTAAGAAAAAAGTCGGAATGGGCTTCGGGGACTTCTTTCGAGCCGAAAAAAGTCAGGGTTTCAGCTTAGATTTCGAGTCAGACGAGAAAAATGTTCAGATTTCGGATAACCTTTGACTTCCCCTTTTGTGAACAAAACAAAAAATCCTCGAAAAAACAAACCTTCATTCCCAACAACATTTTCATCAAGACGACGTCGTTTCTCATATTTATCACAAATCGATTTAAAAGAAGCTTGTTCAACCTCAATCCAACTAGAAGAATCAGAACGACATGAAGACGTGGAATGAATTGAAGAGAATGAACAGCAACGAGATAAACATTCAGCCAAATTGGAATCATTACAATCATCACCAACAAATTCTTCACGAGCTGTAGCTGTATGTAAACTTGCATTCATAACATCCATTCGACGTTTTAAACTTCCATTAGTATTACCAAGACTTGGTGGTAGAGAAGGCTATAAAATATTTGAAAAAATTAAGAATTTGTTGAGGAAGGAAAAAGTCCGCAAGTTTTGTCCGCAAATTTTTATCATAAATTAAAACAAACTTTGCAGACTTTTCGATCAATTTACATTTGAAAAATAATTTTTTAAAGTAAAAAAACCTCAGGTTCCAAAGCCTTATCCTCTTCTCCATCATCTTTTTTCTCTACTTCTTCCTTCCCATCTTCCAATTTTTCCACATTACTTGAAGTATTAACAGTCTTATCTGCTTCTGACAAAACATTTGTAGCTTCAATGATTTCAACATCTGATTCCGAAGAAGAGACAGAAAGAATTTCACTGCCAGGTTGAGAAAGAGAATCTATACATATTAACTCTTCACTTTCTTCTTCCTTTTCTTCCTCATTCTTCTTCTCTTCCAAATTCATCTCTTCTTTCTTATTCTCTTCAATTTCTTCATTTTTGTCTTGATTCAAATCATTCAAATTAAGTTGACTCAAATTTCGAATTAATTTAGACGTGGAAGACGCTCCTTCTTGTAATGATGACATTTGATCCCCAGCATTATTTTTGTTGACATTTTCAAATTTAGGTGCCTCCGAATTGACAGCCTTTTGTTCTTGTCGCTGTACAGATTGATTATTGTTGTTACCATTAACATTTGGAAAATTAATAGTTTCCAGATAATCATGAAATGATTTGGGCATTGACTTGGCACCATTAGTCCTCAAATGTTCACCAATCTTAAAAATTTTTTTAATTTAAAAATTAAAAGTATGCAGTTACCCGTTCATACATATTCTTATGAACCCCAGCCATTTTTTTGATTTCATTTTGAAGCTCATTTAAAGGTTTACTTTTACTCTATAAAAGTTTAAAAAACAAATTTAAAAATTTTTTATTAGAAATAAACCCAAATTTCATCAACAGCAACATCAGAAAAATTAAGCTTTGCTAGTAAATCTTGAAATGATTTGGGCAAAACCTTTGCAGCACCAGAAGCCTCCAACCTTTCGGCCAGCTTAAAAAATTTTTTTTATTTAGAAATTAAAAAAGAAGCATTTACCATTGCAAACAAATCCTTGCGAGCTTCAGCCAATTTTTTTTCTTCCTCTTCAAGTTTAGCTTTCTCGGCTTGAAGTTTACTCTGGGCCTAGAATTTATAAAAAATAAAAATGCTTGGAAAGGATGTCGCGGTTTGAGAATAAAATTGGGACGGGTCTCGCCCGAGTTCTGAAAAATTTTTTTCGAATCGGTTTCGGGTAACGCGTGACACCACTGGTGCGTAGTAGCCGAATCAATAGGCATAAAGGGTAAACTTTAAAAAATTTAATAAACAAACCAATCGCAAATTTCCATGCCCAAGAGTCTTAAATTTTCTACAATCCATTTCCTTGTTAGCAAGTTTAGCTGGCTGCTTTTTAGTTTCTTCTTGTTTCTTGGCAAGCAATTGTTGACGCTAAAAATTTAAAAAATCAAGAAAATTTTTAACAAAAAAAACCTCAACAACCCCAGCAGGTGTTTGATGAACTTGTGGATTCAAAACATTTTGAACGTTATTATTGACCGGAGCATTTTGCTGTGTTGGAAAAGCCAAATGTGCTCGAATATTACCCTGACCATCTTGAACATCTGCCTCACAATCAATTCCTTTAATTTTAAAAATCATTAGAATTAAAGGAGAAATTCTCAAAAAAATTTTAAAATTGTCCGCAAAAAATATTTGCGAAATTTTTTTTTATTTGTGGACATTATTGTAAACAATTTTCCCAGGAAAGTAATATCGGAGAGCTATAGAAGTAAAAAAATCAAACCAAAATTAAGAAGAGCACGTTGAACAGTTTCCCCAATTTGCTTCAAATACTCAACACGATCATCGTCAAATGGCTGGCGTTGCTGCTCATTATTATTACCAACTCCATTATTCTGTAATACATTCACTTTGGCTTCCTTTGGTTGTTTAACATTGTTTTCACAAGGATAAGCAACAGAATTAACACATTTGGAACGATGAAGAGCACGAAAAGCGCGGTCACGAAAACGTTGTTCCTGAATTTTAAGAAATTAGAGTGTTTGATTTGATGGATTTCAGGCTGCATAGCTCACATAAAGGATAAAAAATTGCCCCGACCCCACGAACTAACGATTTGTTCACATTTATCCCTGACCCTAACTCTGCCCAGAAAAATTTGAAAAGCCGACTTTGACACACCCGCCAAGAAAGCATTCGGGGTAAAACCCTACTTTGGTGATATCTTAAAGAATTTTTGGTTTCGGACAAGCTTTATGAAAAAAAGCACACAAATTTAAAAAAATAAACAAAACCTCAGCTTGTAATTTGCCACACTTTTTATTCATCTTGTCAATTAATTTCTTATGACGTCGATCAACTTTAAACCCAGCATTACCAAAATCGGCCAAAACATTAGAATTTGGTGCATTTGAAGTTCCACTACTAGCTACAGAAGTTGTTGTGTTTGTTGAGAATTTTGGAGAAACATTCACAACATTGTCAACGACCGGAGGCAGATTGCGCCTTAAAATTTTTTTTATGAATTTTAGTTCATTGACAATGAAAATATTCAAGTAATAGAGAAATGAAAGTTTAGTCCGGGCAAGCAGGCTCCAGCTACGACTCCAGACAGTCATCAGACTCTTTCGCGCACCACGTACAGGTGCTCTACCGACTGACAAAAGAACCACTCGAACTATGAGGTGATAACGCTGTTTCCACTTCTCTTTTAATAGACCTTAAATCCCGCCTAGTAAGCGTCTTATAAAAATGCAATAGTCAGCTAAATCTTTCTTTTCCTTACAGAAAGTTCCAAATTTAAACATAAAAAACCTGTAATGACGTCGATGACAAGAATGGTGATGGTGTGGACGATGGTCAACATTTGCCTCCATAGGTGCCAAAACCGGATTTTGAGACTGAGGACGATGATGATGCGAATGTTTGCCTAGAGAGTGACGATGACAATTTGATCCACCAACAGAGCGATGACGACAAGAATGAGCCCCTCTTTGATAAAGCAAACAATGTCGAACATATGCAAGAATTTCACGCAAAACAACTGGCTTTAAACCACACAAATCAAGTACCGCTGGAGTTGTGTCACCGTCTTCCTTCCAAGCAGCAATAATGAGTGAAATTCTGAAAAGCAAAAATAAATCGGTCAGGCCTCCCATTTGTCATTTTTACAAGAGGACCTTCCCAGATCCCACGATTGACTTATATAAACCAACAAAAATCCCTCTTACCCTTCAAGTTGTTCTGGCGACAAAAGATCAAGTCCATCCATAATCTCAAACTTTTCTACATCAGTCAGTTCCTTATCCGACCCATCTTTATTAGCATCAAAATCATAACCAAGAACTTTAAAACCTAAAAATAAAATTATAAGTTAAGAAAATTCAAAACCTTTCTCATTAGACGGTGGAGTAGACAGAACTTTTATTTCAGTAGTCAGTTTCTCACTCAAATCAGAAACAAGTTTTCCAACAGAATCAAAAACAGGAAGAAACGGCACCCCTTGCGGCTTCTAAAATTTATTTTCCTCAAAAACAAAAAAAAATTTAAAAAAGAAACCAAAGTATCCGGCTTAACCAAACGCATCATTGCATGTTCAAAATGTTCATTTTTCTGTTCACAAGATTGGCACAAATCAAAGTCGGGACAGATTAAGCATTTGTAACGACGTCCACGAATCATCTGGTCACAAACATCGCAAATGACGTTTAAATGAATAATATGGTCAAAATTATTATTTTGTTGCTTCATTTTAATTAAAAAAATACTAAAAATCAAAAATAAATGTAAAAATTTAACGTTAAAAAAAGAAAATCGCCAGGCGGACTCGAACCTTCGACCATCGCGACACAGGCCCAAACCGTTACCGACTTAACCACGCATTACCACTATAGAAATAAAAGTTTAGATTAAATCAAATGTCCAAAGAATAAAGCAGTATTTTAATGTCCAGCGAAAAAGAAGAGGAAATTTAATATGCCCGAAAATGTCCACAGGAGTGGAGTGACACACAAAAATCAATACTCCGAAAGAAACAAAGGCCAAACAAAATTTACAGCCCGATATGAGACAAAAATTTAATGAAACTTGGACTAAACGCCTGTCATCTTCTCCAGAAGATTTTAGAGGATGAGGGGATTATAAGAAAGAAGAGAGGTCATTTTATCCCTCTCCACTAGTAAAAATGAACAAAGGACAAAAACTACGCAAAAGAGGTGGCCATTAAAAATAATTAAATTAGAGAGAAAGAGTAGAATTTCACAAACTGAATGGGAAAACATATGACAAACATTTTTACTAGTTTTCGATAGAAAATGAAGAATGAATCACCAAAAAGAGTACATTTAAATAAACAAAACATGAAAAAAGAATGAGAATTCTCTATAAAGTTGCATGACGTTGACAAAACATGTTTTGTAACATGTTTAAATGTTAATGTGTTTCTCTAACTTTAATTGTTTTATATGTTTCTCTAACCGAAAATTGTGTAAAATCTCTAACATTAGAGATATTTCTCCTATTTATATTTCTCCTATATTTATTTATGCTTCTCTAGTTAACACAGAAAATTATGAGACGGAATGCCAAAAAATAAAGTTATGCCAAAATAAAATTTTTTTAAACATAAACAATAAACGCAAAGTAAAAGACCTTGAATCTCCACAAGGAATTCTTAACAAAAAATTCTCGAAAAATTTAAACCTGGCCTTACAGATGTCGCATAAGGTACAAAATTTGTTTTTTGTTGAATATTAAATTATCTTTTCGTGGTGTTTTTGGTGTCTTATTTGTTCTTGGTGTTTATCCCTTTCAAAATTTTTTACGAAAATTTAATTTAAAAATAAAAAAAAATTTGGCAAAAATACCAACAAATTTCACATATTTTCACAATAACAAAACAAATTTTTATTCAAAAACAAAAAAATAAATTAAACACTTTTTAAATTGAAAATTCAGGCCAAAACGCATATTTTTTTGTTAACAAATTGAACCTGTTAAATTAAAAAAATTAATTCAAAAAATTAAAAAATACTTTTGAGAAAATATTTGAGCATTTTCAGAGATCCATTTCAGACTTGAAGCACATCAGAAACCGGCTCTTCCTTAATATTACTTCTTTTGCTAATTCTCATACGTGTAATCGTCGGCAACGTAATTTTCCTTGTAGTAATTTTCTTTTGAATAATTTTCTTTGGAGGAATCTTCTTTGGAGATTTCTTCTTCTTAGGTTTAACAACAGACTTTTTCTGATTTAAAGTTCCCTGTTGACTTGTAGAAGCCTTTTGTTTCGTAAAATGATGGTCCTCAAACTGCGCCTTTACGAAATCTGGCAACTAAAAAAATTTTTCGCGTTAAAAATCGGTAATTAACAATCCAAAAAGGGCGCGCGGCCATAACGGCGCAAAGCCATAACTTGCTTTAAGATTTCCGAATCTTATCAAATTTAGTATTAAACAATTCCTCTCATCGAGATAAAGAGATTGGTACCAAAATTAACAAGGGCCAAAAATTTTTCAGCAAATTATGCCCTTGCGCCGTTATGGCCGCGCCCTTTTACGGCGTGTCTCTTGAAAATCTTTTTAAAAAATTAAAAAAAAAATACTAATGTTTTTGGAGTAACCAAACGCATCATAGCGTGCCCAAAATGCTCATTTTTCTGTTCACACAAATGGCACAAATCAAAGTCTGTACAGACCAAGCATTTATATCGTCTACCACGGATTTCTTTATGGCATCCATCACAAAAAATATTTTTATGAAGTTTGTTTGCTTCAGAATTTTCTGTTGCTTGCTTCATTTTTTGATTTAAAAAGCTAAAAAAAATTTTTTAAATAAAATTGAACAATATACAAGGCAATAAACGCGAAAGGGGTTCGAACTCACGCTTATTTTGAGAAAAGGCAAGAACACTACCAACTACGCCACGCTCACACTTATTAGAAAAAATTATTTTAGTCCCTTAATTAATTAATTTTGAATTAAAATTCAAAAAAAAAAATTAAAATTCAAAAAAAAAAAACAATAATTTTGCCAAAAAACAATTAAAAATCATCAAAATAAACAATAAAAAAATTTATTTAAAAAATAAAATATTTTTTTAAACTTTATTTGTCAAAAATAACGAATGGTGTGGGCCATAAGATGCATCTTTAATACTTTCAGCAAAAGAAACCTTCACAAAATTTTGTGTTATTTTCGCTAAAAAATTAAAATTAACCTGGAAAGGAAAATATTGATGATTTCGGTGAGAGAGTGCTAAAACACCGTGTTTGTTTGAGCCCCAAGTGAACTTTAAAAAAATTTTAAAAATAAACAAAAATTGGAAAAATTCCGTCAAATGTCCCGGACTTTTGATTCAGCTCTTTCGAATGACATACAAGGACATATGACGGAATTTTTCCAAAAATCGTTCAAAAATAAACCAAATGTCCAGCTTCAGTCAATGCTCCCATACAACTACCACCAGCAAAAACCTTTTTAAAAAATTTTTTTGATTTAAAAAAAAATCAAAAAAACCTTAACAACCCAATTTTTTTCATTCATTGCTGAAGTAAATAGTGGCGGGTCAATTTGCATTGGCTTTGTTAATTTTTCAACTTTGGGTCCAAAACCGAGTACATGAGAACCCCAAGTGAAGACTTGACCGTCAGAATTACAAACAATACTTTGAAAAAATTTAAAAAAATTTTAAGAAAATTTTCTAATTAAAAACCATGAAACTCCTGTTGCTTCAGCTCCAACAATTTTCCCTAATTTAAAAGGAACTTGTTGAGGGAGAAATATCTTTTAAAAAATAATTAAAATAAAATTTATTAAGAAAACCTGAGGTTCATCCGTAATTGAACACATTTGCCCATATTCGTTTTGTCCCCAAATAAACAAATGCCCGTCATCATTTACAGCAACTAGAGTGCTAAAAAAAGGAGGAAATTTTGAAGTTAAAAAAATTTTTCCCTAAAAACTAAAAAATAGCGCCCCGACACAATCTGAACAACTCTGTGCTTCGACACACCCACCACGAGCGTTCAGGATACAACCAAGACCCTTAGTTGGTTGTTGTAAAAACTGATACTCCTAGAAATCTGAGGATTTTCAAAAAAAAACAAACTCTGTACTTCCACCAATTTCCACAATTTTTTCCCCTTCCAAATCGCCTCGAACCAAAGAAGGTTTCCATTGAAATTGATCATTTCCATTTCCCAATTGGCCGTCTGTTCCTAAACCCCAAGCAAACAATTTTCCATTGGAACACAAAGCAAAAGAAGTGTCTAAAGAAGCGTGGACCTTAAAAAAATATGGAAAAATAATTTTTAAAAAAATTCCAAAAAAAACCTTAACAATCTCAACATCTCCTTCCAAAATCGTTGAAACATCCATTTCTTTAAGTTCATGCTGATTATCGTGAGTAACAACTGGATTATCGAGTGGATCGGCTAGATAAAGATTTTGAATTAAACAACACAGAAAAAACTTTTATAAACCTCCACATTGTCCGTGTGAGTTACTTCCGAAACAGAAAATTTTGTTGGAATCTGTGAGCACTACAGAATGCTTAAAAATAACTATTTTAGGAAAAATTAATCTGGAGAGATTAAAAAGCCAAGGTCTATAAGAGAGGAAAAAAAGTTCAGAATTTCTCAAAAATTTTCCCACCCCCCTCCGAAAAAATTCTGGTTACTGGCCTGGCCCTTAATGTCTTAAACTTAAAAATAATTAAAAAATCAACCATGCGTCCAGCACTTATACATCGAATATTGCCAATATCTTCGGGTAAAACTATCCTCCTTCCGTGTATATACCACATTTCTGCTTCATTTCTTCCAGCATAACCACTTTCTAAATTTGGCCTTTCATCCTCGTCTCTTCTTTTCGGGCCAGAAATTTGATAGAAATTATTTAGCCCCGATCCGTAAAGTTCTAAAATAATTTGAAAAATAAATCTTAAAATAAATTTAATTTAAAAACCATTATTAGAAGCAAATAACGAAAATCCACAACCAGCAGCAATAAATCGAATTTTTCTTGTATTCATACGTCCAATACGCATAGGTTGAAATAGCTGAAATTAGAAGAAAATAATAAACAATATTAGGCAATTGACAGCCGAGAGGACTCGAACCATGACCGTTTTGCATGCAAACCCAACTCCCTAACCACTAAACCATGCAATACAAAGCGGCGTTTCGGGTCAGAAAATCTCAAGGGTGAGAAAAATGACGGGACAGGTTTTCAAAATTTTCATTGAACCATGTTAGGGTCGAAAAAAGTCTGGCTTTCGGGTATGTCCCAGATACATAGTTGCCTCAAAATAACAATAAACTTGAATTTATAAAAACATACGCATTGTTTAAGCACAGGCGGTGTCAAAAGCTTTTCTATTGCTAAAGCGCCCGTTGAACAAAGACCTAAAAAATAGTTTTTATTTTTAAATTTAATCAAAAAAAAGTCCCAAACCAGATCCATAAACTACTCGAGT
The DNA here is from genome assembly GCA_036172945.1 of Meloidogyne incognita. Lineage (NCBI taxonomy): Eukaryota > Metazoa > Nematoda > Chromadorea > Rhabditida > Meloidogynidae > Meloidogyne > Meloidogyne incognita. The sequence continues at coordinate 6,759,509 of JARQAC010000011.1, read as the reverse complement.
CAAACGTTTTCTTCCAACCATTTCATGAACATATTTTGGTTCATTTCCAGGGATTTCTTCGTGTAAAGAAGAGGCTTCAATAACATCATTGGGCAAAAATGAAGCTAACCGGGTTAAGTCTAAAGGAAAAAATTAGAGAATATTTGGAGAAATTGGAAATGACTATCAGGGATGGACTACCTTCCCCTTTCGCCTTCTAAAATGCCGGAGAGTCCATCCTTAAAGACAACGTCCTTACAAAGAATATAAAATAAACCTGAAGCAAAGTAGAAAAGTTTTAAAAAAAACTCACAAATTGAACGGTTCAACAATATTTTGTGAAGTAAAGTAAATTTAGTAGATGTTGAAGGATTCATTCAAAAAGCCCCTAAAGTTTTTTTGAAAATTTTAGAAAATTAAAAAATAAGTAAAGTATAAAAACAGAAACAACAAAAAATTTTTTACCTCAAAACAATATTTAATCAAAAAATAAATTAAATAATTTAGAAGAAAAGGCACAAATGAAAATAAATTTTAATCACTTGAAATTCAATAAGCCTTTTTTCACTTGTGGGACATTACGGATGGTCAAAGAAACACTGAAAAAAATCAAAAAAATAAAGGGAAAAAAGGAATCATACAAGGGGGCCTTTCGAACTGCAAATCAAAATTTTGAACTTTTTGAGCCCTTACAGTTCGAAAGGTTCCCTTCCTAAATTTAAAAATTCAAAAAAAACCGAGTTTTCCTCTCCAAAATAATGAATTCATTCATTGTATCACCATAAGTAGTTCCAATCTCATTACAATTTAGTAAACTTCTTAAGCTTATCCCATCACTTGTAACCTTTAAAAAATAAATAATAATTAAAAAAATTTTTTTTCAACCTCATCAATTCCATGCAACAATTTATAAGCTGGTCCAGATATTAAAATTAAACTTCTAGGCTCTAAAAGGACTGAACCAACATGCTCCCGATGTTCTTCATTTTCCTCATAAAAATCTAAAAGAGCATGAGAGCCTAAAGTAATTGTTGAAATTTTTGGAAAGAAAGCAGGTCCGTCTGTGTGAGGCTGGAAAAAAAAAATAATTATTTAAAATAATTATATTAAAAATACTCGAAAAGGATTCGAACCATGGTCATTTTCTAGAATAAACAAAAGCTTTAACCACTAAACCACAAATAACAATAAAATAAAAAATAAGAAATAAAGTACAATCGAGATAAAGATACCAGGAGACCAATGGGGTCGAACCTAGACCGATTCCAAAACAAACCTAAAACCCTAACCATTATACCATAGAGGACAACAATCAAAACAACAAAAAAGTAACTATAACGTCATAAAATAAACTCACAATCAACTAAATTTTAAAAAATTAAAAAATATTCAAACCAAAATTCCCTGTCCAGGCAAATACTCATTTACTAGCACATGATTAGGCCTATTTTCTGGAAGAAAGGTTAAATCACCAGGAATCTTCATTATTTTGTCAATACAATTTTCTAACCACTGAAAAATAAAAACTTTTAAAAATTAAAAAAAAATTTTCAAAAAAAAACCATAGGCAATTGTTCTTGCAACAAAAATTTCTGAGAAACTACACCTCCCCAATTTTGTAATCTTCTATTAGAAAGTTGTCGCCATTTTGGTTTTGGTGCTGAATAAACATTTTTTATTAAAATTTCTTCTTCTGCTTCCGAAATAAATTGAGGGAAATAATTTATTGTTTGAATTTTATTATCTGGCATCTTAAAATTTTTTTGCGGACTTTTTATGAGGGAACCTTTCCTTATTTTAATTCAGAATTGTTTCAAATTACTCCTTATTTGAAGGAAATGAATTTCAAAGGCGAACAGAAAGAAAATAGGTAGAAATCCCCAAAAAATGTCAGCAAAAGAAAGCCCAAAATCCGCAAAAAACGTCCGCAAAAAATAACGCTATTTTCAGTTCTTGTAACCCCCAAAAAATTTTTTGGATGTCGAAAAAATAAAATGAAAAATATTCTTAATAAAATATAGAAAATATTGTTATTAAAAATCAAAATTAACTTTCTTTAAAAAATTTCATAAATTAAAAAACCTTTTATGCCCCCTTATTAATATTTAAATTAGAAAAATATTTGTCAATTTCTTCTGTCCAATCTTTTACTTTCCGTGTCCGAAGCCATTCTTGTCTGGTTATTGATCTTTGGTCAATATTATAATCTGTAGAACAAAACAATGAGCCTTTAAAAGGTAAAATTTAATTTTTTAATTTTTTAAAATTTTTATTAAAAAAACCTCCAAGCCAAGAACAAAACAATTCGCCAGCAATTTCAGGTGGAAATTGATAAAATTTTATATCAACAAGCTTAGGTGATATTTGTGGCTTATATCCATCAGCAATTAAATCAAGAAGCTCTGTCTGAAAATATAAAATTTTGTTAAGGATTTGTGGACCCTAACATAAATAATAAAAATAAAAAGAACCTTTAATCTAGCTAAAAAGCCAGGAAGTCGACTTATTCCACCAACAATGAGCAAATTTTGCAGCAAAACGCGACGTAAATCAATACTGACCTAAAAAATACTTGAATATGTAATACTTTTGGTTGGGTTTCCTATAAAAAATTTTTTCTTGAGTGGGACCAAAAACTAACAGGGACAGTTGAATAGTATCATATCAAAAATAATTTATTGACGAGAAAAGAATTTTAAAAAATTCAAGGTAAATAATAAAGGAAAAATATACCCTAGAAATACAATCCAAAATTAATTGAGGAACAGATCTACAACCAGATTCATCATTATGTGTAAACAAAAGTTCAGCTACAGCCTCTCGAATAATTCCAGGAATATAAAGCAATTCTGATCCAAATTGGAGTTGGACAGGAGGGACAGGTCGAGTAATATAAGGAGAATCTGGATTGGCTACTAAAAAGAAAAAATCGAAAAATTTTTAAGAAAATTTTAAAAAATTCTACGATGTGTTTGAAGTCGTCTTCCTCTAGCTGCAGTTGTTACAAAACAAAAACGAAAAACTAAATCTTCCCACAAACGCATTGATTCAGCTAAAGGTAAATCACATTCAGCAAAAGGACGGCCATCGTCAGAAGTTTCAGCTGAAAATTAGGAAAAAATTTTTTCCAAAAATTGGAAAAACTCGGTCAAAAATTAACCCAAAAAATAAAAAAAACCTTTATCAGTTTCCTCGCCTCCCTCATCACAACTTTCTAATACAATTAGTGGATGTCTTCGAACTCTTCCATATTTAAGCGTTAATCTTTTTGCCTCCATTTCTAAAGCACTTGCACAAGCATTAATGGATGTCTCCCAGTTATGAAGCATTAAAATACCTTCAACAATCTAAAAAGGAAAAAATCAAAAAAAATTTTTAGGGCTTTAAAAATAAATTTTCACAGAAAAGCCTTGTGGACGCGTTAATTTCAACCTTATATTTCCCAAAATATTCTAACTAAATATTCAAACTGTTACGACCCGACGTGTCCGAGATTTAACTAATGTGACGAGCACAATAATAACACTTTATCACAAAGAGAAATAACAATGTGTAGGCGAAGGGAATGGGACAGACGAAGGAGATCAGTGACTAGCCCCGCTAGTATGATCCAAATAGACTGACGCTTACTCTGGCTTTTATACTAAACACTTTAAGGGCTGACGCCCATACACAACACCTCCCCCCTTGAAAAAAAGGTTCGGCTTTCACTTAAAGCCGAAGCTTTACAACTTTAAATTCACTATAGCTTCCATGCTATCAATACAATTAACACTTAAGCCAGAGCGTCTAGTCTCTCACTAACACTCAAATCACAACAAAATACAAAAAAATGTGGGATGACAAAAGGGCAAAACGAAAACAACAAATTAAAATCACAATACAACAATTACAAAATCACAAAATTTGTCATCTTATTCCACATTTTATTTTTCTTCTTCTGGCGGCGGTCATCTACAGTGCATACACAGCTCCCATCAAGGCAATCGTACGTCCTGAATTGGTCACACTTGTTGAGCGTCACACTGCTTGTCCATAAGCATTTCACTTTATTTTTCACTTTTCTTCACTATTTTATGTTCCTCACTTTTTATTTCACTTCCATTTTTTTAACACTTTCTATTGCGGCACTACATTCACTTTTCAACACTGTGCCCAATAATAAAATTTCACTGAATTGCACCACTATCACTATTTCACGACTTAAATGAAGTCAAACACCACAACACTAACATTTAGTTAGTGTGCAGTTCGGTGCCGTTTTCCCGTGTACTTTTAGGATGGCTCGTGGTTGAATACTAACACTTGAATACTACTACTAACTAACCACTCAAAGGATGCCTGCTACATCCTGCCTCTGTCAAAGACTCAGGTACCGCAACACTTCACTGAACTTACACTATGTGTAGTCTGGGTTGCTTCACTCACTTGCGCTGGCATAATACTTCAATCACTAATACTCCTCAGCGCCTTGACTCACTGCAATTCAATTCACTATCACCTTTCAAAGCTCATTATTTGGTCTTACCCACCCGTAGGCTGCCAAATATTCACTTTTTTCAACTTTTCCCTTTTTTCAATTTCTGGACTTACATTCTCTTGAATGCCAGACACTTCAAAATTTGATCGGCCAAAATCTGCGCACTTCCAGGACCACTAGGCATTTCAGCCTTAAAATTCGACCATTGGCACTCGCACTGAGTCCTTTTTCAGGTCACTACTAACTAATATGTCCATGCGCACTAACAATTCACTCAATACACTTTCGACTCATGCCGATCACTAATTACGACGTCTGTCCACTCACAATTCAAAACAATCACTTCACTAATTGCCAAAGCAATTCACTACACTTCGCCACACTTCACTTTTGTCGACCGCGCCATTGTTACGACCCGACGTGTCCGAGATTTAACTAATGTGACGAGCACAATAATAACACTTTATCACAAAGAGAAATAACAATGTGTAGGCGAAGGGAATGGGACAGACGAAGGAGATCAGTGACTAGCCCCGCTAGTATGATCCAAATAGACTGACGCTTACTCTGGCTTTTATACTAAACACTTTAAGGGCTGACGCCCATACACAACACAAACCGGAAAAAGCACAGCTTCATTCGCCCCCAAATCCAGCACAATACAAGTTTTTGTATTAAAAGTAAAAGAACAAAGTAAATGTGAAGGAGCAAATAAAATTGAATGTGGAGCTAAAGCTGTACAATCAAACAAAGCATGGGCCTAAAATTTAAAAAAATTATTTTAAAAATAGAAAAAAAAGTTACCAAAGCTTGACGCTGCCAAGTAGGCGTAAGTAAAGATTCAACAATAACAACGCGGCGAGAAGCAATGGGATTGATTAATTTTCTAAAAAAGGAAAATGACTTATTGTTAAACGAAAAAAGCCACAAAAATTTTAACAAAAATAATTAAATGGAAATAAGCTAAAATGGAAACCAAAAATCCTAAGTTATTTTGGAGGTGTTAGAAACGAAGAGTAAAAAATTTAAATTAGATCTAACATAAGACACCCTCTAGAAGACACCCTCCGCTATTTCCTTATGTAAAACTAGATTCCCTTTTCTCACCGTTAATCTCAAAAGTCCACAAGTTTTATTAAAAACAAACCTAAACACAATAACTCGAAAAAATTTAACGAGTCTTTCATATTGTTCCTGTTCACTCCAATCTCTACAAAAAATAGGTGAAGGAACTGTCCGTCCTGGTGTTTCCATAGGATCAAGCCATTCTGTTCGGAAAACGTCAAGAGGCACAAATTCCCCAGCAAATCCAATTCTTTGAAAAATTTAAAAGTAAAAATAAAAATTAATTAAAAAACCTGGTCAATCTATTGCCAATTTCAATAACAATTGCTGGTCTGTTATCTATTTTTGTTGCAGCTGCTTGTAATGCAAGGGAAGCGTTTATAGCCTTTTTTAATTCGAATTGAGATAAGAATAAAATTAAAACAAATTTTATTTAAAAAAATTTGCGGACAAAACTTGCGGACAATCAAACTCTCAAGTAAGCACTGATTTTTTTAAATTTTTAAATAAAGTTCCGAACTGTGTGATTTATTATGTAAAAAATTACAAAATTTTCAGAATTTTTCTTGCGGAATCCGCACTTTTTGTCCGCAAAATTAAAATAAAAAAAAATCCCAAAATAATTAGAAAATTTTAACAACTAAAAAAGAACTCCGAAAAAACGCTTAAGCTAGCCCCTCAACAGAAAAATTCGAAAAGATTCCAATTCCCAAAAATTGCTCAACTAATTTTCTAATTTTCCAAACATTCCATTTTCTTGTTCCTTCGCTCACCCCAGTAGTAGAGACATTTGAAGATAACTGCCCCATCAATGAGCGTCTCTGTTGGCGAATATTTGCAATATTTGTTGGGTCAAAATCCATTGAACGGCGAGAAACTGGAGCTTGGGGAGGGCCTGGAAATTTTTTTGAAATTAAAAAATTTTTAAAAATTTTAAAGAAACCGATGCTTTGTTGCCTTCTCGCACTAGAAGCTCTCGTTGTCGAAGCACTACTTTCGGCTCTTTCCAATTCCAGTTCACGTCGCACAACGGCAGAGGGGTTAAATGTGCTTCCAGTAGTTGAGGATAAAGCAGAAGCATAACTTGCACTTGTTGGAAGACGTCGGGGAGATAAACTGCCGGGATGGTTTCGGGCAAAAGTAAGCGATGCCCGTTTTTGGGATGATGGTGTTTGAGGCTCTTTTTTTATTTCATTTGGATCCATTTTGAAAAATCTAAAAAATAGAATAGTAAACCAGAATCTGCTCTATATTTTGACATAAAAAAGAAAAATTTTCATCAGCGCTATCAAAAGTTACAAGCCCTTAAAATTACAACTTTCCAGTAAAAAAATCATTACTTGTGAAAGAAAAGACTTTGTAATTTGAAGAGAGAGTTAGAGAAAATAAATAAATAACAAAAATTAAACACTCTAGCTCTCTATTTAACACACTATTTCTCGATATTTTTCTCTTACTCACACTACAAAAATTTTAGAAATTTCAAAATGTAAACTTTTCACAAAATATAATAACTAATAAAACTTTAATAAACATAAGAAAAAAAGGGTAATTAAAGAACGTAAACAGACACAATTAGTGACAGGTTCGGGGGATTTTTTATTTTTTTGATGTCGCGCCACAAAAACATTTTTATTTTTTTTCTCTTTAATGAATAAATTTATTCGATTTTTTTACTTTTTTTTTATAAACATTAGGGAATCGAGACGGGGTTGTGTAACACCTTTCTTTTTTTGTACCGCTCATCACCTCGCACATTGTTTTCCATTCTTGTCAATTTTTTGTCTTTCAATTTGCATATATTAATCCAATATTTTTTTCAGTGACCCCAATTATTATTTTATTTTTTTATTAATTTAATTATTTAAAAACAAAATGGTTGTTAAAATTCAGGTGACTTTTTTAAATTATTCTCTTACTTATTGTTAGATTAAGGATATTTTCCGGATTTTTTTGTCCGCATTTTTTTGCGGAAAAATTTTTGTCCGCACTTTTTGTTGCGGACGTTTTTTGTCTGACTTTAATGCGGACATTTTGATCGCAATTTTTGTCCGCATTTTTTTGCGGACAAAAAAAATTCTAGCGATTTTTTCACAATGTTTTTTTAATTTTTAAAGGACGTGACACTTCATGACGTTTGGGCTTCAAATTTGGAAGAAGAATTTGCTTCTCTTCGGGAATTTATTGACGATTATCCTTATGTTGCAATGGACACAGAATTTCCTGGAGTTGTTATTACACCTGTTGGACAATTTTATGCTAAAGATGAATTTAATTATCAACAGCTTTATTGCAACGTGAATTTGCTCAAATTAATACAGGTTTGGATGATTTAATGGTAATTTATTTTTTAGAGTTTATGTCAAAATTTGGGTTTTAGGGAATTTCTTAAAAATGCAAAAATTATTCCGTCCTAGTTATAGCATGTTAAAGTACTGGAATCACAGACTGTGTCATTTTTTAGTTTCCTGTGGGTACTTGTGTAGTTTCCCCCCATAAGGTCCGCTTACTTTCTCATTTCTCTTTCTATTAAAAAATGATATTTGGGTACACAAGTACCTTCCTGTGTTTTCCTTGGGTTTATTTTTCTGTACTTCAGACTAAGGATCCGCTTAGGACTAGGTCTGATGACGAGACTCAGATTTTTTATCGTTGATTATCTTCTAGTTTATTGTTCTCCCCTATATATCGCAAAAATACCAATAGTATTTTGTCATTGGATTTGAAGCTCTTTTAAGCTCTCGTGAACTTATTGCCTAAATACCTGAGATATTACTCCAAAAATTTTAATTTTGTTGCAGGTTGGCTTTACTTTAATGAACGAAAAAGGTGACTTAACTCCAAATCGGGATATTTGGCAGTTTAATCTTCATTTTAGGTTTTTTTTATTTTTTAAAAATTATTTTTTAATATTTTTTTAAGTGTTGCTGAGGATATGGGCAGTGCTGACTCTGTTGAACTTCTTAGAGAGGCCGGCTTTAATTTCTCCAGGCATCAGGTTCGAAAATTAAAAAAAAGTTTTTACGGACTTTTGGGTTTTTTATCAGTCTTTCCCTCGGGCCCTTTAGGAAAAACTTTGTAGAATCATTTTTAAAATGTCATTCCCCTCTGGCTATGTCTTCTCTAGTTATTTGCTTTTTAGAATCTTTCTAAAAATTTCTTTTAAAGTTTAAGTCATTGGGATTAGTTGAGACTAGTGTTGGCTGATCCTAGAGAATTTTCAGATATTCGGATTTGAGTTCCAACTTTTATTTGGATTCGCCAACGCTAAAGATCTCCAACCCTAATTGTAAGTTGTCTGCAACTATATTTGCGGACTATAAAATAGCTGCGGATTTTTAAAATTCTGACCTTTTAACAAAGAATCTCATTCTTAGAAGGAAGGCATTTTAATGGAAAACTTTGGTGAATTACTGACTACCTCAGGATTATTGGTCAACAAACGCATTACTTGGATTACTTTTCACAGTTGTTTTGATTTTGCTTATTTAATCAAAGCAATTTTGCTGGAAAAGTTGCCTGAGGACGAAAATGACTTTTTTCTTTAGTAAGCGAATTTTGGGGGGTTTTTGTATTATTTTGACCTTTTTTCAGTCACAAAAAACTCTTCCCAACGAGTTATGACATTAAAATGCTTCTTCGTCAACCTGCTCCTTCAACGGCAAAATTGACTGGAGGTCTTCAAGAAATTGCTAATCAATTGGATGTTCAACGTATTGGAAAACGTCATCAAGCAGGCTCTGATTCTTTATTAACGGCTCAAACATTCTTTAAACTTCGAGAATTGTTTTTTGCTGATAATTGGAGCCAGGTTTTTATTTTTTTTACCAAGACAGTTGTGGGCAAGAGTAGGCTAAAGGGGGAATCCATGGGGAATAAACGAAACAATTTAAATTTCTTTTTTCTTACAAAAAAGTTTCTACACCTTCCTTCCCCTGAAAATTTTTTGGGTGTACTCCTGGTTAATCGCTATTGCCAAAACAAAAAATTTTTGCGGATGTCCGCAAATTTCGACCTATTTTTTAAACTTAAAATTTAAGCATCCTCAAATTAGCCTCATTCTCCTCCACCAAAAAATTATAAACCAAACTATTTTTAAGGTTTCTGCTGAGATTCAGTGTCAAATGTTCGGAATTAAAACTTCCGCTTCCAATGCAAGCCTGCTAGACACCGCAATTTAATGATTAAAATTGAATTTGATTTTTTTTGTAAATTAAAAATGTTTTCTCCTGGTAATTATTTGTTTTTGGATAGACAGAGAACTTGATGGATATTTGCATGTTTTTAGATCTCAAAATTTTTCTCCGCAAAAAATGTCCGCAAATTTTTTGCGGACAAAATCCGCAAATTTTCCTTTGAAATTTCCTTGAAAATATCCATCAAATGATATCTGTCCTTGACTTTTGAATAATTCACTTGAATTATAATTTTAAAATTGTATAATATTCTCTTAATTATTTTGTTTTTTTTTAAATAAAAAATATTTAAAAATTGCTTCACCTTAATTTGAAATTTTTTAAACAATTTTAATTTCTTTTTCATTTTTGTTAAATAATTGTTTTTTTGGCCTTTAAGGGCAAATTTGAATTTCTAAAAAAATGCCCAAAAAACACACAATTTCGAATAAAACAAGGAAGCGTCCAGGCAAGGATTTGGATGAAATTAAAGAAACTATGGAAAGGCCGGAAAAGGTTTATTTTTTGTCATTTTTATTTTCGACTTTATTTTTAGTTGGCGAAGGTTGTGAACCAGCCAGTAGACGAAGATTTGCCGGGCGCTGGACAGAATTACTGTGTGGAATGCGACCGCCATTTTATCACTGATAAAGTGCTTAAGAATCATAAGAAGACTAAAGGTATTGAATTAAACTAAACAATTTTGAAAGGGAAATTGGAGGGGTTCCTGTCACTTAACTTTTTTTCCCGAACTTAACTCATTTGGAAAATTTTGTCCGCAATAAAATATTTTAATTTTAAGTTCATAAGAACCAATTGAAGCGCCTCAAAGAGCAGCAACACTCGCAAAAGGACGCGGACTTGGCTGGTGGTCTTGGAGTAGAGGAGCCGGTTGTTAAGAAGAAAGATGGGATTGAGCGTAATGAGGATGGAATTCCTTATGGGGTGGGTTTGAAATTGAATTTTCATGACTAAAAATTTTTTTTAATTTTAAGATTCCGAGTGGATGTGGTAGCTGCGTTAAAATTGGTCGCCGTCTTTGTATGTTTGTTGAGAAACCGGTTGAAGGAGTTGACTATGTTTTGAAAAAGTAAAGAAGGGAGGAAGTAAGAAGACGGAAAATCTATTTAAGTAAAAGATAAATACCCCCTTTAATAGTTTTGGCGAGTTTCAACGCCCAAAATTTTATTTGGTTTAACTAAATATTCTTGTTTAAAAAATTAAAAAAAACGTCTAAAAATAAATATTTATGGAATATCTTAATTTAAATAAAAAATTAGATAACAGAGGGGAGAAACTTTATAAAAGCAGGTCAATTTTAAAAGCAAAAAAGGTGGTTGGAAGACAACAAGAGAATAATGGGAATTGGGTCCTGAAATTTAATCCTTTTCTAATTTAACGTAATGAAATTGAAGGCAATGTTGTTGTCTTAAAATTTTAAATTTTCAAAAAAATTATTTAAATTAAGAATAACCTCTCCACGAATTTTGCGTACAAGTTGAATATCCTTGGGCATGATTGTAACGCGGGAAGCGTGTAGAGCGCACAAATTAGAATCTTCAAAGAGATTTACCAAGTAGTATTCAGCGGCCTCCTAAATTGTTAAAGCGAATTAAAATTTCCTTAGGGTTCGAGAAATGGCGCGTAACGAAGTTAGGAATTTAAAAGTTTAAAAATATTTCCTAAAATTTTTTTGGAAAAATACACGGGTACACAAGAAAGACTAACGACAGGGACGTAGATGTTATTACCATAAAAAGTCAGGGTCACAGCTAATTTTTAAATCCACGAACATGTATAAGATCCCGGCCTGTAGTCCAAGAAGACCCAGCTCAATCTTACGGAATTTAGATCCCATGAGATAATCAAGAGGTTGTCTTGTCATAATTTTTGAACCCACGAACCCAATCCCGTGGCCCTATGCAGATCTCCAAACAATAAATCAACCTAATCCCATCCCTTTATCTCACCAAACCTAATAATTTTATAAAAACCTGAAGAGCGACAAGTGCTAAACCACGCCATTTGTATTGCTCACCAGTAATAGAATTAGCAACATCACGAACCAGACGAATAAAAGGAGCACGGGGGATCAAAAGATTTGTTGATTTTTGAAAGCGACGAATTTCTTTGAGAGCGAGAGATCCTAAAATTGAAAATTTGATTTAAAAAAATAATTGTCCGTTTGTGGGGTTCGAATCCTGGCAATCCAGGAGAATTGTGGTCCCTGCGAAAAAAAAGTTTAAAAATAAGAAAAAGGGGTTTTCTAGGGTAAAAAAATATGCTGATCACGAATCTGAACTCAGATTTTGAAAAAGTCGAATCCCGGACCCGAACCAAATTTCGAACCCTGAACCCGAATTTCGAATATACAAATGATAGCTCGTTCGAAAGAGCTCGTCGAGCTGCATCGAATGACACCAAAATCAACGTGATAGGACATGTTTCGACAAAGTTATGACATAAAGTAAACCTATGGGTGTACTGTGTGAGTCGGCGACTTATGTCATAACCTTGACAAAACTTGATCAATCACTGTAATTTTGGTGTCATTCGACTCAGCTCGACGAGCTCTTTCGAATGAGGTATCATTTGCTTAAACTTTTTTTTACTCCAAAAAATCACCCCTATGGTTTTTCAATATTCCGGGGTCTGTATCTCGGTTCAATCACGTCGGATTTCATCGAATTTGGTGTCATTCGATGCAGCTCGATGAGTTCTACCTGCATATGAAAGACTGACCATTTTGTACAATGTCCGACAATGTCCGGGGTCAAATTCCGAATTCGGGTTCGGGATTCGACTTTTTCAAAATCCGAGTTCAGATTCGTAATCAGCATATTTTTTTACCCTAGAAAACCCCTTTTTCTTATTGTTAAACTTTTTTTTCGCAGGGACCACAATTCTCCTGGATTGCCCGAATCCTCAACCAGAAGGCACTTGAAACTAAACATTTTCCAACTTAACCAAATGTGACAGGATTTAAGATTTCGTCCTTACCCTTCTTGTGATATCGCTTCTGTTGCATCTTCACGGGAGGTAACTCCTTGTAACTCGGAAAAACACGCGGACATCGTTTAGTAGCCAGCTGGACACGCATTCGTTTGGAAGCAATAGCCTTTGCAGCAACTATTTCTTTTCGAAAACCAGCAGACTTTTTAGCAGTTTGTTTGGTTCGGGCCATTGGAAAATGTCAATAAAATGAATTGAGGGTTTTTAATTAATGGGAATTTGCTAAAAAAGAGGAGAAAAATTTTAGTTAAAGCAAATCAAAAGGAAAAATGAATAAAATTCAGAAAAAAATTTAAGCTTTTCCCACCCCAGCCATTAAACAAAATCTTTCCCATTCCCTATATTTCACCAATAGCATATTTCACCAATAAGGCTAAAACTCTCGTTTTGCCAACAGAGCCTTATTGACAAACGTAAATTTAACCCTTACTGGTAAAATGTCCTATTGGTGAAATGTGTAGAAGCAAATCTTTTCTTTTTCTCTACCAAGAGTAATGTTAATTTTTCCTTTATTCTCTAATAGTTATGACATATTTCTCTTTTTCTCTATTACAGTTAACTTTTGTTTGTTACCAAAATGAAAATGGATGCGAAATTTAAACGATATACCAACGGACAAAATGTCAGTAAGTGATAATTTGTTAGAATGTTTAACACGTATATTTTTGAAGGGTGTCTCGTTTTTTTAAAATTTTTGTCAGAATTTTTTTAATTTTTTTATTTTTTTTAATTTCAGAGGATTACAAACTAAAAGATGAATTATTTTGTTTTTTCATTAGTGATTCTTCTCTTTTTATTTTCTCACACTTTTGGTTTTTTTTTTTAAATTTTTCTTTAAATTTTGAAAAAAATAATAATTAAAGGTGCAAGCTGTCAATCACCACGACATTCTTCAAGTGGATATTCTACTCAAGATGGGTTCTTTCACTTCAAAACGACTTATATTATGGAGTTTGCTCTTCAATGTGCCAATAATTATGAACACGTAATCAAAGTTTTTTTAAATCTCGTAAAATTTTTGTAAATTTTGGTCCTGGGATGGGATAATTTGTTAACTTAACACTTTCGGGGTGCCTATAATTGTTTAACTCGACATCCGTACTTTGAATTTTTGCTAATATTTTTTCGGCTGACCTTTGTTGATAAACGGACGAAAATTGCATTTGTGGTTAAGTGGGTTAGCTTGCAATTTTGCGCTAAGGTTCGAACCCGGTTCGGGTCCAAATATATTTTTCATTGTCTAGTACTCTAAATAAGCCTCTGTTTGTTAACTTTTTAGCTTTTTAATTATTTTTTTAAATTAACTTTTTTAGAATAGCCCATTCTTTGCTATTGTGAATGGACGGGTTTATCAGCTTTCAGTTTCTGAAGAGACGACAAAATATCAAGTTTGTTTTCATCTTTTTTTTGGTTTTTTTTTGTCTTTTTTGGGGTTTCTTGCTTTCTCACAATTTTTTTAAATTTTATATTTTTAGGTTTCATGGCTTCTCGAGCACCCCGAATCCAGTGCTCAAACATTCGATGTAGTCGTACTCGATGAGGACAAGTTGGCAGAATATAAAAAGGTTTATTTCATATATAACAGGTATGTCACGGGTACCTGATGCTCTGAATTCTCCGACCTGAAATCCGATCCGACTTTTTTCTCTTAATCCCCTTAACTGACACTTAATAACTGAAACCCGGACTTTTTTGATTTGAAATCCTATCCAAAAATTTTTGAAAATTGGCCCTTAATCCGACCCAACTTTTTTCTCAACTCGTGACATCCCTGTTATGTATAAGACTGAATTTTGAAATAAATTTAAACAATTTTAGGCAGTCCAATCAGGCGTTGAAAACCCTTTGTCTCGCTTAGAGCCTCTATTCACCACTCAATATTACCATCCAGGCGTTTCTAAAAAGGCTCCTTTCTCTTCTGAAGGCGTTTGTTTGTTGATTGCTGCTGCTGCTGTTTATTTTGCGCTCAATTTTAAACAGGAATTGGCAAAGCGTGATTAATGTAAAAAATGGAAAGGGAAGAATAATTTTTTTCTTTAGTTTAAAATTTGTTGTTAATATATTTAAATAAAGGTTAGAATTCTTGGGAAAATTTTCTTTTTTAAATTTTTTATGTTTTTACATTATATACCTATTTATTTTTAATTCTTATTTTTAAATTTGTATTGGCGTTGTAATAGACTATCGAACATTTTTTTCGATAGTCTCAATTTTTTTGATTGGCGTGATATACGGGAGTGTTTATCCATTTTTCAGGCAATATTACCTCAGATTATTCTCTAAACTTTTTTTATCCGGTTCTGTGACCGGAGAGGAGCTAGTTCAAGATACGTGCAGTTCCATAGGATGTGGGTCCATTGAATGGTTCCAAAAACTGACTGAAGAATTGTTCGATTAATTAGATTTTCTAGATCTTTGATAAAAGATATTTTCTAAAATGTCAGCAACATTTGCTATTATTACTTGCCATCGTTCACTTTCCCAATTTTGTCAAGTCAGGCAATTTTCAATTTTAAGACGAAGTACTCAAATTTTTGTTAGATTGCCTAAAATTTCTGAATTTAAGGTTTGACTTTTTTAATTAATTTAATAAAATTTTTTCAAGTTTTTTCACAGTGAACATTTAAGAGTTCGATTGCCTCGCAATGAAAGGCTAAAGCAAAAATTGGAAGATGAGAAGAACGAAAATATACCCAGTGGTCTCTTTCAAAAACTCAAATATTATCTTAAACGGTTTCTTTTGTAAAATTTTGGGGGGTTTTTAGTAAGAATGTTCCCCAGCGGGATGGTATTTTGAATTCCTCGATTTTCGAGAACGGGATATAATCCTTGATTTTAAATTTATTTTTCTTAGTTATTGGTATATTGCTATACCTGTTCATTATGTTCTTTTTGCCTGTTGGTTTGGTGTTTTCTATTTGGCTGTTCATTTGTGAGCGAAATTTTTATTTAAAAATTTTCTCTTTGAAATTTTTTGGCTTCCAAATTGTTTATTTCAAGCTCAAAAATGATTTTAAATATTTAAAAAATGTTTGGGCCGGTCGGGTTCGAACCCGCACCCTAAACGCGAGGTAGCCATGAAATTTATTGTTGATAATAAATTTGCCCTTGATTTTTTAAAATTAAATTAATTTATATTTAGTGGCTTAAATGTTGTTGGTTTGCTTGAATTTTTCCATCTACCCGAAAATTGGATTCAAAAAGTGAGGGAAATGCCTAAAGCTGCGAGTACTTTGACGGCTACTTTTATCTTAATCAAAGTAATTATAATTTATTTTTGGAGTTCCTGTTTGATTTTTAAGCAAAACCTTTTGATTTTTTAATTTCTTTTTCGCTTGTTTATCGGATCCGGATACTCCAAAAACTGTTTATCCGAAAATTTTTGGATTCGGTTCCTGATCCGGATGTCCTAGGATTTTACAGGATCCGCCAACCTTATCTAGCAGTTCTTTTTCGGATTATCCACTGTGTTTTTTGACTGTAGAACTTTCAAGGGAGACGGGGCAATTTAATTTAAAATCCTCAAATTTTTTTATTTTTTCAAAGATTTTTACACCAATTCGTTATGCCTCAACAATTATTGGAACAAATTTAACTTATAAAGCATTAAAACATTTGGGATGGCTTCGAACAGTTCGACAACTTGAATATCGTGGTCGTATTGAATTTGAAAAGTTAATGAGAAAAATGAATGAAAGAAGAATTGCTGCTGCTGCAAAATATAGAAAAAAGTATGGAAATGGAAAAGGTTTAAATGGAGATAATAAAAAGGAACAAAATTAATTTTTAAATTTGTTAAGTTTTTCAAAAAAAAATTTTTTGAATTTTTTAGTACATAAATTATAATTATTTTATGACTATTTTGGTTATTTTTTTGTTTTTTATTACCTTTACATATTTTCTCTTTTATTTTTATGGCTAGTTTATCAGTCAACTCGTAAATTGCTTCCTTTGCTCATTTTTCTTAAAATTGATTTTTAGACTAAAAAATGGCAGCATCTTCCGTAGTTTCAGCTGGACGACGTTCACTCATTGCTGTTTGTCAATTAAGTGTTCAACATGATTTGAATGATAATTTTCGACGTAGTGCACAACTTATTGAAAGAGCAGCAAATAATCGTGGTTGCAAGGTTGTTAATTTTGAAAATTTCTATTTTTTGGTTGAGTGGTTGTAAGATGAGTTTGTCACAAAAATGGGGCGTGGGTTCGAACCCGGTTGGCTCACAAATATTTTTGAGGAAGTTAAAAATGTTTGAGAATGATTTAGAAATTGTTTGAGTCCAGATTTATTTAAAAGAAAAATATTTTTGTCCGAATAACTAAACAAGTTCCGCAGGATTGCTTGGACTTTTCATTGAAATTCCGGTAAAAATTAATTTTCAAAATTTTCCTAGATGGTTTTCCTCCCAGAATGTTTTGATTTTATTGGCCGAAACAAGGAAGAACAAATTGATCAAGCAATAGAGGCAGATGGACAATACATAACGCAATTTCGTGAATTGGCAAAGCGTTATGGTCTTTGGCTGGCTTTGGGTGGATTTCATAATAAGGTTTGGGGAATTTTTATTAAGTGATTTTTATTTTTGGAATAATTCTGAATTTTTTGAAATTATTTATCGATTCTTAATCTATACCCTCAATAAGGGTTTAAAATCAGAAATTTGAAAAAAATTTTTTTGTGGTGTGGTGGTATGATTTTAGATTTTTTATTCAATTGGCCATCAATTGGCCCATGGGTTGGAGTCCTTGCTAGTTTAATTTTTTTCATAGTTCTTTAAAAATAAAAATAATTTTTTTTAAATATTTTTTCTCATAAAAACACTTTAAATTATTTTTAAAATCTAAAAATATTTTTAAGCAAGCAGATGGATTGCCTCTTAACACTTATTTGCTTATTGACTCATCTGGACAAACTCGAGCGTCTTATGATAAATTGCATTTATTTGATTTGGATTTGCCTGGAAAAGTGAGATTAATGGAAAGTGAATTTTCTAGAAAAGGAAAAAAGGTTTTTTAAATTTTTATTTTTAAATTTTAATCTTTTAGCTCCACCTTCCTGTCGATACACCTATTGGTCGTCTTGGGATGGGAATTTGCTATGATTTGCGTTTTGCTGAATTATCGCTTTTTAATCGTTTAAGAGGTTAAATTTATATTTTCTCAGAGTTTGTGAGGGTTTTGATTTGTTTTTCACCCTTGTTTTTGTGGTGTAGTGGGATAATTTTAGATTTTAAGTTGGATTGGCTCTTATTAAAGTATGTTCTGTTCTAATTTATTATAGTATTATTATTTTATAGGAGCCCAAATTCTCTCATTTCCATCTTCCTTCACTGTAACAACAGGATTGGCACATTGGGAGGTTTATTAAAAATTTTTTTAAATTCTTTAAAAAATTAATTTATTGAAAGGCTCTTCTTCGTGCTCGTGCAATAGAAACTCAATGTTACATTGTCGCCCCAGCCCAAACTGGAAAACATAACGATAAAAGATCGTCTTATGGTCATTCAATGGTGGTTGATCCGTGGGGGGCAATAATAGCTCAATGTTCTGAAAGAGAAGGTTTTTTTTGTTTAATTCTGTTTTTCTGTGGTGAGGGATAAATAACTGTTAATTTTGGAGATAGGATTGAGAAGGTCAATCGAGGGAGAGGTCAACCTTTTCAATACACGCCCACCAGACATCCATAATTTCCTTTCCCTTCTCATTAAAAAAATTTTTTTTAGTAATTTTTTCTTTATTAGATTTATGTTTTGCTGAACTCGATTTGGATTATGTAGATGAAATTAGACGAAATCAACCTGTTTTTGAACATAGACGCTCTGATTTGTATTCATTATATTTTAATGAAAAACGGGAAATTAATGGTATTTTTTATTTTTAATTTTTCTAATTTTTCAAAAATCTGTTCAAATAGGTTTTGATTTAATTTCCTTCTCAATAGGAAAATAAGGTCATGGGCTCGAACCCTTTTGGCTCCCAAATATTTTTTTTTGACAGAGGATTTTGTATTCTATTTAAAAATAATCAAAAATTCAATTAAAAATTTATATTTTTTAACTTTTCAGATTCTGATCTTTTCCCTTTTGGTCATTTAAAAATTGATGGTTCCCAATGTTTTTATAAAAGTGCACATTGTTATGCTTTTGTTAATTTAATGCCTTTATTGCCTGGACGTAAGAAAATTTTTATTTTTTAATCAAAAAATTATTTTTATAAATTAAAAATTTTGGGGTAAAAATGGCAAAAAGGTCTTCTTGGTTAAGTGGAATTTTTATGAAAAAGGGGTCATGGGTTCGAACCCGGTTGGCTCCCAAATATTTTTTTTCAACTGAGATTGTGGTTGGGTGAATTCTAGGAAATTTTTTAAATTAGAAAAAATTTTTTAATTTTAAAGATGTATTAATTTCACCATTAAAAGAAGGATTAAAACGTTTAACTGATTTGGATGACCAAACAACAGCAGATTTATTTATATTAACTAAAAAAGTAGAAAAAATGGTATGTCAAATTTATCAAACAAATTGTGCTACTGTTTGTGTACAAGATGGAGAACATGCTGGACAAACTGTTGAAGTGAGATTCTTTTTTTAAATATTTTTTTTTCAAAAAAAAGAAATATGGAAGAGGAGGGGGGGGGGAAATCTGGTATTTTTTTAAACAATAAATTGAAATAAGATTTTTCTGAAATTTACTTTTTTGTGGGTCCTTTAAAAATAAAAATACGGATTCACTCAAATAGCTTTCGAGCTGATCTTGTATAGCTTCCAATGTCTGTTGGGAATAGATCTGGGGGCTGGGTTAGGGTTGGGAATAGATGGAAGAATTCTTTAGATTTTTTTAGAATTAACCAAAATTAAAAATTTCTGTGTCTCAAATTCCTCCCTTTTACGATACACATCATTATTAGAGCCCGGACCGATATATTTATCGAAAGAATATCGATCGACCTTCCCTTTAGGTTTTGTTCTTATATCTAGTTCGACTCTATTGAACAGAATCCCCTGCCTTTTAAATTTTTTCAGAATTAACTTAAAAAGCATTCTTTAAGCACGTACATGTTCATATAATTCCACGTAAAAAAGGCGATTTTGGAGGAGGAGATCCAGACCAAATTTATTCAAAATTACAAAATCACGATGCTAAATTAGACAAAGAAAAACGTTCCCCAAAAGAAATGGCTGAAGAAGCAATTTTTTATAGAAAATGGTTTGAAGAGAATTTGGAAGTGTAAAATTTAAAAATTATGGAAAATTTTTTTTAGTTTTTAACTTGGGGTTTTATAATTTATGAATTAATAATGAATAATAAATTAATTAAAAATTAAATTTTTAAATTTTTTTTTTCTGCTCGATTCGGAAAATTTTTTGAGGGGTAAAAAGACTGATTTTTAAATCAGATTCGAGATTTCTAACAAATTACAAGGCTTTGATTCAACGCAAGGCTAAAGTCTCTGCTCATTTTCAATGGTAAAAAAAATAAAATAATCACATTTTAAAATGAGTAAGTAACACTTTGTCTTTCCTTCACACGTCCTTCCTTCACATTAAATTTATAGGTAAAATTAATTTCTTATGAATAATCTTTAAAAAAATTTTTTTTATTTTATAAGATAATTTTTATATGAGAAACTTAAGAAATAATATGAGTTTAAAAAATATTTTCTAATATAAAATTATTTAAAAAAAATAATAAAACGATTGTTCTAACAAAAAATCACCAAAAATTATAAATTTGAAATCATCTTATTTTTGTGAATCATACACAAAAAATAACAAAACTTGTACATATTTAATGCCTAAATATATTCAAAAATTATTATAACCTAACAAATACTTCCAACAAACTCAAAATGTTTTTTTCAAATTTTATTTTCTTCACCTTTTTAATTTTTATTGGCATAATAAATGTCAATTCTCTTTATGTAAAATTTAAATTTAATTTGAAATTTAAATGTGGAGATGTACCGGCTAATGGACGGCTAATGGTTAATTACCGAAAGCAATGTACAGTGGAGTGAGTACTTATATTTTTAAATATCTCCTATGGTCTAGAAATTTTAAATTATCAGAGGCTGGGGTTATCCCTTAGATGGGGTTATAGCTTAAGGGCTCATTAACTCAGGCCACCCAACAACAGGCTCCATCAACACTCCCTCACCAGCTTTCTAAACCAGTGAAAACGGGGTTTAACTTATAAATCGGACCAAGAGAGCCCTTATTCAAAAGAATATAGTGATATACTATAATGTTCAAGATATCGACCTCGATTAGCCCTCCAGCCCTTCTCTAGTTAACTTAATCAAAAAGTAACGTAATTTTATTATATAACCCCCGGGTACGAACATAGACAATCTCAAATATCAATTAATCTTCAAATCAATTCTCACTTTTAGTATACAAATGTTTTGGATGTTGTGGTTATTAATGGAATTTTTAAAAAGGACGTGGTTGTACCTTTTCCTCGTAGTTCTAAATATTCTTTTGATGTTTTATTTAGAACAAATTGCTATATATTTAACAAGAACAAGGAGGTATGGAATTAAATTTACATATATGCCGGAAAGATTTTCGACTCGAAACCCGAGCCGAAGAAAATTTTGAAACCCCAGCCCCATTTAAATATTAATCCGTAACAACCCTGTCATGGATAGCAGAGAATATACATATCTATTTTATAAATTAGGGGATATAAATCTTGAAAACGTGCCGAAGAGCTGCGAATCTATTCACAAAATAATCAATTTTCCCTATTACTAGTGCTGCGCTCAGGACTTTAAATTTCTTGGATGTTCAAATCCATTTACTGGAAATTCCTTTATTTGTGGTAAACTTAAAAATGAGGGTTGTAAACAAGAAAACTCGTGGATAATGTCTAATTACAACAAAAATGATTTAAATCAAACGAAGTGTGAATTTAAATTTACCATGAACAACCCTAAAACCGGACAAAACTTTGTTGACTTGAAAGATATACTGACGAATCCTTCAACTTATCAAAACTGGGTTCAAATGGATTCCTGTAATAAATATAGTGCTTTTCAAGTAACTCGTAACTGTGTGGAAAACAATTCAAATAAATTTTATTCTGGCCGTGAGAATAGTGAGGTAAATCTTTTTTATTTGTTTCAATGTCAACGGCTTTTCTCGACAAATCCAGACCTACACAAACCTCAGAAATTTTTCGAGCGTCCTACCCATTTAATCATGAACTCCATAAGATATTGCAATAATAGTTTGGTATAGACCCCCCCCCCCCCCCATTTTTCCTATTCTCTTTTTTGCCAAATTATAAATCTTTCGAAAGAGCTCCTCGAGTTGATCCGAATGGTTACTTCAAGGAAAAAAGCCCTGAACAAATTTTTACAATACAAGTGTGAGTACAAAATTCCCTTAGATATTGCATTTTAAATTTTTTTTTTTGATTTTTAGGAAGACACTTTGAAAGAAGGCTTTGAACAAATGGAGGAGATTTGTGATCACCCAAAATATGGCCTGGTAACGCCTTCATTCGAAAGAGATGAGGAATGGCAGAAAATAGATGTTACCCATCCAAATAATAATTGTGATGTAGATCATGATAGAGCTAAGAATATGTTTAATCTAAAACTTGAAAAAATCTTCAAAAAGTTTAAAGAAATCTTCTCATGAAAAATAATCTTTAATAATTATTTTAAATTCTGAAAAAAATTTAAAAAATTTTTCAGAATTATTTTGTGATCAGAAAATATATAAATATTCTAATTAAAAATTTTATTTTATATTCTAAGAGGTTTAAGAGGTAAAAACTTAAAGATGATTCAATCATTCAATTTAGAATTTTGAATATTTTTCCATATAAAAAATATATAAAATAAAATTAAAGGCCTTTAAATAAGTGATTCATAAAATATAATTTTTTATATAAATTTAAAAATAAATGGGGGTGTGTTAACTTTAGGTTAACATAAATTTATGTAAGCCCCACCCTTAATGCTGACTATATAAAATCTAAAAATAATTGGTGAAAAATTGTTAGTTTGTTGAATCAAATGTCACATTTTCCATTTTTGTGTTCGATCAGTCTAGTGCTAAAAAACACTGAGATATCTTTAACCATTTACTGTCAGTGCCATGCACATCCACAACCATATTCTATACTTTTCTAAGCCGGGATCCCTATTTCTTTTATCATAGATGGGTCTGTTTTTCTTATGATTTGTTTCATTATAATCGTACTCTTCTTTATTTCCAGTCGAAATGTTTTTTCCAAATTTTATTTTCTTCAACCTTTTGAATTCTATGGCCATAATATTTGTTATAAGTAATTCTAATGAACCTAAAACTGATAAATTGAAATTGGATTTGCAATTTAAATGTGGCACAGAGCCGGCTAGTGGACGCCTAATGTTTTATCGTAGAAAAGCATATGGGTGTCCAGTGAGTGCTTTTATTTTTAATTCTCAATTAGATTTTGAAAAATTCTAAATGGTGGGGGAGTGTTGATACTCTAAATATTAAGTTAACGCTTAGGCAGCGCCCAGTTGTCCAACCAAATAAAAACTCAGCTAAGGGTTTATCTATTAGGGACTAACAGATTAGGGGTCTCCAAATCTCGAGGGTTCGTATTCTAAGAAGCGGGTAGGGGTACCTAGTAAACTTACCAGGTACCTCTTACTAGGGTAATAGACCCTCGAGCCTTCTCGAGTAATAGACCCCCGAGCTGAGGGTTAACCTTTATTCCAAAAATATACAGAGAACTTGATAATTACACCCCTCTTAAAATTCGGTTCAAGTTAACTAAATCGAAAACTACTGTAATTTTACTATATGGTCCCAGGCTTAAATCAAACAATCATGAAAAAATTAAAAAATCATTGAATCCATTCACAATTTTAGTATATAAAGTTTTTGGATGTTGTAGTTACTAACGGAATTTTCAAAAAAGAGGTGGTTGTACCTTCTATTGGCGATAATATGTTTTATGAGGCTTTTTTTCGAACAAATTGCTACATATTGAATAAGAAAAAGGAAGTATGAAATTAAATTTGTACATTAATTGACATAAGGGCAGGGTTTCGATCTCGAATTTTTAAAAATCCGCAAAATTTATCGAAAAAATCCGCATTTTATATCAAAAATCCGCAAAAAATTATCAAACCCAAAAATTGAATTAAAATCACTTTATGCATGGTATTTTTCGTCTTCTACAATTGAATTAAGCAATTTTTTATTACTAATGATCATCTTATGAAAATCCAACAACTATCTGAAAAATCACACTTGCATTTTTGCCGCGGAAGATGTCGCAAATTTTTATTTCTTCCATTTTCAGCGCCGCAGGCGAAAATTTTTTTAATTTTGGAAGATCCTTAAGCCAAAAATCGTTCATTTTTAGGCCAGGAAAAAATTTTTGAGGATTTTGGAAGATCAAGGACATAGATTCCTTCCTTTTTTGCGCCGCAGGCAAAAATTGGGAGAATTTTGGAAGGCCAAGAAGCCAAATTTCTTACATTTTCAGCGCCGCAGGCGAAAATTTTGAGGATTTTTGAAGGTCTTCGCAGAAAAATAATGACATTTTATGAAAAAACCACAAGAAAATATAAAAAATCCTCATAATCTTCAAAGGACCACAAAAATCCGCAAATCCGCATTTTTAAAAATAATCCTCATCGCCCTATCAAAAAACCACAAAATGAGGAAAAATCCGCAGATATCGAAACCCTGCATAAGGGGATATTTCTGTTGTTATAGGATCTTAACGGATTAACGAATGTTTCTTGGTAGATATACTAAATAAATGATGTTTCTTTAGGGGTATTAGAAATAGCTATATTTAGGCAAGTGCTGTGAAATCCCGTCCCATTAGTATTAGGTGGGCTCACGGTCCGTCCTCCCTCACTCCAAGGTACATATATGCTCTCATTCTCACGTTAGCTCAATTCGGTCCTTAAGGAGACGTAAAAGTGAATTATAGAAAAGGAATGAAAATGGTAAAATAATCTCATAAAGTTTAGTAGTGCTCCCACTAAAAATACCCATTTTCTTCTCATTTTAGTGCTGTGCCCATGATTTTAAATTTATGAAATATTGGATTAAAAAAGACGGCACAAATTTTGCCATGAAGAATCCTAAAACTCAACAAAATTTTATTGATTTGAAAGATTTATTATTTAATGCTCCACTTTATGCAAAATGGTTTAAGGATTCTAGTGATTCAGAAAATTATTTTTATTCAACTCGTAGTTGTGTGGAAAATAATAAAAATAAATATTATTGTGCCCAAAAGGAGAGTGAGGTAATTTTTTTCACACTTACACGAAACTCGAAAAAAAATTTCGTGTAAAATTTAACTTAAATTTTTGTCGTATTGTACACAAATGTCCGTACGCAAATGTCCTATACTCATTTTGACGTTCCTAAAGAAGCCGCGGAAAAATTTAAATTTAAAAGGATAACGAAACACTCTTTTTAATTGAATGTGGCGGTACTTAGGGAAGAAGCTAGAAAAAATTTTTAAAAGCAGAAATCCATCGAGACACTTAAAATCCCTTTAAATGTTTCCTCTCAAAAACTCATTTTAAATTTTTAGGATGAGTGTGTTAAACAAAGATCTGAAAAAATGGAGATATGTGACCATCCAAACTATGGATGGACAAATGCCTCATTCGAAGAAGACTCATCCGAAGAAGAATTCAGTATTTTAGAATGTTAAGTATTTAGCAAAAATTAAAATAATGTTTATCATGATTAATGTTTAAACAACTTTTTTTTTAATTATTTTTATCCCAAATAAAATTAAAAAAATTACTCTAAGTTTTTAAAATTTAATTTGAAGAGCTTTTTACTAGTAATACTCGAGAGTTTTGGTTTTAGAATCGAGAACTTTCTCTGGTTTATGAATTCTCGGTCTCGGTAAATTCTCATTCCCGAGCATCACTACTTTCTACAATAAAAAACAAACAGCAAAACAATAAATCGTTCTTAAGGTCATTTTTCTAAGGAAAGCTCTTCCAGCTGAGTAGAATGACACTAAAATCAAAAATTCTGACTTAAATGAACAAATTATATCCATTTGTTTCAACCACTAAATGCCTCAAATTTTGTTTAAAATCACCAAATTTAAATGTTCTTAAAATTTAAATTCAACGGCTGAGGGAACCTTTCTTTTGGTGAATATGACGTCTGCTTTAAGGAGCATTGGGTCCTTTTCTACATTTTACATTTAAATGGTATAGTACAAATTAAAAAAATTTTTTAATATACTTATAAACGGTATCTCATGAATAAAATTCCGCAAATGGGCGTACACATATGTCTGTTCTCAAATGTGACATTTGTTAAATGTTGACATTTCTTAAAAGAGGCCGCGGAAAAATTTAAATTTAAAAAGCTACAAAGGGAGTACTTTTTTAATTGCCCATCTTGGACAAGAAGTTGGGAAAATTTTTTTATAATTTTAAATTTGTAAATTAAAGAAATCTATGTAATTATGAAATAAAAAATTTAAATTTTATCTAAAATTCTAAGAAATGTTGATAATACAGGCTGACCAGAAATGAACTGGACACATTATTGTTGGCATAACTTAATTCTAATTAAAGATAATGAGTTCAATTAAAGACTGTATGATCGAGAATTAAATAAGGAACAAATATAATCAAGAATTTTCCAAGTGCCAACAGAAATGAACTGGACACATTATTGCTTGGATGCAGAGTCGAAGGCGTGAAGTAAACTTTTGGCAATGGTTCGCAACTTAAGAGACTTGCGAACTTCACGCCTTCGACTCTGTATCCTTACAGAGGGTGGGCACTTCGAAATTGATTATATTTATTCCTTATTTAATTCTCTATCATAAAGTCTTTAATTGATCTCATTATCCTTAATTAGAATAAAGTTATGCCAATAATAATGTGTCCGGTTCATTTCTGGTCACCCTCTAAATGACTAAAAATTCCTTGTAATCATAAAGATGGATGATTAAAAAATGAGACAATTGGATTAAATATGGTACCCAATTTTAGGAAAATAGTTTAAAAATATCGTTTCTTTAATAGAAAGCCCCCTTTGGAAGAGGATAAAAAATAAAATGTCCGGGATTCCATAAGAGAAAAATTTTAAAATCCACTAAAAAATACATAAAGTCAATCTCGATATAGCTCCTGATTGAGTTAACGAACCTCTCTCAAAAGTAAATAAATTCCTAGTTAACTTTAAGTTCTCTCTAAACATCTCCCCAGGTTCTCCCTAAAGTAATCCCTTTACTCATTCTCTCTAAAAATCCCTTCAAGTAGGATATATCGAATTGACTTTATTGGAGTAGAAAGAAAGAGAGGCCAAAACAAAAATACCGTATTTCCTCTAATAGAACGACAGCCTCTATTTGAACAACACCCCCTATTAGAACGACATTCTAGAGGGAGGTTGAAAAATAAAACGACATGTCGTACTATTAGAGGAAATACGGTAAATTAAACTAGAATAAATACCCAAAAACCGAGTTTAAAAAAAGATGAAAATATCTATAAACTACTTAAAATACCCCCAAAAAAGACAACTTCTTTCAAAGTTTTCAGACTCCCTCTTCCAATTTATGCAACTTTCTCCATTTTGTTTTAATAATGTGGAGGATATCGTGGATCGCGGCTGGATTGTCCTTGAGTATACCCGCTTGGAGGATATCCTGGATGATATGGATAACCTTAAAATTTTAACGTTTTTTGGTATGAATAGCAAAGTTGAGAGAGACCAAGTTATTTATGGAAATCTGAGACTCTGTTTATGAGTTTCTCGAAGCTCTGGGAGTTATAATGGATTTAATGCATCTGAGAAAATAAGTATTTATGGGACTATTGCTTGGATTAAGTACTGTATGAGACTCGGTCCCTCCAAATTTTTCTATATGTTAGGCTACCTGGCCACTGCGGCGGATAACCACCTTGCCAACCCAGCTGATGTCCTTCTGCGGGTTGTATCTCTCCATGCCCTTCGCCTTGACTAAAGGCCGTTGTGGGATATTCTGGCTGATCCTCTTCTTCCTCTTCATCCTCTTCCTCATCATCTTCATCATCTCCTTCATCTTCTTCCGGTGTAGAAATGATATGTACACTATCCTGCCCTGATCTTTGCATACTAGTACTCGGTCTTGATTCAGCAAAACTTTGAATTCCGCTTTCTAACGGAGTTGGTTGATACGAAGGATCGTGAATTGTTTTTTCAAACGTGAATGTAGACCAATCAAAATGGAATTTTATTTTGAGCAGATCATTTTCAAAGTAATTTTCACCTATTACTTGTATGGACTAAAAGATTATAATTATTTTTTGTTCTGCAGACATTTGGTATCTGTTATATATGCTTAGGGTTGACGGATCCTGAAGAATCCCAGATATTCGTAAACGCCAACCCTGACTACTTCGATTCTTAAATTAGCCAGTTTTGACCCTAACTTTTAGAAACTCCCACGACTTTTGTTTTTATGTCTTGGAAAATTTTTGGTCTTGCAAATCTCTAATAACTGTGATCAAAAGATGCCTAGGTACTGGATAAGCCCAATGCCCGTTGATTTCAATAAATTTTAATACCCCCCCCCTATTTGAGTCTCGGATTAATTTTCCTTTTATAATATATTGTCTCGGAATGGTCAAATTTCCTTTTTTTGAAAGTTTTGATCTATGACTATTAACGACATCTGTTTCAAAATGAAAAAATGTTCGACAATCGATATAACTCGAAAATTTTAAGTCGCAATTTTGAGTTCTACACTAGGGATTCACGGCTTACACGATACCCGAAACCCGGCCTTTTTTTCCACCCGAAACCCGACCCGACATTTTTCTCAACCCGTGACACCCATGTTCTACACTATTCGTATTAAGATAAATAACCAAATTATTGTAGATATATGTCTCCAAATCTTTCAAGTTTTGTTTTTCATAATGTTCACGATTAAAATTTGGAATATTTCCAGCTAATCCTCTCAGTTTGTTAATTTTTCGTTCGTAATCTTTTGTATCTTCTCCGGTCCTTTTTTGCTCATACAAATAAATAAAATAAATAATCGCTGGTTTATTTTTAATTTGATTAAATGCTTTGTTCAATTTTTCAACTTCTGGTGCTAAAATTGGCGTTAAAAAATTTTTTCTTGTACTCTAATTAAATTTAAAACTATCCTATAGACGCGAGATCATCTCAAAAATCAACATAATTTTCGATTAATGTAAGGGTTTGCGTTACCTTCAAGACCTACCTACCTTCAGGGACCTATTCCCCTTATACAAAATTGGAATTTGAGTGGGAAATTGAATGGATTTGCTTGTAAATATGGAGAGAAAAGTCTATTCCGGCATTATAATTCTCGGGTTTGAACTTCTCGTGATCGAGTTAAAGAAATCAGTGGATAATCAAAAATCCATTGAATCCCTATGTTGGTTCCTAACACCACCACCTTATATTAATGAAATCCCAAAGTGCTTGGACGCTCATAGAAAACACCACTTTTGAGCTTCTCACTCCAAAAGACTTAATCTTAACTAGGCTAGGGCTAGCTTGGTTAGGACCTTTTTTAATTATTAAAAAATTACTCGAAATTGAACCAGCTAAACCAAAGGATGAACTTTCACGTTTTTCATGTTCGAAAATATCCGAAGCAAATTTTTCAATTTTTACACATGCCTTGAGTGTTGCACTTTTGGCACGCTAAAATTATTATTTTTGATTTTTAGGTGTTAATTGAAAGTCTTATTATTTCATTTGAAACTAGTCATTTTAATAACTATAACGAGGGATTCAGAGATTCCCCATTACACAAGTGTCCCCATACCCAATAATCTTAACGAGGGAACCACCCAATTTTTATAAGCATTCCCCTGAGAATACTAAGAATGAAGGTACTTACATCTAACAGTGATATATATCCTTTGGCAAGCCTGAAAACTTGATCAACCCTTTGAGCTTGACCGATTAAGGCTAAAATTATCCCAAAATCGGGTGTTCATATAAACCAAGGTGAGAAAGCTAACAGGTCAAGTCAATGTACTTGCCCTCTCCACTTATTAACAACCTTGGATAACCCTCAAAATCAAGCCTTATCTTGATCCTGAGGGTATGTCTTGAGGTATTATCAAGACCTCATCCTATCCTTTGTTATTTTCTGGGATGGATTCGACGCCTTACTAAATCACGTTATTTAATTAACCCAAATAAAATTTAAAAATAACCTTATAAAATTTAATAATTTTATTATGCTTTTTAGCTATATCTCTCCATATCGGATCTACATTTCTTTTAATATTTTCTAGTTCTTCAGATGTTTCCGAGGATACACCCTTTAAAGTTTGTTTAAATTTATTCCAGGTATCATTGCTAGATTTTCTTTCTCGTGAACTTGTATTGTCAACTAAAATTTAATTACTAGTTACCATATTACCTCGGACATACTCCTTCCCCCCCCCCCCCCCCCACTCCCCCTTACCCCCAGCCCCCATACTCCTTACAGAGGTGGATCGGAATTCCGATTTCCGAGTTCCGAAAAAAATTTTGATTTCCGATTTCCGACTTTTGAGCCAGTTCCGATTTTCGGCTCTTCCGATTTCCGACACCTCGGACTGTTCCGATCCACCTCTGCTCCTTTCCCACCCCTCCTTCTCCATTTTTTTTCAAATAATTACCCTCTTTTAGAGTTATTACGCCTCTAGTGAGACAATAAGGAGTGATATATTGGGTGAAATCTCAGTCAAAAACACTCGTTTAAGTTTCAGAAACACTAGCTTGTGACCGTGTGGAGATAGTTTTCTCGATACCATATAGGTTATCGACTCACCATAATCATCTTCATAATCAGAATCTTTTATAAAAACAAGTTTTATTATCTCTCTATCAGTAATTTTACTTCCATAATATACACTTTTAAAATATTTTCTATATTCTTCTCGAATGTTTTTCATGATTGTTCGATTTTCCTGCATTTGAGGCAATCTTTGTGGATTAACAGATTCACAAGAAATTGATATTCCATTACTTTAATTTTTATAATTAAGTTTTTTTTTTATTTTTTGAGCATACTTGTGATGCTCGCATGAACCCGGGAAACCCGGGAAACGGGAGTCGGGTCGTGAAATGACCTCGGGAGTCGGGGGGCCCATGAATCACTACTATATCCTTCTCCTTCCCGCTCTCCTCTTAAAGAATTGCCCCTTCTAATTAATTACCCCCCCTCCTATCCCTCTTAAATAAATGACCCCTTTCGGTTATACCTCCCTAAGTGAAAGGTATTTTTGTATCCAAAAATTAAAAATAAATTCACTTACTTTTCATCTACAATCTGAATTAAATAAAAAATTACGAGTTAAATTAATAGATTTAAAAAATTGAGAGATGCCCCCATACCCAAAGGTCTCATTAAAAAGATATCCACCACCAGGGATGGTCGAGACTCTCTGTCTCGGTTCTCGAATCGGGAAATTTCTCGAGTTTTTGAGCTCTCGGTCTCGACTCTCCATCACCAGGGATTGTATTCAAGGCACTTTAAAAATGGCAGACGGAAGAAAAGGAATGAAAAGTGGCAGACGGAAGGCTGATTGAATGTATTTTAAAAGCAGAATTCTGCGGGAGCCAAACGCGGAAGCGGAGGACAGCTCTCCCTGCTAATTAATAGGTATATTAACCTGTCGATATAAACTTTCTTCATTGCCATGATATTCGTTAAGTGCTCCAACTATCATTTGAAAAGTCTCATCACTTTCCTCAACCTTCATACTTCCATTCAAAAATAGTTCCGTTATACTGTAGTATATACTCCCTTTAAACTCTTTATTTGAGTTTAATTGATCAACTGCCCCTTTTATACTTTTAAAATGCTTTGAATATCCTCTAAATCCTTCGATTATTCGCTCTGTTTGGGCTCTCATTTCATTCAGATTGTTTATATAAACATCTGAGGAGATATATTTCAACTCTTGAAGATTCTTTTTATATTCTCTTGTATAATCTTAAATAAAATAAAGTCAAGTCTCTAGTCAAGTCTCAAAATTCTCAATCCGGGACGCTCTCGTATTCCACCTTTACGAGCTGAATCGAACCCTTCAAAGGCGTCACGGACTCGATAATTTTCCACAAAGTTCTAGCTCGTCGGTACCCTGGGATTGCGGCACCTTGGCCTGCCCCCCTTTTCAACGGACCCCTATGCGGTCATGGATTTTTCAGTTAGATTAATTCAAGCTTTATTTTAAATTGTAGGTAGCGCCCAAATATCCCTCCAGTAGCTCAGGAATTTCTTTAACAAGGGTAGCTATAAATTTAGAAGATCGGTGACTAGTGCCCGTGTGGGGGCAAAATCTATACCTCCCTCTTATTTTATCTAGTGTACATCCTAAATCTAAGTACCGTATATGCTCTAATAATTACCCTGGGTAATTATTGTTTCAACCTCATGTTGCAGCGGGTAATTAGTAGATCGGGGGTAATTATTCGAGAGAGGGTAATTAATAGAGCATATACGGTATGTATGTATTCCGACCTCCTCTTTTCGTTACTACTTGTTGTACAGCCTTTCCAAATCCTTGTGCGAAGCTAACCGCCTTTTTCTTTGCCACCTTTGGAATTCCTTTAACAAGGTCTTTAGTTCCTTCAAGTGCTTTATCCATCGCTCGATCAAAAGAAGTCTTAGATGAATGTCCGGTAGAAAATTGGTACTCCCTTGCTATTTTATCCTTTCTTCCTCCAAAGATTTCATTAGCCATAGCTAATAAAATAATTGAAGAGAAAATTGTCCAAGGATGCATTTTTAGAAAATTTTTTTTCTTTTTTCCTTAAAATTTTTTTCTCTAAATTGAATTTATTTAATTTTAAAAAATTTAAAAAATAGACTGTGCATTTCTCTCTCCATCCTTTCCTATTTATTTAATAAAGGAGGGAGGGACGTTTATTATGCAGGGGTAAAGATATGGTAAATGATGGTGGGATGCTTGGACGCGGGAATGGGCGTAAAGTTATTTCGAAATCTCATCTGAGGAGCTCTCTGAGGGCCCACTGAGGGAAAGTCTCAAATTCCTCGACTTTCAGGGACGGCACACGAAAGTTGGCGAATCTGAGAAACCTTCAGAATCCAGATGGCATGCAGACATTTCTTCAGGTTGCCTTGCTGATTTCAAGCCCTAAGGCCATTGGGTTTGGACAGTAATCATAAATAGTCTTCCTGGTACCTTCGATAGGGGAAAGAGGAATAAGAGCATACAAAGTTGGGTACGGCTGGATCGAGCCTCCAAGTCTCACCACAACCATCCTTCAGAATAGGCATCTGAATCGAGAATCCCTGAGTTTCTTCAGATCCCCAGCCTTAAAACACTTAATTCATAACTTTAAAAATTGTTCTGCGACTATATTTTTGAGGCAAAAATAATTTAGAACAATTCCAAAGCATAAGAAATATTTAAATAAAATTCTTTAAATATTTTATTAATTTAGACAGACGAACGCCCAAACATTTAGGCGCCCAAACGTTCATTTTTAGTCGTTAATAGGACCCCCTCCATTAATAAAAAAATAAGAACACGTAGGATTTTACCTATCATGCCTTTAAATAAATTGATAGAATCAATTAAATTTGCAAAATCTAATAAAGAATAAGCGAGGAGTCTTTTTAAATGTTATAGAATAAATTTAAAAAATTAAAAAAGGTAAGGGCAACACTTGATAGAAATTTTAAAGTAAAATTTAAAAACATGAAAACTTTTCTCAAACTTTTAAAAATCAAATCCCTATATAATGCCAAGTTGTAAAGCACATTGCTATTAATTTCCTAAGGCTGTGCATAGGCGGCGTGGTGTAAAACACATCAGTCCGGTCTACTGAAGATGCTGGGTTGCTCCCAGCCGCCGAATAACCTTTTGGACTATCTGAAGGAGAGAAATAGCTATAGCCAAGCTGCTTTACTAATTCACAGATGCTGAAATGGTAAAATCATCACTCTCCCGGCTAATCACACTCCAACGTGATCACTCTCCCGGGTGATCATTCCTCCCGGATCAGCCGGGAGAGAGTTGATTAACCGGAAGAGTGATCACCAGTGAAATTGATCAATCTGACCAAAATTTCAGTGCCCAATATTCCGTTTTTTGATTTGTTGTCCAAAATTCCAAAAAATTGGGGACCAAAGTCCCGAAAAACCTTGGAGACCAATCTCCAAATATATGGTTAATTATACTGGGCGCCAAAACATTAGGCGCCCAGACGTTCATTTTTAGTCGATTGATAAGACTATTACTGTATAAAGGACACATCGAATTACCCATCATGCCTTTAAATAAATTAATAGAATCAATAACATTTGCCAAAATTAAAAAAAATTTTTATCGCCACATTTTAAAAGTTAAACAAATTTAAAAATCCATTAAAATATACGGAAACACGTCTGAAATTTTTAAAAGTAAATTGAATTTTTGTAATTGAAAATAAAATTTTTGGTCCCAAAATAAAAAACAAAATCTAGAAATTTGTTAAAAAGATTTTTGTTTAGCTATAAATCTAACACGATTAACTCTACATGTTTGACTGTAACTCTTCATATAATTATTTGAGCAAATCAATCTTGTTAGCTAAAATAATCTACACATCCAGAGCTTTCGATTGAAATAAAAATTATTCAAATCGGCCAAGAATTTAAAAAGTTATGATCGAAAATAGACCTCAACCCGTAACCAGTTATTTAAATATTCCTCTTTCCACGGAAATTTTATTTTTGGCGTTCTGTTTAATATTTATTACAAAATGACATTTGGTCCCAAAAAGAAATTTTTTGCAATTTAATTGTCGGGGTTGTTTTTAACTACTATTTACTTAATAATTTTTACTCGCTTTCAAAAAAATATTCTCTTTTTAATTAAAAATTTGTAACTTTAAAAATAAACTAAGGCAGCGACAAATGCAAAAATAAATCCAAAAATGGCCAAAAATAAAGGCAATGAGGAAAGGGCAAAGTCTACATATTGCATTTTGAATTTAAATTTTTATTTTACCATATTCCAAAATTACCGAAGCAACCCCCAAATATAAAAAAAACTTAAGAATTTAAAAAGTTATAATCCAAAATAGCTTTCGGCACTGAAACCAGGACTTTGGCCTATGTAAACTCTTTTGGAGAAAAAGAAAGGAGGAGAATTCGACACATGAACTTTGAATAGACTACCAAACTTTCATTGGTGGTTGTCATGAATAGATAACATTTCACATTGAGTGAATAACAAAAAAAAATTTTTTTTAATAAAAAAGCTACTTTTATCTAATGATTATATCATAATCGTAATTGTAAATATAACTTTAAAAAATAAAATACTGTATTTATTCTAATATAACCCACCTCCATTTTGTAAGGATTTGATAAAGAATGTGGTTAAAATAGAAATTAGGGACTTGTATTTTGAAATACAAGTCCCTAATAAAAAATACAAGTCCCCCCCCCCCCCTAGCGAGATTTGCTACTTCGGAAATCTCGCTGGGAAGGGGACATGGAAGTGAGACAGGGCTCCGTTTTGGTCTCTATGTAATAGAGATGTGGTTTTACTAGAATAAATACGATATTTGAATACCAAATTTTAAAAAATAATTTAAAAATAACCTAAGGTAATATTCAATTTCGTTCCCCCCTCCTTTTTTCCTTCCTCAAAGTATTACAAAATGGTCAGTCAAGATTAAGTTATAGAACTCGTGAGCTGAGTCGAATGACACCAAAGTCGACGTGATCCGACTTGATTTGACAAAAATATGACAAATCGTCGACTCCGGTAGGTCCAAATAATGTCATAACTTTGTCAAATCTTGTCCGATTACGTTGATTTCGATGTCATTCTACTCAGCTCGACGAGCTCTTTCGAATGAGCTATCATTTGGATAAAATTTTTTTAGTCCAAAAAATAACCCCTGTGGTTGTTCAATTTTCAGGGGTCTGTATCTTGGTCAAATCAGGTCCAATTTTTTTTTATTTTGGTGTCATTCGACACAGCTCGACGAGTTCTATAACTTAATCTTGATTGACCATTTTGTAATACTTTGAGGAAGGAAGGAGGGGGAACGAAATTGAATATTACCTAACCTAACAATAATAAATTTAACATATGTCTAAAATCAAAATATTGGGGTATAAAGCAAAAATTATCCAAAACGTAAAGAGCCCATCTCGATATAAGAGACAAAATCAAAGAAAGTCTTTCTAAAAAAATTTGACGAGCATTGACAAAGGTAGAAAGTTGAGAAGATGTTTTCTTGGCTCTTGTCCAGTTTATGCGTCCAATCGACTTTTATGCGTCCAATGAAAGTTTATGCGTCCAATCAAAAGAAAATTG
The DNA here is from genome assembly GCA_036172945.1 of Meloidogyne incognita. NCBI lineage: Eukaryota > Metazoa > Nematoda > Chromadorea > Rhabditida > Meloidogynidae > Meloidogyne > Meloidogyne incognita. Next base: position 6,723,484 of record JARQAC010000011.1, on the reverse strand, counting down.
GATTTTTCTTTATATTTTCAAGTTGAGGTTGGGTTTTTTAACATTTATTCATGTTCGGGACCTACGCCCACTGGGTCTGGGACCATTCCTTGCCCTATCCCTCGAAATTTCGGAAAGTTGTAGCCAATTTTTAAAAATTTCGGAAAATCAATTATAACTTTCCGAAATTTCGAGGGATAGGGCAAGGAATGGTCCCAGACCCAGTGGGCGTAGGTCCCGAACATGAATAAATGTTAAAAAACCCAACCTCAACTTGAAAATATAAAGAAAAATCCAATTTTCTTTTGATTGGACGCATAAACTTTCATTGGACGCATAAAAGTCGATTGGACGCATAAACTGGACAAGAGCCGTTTTCTTTTGGATATTTACGGTTCCATTCGATAGCTTAGAAATTTACTTTAAGCAACATAGGCAAAATAAAAAAATTTTTATCCACATTTTCGCGATTAAGTACCGATCACTGAATTTCTCTCCTTCTTCTCTCCTTTCTTGGCTTTTAAACTTTTAGTTTTTAAAAACTTATTTTGCCTAGTTTTAGTGTTTAATATAAACAAAAATTCAAAAATTAAAAACAGGCCCATTTAAAATCTAAAAAACTACCCCAAAATCGCAAAAAAAAACTCCTTCACAATTTCGTTTTTTGACTTAGTCATCCGATATTTGCAAACTTTTGTTACATTTTAATATTGTGGAGAACTTGAACTGCCTGATTGTCCTGGTGCGTAGTAGCCAAACTGGCCTGGTACATAGTAGCCATACTGGGCTGGAGGAGAGTAGCCTGGTTGTCCTGTATGGTATTGATAACCTTAAATTAATATTTTTTACTATATACAATAAGGATGGCTGATAGTTGGAAATCTTCGGATATCCGATCCCGATATCCGAACCGAAAATTTCCGGATATCCGGATCCGCCAACCTTAATCTACAGATAAACAGAGATCAAGAGAAAATTTTGGATGACCCGAAATTGAAAGTCTCTCGACTCATCTTTATGAGATTAAGTCATGAATCTGAGAAAATGAGTAACAGCACTGTAAGAACGGTCTCACTCGGATATGGATGATGCCATGGTGGAGTGTTATAGCTTCCAGATTGTCCTTGCTGTCCATGTTGATCATCCTCATCAGATTCTTCATCTTCTTCTTTCTCATCACCGCCATCATCACCACTATCATCATCATCTTCTTCGTTATGCCCACTCTCATGTTCTGACTCTTCCATTTCACTTTGATTTTCACTTCTTTTTAGGCTTTGTAGCGGAGTTGGGTCAATCGACAATTCGCCATACCCGGCCGGAGTTTCTGTTTCACCTCTCAAACGGAACTTCTCCCAATTAAAATAAAAAATTTTTCCTAGAATTGTATTGAAGAATTTAGTATCTGTCGTATCGTCTCTTTTCTGTTCTACACGATCTATACAGTATTTTACCTTAAATTTTTTTTTAATTTTGGCGATTTTTAAATTATCAAAGAGGGAAATTTTTGTCCTTTGCTCATTTTTTGGGCAGAAATAATATTTTAGATAAAGAAACATTTTATTTTTCAGACAGCCCTGTTCAAAAATAAGATTTCTTCCTTTTTCATAAAGGATCAGAAAGGGGGCTTGAAGGCCAAAAAAGGGGCAAATGTCTCCCAAATCAGAGTAATGATTGTTTCGATTTCTCGCTGGAGAGGGTAATTATTAGGGAGGATGTGCTGGATTTAGGGTATATTTCAATCCAATTGAAGCGAAATTGATTTATTTTTTGATATTTTTTTAAATATTTTTAATGTTTGCGTAAATAACTAGGGGGTACTTATTTTAGAGAGGGTATTATTTCAGCATTTACAGTAATTCAATAAATATTCTTTAACTTGAATTTTTTAAAAAATTCCAAAATTCAAAAATAACCTTAATTAAACCATAAACTTGATCGAGAAACTTTTTCTTATCAAAATATTCATCCTTTTTTATTATTTCCATTGCAATTTTAATCTTGATTTGAATCTTTTCATCCTCCTCATATTTTTCAAAATAATCCCCATATTTTTCTATGTTTTTCTGTTTTTCGTGTAAATAAATTAAATAAATAATTGCTGGTTTTTCTGCAATTTGTAGTAAAGCAACGTTCATTTTTCCTACTTCTAGGGCTTTAAAGTGGTTTAAAATTAGTTTTAATAAATAATAAGGGCGGGCAAAAAAAGGCTCCAATACGAGTGCTTCTTCACCTTGATGAGCTGATGTGACCGGAATACCAGGGTATTCCGGATCCGATAATTTTGACCGATGTTATAGCTCCGCAATACCTCTTAGGTTGTACCCCCTCCCTGCCCATTAGTGATGTTCGAGAGTCAAAAAAAGCCGAGAGTCGAGACCGAGAATCAACCCTAAGACCGAGACCAAAACGAGAGTCGAGACCGAGACTCTCGAACATCACTACTGCCCATAGATAGCGGCTAAAATATACTTTGCTTGGAGCTACTGCTACTTGCTATTTCTTTCCCTTTCACACTTGTTTGTTGCTTTTTCATCTCATTTAAATATCTACTATTATTCTCCAAAAATTCTGATATTTTAGTAGATCCAACAAATTCATCGACATACTTAAATTAAACAAATTTAATTATTTTAACGGCTGAATTACAATTTTACAATTAGTTTAGACTTGGAACTGCTGAAATGGATTTTAAAAGGAGGAACCATCTCATTAATAATAGATATAAGTCTAGTGTGGAGAAGTGATCTTGCGAACTTAAAAAAACTTCTAAAACCGAAATTTCGAGACAACTTTGGTTCGGTTATATCGGGTTGCTTTTAAATTGTCCCGAACCGAGTGATCTGTTTGGGGAAGAGGGATGTTAGGTATCGGGATTTAGAGAAAAACCCGGGATCGGGATTTTGGAATGGTGATCCCGGATCCCGTCTCGGTCTCGGGATCATCCAAAACCGGGATCGGGATTCACCTTTCGGTCTCGGGATCAGAAAAATCGGGATCGGGATTCAAAAAACCCGGGATAATCCCGCCCGATCCCGACCGGGATCCCGATCCCGGCCAACTCTAGTTTGGAGAAGAGGGATGTTAGGTATCGGGCTCGGGGAATAGCCTAAACTCATCGACAGCCAGAGATAAGGAATTGATGTTGCCTATTTACGAAAATAATCCTCACATCCCGGGTTTTCAAATGGTAAAAGATTTATTCGGATTGATTGAAACCCGAAGAGTTATGGCCTAACCTCAATGATCCCACTCCCTTTACGCTAGGGGTGTGCCAGTTTCGAGTGTCTCTTTTTAAATCTGTTTCGGCACACCCCCTGCTTTACGGCTAATTTAATTGAAATAAAATGACCTGAAAAAACTTTATAATGTATTTATAGTTATCAGCAATCTCCTCCCATATTAGTTCACTTAGTTTTTCAAAATTCAATTTAGATTTTATATCTTTCACGGGCAAGATTAAAGACTTTACAGCCTTAATAATTCCGCTACTTTTTTTCCGTTCGTCTCTGCCAGGTTTTTTAACTAAAAATTTTATTAAAAGACAGGTACGATTTTGAACTTATACATAATTACCCTTTTAGGTATCCACCCACATTTATTCGCAAGCGAACAATAGGGAAAAGTTCATCTATAAAACCAAACGATGAGCGAGACGCGTGCCTAGTTTTTATAGTTAATCCAATCCGAATGAATCTTATATCTTTCGAATGCTTTTTCCCAACTGGATTGATCAAGTCTGACTGCCCATTAAAAAGTTACAAGTTGTCAAGTGTGAAAAACAACGATTTCGGTCACTTAACGACTTGTAACTTTTTAATCGACGATCAGATCTGATCCATCCAGTTGAAAAAAAGATGGTGCTTATCTAGGGCTTTCGAATGATATGATCATTCGGATTAAAGCACAAAAAGTTATAGACGATCAAATTCGGCTGGTCCGGCATTACTAAACTGGCCACATTTCCACGATTTAAATTTTTAAAAATATTTTTTTACCTTTCTCTTCAAATTCAGGCATTTTCAAATCTTTTCCAGCTAATTTTTTTGCTTTTAATACTATTTTATGGTATGTGTTATAATAATCTGTACGTATCGCTTCCAAAAATTCCCTGTTTTCTTTCATATAATTTTGAAATTCTGCTGATTCAAATTTTGAAAGACTTTGATTAACATCAAAACTTAAGTTAATAAATGTATACAACCAGATCGGGTATACAATCAAACCCCAAGGTACATCTTGGGCAAAGCTATGACTTTGTTAAAAATTTTCAAATCCGGGATGTACTGGTTGCTATATTTGAGGTTATTATATATAGCTTAACTCGGGTTCTACTATTCTGGGGACTTGTATTAGACTGAATTACATTATTCAAATATTTACTATTTCATTTTATTCAATTTATTTATACTCCATATAAATATGGGCACAATAATAAGGGAGAGAGATGGCTAGTAGGGTTGTTCCCCGACGGGGGGGAGGGCCACGGGGAAAATTTTCGGGGAGGCAGCGCCACGGGGGGGGGGGGGGACGGGGAAAATTTTTTAATTTTTACGGGGGGGGGAAGGGGACGGGGACGGGGAATTTTCAAAAAATCTCTCAAATTCCCCGACTTTCGGGGACGGGGACGGGGTACAACCCTAATGGCTAGGCCAAATCTTCTAATAATGAGGAAAAGGCTGGGTATTTATAGAGACAATTTAAGGGTCAAAATATAAATGGAAAGTGAATAACAAAGTTAAGATAAGAGTAGAGATTTGGATGTGAATGTCGGGAGACCTTTATAATTAGAAATAGGTCACTTTATATTTGCATGTGAAAATGCAAATTGTTTATTTGATTAAGCGAATGCAGCACCGGGTATCCGAAATTTTCGGTTCGGATACCGGATCCGGATATGCGAAGATTTACAACGGTACATTGGTACATTGGCATCTACGGTACATTGGCATGGGAAGAAAAAAAGGAGAGCAGGTCGGCTATACTATTACCCGAGTTTGACTATAAGGCAAGTATCGTAGATTATCCCAATCTAATTTTTCTAATTGAAGCGACAAACTAGTACACCCTCAAAGATTGGAAAGTCTGAAACAAATAAATTCCCCATCCTCCTCGTGCCGTTGAAATATTATTAATTAATTTTACTTACCTTTGATCGATGATCTAAAAAATAAAAGTAGTAGTTACTTTAAGTATAGTCGGAGAAGATTTTAAGTATAGTTGGACCCGAATTCGAGAAGGTCAGCCACCTTTGGAGCTGACCTCCTGGGTCGGTTGACCACTAGGGTGTTGACCTACAGGGTGATGACCAGAAAGCTTGAACTCGTTCAAAATATTTTTTCCGTCCCGGGTCGGATTTTTCCGAAAATTTTGAATAATTATAGCAACCTTATCAAGTATTTTTTTCTCACGTTCAGAGTACTCTTCAATTTCCCCTTGAATTTTATCAAGTGTTTCAGGTTTAAATTTAAATCTTTTACTCATAAAACGACGTTTTATCGAATCATATATTCCAAATTTTAATTGTTCAATTTCAACAATTTCTTTTAAATTTTCATAATCCGCTAAATAATAGCTACTATTAATCTCTCCGACAATTTCTTTTATCTGATTTTTTTTAGTTTCCAACTCTGTGTAATAATCCAAGTTCGAAAGCGTTTTTAGTTCTTTCATTGCTTCTTTATAATCGGCTACATGTTCTTAAATTAAAAAATAAATATCGTAAGGAAAAAAGGGAGATCCAGTTAGCTAAATAGAGGTCGGCGCGGGACGGGATTTCGCGCGGGATTTTGCGGGGTCCCGCTCCCGCAATCCCGCACTTTTTTCGATTTGCGGGATTTTGCGTGATGCGGGATTTATCCCGCGGGATCCCGTCTCGCAAAGATTTTTAAAAAAAAACCCGCATGCGGGTTCCCGCAAACACGATTTTGCCGACCTCTACCTCTGAAACGTTGACTAGGCGCGATTAAGGTTGTATATTATTTAAACCGTATATTATTTAAAATCTATTTTGACCTTTTCTATTTTTGAAAAATTTGACAGTTTCTTTAACTCCTTTTGAAATGTTCCTTCCTTTTTCACGAATATCTTTGAAGCTCTTTGAAGTTGATTCAGCAAATTGCTCGAGAGCATCCTTAGAGGAATTTCCGGCAGAAAATTGAACATGGCCTTTTTCCTCTTTATCTTTCTTACTTAACTTTCGACCTCGCCCTCCAAGTATTTCAATGGCCATAACCAACAAAATAATTAATAAAAGAAAAAATGTCCAAGGATACATTTTTCTTTTTTATTTTTTTTTAAATTAAAAAAAATTTTTTCTCAATTTTTTTTTTGAATTTGTTTAATGGAAAATTTTTTTTTAATTAAATGTAAATTTCTCCCCTCCTATATGTATGTATGTATATTTATTAAAGGTGGGAGGAGGCATTTTAATTAAGAGGTAGAGAGAGGCAAGAGAGGCAAGATGGTGGGGTGTGACGTTTGGCCGCGGGCATGGGCGTGAGGTTATGAAATAATTTGAAAATTTTTAAAAGCTGACATTTAGAGTTTCAAAATTGTAAGGGAGGCATTGTAGAGAGAAGTCTCAAATTCCTTGCCCTTCAGAAAAAAAAACTGGCGTATCTGAGAAATCTTCAGAATCCAGTAGTGATGTTCGGGAGTGAAAAAAAGCCGAGAGTCGAGAGCCGAGACCGAGACCGGGAATCGACCCCGAGACCGAGTCTCGGGTCGAGACCGAGAGTCGAGACCGAGAGTCGAGACGAGAGATTAGGTGGGTTATCACTTGATATACCTCCTAATCCCCAAAAATCCATATATATCCTTCATAATCCTCCAAATCCCTTGAATCACCAAATCCTCATATAACTTTACTCCTTCTAAATTACCGATATCCACCTTAATCCACTGATATTCACATTAATCGCTTATAATTTCCTTATATCCCTCGATATCCCACCAACCCGAACGATTTTCTTTATCCCCCGATGCCAAGCACAAGTCCCTTTATGTTTATTTTAATCCTTAAAATTTCCAAATATCCCTCTTAACTTGAATCCACCTCTATATCCTTTCATATCCCCATAAGCCTCCGATATTCGACAACACCATTGATGCGATAATTCTTGCATTTTGGAAGGGTTTGGAGCCATAAATCCTCCAACCATTTTCTGCGCCGCAGGCGAAAATTTTGAGAAGTTTGGAGGCCAAGAGCCAGATTTCTTTCATTTTCTGCGCGGAAGCTGAGATTTTGAGCTTATAGGGTGGATTTAAGCGCCGCAGGCGAAAATTTTGGAAAATTCATGACTACATTTAAATTTTTAACGTTTTTTCAAGTTTAAAAAATTAAAAAAATATGTTTACATATTTAAAATCAATGATTAAAAGCATTCATTTTAGAAGAGAAGTATTTTTCAGATTATTTCCATGCTTAGAGTCGAACCCCCTCCTATCAAAATATCTAAGTGTGCAAAGTCAGTCACCCTAACCACTCAACCATCGACCAACAAAAGGAAAATGGAAAAAATATAAATATTTCTTTCCCTTTTCCTTAAAAAAAATAAATGTCAAAGTACGCAAGGTACGAGTAAAATTCAAAAAATTTCCGTCATTAGGGGTGTAAATTTAGTCTCGTTTTCCGAGACTAAAACACCGAGACCGAGAGGTCAAAAAACCCGGGAAATTTCCCGACTCGGGAACCGAGACCGAGAGTCTCGAACATCACTAGAATCCATATATATGCGGACATTTCTGTATGGACATATCGAGAGGTTCTAGTGCACGGGCAGTTACTCTACTGATTTCAGGACCTCCGGCCAGTAGGTCTAGGATAGTAACCACAAACAGTCTCACTGGTACTTTCGGTTAGGGAGAGAAGGATAAGAGCAAAAGTAGGGTCCGGGTATTGCAGCGGGGTTTTGTTCTTGAATCTTGACTCTCAAGATTTTGATTTCAACTTTTTTGAGCTTTGAAAAATACACACCCTAAAAAAGTTATGGAGAAGTTTGAAGCAAGTTAAGGCGTTTTGAGTCTTGTTAATTTTTGGTCATGAGCCTGGGGGGTCTCGAGTCTTAGAAAATTCTCGGTCTTGGACAACTCTACCAACCCTTTTGACAACTTTAAAATTGTTTTTGCGATACTTTGCTTTCTTGAAGGCCCGAATAATCTCCGCAACTTCCAGAATATAAAAAATTAATATTTTAAGCAAGAAATTATTTAAATGTTTAAAAATTTAGCAAGTCGGCGCCCAAACTTTTGGGCGCCCAAAAAACATTTTTGTCGTTTTATTGGACCCTCTGTCTATAAAAAAAATAAAGACCACGTTGAATAGCTATATGCCTTTAAATAAATTAATAGAATCAATAACATAAAGCTGCTAAAAAAATTTTTTAAGAGAGGCTTTGGCGGAAATTTTGAAAGAAATTTTTAATTGCATCGTTTTAAGTGTTATACAAAGTTAAGAAATTGGAAAAAATATAAAGGGAAACTTTAGAAATGTTTTGAAATTTTGATTTTCACTCCGAAAGTTTTGAAAAATACTTTCCATTTTCAAAGATCCGCCTCTAGTGATTTTAGCATAGAAATTTTAAGGGGGTAAAACATCATTCTACTTGTTTGGCTGTAACTTTTTATGTGATTATCTGGTCAGATCAATCCTTTTAGTAATAATAATCTACACATTCCGAGCTTTCGATTGGTGTAAAAATTATTCAAATCGGCCAAGAATTTAAAAAGTTATGATCCAAAATAGACCTCAACCCTGAAACCCTCATTTAAATATTTCTCTTTCCACGGAAATTTTATTTTTGGCGTTCTGTTTAATATTTATAGAAAAATGACATTTGATCCCAATTAAAATTTTTATCGATTTACTTGTTTTATGTTTTCTATTGTCTTGCGGGATTGTGTTTTTAACTGTTTTCTTTCAAGTTTGACTCATTTTTAGGGAAGATATCAGTCTATTTAACTAAAAAATGGTCTCCGTCAACGGCAAAAAAGTGAAGATTGTCAAGAAACGAACTCGCCGTTTTACTCGACATGAATCTGACCGCTACATTCGTGTCAAACCAAATTGGCGCAAACCTAAGGGTATTGATAACCGTGTAAGACGCCGTTTCAAAGGCCAACGGAAGATGCCAAAGATTGGTTATCGAAATGCTCGAGTGACACGTCATATGTTGCCTAGCGGTTTTCGAAAAGTTTTGATCCACAACGTTAAGGTTTTTTATTTTATTTTTTGATTTTGTTTTTAAGGAGGGGTGAGAGCTCTTTCTGGAGATTTTTATTTAGTTTAGGGTTTCCCTAATGTTTACTGGGTCTTGCCTCGCTTCCGATTACAAAAACTGGGTTGTCGTCTCAGGGCGAATTCTTTCTAGGTAATTTGTCACCAAATTAAGGCATCATTTCAAATATCAAGCTTTCGCTGGAATATGAAGCTTTAAGTTACATTGAACTAAACCCGAATTCGATCCCCTTTTGTAAAAATTGTGATCAGCCGGAAGAGGAATCTAGCTGATTTGAGTAGGGGCCAGCACTTGGCTTTTTCCCGAGTCCAAACCCATTCCCGTAGTTTCTTTGGTTTAAGGTTTTTCTGGATGCCAACCCGTAGACTGACCCGTGTCATTGACCTGGCAGACCTTGGGCGATTCCAAGAGAATGGGTTTGGACTCTGGAAAAAGCTAGGTCCTGGCCCATACTACATCAGCACATTATTTCCCGATTCCAACCCGAAGACCGACTCCTTTTCAATGACCTGGCTGACCTTGGGCGATTCCAGACTTTCTAAAAGTCTCGCTTTCTAACTTTAGGGAAAGGAAAATTACAACACTAATAAAACTTGTTTTTTAAGGATTTGGATGTTCTTCTAATGCAAAACAAGCAATATTGTGGGGAAATTGGGCATGCTGTTAGCTCAAAGAAGCGAAAGGATATTGTTGAACGGGTATATTTTTTTGTTTAAAAATTTTTTCTGAAATTTCTATTTTTAGGCAAAACAATTGCGAATTACTCTGACCAACGGCAACGCTCGTCTTCGTACAGAGGAGAATGAATAGAAGAAGAGTTTAAAAGTTAAATAAAGTTCAACACCCTTTTTTGTTGTTTCTGTTGAATTTTGAAATGGTTATTTTTGTTGCTTTGTCTAAAAATAAAAATTATTTGAAAATTTCTGTTTGATTCTAAAGGTTTTGAAAGCCTTTTAAATTTTATTTTTTAATTATTTTGTTTGCTTTTATTCATTTTCTGGATTTTTTCCTTTCAATTTTTTTCTGACGATTCGTTAGTTGAGGGATTTGTAAAGTTGTGGAGGGAATTTGGAGCTTGCCTAAGAATTTTTTGGTGGTGGGAATTCATTAATTGAGGGGATCCGGAATTTAAGAAGGGAATCTGGAGCCTTGGGTAGGATTCTGGATTACATTAATGTATCCAGACTTAATTTTTCTTTCATTGTTTTGCGTGTGTTTTCCTAAATTTTTCCCCCAAATTCTTCAAATTCGAGCATCTTTTTTGCATCCCAGACTTTGATAAAAAATTCTTTTACTAATTTAAAGATATTTAAGCCTTATATAAATAAATAAAAGATGCGACCTACACAAATTCTTATATTAGATGAAGAAGAGGAAACTCAAAATAATGGATCAAACGAGTCAATTCCTAACAGTTATTTGCGCTCTCAATCGCCAGGAATGCTGGGTACTCCAACTTCTGGATTGGTTAGTGGAAGAGAGGTTTATTTTCTATTTTAATTTTGTTGGAATTTGGGTTGTGGGTAGTTTTCGTTAAGTGAGCGGAAAACCTAAAAAGAACCACGGGGGTAGAGAACAGGGCATGGCCGAAAATTGGGGGTACAGATTAATAACTGGTAGTGAACAACCCAAGCAATCTGAGGGATTGGCTAGTAGCTAGTATTGGGCACTGCTGAAAATGAGGGTGCTGGTGCCTTTATGCAAAAAATGGACGGTCTATTACCAGCACCCTCATCTTCAGTAGTGCCTAGTATTGTCATCAAGCGGTCATTGATTAGTTGCCCCGTTTTTCTGTTAGGGTGGTTCTCGGCCCTCAGTTTTCGTTTTAGGTTGATTACTCAATCAAACAAAATTTATTTTTGAGACACTTTAGAGGACTTTGAAAATTTTGAGGAAAAGTTACCAAGTCTACACTTTAAAGAACTTTTTTGATGGGAAAACAATCAACTAAAAAATAATTTTTCAGCATCATGTAATGCATATTCAAAGTGGGCATTCACCTCGACAAAATGCCTTTAATTTTGGCTCAACTAAATGTATTGCTCAATCACCATCGAATAATACTGCTTCTCCGTTGCGTCGTAGACAACCACCACCGCCATTGCATTTATGCAATTCTGGAGAAAATAATAAAGGTTTTTACATTTTATAAACTTTGGGATAAGTTGAATATTCACCAACCTTTTTTTGTGGGTGTTGGTGTTCTACGGTGGGTGTAGGTCGCCAAAAAATTAGTCATTATTGGGGTAGATCTATATAATTCAAGTTTAGCTCTGTGGGAGATGGTTAGGCATCGATCCTTCAACCTCTCCCGATAGTTACTGCTAGAAGTGTTAATTCACCGCGTTTGTCGGTTCCTGAGAAATTTGATATCCGACCTTACTGTCAGGGAGTAAAGTTTACGGTCCGGATACCGAAATAGGAAAAAGTTCGTTCAGGAATTGAATATCTGAAAATTTCTCGGGAACGGCCAACCCTAGACAAATTCTAGTAAGTGCTAGCTGGGTCTCTTTTCCTTACAATGATTACTAAAAATACAAGTCTCCCCTAAATTTTCACCTTCTTCCCAATTTTTAATTTAAAGAATTTTTTGTAGCAATTCCAGCCCAGTCAAGACAAAGTATTTGGGTGCCGCGTCAATTTGCTTTTGCTTGTCCCAATTCTATGCCCATGCATCGACGACATTTACAACAAAGACAAATTTTATCTAATGCGATGATGCAACATTCAAATGACCAAAAATATGTGAGGAAAATAATTTTTTGTTGAAATTTTTGTGAGGTTATTTTAAAGTTTTTTGGCTGAAATATTTTGACTGTTTGGGGGTTTTTGCGGATTTTTTGATGTTCCCCCTAAATTTTCCTTTGGGTTAATTTAGTTTGTAAAACAAATCGTTCAAGGAAATCTGTGGTTAAGTTGGTATTACTCTTGGTTTTTACTTGTAAATTGTGTAAAGGCAATGATTAAATTTTATATTTAAACGCTTGTGAATGTCAATGATCAGAGCATTATGACTTTCGTTCTCATGAGCCTGTTTTTTAAACAATTTTTAATTCAAATTCTTTTTTTAGCCATAGTTTTATTTTGCTGGGTTTCCTTTAATTTTTCATGGATTTTTTTTTAACATTTGCGAACCCGGACTTGCGGATTAATATTTGTGGACTTTTTTTAAAAATGTGCCGCAAATATTTATTCGCAAATGTCGTCTTAAAAATTAAAAAGAAATTTATTTCCATTAAAAAATTTCCGTTTTTCCAGAATTATGAACAAAATTTTCAATATCACCACCATCCAACTTTACCTGTAACTCGTTCAAGTAGTATAGCAAGAACGGATGGTAACAATTCAACAAATAATAACAACAGCTTCCCTCAAACAACATTTAATAATTTACTTGACAATTCAAATACGGGAAGTCTGCCAAGATTAAATATTTGTAATAATAAAAATAATAATTATGAAGATGGAAGACAACAACATAATTTTCAACAAGTTGGAGGAGTAACTGGTGGTTCTGTTGGAAGGTTAGTGGAATTTTTTAAATTTTTTTAAGGGATTTTTTTTGGTTTTTGAGGGGTTTTTTAATATTTTGCCTTGCTTTTTTTAAAATTTTTTGTTGTCTTTCTTTTTAAATTTGATTTTTCTTAAATTTTTTCTAATTAAAAAAAATTTTTTTTTGTTTTTTATCGTTATTTTTATCTTGCCTAATTTATTTTACCTTTAATATGTATTTAATTATTTAATTTTATTTATTTTTCTATTTTATTTATTTTTCTATTGAGTAGTAGGCGACTACTGACCATCAATAAATATATACTGCTTAAAAAAGCTTCAATTAAAAATTATTTATATAAGCAGCTGCTTTTATTTTTTCCTATTCTAATTTCCTTTTATTAAAAATATGAACAGAAAATAACAAAAAAAACACAAATAAATAATGACCATTCTCTCGTCGCTTATTTGCTTTTTTTGGCCTAAATATATAAAATAAAAATAATAAACCTGTTGCGCTAAAAATATTTTTTGAGTATATATTTTTCTTTTACTCTCTATAAATGAATATACTAAATCAGAATTTTTTTTCAATTTCTGATTTGTTTTTCTAGTATAACATCAGAAGATTTTCCATAAAAATGTGTTTTTCCATTTTAAGTTTCTGATTTTTAATTTCTGATTTCTTTTTTTTATTTCTATTTTTAGTTCTGATTTTTTAATATTTTAATTTCTATTTCTGATTTTTTTGTTTCTTTTCTATTCTGAAGCAGTTTTTTTTTGTTGAGTTATTTTTATTTTAATAATATTATTATTTTTCAAAATTTTGCAAAAAAATTTTTTTTTAATCTTTTATTCTGCATTATTCATTATTATTATTTTTGGAATTTGACCTTTTTGTTTGCACTTTCTTTTTTAATTTTTATTCTTTGAAAAAGGTGCCTTGCATGGCTAATGGTCATTCAATATAGCTTTTATTTTAATTTTAAAATAAATTTTCTCTTTTATAAATGAAAATATTAAATACACTTTTATGTTTATTTTAGTGCCAAAATTTTAGAAAAATATTTTAAAGTGTATTTAAATTTGAGGACATTAATTATTCTAATGGTGTTTTTGGATTAGGGGAAGAATAAAGAAAATGGGGGGGGGGGAGATTTTAGCTATAAATGAGAGATTTTTCTATCAGTAATTGCCAAGGGGATTTTGCCAAGGTTTTGGGGATTTTGCCAATTAAATGCCAAGGTTTCGGTCTGGTTTTAAAAAAATTTCTTGAGTTCGGGTATCAGGTCGAAAAAAACATCGGGTTTTGGGTACCCGTGACATCCTTGCCTTAAAGGCGTATACTATGACGAGACTTTACTAGCATTTTTTCTTGAAAATAATAAATTTTTTAATAAAAAAAAAGCGAGAAAGTGCAAGGAAATTAACACAATACCACTTTTACCCACTACTAATGTTCTTTCTCCTCCAAATTTTCCCTCCTTTCTTGGCTTGTTCGTTTTTATTTTATTTATTTTTAATTTTCTTTTTTGTTAAAAAGCTTTTTATTTACCGCCTACTGCGTTATTTATTTTTTTTCAAAAATCCTTTCCCGTTCATTTTATTTTTGCATGGTTCGATGAGTTATAGGTCGCACAGACTGGGTAGAGACACTGGATTAGGGATTTTTAAGCTTTTTGTTTATTTGGATAAGCTAGTTGGATGTTGTTCTTTTTTACCTTTTTTTCAATAATAACAAGGCTTAAAAATTTTATTAAAAATTTTTTTGAGTATTTTTTTGATTATTTTTATTACAGTCGGTCCTCAAATTTTTGAATACTACTCCCCGGGCTGAGAAAATTTTTATAAGAAGGAGAGATATATTCTATTGGGGAGATATCGCTTTTTTTGTTGAATATATCCGAAAAATTATTTTTTTTCTTTTTCTATTAATTTCTTTGACTTTTTTTTTAGCTTTTTTTCGCGTATTTTCTAAAAAAAGATCTGCGCAAGCTAGAACAATAAAAATTGATTTATTCCATTTTATATTTATTTTTTTATTCCTGAATTTTTAATTAATTTATTTTTTAGATAGTTTTTGAAATTAATTTTAATTTATTTACTTAGATTTAAGCTGTCTATTTTTATTTTTTTGTATATTTTCAAATTTAAATATTTTTTAAAATCATCAAATTTTGTGTTTAAAAGCTAAATTTTTAAGTTTTGTTAATTTCTTTTTTTTTCAACTTCATCTCTATCCACTTAAAAAATTTTTCATTACAAACAAAAAATTATCTCTAAAAATAAAGATTTTTTATTTGCTTTATTTTTTCTATTATTATTAGTATTTTTTTAATATTCTATTAACAATTTTTTGTATGTTTTTTTTATTTCTTTTCGCAAACATTTTGGAATATTATTTAAGTATAGGGGAAGGAGGTTAAGCAAATTTTCTTTTTTCTTTTCATTTTTTTAGTTAGCAGTTTTTTTTGTCGGTTCTTTTTTTAAGCTATATTTTTGTTTGTAAAAAATTTTTTTTAATATTCGATTAAATTTTTATTTTTAATATTTACATATTTTTGGTGTTATTATTTTAATTAGAGACCGGGCCTAGACGAGGTCTCGAAAAAAAAATTCCTGATTATCGAGATCTATCTCCCAGTCCGGTCTCTAATTTTAATGTAATTTTTTTTAATATTTTTGAAAAAATTTTTTCTTTGGCGTTTTGTTTTTTTTATTATTATCATGCTCAATCTCTTTTTTTAAATTTAAACAACTGTTATATGCTTAAATAAAAATAAATGAAAATAGAAGAAATTAAATCTTTATTAATCAAAAAAAATATATATTTTACTTACTCTACTTTTTTGACACTCAAAAAAAAATTTTTTTTGTTCTTAAAATAGGAAAAGAGATTAATAAAAATTTTAAAATAGATATATCTAATATCAATTAATCTTTAAATATGTTTCCTGAAAAAATAAATGTTTTTTAATTTTTTTTAAGTTTATTTTTTTATGTATTTACTTAAAAAACATTTTTTTTTTTAACTTCATTTGTAACAAATTTTCTTCTATTTTTTTCTCTTACAATTTTTACCCTTGCTACTATATTTCTGATTTTTTAAAATATATTTTTAGAAATTAATTCTTGTAAAATAAAATTTTGGTTTTTGTTCAAATCAGAATTTTTAAGTTTTGCAGATTATTCTGATTTTAATTATTGTCTTTTCTTTGTGTTTCTTTTTTAATTCTGATTTTTTTAATTTATTTTATTATTTTTATTCTCGCATATTTTTAGCTATATTTTTAACACATGTTAGTATCATTTGCATTTTTGTTTGCGGCATAATAAGATTTTTAAAATATTTTTAAT
This sequence comes from Meloidogyne incognita, assembly GCA_036172945.1. NCBI lineage: Eukaryota > Metazoa > Nematoda > Chromadorea > Rhabditida > Meloidogynidae > Meloidogyne > Meloidogyne incognita. The sequence goes on along the minus strand of JARQAC010000011.1, from coordinate 6,707,417 downwards.
TTAGGTAAAAAATGACGTCTTCTTTCCTCCGTTCTCCCATTTTTTATTTATTCTTATTTAGAAAATTTTCCTTTTTTTTATTTTTTACGATCCAAAAACCACGAAACACTATCAGCTCCACTACCCCTCCCCCCTCTTATTTCTTTTATTATACCAAAACTACTGCTAACATATATAACTAAATTTGTTTGTTGTGTTAGCATATATTTTTTTATTTCTTTTCTTCCAAATTTCCTTTTTCCCCAAATTTTATAACAAACACACAAAACACGTCTTCGCCCACGTTAAATCCATATAAAAATAAAATAAAGATGATATTTTATATCTTTTTTAAATAAAATTTTTTTTTTGGGATTTTTTTAAATTTGTATTATAATAAGACAAGTTTTTTGATTTTTTAATAATTTTTTGACTATTTATTTCGACTTACTTCGGTCTATATTTTTCCCCTATTTCATCATTTATACTAGTTTTTTTTGAATTATTTTTTTTTAGTTTTGGGCTTTTTTTTAATATTTTTATTAAATTAGTAATATTTATCTAATTAATACATATTATTTTCATTTATTTCCGTTTTTACAATTCTCTGAATTTTTTTTCCTCATCTTTAGCACTTTTTTTAAAACACACAATTTCCCTTGAAATGTTTGGCCCTCTCTTCTCTTTTTTTCCCGACATATCTTTTTTTCTGAATGATGCTTAATATTCTTATCTCCATTTTAAGTAGTAACAATTTTTACGTAAAAAATTTTTTTCCTTCCTTTCCTTTTGTTTTCCCCAAAGGCTTTGAACTCTCTCCAAAATTGTCTCACATTTACACTTTTTTTTTACAAATTTTTGTTTCTTTTTTTTTTGAAAATAATCCTTTTCTTGTGAATTGCTTTAAAAAATTTTAAAATGTTTAGCTTTTCTTTTTTAATTTTTATTGTTAAAAAATATATTTTTTTAATTATTTTTTTAACTATAATAAAATTATGTTAAAATATGCGCGTCCTTGTAAATGAATTTTCCAGAAATTTTTAAACTTGTTTAAGGATCCTTGTATTTTTTCCGGAAATTCTTCATTTAAAAATTAAATATTTATTAAAAATCCGAAAAATGCTCTAATGTTTTTACTGAAATAACTTTAAAACCTTTCCGGAAACTTGTATTTTTTTATTTTCAAATTCCGGAATTATACGAAGTTTCTGGAACTATAACATTGTTTCCGGAATTATAAAGAAAAGTCGAGTTAATTTTTAAAATTAATAGTCGTGATTGTTTTAAAATTAAAAAAAACGATTTTTTAAATTAATATTCCCAATTTTTAACCTTTAGTATAGTTAATTTGATTGTGTTTTGTTACTATAAAAATACACAATTGAATTTTACTTTAAATTTAATAAAATTTTAAAAGGGAAAAAAACTTTTTTTTTGTCATCATTTTTATATTCTTTAAATTTTTTTATTATTTTATGATTTTTTGTGACTTCTTTTTTTTCTATTTTTATCTCCCCTTCTTTTTTCTCTCAATTTTAAATTTAATTTATGATTTTTTCTCTCAATTTTAAATTTAATTTATGATTTTTTTCTTTTCTCCTTTCAGAGAATTGCCTAAACATTTACTACTTAAACAGCAACCTAGTATTGGCGGTGGAAGTGCACATTCCTCTTCTTCTACTACTGCTACTGCTCCTGTTGGTGTTACGGAAATGCAATTACATACTGAATGGTCTGAACAGCAAAGGCGACGTCTTTATCGAATTGCTTTAAATTTTTTTAACAAGTAAGTAGAGGTAAATATGAAATTTCCGGAAATCTTCCCTCAACATAGTTAAACTTTGTGTTTTTTTCCGGAAATAGAATACTTATTTTCTTTATTTATTAAAAATCCGGAAATATATTCATATATTCATATTTTTCCGGAAACATGTGTATTTTATTTTTAAAATTTTCCGGACACTCCACACTTTTTGTGTTTTCCGGAAAGAATAATTAAAATAAACATTTTCAGGAAAACAGTAAAACATAAATAAAAACTTCCGGAAATGTTTAATAAATGTTTTTCCGGAAAAGTTGTGTTTTATTTTTTAAAAGCCGACAATATTTGTATTTTTCCGGAAATAAATTTAAAAAGTCCTTCGGAAACTTTATATATTTTATTTTAAATTCAGGAACCTTTTCAACTTTTCCTTAATTTTCCGGAAATAAATTGAAACTTTTCCGGTATTTTTATTTGTTTACTTTTTTTCTATAAATGTTTATTTTCCCATTATTTATTCCTCAAAACTTTTGAATTTGTATTTTTTGAATTTGTAAAGATTTTTGTGTTTTCCGGAAAATTTTTAATCTGTTAATTTTTCATTTTATATTTTTAAGAAAACCTGATCGTGGTATTCAATTACTTATTCGTTGGGGTTTTGTTGAAGAAAGTCCTTCAGTAATTGCTCGACTTTTTAGAGAAAGACGAGGTCTTTCACGACAAATGATTGGAGAATATTTGGGTACTCTTCGTTCACCTTTTCATAAAAAAGTTTTGGAGTAAGCGAGGAATTTTTATTTTATTTTTTTAATTTAAATTTTATTTAGACACTTCATTTCTGACCTTCCAATGCATAATGTTGAGATTGATATAGCTTTACGTCAATTGCTCAAACATTTTAGACTGCCTGGAGAAGCACAAAAAATTGACCATATTATTCAGGTTTTTTATAAAAAAAATTTTTATTGTTTAACTTTACTGATATTAAGTATCTCCTTGGGGTTTCACTTTTTTACATCCTGGGTTGCATCTGATTTTGTTTATGGGTTAGTTAGCTCCTTCCCCCTATTCAATCCAAAACTATCTAAAAAAGAATTTAAATTTGAAGTCAGAATTTTATCTGAAAAATTCTTTGAAAAATCGAATTTTCTAATCAGCCCTAATTGAGGATATGTTTCAGGGATGTCACGGGTTAAGAAAAATATCGGGTTGGTTTTCAAAATTTTCTTTAGATCGGTTTTGGGTCGAAAATATTTTTTTTTGGGTATTGGATTTCGGAAAAGCCGTGACATTCCTATTGGTAGTGTGGCTTATAATGAGTTTTGACTTCATTTTACCTTATATTTATCAAAATTATTAAATTAAAAAATTTTTTTTCAGACATTTGCTCACATTTATGTAGCTTACAACCCTCATCTTTCTTCAAAAAATGGTACTGATAGTATGTATATTTTGGCATTTGCTGTAATTATGTTAAACACTGATTTACACACACCTTCATTAAAAGACTCTAGAAGGATGAAATTGGATGAATTTATTAAAAATTTGTGTAGAGTGGAAGAAGGCAAAAATTTGGACAAGTTTGGATTTTTTTAACTTTTTTTTAATAATTTTTTTGATAATTTTGGAATTTGGAGGGGGTAGGGGGATATTTTTATTTTTCCTTTTTTCTCTTTTTTAACCTCTGACAACTTTAAAAAATAATAATTTGAAGGTTAAACGCGAACATCCACCTAGATTTAATCCCCTTTTTTGATTGATTGATTAATTTATATTAGTTGTTAGAGGAATTAAGAAAAAGGAAAATAGGAAAAGAAATAATAATGAGGTAGTCCCTTTAAGTTCAAAAATTTCCGAAATTGCTTTTTAAATTTGTTTAAAATGTTTTTGTTGATAATTTTGAGGAGGAGGGCTTCTTTACGACTTCTGACTAATTTATTTTTTAAATAAATTAATTTAGAAAAATAATTTTTTTTATTTTTAGAAAAATGCTTGCTGGTATTTATGAAAGGGTGAAAGAATTTGAATTTCGTACTGATCAGGACCATGTGTCTCAAGTATTGAAAATTGACCAATGCATTGTTTCTAAGGAGAAACAGGTAAATTTTATTCTTTTTTATTTTAAAAGGAAATAAAAATAGTTTAGAAAATTTTTTATACTATGAAAATTATTGGGCATGGTTTCGAATGTTTCTTATTTTATTTAAAAATTTTTTAAAAAATATTTGGGAGGTGTGGGGTTCGAACCCACGCGGCGATAAACGCCAACAGATCTTAAGTCTGTCTCCTTAACCACTCGGACAACCTCCCTCTTGCTAGTAATTTCTAAAAAGAGCTTTTCATTCATTTATTTCACAAGTGAAAGAGAGACTATTTTATTTTGTATTTTTTCTAGTGCGTTATTTTGGAGAAATTAATAAAAAATTTTCTAACTTTTAGTTGGAAATTTTAATTAAAATTTAAAAATTTTTAAAATTTATTTTTTTTAATAAATTTTTGTCCTTTTTATAATATTAAAAAATTTTTATTTTTCAAATAATCAAAAAAAATTTTTCATTTCAGAAGCTCACTGAACCTCATCGTAGACTTATCTCCCATTGTATTGTTCATCAAATAATAGACCAAAATAAGAAGCAATCTTCTTCAGCTCATATGCGTGAAATTATTCTTTTTAATGACATTATGCTTGTTTGTAAATTAATTGGTGGAAGGTTAATTTTTAAAAAATTTTCAAAAAAAATTTTTGCTAGGCCTAGGGGGTCTGAAAATATTTTTAAAATTTTTTATTCATTAAAAATATTTAAAAAATTATTAGGGAGGTGTGGGGTTCGAACCCACGCGGCGATAAACGCCAACAGATCTTAAGTCTGTCTCCTTAACCACTCGGACAACCTCCCATATGAACATTTTTAATTTATTTTGTCTGTTATTCTTTTATTTTGAAGCTCTCTTTATTTTATTTTAGAAAACGCTCAATTTCATCAAGTAATCGAATGGACCAATATCAACTTAGATATTTTAGTTTATTAATTGGTTTACATGTTCAAGAATTTCAAAATTCAATTTATCAACATGCTTTTTTACTTACCTTTCCTGATGGACAATCAATGATGTTTAATGCTAAAAATAATGATGACAGGTAATTCAAGAAATTTTCTGGGAGAAGATAAGAGATTTTTGAGAAAAAAAAATTTCAAAAAAATTTTTTTTCTCACAAAAAAATTTTTTTTTCTCACAAAAAATTTTTGTGAGAAAAAAAATTTTCAAAAAAATTTTTTTTGTGGGAAAAAATTTTTTTAACTAAGAAAAAAATTTCATTTAAAAAAGGTATTGCTTTGTGACTGATATCCGAGAATCAATTGCTGAATCAACTGAAATGGAACATTGGCGTATTCACTTGGAAATGGAACGGCAACAACATCAAAACAATCATTTGTCTGGAATTGGTGCTCGTTTGGCTGAACATGATTTTCAAATTGGGGGGCAACAAAGGGGAGTAATAACAACACCAACATCGACACCTACAAGTCAAAAACAGAATTTACATAGTATAAGTGTTGGAAGTTGTAACAATTCTTCGGCTGGGGCTATGACAAGTAAATTTTAATTTAATTAATTTGAAAACAAAATTTTCCGGAAAATATATGAAGCATTTATATCTTTTCTGGGAATATTAAATGTTTCCGGAATTGTTTTAAAATTATTTTTAATTTTCCGGAAGGAAGCATAAATACTAGCGAATGTCTTTCCGGAAGTATTTGAAAGCATATACGACTTTTCCGGAAATATAAAATTGATTTTCCGGAAGATAATTAAAAGCATTTACAATTTCCGGAAACCTGAAATTTTTACAAATGTTTTTTCCGGAAATAATATTTTTAATTTTCCGGAAACTTAAGTATCAATAAAAAAAATTTCCGGAATTGATTAAGAGCATTTACAATTATTTTCCGGAAACTAAATATATAACGAACAGTTTCCGGAATTGATATATTAAAATTATTTATATTTTTCCGGTTATATTCTACATATAATTATTCTTAATTTTCCGGAAACAAAATATTAATAGATGCTTTTCCGGAAATGATTAAAAGCGTTTACAATTAATTTCCGGAAACTAAATATATAATGAACGGTTTCCGGAAGTATTTATATTTTCCGGTTATATATGCTATAATTATATTTTTAATTTTCCGGAAACATAATTTTCCGGAAATATTATTATATATATTTTTCCGGAATTATTTATAAAACCTTTTCAGGTTTTAACTTTTCTCTTTAATTATTTTTTTTTCTCTAGTGGTAACCACAACAACTGTCGATAGCATTCAACGTGATTCTGGTCTTCCTGATATGGACTGCCATGCTTCATCTTCTGTTGGTCATTCCCATTCTACAATATCCTCAACTTCAATATCTCCATCCCCTGCTGACTTCACTTAAAAAAAGTTTTTTTTAAATAATTTTTTTGTTAAATCTTTTAATTATTTTTTTGTTGTCAAGTCTTTTTCGAGTATTTTATTTCTTTCATTTTTTTGGTATATTAAAATAGTAAAAAGAGAATTTTTTTTGGAAAAAGTAAAGGAGAATTTTTTTTGGAATTTTAACTGTAAATATAGGTCGTTACTAGTAATCGAGATTTTTGAAAAGCCTGGGCCTGTTCCTGGACTCTGGGGTTTGATTTACTGACCTGGGCCGGATCCTGGGCCTGTAGTCCAGGAAAAACCCCAGGAAGGTCGAAAAATGCCTGGGCTCTGGTTACAGGAAAACCCAGCCCTTTTCCAGACCCAGGTCGATCTCTAGTCGTCCAAAAATATATTCTAGTATATTTAAAATAAAAAGCATGATTCAATAACTGATTTTTCTTATTGTCTTTTTTTTGTTTTAGTCAGAAAATATATTATTAAATTAAAAAAAAGAACTTAAATATTTTATTTAAAAATCACTCCTAAAAATTATATTTTATTTAAGGAAAAAACACTTTCTTTCTCTCTCCTATATTCTGATTTTAATTTTTCTTTTTTTTTTAACTGATGATATTTTTTTGTTATTTCGTTTTTTTTGTTTTAGAGATTCAAACGTTTAGACAAAAAAACGAAGAATTTTAAATATTGGACCTGCGTTTGAATGTTTAAATATTTTAAAATTAGAGACTGGACAAAATTGAGAGAGAGACGAGAGAGGATCTCCAACAAAAATTTCTCTCGGTTATCGAGATTAATTTTTTCGAGATGTCTATACGTCACGGGTTATTCGATACCCGAAATCCTGGACTATTTTTTTCGACCAGAAACCCAATCCAAATTTTTTTTCAATCCATGACATTCTTGATTTTCACTACGACCTTCCAATGGTTCTGCCTCTAATTTTAAAATAAATTATTTTTAAATAAAAATTTGCTCTGCTCTTGCAATCATTTTTAAATAGAAAAATCTCTTTCAAGAAAACCATTTTAAAATTTTACTCTAAAAAATCCGCCCATAAATATTATATTTTTTGTTATTGTTTTTTTGTACGAATTGACAAATTTAAATATTATTTAATTTAATTGGGAAATTAAAGTTTTTAAAAAAATTTTAGAAAATTTTTTTCCAAGTTTTTAGCAAGAATTTCCAAAAAATTTCACCCTAATATATATAGGCCCATCCTAAATTTTTACGGAAAAGTTTTAGTGGAATTTTTAAAATTAATATAAAAACATTGTTTTTTTAAAAGAGTTTAATATCCCAAAATTACAAAAAAATCATTTTTTTTGTTTCAATTGTATGTTTTAAAATTTAAGAAAAAATCTAATGATGAGACCTTTTATATGTATGATTCTTTACTTATATATAAAAATGATTAAATATACATACATATTATATATTTAAAATTTATTTACAAATAAATATTAAAAAAATTATTATTTTATTTTTAAAAAGTTTAAATTTTTTTAAACTACCAAATTATACATATATTTAATTTTCAAGGTTATTTAAAAAATTATTTTTAAATAAATTTATTTTAAATTTATTACTTATGTTTATCCTCTCCCTGACTTTTAATTTTATTCTTTTTTTTTAATTTTTAGAATGCTTTAAAAATTTTAAAGTGAAGGTCATAAAAAAATATTTTTTTTAATATTCTAGAAAAAAATTTTTTTTTAATTTTTAAAAAATTTTTTGAAACGATTTTTTTGTAAAAAAATAATTCAGAATGTTAAAATGTTAAAAACACACACAAGCTGAATAAATGTTAAAACAAAAAATTAAAGGGAATTCTCCGTTCACTTTTACTTTTATAAGTAATCAATAAAATATCAAGTACTGACTAATTACCTACAATTTAAATTAAAAAAAACTTTTTTTCAGATTTTAATGTTTATTTCTTAATTCTTTTATTATTTAATTTATTCTAAAAACAACAACATCAATAAAAACATGGTTTGGATAAAACCGGAATATTTACTTTTTGGTCAAACATTTTGGTTTGTTTTTAATTTATAAAACATTAAAACATTTCTTACAAACATTCTGGAAAAATAAACTTTACGGAATATATCTCCGGAAAAAAGATTTGCAAGTTTCAATAAAACATCTTGCCGAACTTTACCGGAAGGTTTTTATAAAATTGTTTTTCCGGAAAAACATTCAAACATTGTTTTTATTTTTTATAAGCCTTCCGGAAAATTTTCGAGTTTTCATTAAAACATGTCAACAAACTTTTCCGGTAAGGAAACTTCATAAACACAACAAAACATTTCCCGAAAATTGTTTATATGTTTCGAACATTTTTCGGAATGTTTGTTCATATAATTGAAAATAAGTTTTTCCGGAAAACACTTACCTATTTTTAAAATGTTTCTTGTTTTATTTTTAAGGCAGAACGAACGCTCAAATCGATACTTTATTTTACAAAAGAGGAAAGGACATGATACTGGCAGTCCTTGTACAACAACCGAATTAATTGATGGACAACACGATCGACAGGTTTTTTAAAGGATTTTTCTAAATAAATTAAAAATAATTTTTTTCAAAAGAAGACAGGTTCAGTATCTACAAGAAATACCTCCACTAGTAGTGATGGAAATCAATCAAGTTTGGGTGCTCTTTTTGTTTCTACATTCGATGCAATATTTGACACGCGTCCACCTCCATATAGAATTCTTTATCAACGGGATTTGGAAGATGGCCAGATTGCTTATAGTTTGTTTTTTTCTCCTTTAATTTAATGTTTTTCCGGAAAGTGTTGTTCCGGAAAATGTTTTAATGATGTTTAGTATTTTTAAATTGTTTTCCGGAAAGGTTTATTCCTTATTGCTATTTGTTTTATTTGATCATGTTTTAAACAATTAAAACATTTTCCGGAAAATGTTTTAATTATTACTCTTTACCGGAAACCTTGTTTTATTTTTTTTCTAAATTTGTTTTCCGGAAAATTATTGTTTGTTTTGATTATATTTTGTTTCAAGGTCATATATTCTTCCGGAAAAACAATTTATTTTACGTGAACATGTTTTATAAATTAAAAACATTTTCCGGAAAGGAGAGTTTTGTTCTCTTTCTCTAAACATTGTTTTCCGGAAATGTTTGTATTTTATTTTGTAATATTTAAGTTATTGCTGTAGCTGTTGATTGGGAAGAAATAATAAAAGATTGGGATGTTTTGGAACAAACAATTATGCCTGTTTTAAACGCTCTAGAAGACAATGAAGAAGAATTGTGTAAATTTGTATTAAGCAAAATTGAGGGTTTATTGGCTTCTAAAAATGAAGAAATTGAAAAAAATAAAAAATTGGAGAATAATTTGGATAAAAATGAAGTAAAGAAGGAAGAAAGTAAATTGTTGATGTCTTCTTTAGATGGACAGGATGAGGAGGAAGACGAATTGGAACAAGTTACAAATGCAGCAATTCTTCGAAAATTTCAAAAACTTTTTGAAATGTCGGCAGATGAGAAACTTGTTAATTGTAAGTAATTTGAAAATGTTTTTTTTGTATTTTCCGGAATTTTATTTGTGTTTTCCGGAAATGTATTTTTTTTGTATTTTCCGGAATTTTATTTGTGTTTTCCGGAAATGTATTTTTTTTGTATTTTCCGGAAATTTATTTTCGTATTTTCCGGAATGTTTTGTGTGTTCTTGAATTTTACTTGTATTTTCCGGAAAATTTTTTTGTGTTTTCGATAGAATTCTTGTTCTAAAATTTAATTTTTCCCTTTCAGATTATTCCTGTAGTTATTGGAAAGGAAACAAGCCATTTCAAGGCAAATTATATTTATCAGTCAATTTTCTATGTTTTTATTCTTTTATTGTTGGAAATGAATTAATTGTTAAATTGAGATGGACAGATGTTTTGGTAATTTTAATTTCTTTTATATTTTTAATTTTCGAAAATTTTAGAAAATGTCTCACAACAATTCTATGCTTTCCAGAAGCCTTAATGTTGTAACTAAAGATGGGAGAAAACATGTTTTTTCTGTGTTTATGAACTTTGCTGATGCGTATGTTTTAATGTTTTTATTTTATTTATTTTATTCTGAAATTATTACAACTTGTTTTCCGGAAAAATAATCGTTTTCAGAAACATCCCGGAAAACAAGTTTATAAACAACATCTAAAGTATCTAAAATAAAGACTTCCGGAAAATGTTTTTGTATTTTACTAATGGTTAGTGTTTTGTGTTTTCCGGAAATGTTTTGTATTTTGTTTTTATTTAATTAAACATTTATTTTACTTGTTTTTCCGGAACATTTTTATTACTAAAATACAAAATGTTTTTCCGGAAATGTTTTACAAACAGAACAAACATGTTTTCCGGAAAGTTTGTTTTGTATTTTATTTAAACTAATTTTTACAAACATTCTTTTTTTTCAGTTATAAACATGCTTCACAACTTGCCAACTTTGCAATGAAACAACTTATAGAAGAAGAAGGTTTTTATGAAGATCCATCACTTCGCAGCAAATATTTACAAGCGCCAACAAGGAAACGTTCACAAAAATGTAGTGGTGTTACTTTTGTAAAAAAAGATTTGGAAGCAAAACAAAGGACAGACGCTTACAGGTGTGGTGAATTTTATTTTAATTTTTTTTATTTATCGGGGAAAATTTGGTCTAAAAATAAGCCTTTCTCTAATAATTTTAAATATTTTATAATTTTAATATTAATTATTTTTTTAAATTCTTTTCTATTTAATAATTTTAAAATGTTTTTCCGGAATGTTTGTCTAGTGTTTTAATGTTTTCCTCAATGTTCTTCATTTATTTATTTTATACAAGCATGTTTGTGTTTTTTGTGTTTCTTTTCCGGAATGTTTATTTTATTTGTTTTTATATTTCTAAACTTGTTTTCCGGAATGTTTGTCTTATGTTTTAATGTTTTCCGGAATGTTTCTTCACTAGTTTTATGACACTTGATTTCTGCTTTTTGCGCTTGTGTTTTCTTTAATGTTTCTTTTGTATTTTTTGTTTTTATGGCAAGCAGTGTTTTGTTTCAATTTTTATCTAAACATTTCTTTTTCTATTTTCAACTTATAATATCAAATCATCATTTTCATCATCAAATTCTTCCTGTCCATTTTTATATTGTGTTATGCCATAACTTATGTTTAAATCATTATCCATAGTTAAGTAACCAATTGTATAATTTTTTGTATTTAATAGTTTTGTTAATTGTTGGGAACGTTCATCATTTGGTTTCAAAACATTGACTAGCCATTTTAGTAACTAAATTAAATATTTGAATTATTAAATGTTTTCCGGAATGTGTTTCTTATTTTGAAATGTTTTTGTGAATTCGTTGTGTTTATATTTTAAACTTGTTTCCCATAATCTCTTTAAAAATGTTTTTCCGGAATGTTTTTGATATTTTGAAATGTTTTCCGGAAATATTGTTTTGTTCATGTTTTAAAGCTTGTTTTCCGGAATGTTTCTTGTATCTACATTTGTTTCATGTTTTGTATTTTATTTAAAAACAGAAACTTTTCCGGAATGTTTCGTTTTATGTTTCTCTCTTCTTTTATAATCTCACCCCAAACTAACCTCATCTGTACTCCTTTTTGTGCCTAAACTACAAAAATCTTCACTGTATTGTTTAAATAATTTTGCAACCAAAACTTTTTCTCCCTTCAAATCAACCTGTAAAAATTCACTACTCTTTAAGCATTGCCTTGCATTATCACTCAATTCATCATAAATTCCTTCAATAGAATAAGTACGGATTGGAGGGGTTGAACGTGTATAATTATTTAGGCCAAAGTGGGCAAGTGGTTCACCTCCGCGTATAATAAACTTGAAAAATTAATTTTTCTTGTGTTTTTTATGTTTTGTATTTTTGGTGTGTTTTTTGTGTTTTGTTTTTGTATTTTTTTATTTCGTTTTTTGTGTTTCGTTTTGTGTTTTCTGTATTTTTTGTATTTTGCTTGTTTGTATTTTTTGTGTTTTCTGTATTTATGTGTTTTATATTTTTTGGATTATGTATTTTTTGTGTTTTGCATTTTTGTGTTTTGTATTTTTAGTTTTTGTGTTTTATACTTTTTTGTTTTTCAGTTTGTATTTTTTACCTTATTTCTATAATCTTGTTCACCAAACGGTTTCCACAACATCCCCAAACCTGTATGATTACCACGCAAAATTCCATTAAAAATTGATTGTAATGAATAAAGGTGCCCTCCAATATTGTAATAAGTAAAATATAAATACTTTGAATTTGAAAATTTTTTTTAATTAAAAAAAATTTTTTTTGTTTACCTTTCTCCTTTGCCATATAGTTCCAGGTAATCCATATTTATAGCTTATATGTATCAACATTATATTGTATATATTTATAAATATTGCTAGTCTTTCTTGTTCATTAGCTTCAATCAAGTTTAAATAAGCTATTTCTTGGGCTAATGAAGCATATTCTGTTTGAAATGGTTCAAAATCGTCTAATAAATCTAGATGGACTGTCTGTAAAATTTGTTGTTTTTTTTTCTGATTTTTTAAGATTTTTTTGATTTTAATTTTATTCTGATTTTTTTCTGACTTTTTTAGAAGTTCATTTATATTATAAGTATGTTTGGGGCTCTTACCCTTGTATTTTCTGATAAAATTCTTTCATAAATTTTATCAATAACTGAAATAAATCTCTTGTTAAATTCTTTCACGTTTATTTTTGGCTTGTCTTCTACTTCAAAATTATTTATATCTTCATTTTCATCGTGTATCATATTTAAAGGCAATTTTTGATCACTTTCTCCATCCACAAGTTTGTAGTAACTTAATAATTGTTTATCTTGCTTTTGTTTATTTGTTTGTGTTTTCAAAACATTTTTTCGGTTAGAAACTTGTTCTGAACATGTTTTTTAATCGTTACAATATGTTTTCCTGAAAAGTTTTTGTTTAACAAGAAACATCTTTTACAAACATGTTTTGAAACTAAACCTACTGGTTTTAAAACTTGTTTTGAACATTTTTAATATTCTCAACATTGTTTTGTTTATATTGTGTTTTTGTGTTTTCCGTAAAATTTATTTAACATGAACATTTACAAACATGTATGAAAACATGTTTTTAAAACAAGTTTCAGTTATAAAAATATTCTCAACATCATTTTGTTTGTTTAATCCGTCATATTGTTTTTCCGGAAAACTTTTTCTGTTTAACCGGAAACTTTAAATTAGTTATTTTTATTTTACCGTTCTGTGCTAAATGATCTCCCCATTTCTGGTAATGTTGTCATTGAACGTCTTGATGTCATTGTTTCCCTATTATTTTCTTTCATCTGTTGTTCATCTATCATTGGTACAGGGCTTGTATTGTCAAAAGACCCGCTTCTTTTTTGTTCCATTAATTCTATAACATTCTCATCCAGTAAGTATTGCCCCTTTTGTATTGCTTCACTTCTGTCTTTAGAAAAAGAAAATTAATTTTATTAAAAAAAATTTTTATAAAATGTTTTTCAAAACAAAAATTTTTCCATACATTTTACTTGATTTCTAAATCGCTGTGCTCTTTCTTGTTGTGTTTTTTGTTCATGATTAGGTTTAGACATGTTTTTGTTTTGAAATGTTTGTTTATTAGTAAATATTAAATTAAAATTGAATGTATTTTCTGAAGCATTAATTATTGTATTTTTTGTATTTTTTAATGTTTTTGTGTATTTTCCGGAAAGGGGGGAATAATATTCGTTTACGGAAATGTTTGAATTATATATATTTTCCGGAAACATTACAATATAAACTTGAAGAAACATTTAATTATGTGTTTTCCGGAAAAGAAATGTTTTGTGTTTTAGAAATGTGTATTTTAAGTTTCCGCAATGTAAAAATGTATTTTCCGTAAATTTATTTAATTTTTTATGAGTGTAAAAGTTTAATTGTGTTTTTGTTCTTAATTTTATAGGACATAAGTTCTAATTAAATTTTAAGATTGTAAAATATCGACTTTTAAAAAAAACTTGCGCAGCGGCGCATTGCGAATATAAGGTTTTGTGAAACAAGTTGGTGTGTTTGTTATATTTTTATTTTCTCGTTAAAGAAAATAAAGAATCTCGTTTTATATTGATAATTTTATATTAATGTCTTTTATTGGACAAGTTGGGAATTTTTTTCTTATAAATAAAAATATTTTTTTTTCTATTTTATTTATTAGTCAACATTCTTCTCTCTCTTTTTAATAAAAAAACTTAATTTTTTCTATTTTTTTAAATTTTTTTTGTTAAGACAACTTTTGTAATTTTATATTTAAAAATATTTTTTTATAATGACGCATGTATTTCCTGTACTAAAAATTGTAAAATGTACCAGATGTGTTTGTTTGTGTGCGAATGTGTTTTTGTTAAAGAAGAAATTTTTTTGAATATTTTTAATATTTTTTTTCTCTCTAAAATGAATGTTTTTTTTCTTAAGGCCTTAAGATTTAAAAAAATTTTCTTTATTTTTCCCTATTAATTTAAAAAAATTTACATATTTTCTGATCTCTCATAAGCCACGTAACAAAATCTTCTCCTTTAAAAGCCTCCTTATAAATTATAATTCCTTGTGAAAGTGTCCATGTTTGATGTTCTCGTATAAGCCCAGCTCTTCTTATTTTTTGGGCAAAAATTTCCAATTCTTTTTTTCTTGTTCTACTCTCTTCACTTTCAGTTTCACTTCTTAATCTAATTGAAGGTAATCTTGTTAATTTTTTATTTTGTTGTTGATGAATAGGTGTTGATGCAACAACAATATCATTCATTTTCCTTATTAACTTTCATAATTAATTTTAAAAAAATTATATTTTTTTTTGCTAAAAAGAAAAAATTAATTTTGAATTTTTCTTTAAAAATCCTGCATTTTATTTAATTAATTAATGTTTAAATTTTTTCTGATATAATTAGGTATCTGATCTTTGTGCTTAACATTATAATAAAATAAAATATTTTTAATGTTTGTTTGCACATTAAAAATATTTTTTAAAAAATCATAAATTTATTTAAAAAATGTTTTTCTGAAGAAAATGTTATGTGTGTGGGAGAATAGGGAAAAAGGGTGATTGAGAAATGCTACAAAAAATCATTTTTCAAATTAATAAAAAAAAAGAAAAATTTTTGTTCGTATATAATGACGAATAAAGATTATAAGCACTTTCTTAGGAGAAAATTTTTTGAAATGATAAAAAAAATTATTTTTAATAATTTTTCTTTGTAATACATATTATCAGAATTTTTTTCTTTTAACAATACAATAATTAAAAATTAAGGTGTTTGTAGTTTTACAATTTTTTTGTTAATTGTAAAATGTGAAAACGTTTAACAGTTTGAAATTGTAGACTTGTAAAACTTATAAGTTGAGATTTGTAAAATAATTAAGTCTGATTTGTAATTGTGACGTCTAATTGCAAAATACTTCGAATTTGTTTTGTAAAAATTATAAGTGAACTATTTGTAAAAGTTTAAATAAACTTGAAAATTAAATAAAACTTGAGATTGTAAAACTTTTTATTGTTGCAAGTTAAAATAACGAATTGTAAAACTTGAATTTGATTTGTAATAACTTTATAATTTAAATTCACACTTGAGATTGTAAAACTTTAATTATAGAAACTTAAAAAAGTAAGACAAGACAAATATATTTTTTCCTTAAATCGTTCACATTTTGTTATTGTTTTTGTTACCTGTTTATATACACTTTTTATCTAAATATTTGATCATTCTTTCATTTTTTCCTTAAATATGTATTTTTCTACCAAATTTATTGAATCTTTTTCACTTTTTTTTGTTCATCTTTTAATTAAAAAAATATTATTTTTTCTAGATGCCTTTTCTCCCTCCCACATTCCGAACGTTTAGACGGTGATTTGCCATGTACTCTATATACTCCTTATGATCGCCGTTCTGTGCGTGGACGTCTCTATTTATCACCAAATTTTATTTGTTTTACTTCAAGGATTGAAAGACAAGTTTCTTTAGTTGTGAGTTTTTCATTTATAGTTTTAATATTTTTAATAAACTTGAAAATTAAATAAGAGATTAGAATTTGTAAGAACTTAAGTTTATAACAAGTTTATAACAACAACTCAGCATGTTGTAAAAACATTTGTAAAACTTTAAACTTGATCTGTAAAGATTATATTTGAAAAAAAGTTTTAATTTGTAAATAAACTTGAAAATAAAATAAAAACTTGAGATTGCGAATTTGAGAGTTGTTTAAAGCTTGAGAAAATAAATATTGAACTTAAAACTTTAATTATTTAATTTTAGTTGTTATTATGTGATGTTATTTCCATTGAAAAACAGAGAACATTTACTGATTGGTTGTCTGGTGGAATAAAAATATGTTTAAATCCTTCTCCCTTATTTAGTTTACAAGAAGAACAAATTAACAATGATACAAACAATAGAGAATTTTATTTTTCTGGATTGCATGAATTACCTAAAGTTTTGCAACGAATTCTAGAATTATGGGAATATTGCAAAAATAATGAACAAATTCGAGTTTGAAAAAAAAATAAAAAAAAATATTTAAATTTATTTTTTAGAAAAAATCAAAACAAAATCGTCGTCATTATAGCCCTCGTCAACCACTATCTGAACCTTTATATAAAACTTTTAATAATAATGCAAGGATTATTACAACATGTTCAAGTTTAAAAACATCTAAAGCATGGGAAAAACTTTTTCATGATTTTGGAAAGGATTATTCAATCTATAGAACTGTTGATATGCATCGTTTGTTGCTTGATGGTAAGGACTTTTTTGTTTTTAATGTTTTTAAGTTTAATCTCAAGTTTTGTTTTTCTTTTTTTAATGTTTACAAGTTCAATCTTGAGTTTCATAAAACATGTAGAAAGCAAAAACATTTTTAAGAATTTAAAACATAAACGTGTTTTTAAGTTTAATCTTAAGTTTTATTTTTCTTTCAAAACATGTTTCTTATTAAAATGTGTTATGTTTTGAGTTTAACAAGATGTTTGTGTTTTTGAATGTTTTAAGTTTAAGTTTTCTTTGTTATTTGTTTTATACTTGAAAATGTTTTTGTGTTTTAACCTTGATGTTTTTTTGTTTCAAGTTTGATCTTAAGGTGTTTTTATTTTCTTGTTTGCAAAATTAATTTTTAGTTGAAATCTTTCTATTTATTTAATTTTGTTTGTCTTGTTTGTTATGTTTTTGCATGTTTAAGTTTTATTTCCTTATATTTTGTTTCATGTTTTTAAAAATGATTTTATATTTTCTATATGTTTTTGTGTTTATAGTTGTTTTATTCAATGTTTTATTTAATTTTTTATTTTTTCTCAGGAGTTCCACCCGAGCACAAAGCCCGCATGTGGGGTATTTGCTCTGGCGCTTATTGTGAAATGCGTTTGAACCCAGGGGAATACCGTGCACTTGTTCGCAAAAGTCGTCGTTCTCAAGCATTTGCTGAGTTTACAATGGAAGAAATTGAACGTGACTTGCATCGGTGGGTGCGTTAATTTTTTGAAGGGATTAAACTATCAAATTTTATGTCAGGACAGTTCACCGAATTTTTTTATCAGGACAATTCACCGATAAATCGTATACGGTGAACTGTCTGAATTGTGAACTGTCCTAACGCCCTTTTAAAATACTTTTTTAGGTGATTACCAAATTTTTTTTTTAAGTTCACTTCCCGAACATCCAGCATTTCAGTGCGGAAGTATAGGAATCGACGCTCTTCGCCGTATTTTGTCTGCTTATGCTGTTCGTAATCCAACTATCGGTTACTGTCAAGCAATGAATATTGTTGCTGCTGTATTTTTGCTTTATGCACCAGAAGAATTAGCCTTTTGGTTATTGGTAGCAGTTTGTGAAAGACTTTTGCCGGATTATTATAATAATAAAGTTGTTGGTGCTCTTGTTGATCAAGGTGTGTTTTTTGAATTTTATGCCAGGACAATTCACCGATTTTTTTCTTGACAATTCACCCAAATCGCTCTCGGTTTATTGTCTGTTTTGTGAACTGTCCTATAATTATTATATTTTTTTCTAATTTTTAATTAAAAAAAAGGTGTTTTCTCTGATTTGGTTTCACAATCTTTACCTGAACTTCACTGTCATATGTTAAAATTACAATTAGACGATATGGTTGCACTTGGCTGGTTTTTAACAATTTTTCTTTCTGCAATTAAATTTGAAGCTGCTCTTCGTATTATTGATTTATTCTTCTTTGAAGGTTCCAAACTTATTTTTCAATTAGCATTGGAAATGCTTCGTCAGAATAAAAAGGCTATATTTGATGCTAAAGATGAGGGGGAGGTTGGTTGTTTGTTTGTTTTTGTATTTTTACTGTTTTCCGGAAAACATTTTGCTTCGTGTTTTGTTCACTTTAAAGCTTGTTCTCTTTCTTACTTTTTCAAGTTTATTTATTTATTTGGGAACTTGTATTTCTCTACTTGTGTTTTTCCGGAAAATTTTAAATATTTTTTCTGCTGTTTAAGTTTTCCGGAAACTTACAAATAAATTATTGTGTTTTCCTAAACATTCTAAAATTAACTTTCCGGAAAACTTGAACTCTTTTCTGTTATTAACTCTTATTTTTCCATTTGTGTTTTTCCGGAACTTTTAATTTAAATAATTCTTGTATTTTCTTAAAAATTTGAAAATTGACTTGTTTTTCCGGATTTTTTGTTTTGTTTGCTTATGGAAAACTGAAGCATTTTGTTATTAAACCAACTTAATTTTCCGGAAAATAAATTTAAGTTTTGCTTCATTTGTTTTAAATTTTAGGCGTTCCAAGCCCTCAATGCATTCACCGATAAAATTACAGATTCAAATGTGAGGAATAGCACTGAGGTAGTTAGTGAATAAATTTAAATTTATTTTTCAATTTATTTTTAAAATTTTTAGATATTTATTGGAGATTTATTGGCCAGTTCTTACAGCCATTTTTCTACCGTTTTTACAAATGAAAACATTGAACAACTGCGTTTTAAGAATCGCCTCAAGGTTGTACAAAAACTTGAAGAATGTCAGATGAGGTCAATTGTGAGAAGTGTTGGTTGTGATTGTAGATTAACTGAACAAGAGCTTCGAACATTATATAATGCTGTTAAGGTGTTTTATTTAATTTTATTTTTGTTTAAGGAAATAAAATTTCTTTTTAGGAGGAACATTTGCTTTCGTGGCGCGCTCGTCTTTCAACTACAAGTTATTTACGAACAACTCGTGGAATAGTGGAACGGTAATTTATTTTTAGTTGAAGAGACTTAAGTTGTGTGTTTTTGTGTTTTCCGGAAACTAATGTATTTTTAATTTCCCAAAACTTAAGATTTGTATTTTATTTTTTAGAAACTAATGTATTTTTGTTTCATCGGAAAACCTAAGTTTTGTATTTCTGTTTTCCGGAAACATTTTTAATTTTATGGAAAACTTAAGTTTTGTATTTTTGTTTTCCGGAAACATTTATTTTTTTACGAATAACTTAAGTTTTGTGTTTTTGTTTACCTCAGACATTTATTTTTAATTTTCCATAAACTTAAGTTTTGTATTTTATTTTCCGGAGCTAGGTATTTTTATTTTTAATCCTCAAAAACTTGAGTTTTTCTTTTGTCATTTACAAACATTATACATATTTTTAGTCCTCGTCAATTTCAATACATGCACTCACAATACCGATTAGATTTTGAATTATTTTCACTAATTTTGGGAAAATCATTGCCATGGCAGCCTGCCGATATTTTCTTTGTTCGTGCATTCCGTGTTGGTAGTTTATTTTTTTAATTTTCAATTTTATTTTTTTTTTTTCAACTTTTGTTATTTTTCATTTTTTGTTTAAAATTTTAGCTTTTGGATGTAAATATGACGGGTATTCTAACGTTTCGTGATTTGGCCTGTTTTTTGAGTACATTACTTCGAGATGAACCTACCGAAAAATTGACCTTGCTTTATAGGTACTATTTTTATTTTAAAAATATCCAAAAGAATTTAATTCTTAGATGTCACATTCCTCCAGCATTTAACATGTCTGATTTGGATGAGATTATTCCAAATTCTGTTGATGTTTCGACTGATGGTATGTTTGTTTAAATTTTGTTTTTTTAGTTGTTTTAAATTTGTTTTCATAAGAAACATGTTTTGTTTCTTTTATGTTTTATTTGTTTTTCCGGAAAAGTTGTTTAGTTTGTTTTTCAGAGAAATGTGTTTTGTTATTTTTAAAATGTTTTTGTTGTTTTTCCGGAAACTTGTTTTTATTAATTTGTTTGTTTCATGGAAAACATGTTTTATTTTTTTAATGTTTTAATTGTTTTCCGGAAAACTTGTTTAAGTTTTGTTCTTCTTCTAAACATAGTAAATTACTTTTTCCGGAATGTTTCAAATTTATTAACAACTTGTTTTTACATGTTTAACTTTTACTCAAACATTTTTAAATAAACAAGTTTTCAATTTTAGATAAACAAGAAGAATCATGTTTTGAAGCAGGCGATGTTTTAGGCAGCGATAATAATGCAACACCTGCAAAAACTGATGATGAAGCAACAACAAAAGATGAAACAAATAAAATTAACGAAGAAAACGATTTAATTAAAGAATGTGTCAACAATCCAATTATTAAAATGAGTGTTAGTTCTTCCCTCCCAATATTGGATAATCAACAACAACGACTATCTTCATCATCATCATCATTCTCACTTGGAACAACTTTATCTATTGTAAACAAATTTGTTTTTTAATTAAAAAAAATTTTTTTTAATTAATTAGGCAAGTACAAATGTCAACTTTAACAATAAAACAAAATTACCAGAAGAAGAAAATGTTAATAAATGGTTTCCATCGACCAAAACAGAACAAGAAGCAAACCAAAAAATTAATAATAAAAAATTAAAAAAACAAATTATAATAACTAGTTGTTCGTCTCCTTCAATTTCTACTACTACTGCTACAGCATTAACAATAAATGAAGATAATAATAATGCTCTTTTACGTTCTATGACTACAACAGATGAAACTTTTACTGAAGAAGAAAGTCGTAGCGAATTTAGTGGTAATTTTGTATTTTCTTGTATTTTTCCGGAAAATACAATTTTTTTCAGAATTTTCTTTATTAAACACGGATAACCGTCTTCTTCAACGACAAAAACTTTTAGACGAAAATGATAGCAAAACAGCAAATGTTTGCAACGCAAAAGTTAGGCCGGATAGGCCTTTACAAACACAACTTGAGCATATTAATCAAGTGGGTGATTTTTCTTAAAAACAAATTCCGGAAAACAAGTTTTTAGGAATCTTTCTATTTTTGTTTAAATAAATAAATAAACTTGTTTTAGAACTTGTTTTCCGGAAAAGTTATATTTTTCCGGAAAACAAGTTTATTTCTTTATTTTTATAAAATAAATAAAAATGTTTTCCGGAGAGTGTTTTTCCGGAAAAAATGTTTCCCGGAAAGCTTTCCGGAAAGTTTTCTAACTTCGATTTTTCCACAAAACAAAACTTGTTTGTTTCAGATTCAATTTATTCAATTTTGGAAAACAATTTATGATATGATTGGAAGCATGAATATATTAAATAATAATAATTTATATCCTTCTCCCTCAACATCTACACAAACTGAAGGAGCATTTTTATTACCTCCTCCTCATTTACCTTCTCAAGAAGAGGATGCAAATTTGTTTAATTCTTTAGCTTTTGCGGGTACTTTATTGTTACAGTTGGGAGATGCTAATAAAAATCATCGGTTAGAAGAAGAAAAAAAATTTTTTTTTGAAAATTTTTTTTATTTTTATTTTTTTCTATGGTCTTTAATTTTATTAAAATTCTGAAAAAAAATTTCAGAGAAAAATTTCAGGAAAAAAAAAATTATTTTGTTTAGAGAACAAGTAGAACGTCAAATAGTCGAAGCTCTAGGTGAAGATGCTAAAGCAACAATGTCTGTTGCAATGAATTTAGCTGAAGATGACGAAGACAACAACGACAAGGGAAAGAAACCTGGGGATTTAGATTCTTGGTTGCTTCTAATTTTTCTTTAAATTTTTAATAAAAATTTTTTTTCTAGTATTAAAGACGGTGAATGGCGTTTATCACTTCAACAAATTATTGCTACAGTTTTGGCTCAACCTTCTCTTGCAACATTTTTTGAAGGAAAATATCCTTTATTCCTATTAAACCAACAACAACAATCACCTTCTTGTAGTACAAATACATCAACAGCTTCTTCTCCTATTAAAACATTTCCAAATAATTAATAAAGTGAGTGTTTTTCCCTTAAAAACAAGTTTTCCTGAAAACAAGTTTTTGGTTGCGATTAATCTAACTCTATTTGTTTAAATGAATAAATAAACTTGTTTTCAGGAAAATTTATAAATTTTTCCGGAAAACTACTAGTTTGTTTTCTGACTTCAAATGTTTTTCCGGAAAAGTTTTATAAAAATACTTTCCGGAAATGTAGGCGTTTAAATTTCAAGCATCAATTTTCCGGAAAACAAGTTTATTTTTCTGAATAAACTTCAAAACTTGTTTCAGAAAAACTTGTTTTTAAAAATATAAAGTTATAAACCATTTATTTTTAGAAAATTTTTATTTTCATCTCTACTTTTGTCTTTTTTCTTCTAGATTCTTCTTCACTTTCTGTTTATTTACCATCCAAAAAAATTTTTTTTCAAATATCTGTATAAAATCAAACTCATATCAACAACAACAACATCTATTTTGGTAAAAAAAGTTTTTATTTAAATTCAATTTATTCCTCATGGGAATGCAATCAGTATGTAAACTTAAACCAAAAATATATAAATATATCTAGCTATTTATTTCACAAAATATCCATGTTTGCCTTCAAATGTATGTTTTTAAAAAAACATTTTTAATAATAATCTAAACATGTTTCTGTCTCTTCAATGTTTTTGTCTTATATGTTTGTTTTAAATTGTAAATTGTTTTAAAAACTTAAAACTTTTTTGTTTGTTTTATATGTTTTTCCGGGAATATCAGAATTATGTTTTTAAGCTGACTCTATTAAAACTTTCCGGAAAGTTCAGAATTAATTTTTTCCGGATATGTTCTCGTTAAATCTTTTTATAAAAATCAGAATTATTTTTCCGTAAAATATTTCCGGAACAATCAGAAATATTTTTCGAGCTTACTCTTCAAAAAATCTTCCCGGAAAACACAATTATACACTTTAAGGAAACATTTCCGGAACAATCAGAATTATTTTTTCCAAATGTGTTTTCGTTAAGTATTTCACTAATAATCAGAATTATGTCTATATTTTAACCTTCTCTATTATCATTTCCGAATTAATTTACTTCATCATACTTTATTAAACATTTAATTTTTTTGTATTAATGCCTTACAATTATCTTTTTACTTTAAACGTGTAATTGCCTCATACATACATTATTTTTTAAATTTAACTTTTTTCTGCTATACTTATCTAGTTCTTAAAAAGTATTTTTTTAATTTTATCAATCAAAAATTGTTTAGTTATTTTTACAAATTTTAAATAAATTATTCTAAAATTAAAAAAATCTTTTTTAAATTAGTTATCGGTTAAATTAATGAAAATTAAGGTTTTTTAGCTTATGATTTTAAATTAATTTCTAATTTTTTAGATCAATAATTATTAAAACGCAGATTTTCATTTTTTTACAACGGTCAATCACTCATTTTTCAATGGCTATTTTAATAAAAGGACCACACAAAAACAACAACAAATGCTTCTATCTTTAAATTTGCTTTGATTATTCTTTGCCATATTTTTCCATTAAGGTAAATTTATTAACTGATTTTTAAGTTATTAGTAAAATAAATTGTAAAACAAAAAGTTTGCAACTTTTTGCAGTTTTTAAAGTTTTACAATTTGTAAAAACTTCCTTTACATTTTAATATGATTTGTAAAACATTTTGCGAACTGAACTTTTTTACAATTTGTACTAAGTTTTATTTGTTTTACAATTTGTAAAAAATGTTTTTGCTATTCGTAAATAAATTGTAAAACTTTTGGATTTTTATTTTTACAAATTCTACAAACCTTTAATATTTTAATGATTTGTAAAACTTTATTAAAACTTTTTACAATTTGTATTAAGTTTATTTAATTTAAAATTTTTCTTTTACAATTTCAAATGACTAGCAATCAAAACAAAAACATTAACAACTCCAACAAACGGCAAAAACAACTTGGACGAATCTCCTCTCTTGGTTTATTGTTTCCTCAATCATTTAATAGTGCAAACAAGCAACAACAACACCAACATCCGATTGTCTATCGAGGCCGTAGTTGTGCAAATTTACTTCCTCCTCCTTCAAGAATTGAACAAAATGGTGAATTTTTTTATTTTTTAATAATATTGGGGGGTATAGATTAATTATTTAACCGGAAATGGAAAGGTAATTAAATGCAAAAAATATAAAAAGTTTTGGGTTGTCATGACATTATCTCTTTCATTTTTTTTTAAGAATGTATGTACTTTTAGAAATTTTCTTTTGTTTGGTTCTAATATTTCCTATTGGTCATTAATTCTTTTTAATTAAAAAAAGTGTTAATATAATAAGAAAGGGAAGGGGGGGGGGGTTGTCGTCATTATATATGTACTTATAGGTCCCCAAACATAATTTTCTTTTTTGTTTGTTTTTCTCTTCTTTCTCGTGTTTTTCTTAGAATTAGTTTTACAATTTGTAAAATTTTTACAATTTGCAAAAACTTTATTTCTTTGTTTTTATATCATTTGTAAAACTTTTTTCTAAAAATTAAAACTTTTTTACAATTTGTAATCAAGTTTTATTTGATTTTACAAATTGTAAAAACACTGCTCTTGCATTCTTAATTTTAAAACTTTTTTTACAATAAGCGTTGAGTTTTATTTAATTTTACAAATTGTAAAATCTGCTATTTTACATGATTTGTAATTTTGAAACATTCTTAAAAATTAAACTTGTTCTTAAATTCAAATTTGTTTTACAATTAAAGTTTTAAAATTTAATAATCTAATTAATTTAGCACTTCCACCTTTATTATGCACTCGTGTCAACAGTGAGAAATTTGTAAATTACATGAGTGGCTCTCCTCCACCACTTTTACCTAGTGACTTGAAGGATTCTTCACAATCATCATCATCACCTTCTTCTCAATCTATTCAAAAACAACAACAACAACATTACCAGAAAAAGCAAAACCAAAGGCGGCGGCCGTCCTCGGTTAGTGGAAGCAATGTAGATGCTATTTCTGTTGTGCGTCATGCTCCAATGTAAGTTTTGTAATTTTTTAAATTATTTTTGTATTTTCGAAAATTCTGATTTTTGTATTTTCGAGAATTCTGCTTTTTGTATTTTTTTATTTTTGTGTTTTACCTATGTTTCCCTTTCTGATTTTTTTGGTATTTTTGAAAATTCTGATTTTTGTATTTCTCGTTTGTATTTTTTATTTTTCCTTTAATTCTGGTTTTTTGTATTTTGTATTTTTTCTTTATTAATATACCCCAAATATTTTTAAAATTAATTGATCATTTTTACACTTAGTAAAACCTTTAAAAATTAACTCATCATTTTTAAAGATGATTTTTTTGTTTATTTGCTTTCTAAATAATTTTTTATTTTTCATAATATTTTCTAAGATATTCTTTTTTTAAATAAGAAATAATAACACAAAACAGCTGTTTATTTTTGGTGATTAAAAAGTTTTTTTTATTTTTTCTTTAGCAGCTGAATATTTCCCTAAAAATTATTTTTTTCGGAAAAACACATAAATACAATATGCTATTTTGCTGTTAAATACAAGACCAGAATTTTTAAAAATACAAAAATCAGAATTATTTAAATCTATAAACAAGAAGTGTCTAGAAATACAAAATCGGAATCAGAAAAATACAAAAATCAGAATTTTCGAGAAAACACAGAAATACAAAAATAAATATAGAATCAGAACCCGAAACAAACTAAATTAAAAAAAAATCAGAATTAAAAACGAAACACACTAGAATTCTTGAAAAATACAAGAAAAACAGAATTACCCTAAAATACAAAAATTAATTAAAATACACATTATATTAAATTAAATTTTTTTATTTTTCATGCATATTATTCATTTTTATCCATTCTCTCTCATCAATTTTTCTAAAAGTTTATCCCGAAAAGTTCCATTTATATAATTTTAGTATTTTTTTTCACTTTTCATTTTGTGATGTTTATTATTTTTTTTCCACATCAACACGCGCACTAATCCTTCCCCCCAACTTTCCCTATCCTAATCTAATTTTCGTTTATTTTTTTCTATTTTTCAACTTGGACGGGGAAAAAATAGAAAAGCTCTAGTAGTAATAAGCTAGTATACATATATTTTTTTATGTTTATATTTAGATAGGGAAAAGGGCAAAAATGAGTGTTAAAAGGGGTCTTGTACTCTAAAGCTTTTGCCATAATTTTTTTTGGTTTTTTAAACAAAGCCCAAAATTTTAAAATTTTTAATTTTTTGTTTACAAAATTTAAATAATTTTTCAAAATAGCTAATTTTTTTAATCAGAAACACCAAAAATTAAAAATTTCTGAGGGGATTCTATAAAAATGATTTTTTTTTTAATTTACTGATTTATTAATTTTTGGATTATTTTAGGATTTAGAAACTTGAAAAAAAAATTTATTTTTTATTTTTTAATTTTTGAATCCTTTTTTTTAGTGAAAACAATTTTCTCTCTAAATTAATATAGAAAGCCTCCCAAAAGTTTTTTTTATTTTTTTATTCTCAATTTCCCTCCATTATTATGCCATTTTTGCCTTTAGAGCCCCATATCATTTACATTAAAAACAGACAAAAATGGAGGGGAAGAAACCAGGACTAGACCACCACCACCACCACCAATATAGTCTACTTTAACAGGCATTCCTCCCACTTTTATTCCCTCTCGTTTTTATTTTTTAATTTTCAATTAAATAAAAAGGGAGGGGAAGATTGGCACGGCTCTTTAAAAAATAAATATTTAAATATATTCATTTATATTGGAACGGTGTCAAAAAATTTATTTTTTTTAAAATTATCCTATGAATATTTTTTGTGCTTAAAATTTTTGGATTTTTCTGAGTAAGAAAAAATTTTTTTCCAAATTTTTAAAAGTAGTATGATGACCTTATAGTAAAATGCCTCAGATATTAAATTGAAGGATATCTGTTTGTTTTAAATTTTGGCTTGGTTTCTTCTCCCCCTCCGCTGTGTTAGGGAAGTTGGGGTCTAAACGATCTAGATCTTATAATTAGATTTCCGACTTTATCAATTTTTACAAAAATTCTAAAGAATTTTTTTTCAATCCAATCTTTTTTCAAAAGAATTTTTTTAATAATTACAGATTAATTTTAAAAGATTAAAGAAGCCATTTAAAGGGGATTTTTTCCAATTTTTTTCCTTATCCTAAAATTAAGGAAAAAATTGAAGCGCTTTTAGAATATCTAAATTTATATTTGTATTTAAGTATATATTTAATTATTTTAGAAGCTTTTTAAAAAAAAATTTTTTTTAATTAATTTTAAAAAATCTCTTTTTTCATACAGCCACTTATTTTTAATCTTTTAATTTTCCTTCTTTTTTTAATAATTTTTTATTTAATTAATTTAATTTTATCCCTTTTTTGTCCTATAAATTCCATAAATCTTAATATTTAAAAATCCAAAAAAAATTTAAAAAATTAAAAAAAAACATTTTTTCCCAAGGCGACAATTTTCAACATCAACTACACCTATAACTACAATAATTTCCTCTCCTCCTTCAACCTCCCAACAACAAAAAGAAGAACAATTAAATTTAAAAATGTTTAAAAAAGACGAAAAAGAAGAAGAAGAAGAAAATACAACAACAACAACAAATTTAATTAATTGTAGCCTTAAAGAAAGTACAAGTTGTGGGGGTCAACAACACGAAATTGTAAAAAGACAAGTATCTAATTCGTTGGATGTTGAAATGGGGCATCCCAGAAGCAAGTTTTAATAAATAAAAAAATACAAGAAAATACAAAGAAAATACAGAAAAAATACATAAACTTAATAAAACAATAAAATCAAAATACAAAATCAGAATTTTGTATTTTTGTTGTTAATTTTAATGAAACACATAAAATTCTAATTTTATATAAAACTTGAAAATACAAAATAGGTAATTCTGATTTCTTATAAATATTTAAAAATAAAAATAATTCTAAAACTTGTTTAGATTCAAGTTTTAAAAGCATAATTCTGATTTTTAAAACAAAAAAAAACAAACAAACTTTGTTTCAAAACTTGTTTTTCAACTTTTTTCAAAACTTCAAACTTGTTTCTAAACTTGTTTTTTCTTTGTTTTATAACTAAAACTTGGATCTGAACAAGTTTAAATATTTAAAACTTATTAATGTCCAGATTCAAGTTTTATTAAAACTTGTTTTTAAACATTCTGATTTTTCTTTCTATTTTTCAATTAGTTCGTTCAACTAGTACATCAGGAACAGCTTCATCAGCTATTGATAGAAGAAGTGTTTCACAACATAATCAATTACAAGAGAAGGCGTCACTAAAAAGCAGTTTAAAAATTGAGGTGTTTTTATTTTTAAATTGAATGTTCAGATTCAAGTTTATTTTTTGATTTGAAAAAAATTCTGGTTTTTAACCTCAAACAAAATAAACTTGTCAAAACAAGTTTAAAACTTACTAATGTTTTGATTCAAGTTTTTAATTTTTTTACAACTTTAAATAAATAAACTTGAATCTGAACATTTAAATAAACTTGAATTTAAACCTGAATATTACAACTTGGATCTAAACATT
This sequence comes from Meloidogyne incognita, assembly GCA_036172945.1. NCBI lineage: Eukaryota > Metazoa > Nematoda > Chromadorea > Rhabditida > Meloidogynidae > Meloidogyne > Meloidogyne incognita. The sequence goes on along the minus strand of JARQAC010000011.1, from coordinate 6,678,502 downwards.
CAAATTAATATTAATTAAACAATGTTTTTAAGGATACCATTCTTCGATTAAATATTGGAGGAAGTTCTTATCGAATTAGAACTAGAAGCATTTTGAAACATGGAGCTGATACTTTGCTTGGACGGTGAGAAATGTTTTTTTAATTTTTTTAACATTTTAAAGTTTTATTCGAATGGACGAACAACATAGAAGGGCTTGGGCTGATGCTTATTTTGAAGAGGAAAGTGAATATTTTTTTGAGCGTGTCCCAAGATATTTTGATCCAGTCTATGATTTTTATGCTTCTGGAAAATTACATGTACCTAAGGATTTGTGTTTTGACAAGTTTATGGCGGAGGTGTTTTAAACTTTTTAAAATTAAAACTTGGAAATCAAATAATAAAACAAACTTGAATCTGAACATTTCAAAATTAATGTTGGAATGAATAGTAAAGTAAAACAAACTTGAGTACATTTAAAAATAAAACTTGAATCTAAACATTTAAATGTTCATATTCAAGTTTACTTTATTTGTTTCTATTTAATTAAACTTGGAAACATTAAGTTTTAATAAAATCAGAATTTATTTCGAACATTAAAAGAAATAGAACATGTTTTAAAACAAGTTTTTTAAAACTTGTTTTTAAAAAAACTTGTTAAGACAAACAAGTTGTTTTTAATGTTCGAATTAAATTCTGATTTCTCCTTTTTAATTCCCTTCTCTAAAGTCCTTTATGTTTTTCAGCTTCGTTTTTGGTCTGTTTCAAAAGCAAAAGTTGATCAGTGTTGTTCGCCTTTCGCCCAATATTATTTGTACAAAAAGACTAAAAATTTGGATACTCCTGTGGGTTTTTCTTTTTAAATTTATTTTTAAATTTTTAAAAATCATTTTTTAAATTAAATTTATACAAAAATTCTCTCTTAAGGATGATCTTCCAGGATTTTTAAAACACAAAACTTTTGACCCAGAAAGTTTTTTTTCTTCTGATTTTTTTTCTGATTTTTCTAATAGATTAACTAACCTTTTTCTCCCACCAAAACATATTCCTAACAATTTTCCTTTTATTTAATTTTAATGTTGTTACTTTTATACCCCTAAAAACCCTTAAAAACTTCAAATTTTTCCCTTAACTATTTTTTACTAAAATGTAAATAATTCTAGCAATTTTTGGGTGTGTTTTAATTATAAATTAAAATTTAAGAAATTTTTTTTCAGGAGAAAGATCATTTTATCGGTCTCCGTTGTGCTAAAGTACGTAGACGTTTGTGGTTGATACTTGAAGGTAAATTGATGTTTTTGAAACTTGAATCTGAACATGTTTACAACTTTAATTTTAAATAAACTTGGATCTGAACATGACAGGTTTATGTTTTTAAAACTCAGAATAAAACTTTAATTTAAACATTTAAATAAACTTAAATTTATATAAAAACATCTATAAAACATCAAACTTTATTTAATTTAAAATTCAAGTTTATTTGGATGTTTAAATTCAAGTTTTAAGAAAAGGTTTATTCTGATTTTTGATAACATATAATAGTAATGTTCAGATCCAAGTTTATTTAAAATTAAAATTATAAACTTGTTCATATTCAAGTTTTAAACTAAATAAACTTTAATTTTTAAATTAAAGGCCATTCCAACTCAAAATGGTGGAAATTTTTTGAAATAACTTCAACCTCCTTTGTAGTCCTTTCAATAACAGCGCTCATTTTGGCTAGTATGCCTGAATTTCAAGTGCCAGATAATTCAAATCAATTAAACACAATGTCTCTCGGAAAACACTCAACAAACCCAACTTACCCAAAAGTCAGTGGATTTACAATTTCAACAACAACGGTAAAATTAATTAGAAATTAAACTTGAAAACAATTAATTGTTTTTATTAAGGTTGTAAAAGACGGGGAAGAACATCGTATTGAAATGATTGAACATCCTGTGTTTAATTATGTTGAGAATATATGTGGTAAGTTTGTTAAAAATAAACTTGAATCTGAACATCTAAATAAACCTAGATTTAAACATCTAACTAAACTTGGATCTGAACATTTAATTAAACTTGAAACTAAACATCTAAATTAACTTTAATTAAATAAGCTTGTTTCTAAACAAATAATTAAACTTGAATTAAAGCAAATAAATAAACTTGGATATGAACATCTAAATAAACTTGTTTAAGTATACATAAAACATCTAAACAATCAAGTTTATTTGGATGTTTAGATTCAAGTTTATTTATTTAAATTAAATTCAAAACAAAGTTTATTTTTTATAGTTATCTATTTTACATTGGAATATTTGTTACGTTTTTGGGTGGCACCTATAAAGGTAGAAAAAAATATTTTCTAATTGTCAAGGATATTTTTATTTTTTTAGTCACAATTTGTAAAAGAATTTTTAAATATAATTGATCTCCTTGCTATAGCTCCTTTTCTTTTTGAACTTTTGCTTATTTTTGTAAGGAAAAAATAATTTTTTTAATTAGAAAAATTTTTTTTCTTCAGATAGGCATTAGAGGGGATAATATTCGTAAAGTTCGGTATGTTTCTTAAAAATTTTCTAGTCAAAAAATTTAATTTTTAGTTGGGCATTCCTCACAGTTCGCCTTCTACGGGTACTCAGAGTTGTTAGAATTGCAAAACTTGGTCGTTTTAGTCCTGGTATATAAATAAACTTGGATTCGAACATTTTAATTTGTTCTTAAATTTAAATAGGTCTTGCTAACTTTGCCTTAACTTTACAACGAAGCAAAAAACAAATGCAGATGGTAGCAATTGTGTTGCTTACTGGTGGGTAAAATACATAATATAGTAAAATAAACTTAAAAACATCTAAATAAACCTGAATTTAATTTAAATAAACTTGAATTTAAACATTTAATTAGACTTGGATCCGAACTTTTAAATAAACTTGGATCCGAACATTTAAATAAACTTGAATTTAAACATTTAAATAAACTTGGATCCGAACATTTAAATAAACTTGGATCTGAACATTTAAATAAACTTGGATCTGAACATTTAAATAAACTTGGATCTGAACATTTAAATAAACATGGATCCGAACATTTAAATAAACTTGGATCCGAACATTTAAATAAACTTGAATTTAAACATTTAAATAAACTTGGATCCGAACATTTAAATAAACTTGGATCTGAACATTTAAATAAACTTGGATCTGAACATTTAAATAAACTTGGATCTGAACATTTAAATAAACATGGATCCGAACATTTAAATAAACTTGGATCCGAACATTTAAATAAACTTGGATCTGAACATTTAAATAAACTTGGATTTGAACATTTAAATAAACTTGGATTTGAACATTTAAATAAACTTGGATCTGAACATTTAAATAAACTTGGATCCGAACATTTAAATAAACTTGGATCTGAACATTTATAATTATCAACCTTTAAATAATTATTAAAACGTGTGTTTTGCTATCTCTGTGGTTTAGTGGGTTTGTGTTAGGTTTTCAATTAAATCGCTATTGGTTCGATACTTATTTGTTGTTTTCGATTTTTCATGCTCTTTAATTTAAATAAAATCAAATTTAAAAATTATTTAAATATTTTTAATTAAAAATTATTTTTCTATAGTTATTATTTTCTTCTCTACCCTCGTCTATTTTATGGAAAAAGACGAGCCAAACACTACATTCACGTCTATTCCTGCTGCTTTTTGGTGGTACGTCTATTATATAATTTTTTAAAATTTATTTTAATTCTATTATTTTTTAGGTGCCTTTTTTCACAAACCAAATGGGTGCCACAAACTGCTTGTAAATATATTTTTATTTTTAAATAATTTAAAATAATATTTTTTAGCCGGCAAGATAGTTGGTGGAGGTGCTATAATTTGTGGCGTTTTGGTACTTGCATTGCCTATTGCTATATTGGTTGGTAAAAAATTAGTTTTTTTGAAAAAATTAAAATAGTCTTCCCATTGTAGTTTTTTTGACTTAGGGGTTTGTTTTACTGTCCTGGGCCTGTAGTCCAGGAAAAACCCCAGGAAGGTCAAAAATGCCTGGGCCTCGACTCAGGGTACAGGAAAAACCCAGGCCAGGCCCAGTTCGATCCGAGAGATCCGCTCACTCAATCCGCTCACTCACTCAGTCAAGAGCAGCCCTTTCTTAAACACAAAATTTTATTTCAGGTTAACAATTTTATGCAAGTTGTTCGTCTACGAGAAGAAAAATTAATTAGACAACAATATTATGTAACAAATACAGCAAGTGGAGGTTCTATAGTTGGTGGCGAACATCGAGTTTAATGATTAAAGAATTTTAGAGATTTTTAATAAAAACATTCCAAAATAATTTTGTATCTAGTCGAAAATTTATTTTTATTGTATGTAAAGATAGGCTTTTTAAAAAATTATTATTTTCCAAAAAATCGATAAAAAATCAATAAATCGATAAAATCAATATATCGATTTTTTAAAAATTTTAAAAAATTATTATTTTCCAAAAAATCGATAAAAAATCAATAAATCGATAAAATCAATATATCGATTTTTTAAAAATTTTAAAAAATTATTATTTTCCAAAAAATCGATAAAAAATCAATAAATCGATAAAATCAATATATCGATTTTTTAAAAATTTTAAAAAATTATTATTTTCCAAAAAATCGATAAAAAATCAATAAATCGATAAAATCAATATATCGAATTTTTAAAAATTTTAAAAAATTATTATTTTCCAAAAAATCGATAAAAAATCAATAAATCGATAAAATCAATATATCGATTTTTAAAAATTTTAAAAAATTATTATTTTCCAAAAAATCGATAAAAAATCAATAAATCGATAAAATCAATATATCGATTTTTTAAAAATTTTAAAAAATTATTATTTTCCAAAAAATCGATAAAAAATCAATAAATCGATAAAATCAATATATCGATTTTTTAAAAATTTTAAAAAATTATTATTTTCCAAAAAATCGATAAAAAATCAATAAATCGATAAAATCAATATATCGATTTTTTAAAAATTTTAAAAAATTATTATTTTCCAAAAAATCGATAAAAAATCAATAAATCGATAAAATCAATATATCGATTTTTTAAAAATTTTAAAAAATTATTATTTTCCAAAAAATCGATAAAAAATCAATAAATCGATAAAATCAATATATCGAATTTTTAAAAATTTTAAAAAATTATTATTTTCCAAAAAATCGATAAAAAATCAATAAATCGATAAAATCAATATATCGATTTTTAAAAATTTTAAAAAATTATTATTTTCCAAAAAATCGATAAAAAATCAATAAATCGATAAAATCAATATATCGATTTTTTAAAAATTTTAAAAAATTATTATTTTCCAAAAAATCGATAAAAAATCAATAAATCGATAAAATCAATATATCGATTTTTTAAAAATTTTAAAAAATTATTATTTTCCAAAAAATCGATAAAAAATCAATAAATCGATAAAATCAATATATCGAATTTTTAAAAATTTTAAAAAATTATTATTTTCCAAAAAATCGATAAAAAATCAATAAATCGATAAAATCAATATATCGATTTTTAAAAATTTTAAAAAATTATTATTTTCCAAAAAATCGATAAAAAATCAATAAATCGATATTTACTCAACAAATAAAACAACAAAAACCAAACATAATCTCTAAACTTTCTTTCCTTGTTGTCTCAACAAATAATTTCTTAAACTAAGTTGACGATCACGAAAAGATCTCTGACGATTTTTGCCACGCATTTTGTGTTGTACCATTTTAAAGTTTTTGCGTTTTGCCAATTCTCTATTTGTTCTACCGACATGTGCTCCCTTAAAAAATAAATTTTAAAAAGTTTTTTCGACCTTTGAAAATTTTAAAAATTTTTTAAATATTTTAGAAACAAAAAGGAAGAATAAAAATACCCCTAGCGGACTCGAACCCCCGAGCTTTAACAAATTACAAGATAGGCTTGGAATAGTTTTAAAAAATTAAAAAAAAATTTTTTGAGCTTAGAAATTTTATGAAAAATTTTAAAAAAAATTTTAAACAAGTTAGGAGCTAAAAGGAAAAATAAAATACACCAATCGGACTCGAACCCACGACCCTCCACCCACAAAATCAGACACACTAACCATTACACCACCAAGACTACATACTTAATTCTAAATAAAACTATAATAAATAAACTTGTTTTTTACCTTCTTTTTTGGTTTAGCATAAGTTGTTGCTCTATCTTCTCTACCTAATCTAACTTGTTCCATTCTTTCTTCTTTTGTTTGTTTACGTTTTTTACTAAAATGTTCAATGTTTTTAAGACGGGGTAAACCGTCTAATGCTGTTGTTGATAATTCTTCTTCTTCGTTGTTTTTATTTTCTGTTGTTTCCTCTTCGTCTTCTTCTTCCTAAAAATTTATTAAAAAAATTTAATAGAAACCTAGGATTTAAAAATTAAAATTAGAAAAAAAGACGTTTATAAGGGGTTGTCGGTCTAGAATCAAAGAATCAAAAGGAATTTTTTTTTTCAGTTCAGTTCTGAATATTCAAAAAAAATTTCTTAAAAACCGACAACCTTCTAGTTACAAGAAACATCCTTTTTTGAGGTCCTCATAAACTAAAAATCGGGAAAGAAATATAGGAGAAAGTTTGGACCTAAAACTAGTAGATTTAAGGAAACTCGGGATAAACGTAAAATCCCCGAAACAACCTATAAGAAAAAAAGGAAATTAAAATTCTCTAACAATTTAAAACCACAAAACTATTCCTCGGATTTAGAGAATGTTAAGGGAAAAATCTTTTAATCCCAACAAAAAATAGCGAGAAATAACTATTAACTTCGGTAAATTCTTATTAATTCTCAAAAGTCCCAAAGAAGGTCACAGATATCTAAACTTAAAACAAATTTATCTTAAAATAATTTTAAAAAATTAAAAAAAAACAAACTGTTTCGTCATCGTCCTCCATCGATTCATTATCCTCAGATTCATCTTCATTTTCTTCCATTTCCTCCTCCTCATCTTCATTCAATCGTTTTTGTTTTTTGGGAGGTCTTCCTCTGTCTTTATGATGCAATAAATGAGGCTTTTTAGTTCGCAAAAGTACAATTAATGAATGAGCAGCCATTGAAACATTTTTATTGTGAATATGTTTATACTTGAAAAAAATTTAAAAAAATAAAAATTTTCTTGTAGGATTTCAGGGAAGGACCAGTTTGATCAAAAAGTGGATCAGGTTCCAGATCGGGTTTTGGAAAGGAATACCGACCCTTTAAGAAAAATAATCTGCTTTTTCAGGTCTCAGAATGATATATAACACGAAAAAAAAATTTTGGAAACAAAAAATTATGGACCCAAAAAATAAGAAGGAAAGTGAGCGAAAGAACTAGTAACACCATCCCTCCCCCTTCAGTTTACTTTAAAAAATTAAAAAAGAAAACCTCAGCCAAATCTCTAACCATTCCTTCATTTGCAGCATCCGGACAATTTGCATAAATTTCTCTTATAGTGTTTAATCCAACAGTTATAGCCTCTTCAGAATTTCGATCAGAAACAAAATTTTGGGCAATAACTCTGACCTAAATAGAAAAATTAATTTTCAAAAAAAATTTCAAAAAAAACCAATTGTTCAATAATATCAGAAGGAACAAATTCATGACATGCCTGTGCTGCATATAATAATAAACGAGTAACTTGACTTTGTTTGGGTTGTAAATAACGATGCAAATAAGAATAAAAGCCTAAAGTCTGTAATTTATGTATTCCAATAACTCTAGCACAGAGAGAAATTTGTAAAAGTCTGAAAAATAAATTTAAAATTTTTAAAATTAATTAAAAATGTTTTAAACAATGTTAAAATAATTATTCCCCCAAGAAAAAAATAAATGCCGCTAGTAGGGATCGAACCTACGACCTTGGGCTTATTAGACCCACGCTCTAACCGGCTGAGCTATAGCGGCACATGTAAGAGAAAATAAAATAAGTTGTTAAGTACAAACTTGAAAAACATTGAAACATTTAAAACAAGCTTAAAACAATACAAACATTTAAATAAAACATCAAAACAAAACAAACTTTAAAATAAACTTGAATTAAAACAATAAAACAAACAAGTTTATTTTAATTTAGTTGCAAGATGTTTAGATTGCAAAAAACATTAAAACAAACAAAACACAAACTTTAAAAGAAATTTGCAACAAAACATAAACAAACTTTAAATAAAACATCAAAACATTTAAAAAAACTTCTAAAAACACAAACAAAACAAATATTTAAACAACAAAACAAAACACAAACAAACTTAGAAACAACATCAAAACAAATAAAAAAAACATTTAAAACAAACAAACAAAACAAAATTGAAACAAAACATCAAAACAAATAAAAAAACATTTAAAACAAACAAACAAAACAAACTTAGAAACAACATCAAAACAAACAAACATTTAAATACCCAAATAATTAAAACATGAATAAAACAAACATTAAACACAAACATAAAAACAGACAAACACAAATAAAAAAACATTTAAAACAAACATTTAAACAAACTTGAAACAAAACATCATAACTTACAAAACATTTAAATAAACATTAAAAACAACCAACCTAACAACATATTTTTCGTTCCTTTTATGTCCAACCAACAATCCAAACAATTTATCAGCAAATTTTTGGGGGTCATAAATTGATCTAATTGCTTCTAAATTGCATTGTGAACGTGTTAATTTATCTCCTCTTTTTGTTGCTTTCTTCTCTTTTTGAATTTTCTTTTTTGCTTCTTCCAATTGTTTTTTTCGTTTTCTTGTTTTTTTTGTGTATTTGTGTTGCTGCATTAATTCTTTAAGGGGTCTGAAAAACAAAAAAATTAGAAGAAAAAGTCATAATATGTAGTAGAAAAAATAAAATGAAATCAGAATAGAATCTAGAACAAATCAGAAAAACCGGAAAAGAATAGCAGAACAGAAATCAGAAAAAGATCAGAAATAAAAATAGACCATGACATAACGAAACCATAATAAATTAGAAATAAAATCAGAAAAAATCAGAACATGTCAGAACAAAAATCAGAAAAACCAAAAATAAAATGGAAATAAAATAAAAATAAAATCAGAAAAGGCCAGAATAGATCAGAATATGTCAGAAAAAAATCAGAAGAAAATCAAATCAGAAAAAACAAAAACATATCAGAATAAAACGAGAAAAAACTCTAAATCAAAAATAAAAAAATTCATCCAAACTTGTTTTTGTTGTCGATTTCACTGTCATCACTGCTGTCACTTTCCTCCTCTTCCCCTTGTTCATTTTTGCTAGAACCCAAGAAGAAACGCATTGCAGATATCTATAAAAAAATTCTCGGAAAACTTTCGGAAAATTTCTAAAATAAAACCTGAATTCTCTGTAATTTATTTAAAAACACACTTTCAGCCAAAGCATTGGCTACTTTTTCGTCTTGCCAAAATTGTTTAAGATAGGCATGGATAAGCACTAATTGAGCTACTCTAGCTAATATTATTTCATTTTCAGCATTTAAAAGTAGACCAAAAAGTTTTTGTTTGAGAAGAGAAGAATCCTTTTTAAAAAATAAAAAAAAATAAATTTTAAGCAAACTTTGGTTAAGTGGAGGTAATCAAAAAATTGAAAAAAATAAGGTCGTAGGTTCGAACCCGTCCGGGGTATTTTAATTTATTTTTAATCCAAAAATGTAAAAAAGAGCAAAACATCATAAAACAAAGCTTTTTTATTTCCCAAATTTTTTGCCAAGTTATATATCATTTTAAAGCCTAAAGTATGTAGACTACTTTATTTAAAAGGACCGATCATTTCCAAACGTTCTACAAAAAGATATAACCAAATAAACAACAAAAAATCACGAATTTCTATACTTTTTAGGTTTCAACTTTGAGTAAAGAACTTAAATTAATGTTGGTCTATTAGAAAAATAATTTACAGATCCAGAGCTTTAAAATGAAATATAACTTATATAGTTTTGGATAAAGTTATAAAAAGTATGGAATGAAAAATAATTTTAGTTTTGTTTAAACCAAAACTAAACCCCAAATTTTCCCCTTCAAAAATATTTAAAAAAACCTTCCCACTAAATACGCGTTTTATTTTCTTTCCAGTTTTGCCTCGAGTACAGCACGAACGGATAAACAAACATATCGAGTTGATAATAAATTTTCTTTAAAAATAAATTTCAAAAAATTTCAAAAAACTTCCAAACCTCAACGCCTTATCTTTATATTTCAATAATTTAACCAATAAATCCATACAAACATCCAATTTAATTCTTTTATGCATCGTTAAACGTACTAGAGCCATGGTAAATTGTAAACGTAAATTTGAAGAAATTAAACTTGTATGGGAACCATTTAAATAATTAATTAATAATTCAACAAAGATGGGTGATTTGTCTAAATTGAAAAAAAATTTTAGACTAAAAATAATTAAATGTGAAATTTTTGAAAAGTTTGGTTAAGTTGGATAATTTAAAAAATTCCAAAATTTAGGTCGTGGGTTCGAATCCGCTCAGGGTATTTTTCTTTAATTTTTAAAAATTTTAAAGCTATTTAAAAATTAAAAAATAAATTTTAAACCAAAAATGCCAAAAAAAATTTTTTGGTTAAGCTGGGTAATTAAAAAATTAAAGAAAAATTAGGTCGGAGGTTCGAACCCGCGCGGGGTATTTAGATTTATTTTTAACCCAAAAACATAGAAAAAGTTAAAACCAAATAAAATATTTATTTAAAAATTACCTAAAGATTTATGACTGTTTTTAAGCAAGGAAATAATCATATCATCCAAATTTGTAGAATTTTTGTCATTTGGCACAATTTTAATTAATTCTAATTGTTGTTGAAATTGTTGAAGTGTTTCTTGAGTTTCTTTTAATTCATCGGGGAACATTTTCTAAAAATAAAAAAAATTTATGGAAAGGTTTGTACTAGAAATTAACAAAAAAATTAAAAAATCATGGGAACCAAGGATTCGAAAACTCTTAATAAAATTCGTAACTATAAATGTATTTGAATAAAAGCATAAGAAAAAATTAGGCAAGTACAAGGAAAAATAAGGGTTGTATGAAAAATGAACGAAATTTTAAATTTTCAAATAATGGTGGAAGTCAAAAACCGTTTACTTAATTTCTGTTTTAAAAATCTGAAAGCGGTTTTGATTGAAAATAATTTATTGTCCTATATCGAACAAAAACCACAAGAAGTGAAAAACTTTTCAATAAATTCGAAAATCAAGAGGGATTTCATAAGATTGCCTAGAACATTCTCAACAAAAAAAAAATAAATTCAAAATAAACCTCAACTTCTCTGCCATTCAATTTTTCAGAATCCTTTAAAGATGGCTGTGATTGCTTCAATTTTTGATGAAATTCAGAAGAATTTGCCTGTTCCACCAACATTTCTTGTAAAATCTAATTTTTTTGTATTCTTCAAACAATTTATTTTTAATTGAATTTTTAAAGAAAACTAGCTGAAAAAAAAGAAAAGAAAATTAAAAATAGAAATATTAAAATGATTTAAAAATCAATTAAAAAAAAATTAAATATTTCCTACTAACAATAAAACCAAGCAAATAAATTTTAAAATTCAACAAAAAAATAATTCTAATTTTAGCCATTATTCTCATACAAACTTTCCGGTTCTTTTATACTTGTCCAATTAATAGTCTAAAAAATAAAAGTTTAAAAATGATTAAGAAAGACTTTAGAGACAAAAAAAATAAAAATTAGAAAAGAGGAGAGAGGGAATCAAAAATCTTTGTAAAATTAAAAAAAAAGGCAAAAAAATTGAAGAAAAAAATCCAAAAGGAATTTTTCAGCGACACTTATACAATTATTCTATAATTAATAACAAGAATGAGAGAGATATCTTGAAAAAATATATCCATCCAAAAAATATCCAAACAGATTTTTATTTCTTTGGAAATCCTGTCTCTCTCTCTCTCCCTGTTCTCTAGTTGTTTATTATCATTTTATTTATTTTTGAGAGGGGGGAGAGATGGAAGGGGTACACAGGTTCGAACCCGTTTGGCGGACACAATTTATTTCTTGTAAAAAATTAAATAAAAAATAAATTTACATTGAGCCTCCGCTTCCTTGTACTTTTCATGTAAACAGATGTTGTGTTTGGTATAACATGGAATTTTGCAAATTTCCCTCGAAATTTGCTATAAGCCAAAACCATGTCAACTGAAGGAGAATTTTGTAACCAAAAGAATTGAGTTCTTAAATAAATAAAAAAAGAAAAAATTTAAAATAATTTTTAAAATTTATAAAATTCATTTTATTAAGTCAGAATTTAATTTTCAGTTAAAAATTTCAAAAAATTAAATTTTTGTCTAGTTTGGTTAAGTTGGGTAAATAAAATTTTTTCAATTTTAAGGACGAGGGTTCGAACCCTTTCAGGAAAAATTAATTTATTATCAGTCAAAAAACAATTTTTATTTTAGCAGAAAAACCTCAATTTATTATGTAAATGCAGTTGATCAAGGCGACGTTGTTCCCATTTTTCCCAATATTTCCAACCATCAATTTCTGGATCCATATCCTCCAATTCCTCAAATTTTTAAAAATAATTAAAAGGGAGTAAGACATATCGGGACGGACATTTCAGGATTAACCTATGCTGGACCTATTGGATGTTGGGACCTACAGCAATCAGGTCTTGGATAGATTGCTCAATGAAGGGTTTTCATGTTTTAGAACAAATTCAAAAGACGCAAGAGGTTATTTTTGCCATCACAGTCCCGAAATGTTCGTCCCGATATCCCTCTCCCAATTAAACAACCCTTAAAAATTTAAAAAATTTTAATTAAAAAAATACTTTGTTTGGTTCAATATCCAATTTAAATATCCAAGAAGGATATTCAGAATTTGGGCGAATTTCTGGACCTGGAGACTCATCTAAAAAAATATAAAAAGAAATTAAAAAAGGTGAAAGGATTTAAGAGAAAAAATTAATTTATTGGGAAGTTTGGTTAAGCTGACTAAAACAAAATTTAACATTTTTGAGGGTGCGGGTTCGAACCCGCCCAGGGAATTTTAACTTTTTTCTGTCTCAAAATGATTAAAATATTATTCGAGAATATTTTTAACCGTTTTTAATGTAAAGAAAAAATTTTTAAAGATAGAAAACATACGGAAAAATCCAGAAAATAAATCTTTTTAGTTAAAAATAAAATTTCTTCAACAAAAAATCCCCACAAAAACCTTTCCAAAAATTTCAACAGAAAAATTAAAGAAAAACTCAAAAAAAAAATAAACCTTCATTTTTATAATTTATATTAACATATTTGCACAATTTTTCAGCATCTTCTTCAACATAACTTTCTTCTTGGTCAAGTGGAAGTGCTGTCGATCCTCTTCCTTTAACGGCTGGTCTTGCAGCAGCAAAAGTTCTAGTTGAAGTAAAAATTCCAAATAATTTAATGTTGGGGAATAAAAGGCGTGAATAAATTTTTAAAAGAGAATATTCCATTCTAATTTAAAATTAAGAAAAAAAATTAAATTAGTCAAAATTCAAGGAAGAAAAAAATATTTTTAAATTGAAAAAAAACAAATAAAAATTAAAATTTTCAATAAATTTAAATATTTAAAATTTACACCAAAAAATATCAAAAAATAATATACGGAGTTTGCCGTAATACCAAACATCAAAATACCAAAACCCCCCATTAAGCTTATAAACTACCAAAATGTGGAAGATTAACAAACCTTCCACAAATCATGTGAAGAAGGTTGTAAATAGGGTTGACAAAATGGACCGACTCTGACCGAAAAACCGAGTCGGGCCTAAGATATTTGGCTCGAAAATGACTCGAACGGCCCGACTCGATAAGAACAAACCAGAAAAAAATGCCCTCTACCATTGGCACAAGTCGAGAACAGCAACACTATTTGTCAACAATCCACACCCATTTGTATTTTGCCGCGTCTTTTTGGGAGTTGAAGTACTTCGACGTTTGGTATTTACGGCATCTCATACAATATGTTAAACAAAAGCACTTTTAAAAGTAAGGCGAAATTGGAAATACTTTTAAAAAAATTTTAGACAAAATTTTTACTAGCCTAAAAATGTCCGCAAGTTTTCAAATCCCAAAAATTAAAGAAAAATCCATCCATTAACGCCTAACACGCCAAAATATTTTTAAATTCTAAAAAACCTTTCCCTATTCAATATTATGATTTTTATATTTAAACCTCTCTAAATTTCCATAATTTCCCCTCTATTTCTTCTCCAATTTATCCAAATGTTTGCAAACCTCAGCAAAAATATCCTCAATAGTTCCTTCAGCATTTATCTAAAAATTAAAAAAATGTTTTTGAGTTGGATCGGCCCGATAAAAATGAGGCCTTAAGGTAAAATGAAGCCTTTAAGCTTTTCCTGGAGGATGACAAAAACCCGCTCACCAAAAGGTGTTGAAAAGCAAACCCCCCCCCCCCCCCCCCCCCCAAAAAAAGAAAAGTTTCCCATCAGGATGGTTTGAGAAAAAAGATGAACATGGTTCGGATAGTCTTCAAAATTTTCTTCGGATCGAAGTTTCGGGTCAATAGAAAAGTCAATGTTTCGGGTAACCCGACCATCCCTAGAATCCATGGGCTTAACAAAAAGAATCTTCAAAATTTTTTTGAAACATTTTGGGCTTGAACCGCGATTTTTTTCGATTTGTAGAACAAAGGGATGGAAAGGCACGGAATAAGTCATGAAAAAATTTTTTCCTTAAACTTTTCAAATTTCAAAAGAAAATAAAAAGAAACCTTAGCCAATTTCCCCTTTTCTTCATAATATTCCACAACTGGTTTAGTTGCCTCATAGAAAGTACGCAAACGATTACGAATTGTTTCCTCATTATCATCTTCTCTGCCACTAGTTTGTCCACGAAACATTAAACGTTTAACCAAAGTTTCTTCTACAACATCAAAAAAAATAACCAAATGGCTTGGAGATAACTGGAAAAAATTTTTAATGAAATATTTCTGAAAAATAATAAAATTTAATTTATTGGTAGGCCTAGAATATCTTTATGCTTCTCAACCTTTAAAAAATAAAGGAAATTAGTAAAATTAGTAGGCTTCTCTTGAAAAATGCCGTTTGAAGATAGCGTTTTTGGCACAATGAAACACCCAAAATATACCTAACCAAGTCACCAATTAAAAAAATAAAATGGTAAAAAAACCTTTTCTTCAAAACGCTTTCCTTGTTCAACATCTCTAGGATATCCATCAATCAAAAATCCTTTCGCTCCTCCTTCAACGGCTTTAAGCATCGCCTTCTCAACCAAATCAAGCACCAAATCCAATTCTACAAGTTTGCCAGCTTTGATGGTTTCAGAGAATTGCAAGCCTAGAGGAGAGCCTGAAGCAACTTCTGCACGTAGTAAATCGCCAGAACTTGAAAAAAAAAATTTTGAAAACAAATATCAGTTATCCCAAAAATAAAAAAATAAAACCTTAAATGAGTGTAGCCATATTTTTTGACAATCAAATCACATTGCGTACCCTTTCCACTTCCTGGACCACCAACAATGAAAATTATAGGCAAATCTTTGTTTAGAACAGGAGGCATTTTTATTTAAATTTTAAACAAAATATTATCTAGAAAATATGTTAATGAGTGAAAATGATTACAAAAAATATTCCAAAATTTGAAAAAAAATAATTAAAGCTAAATTAAATAGGTTTGGAAATATTTATAAATTATAATAGGTAAATATATAGTCATTTTTGAGAGATCGATAAAAAAGATCTGGTAATTTTGAACTTTAATACCCTCTATTTTTATCTAAAATTCTGCCCTATCTATTATTTTATCTATTTTTACAGCCAAAAAACGAGAAAATTTTTGAATTAGAAAAGGGCAGGGAAAAAGTCATAGTTCAAAATTTAAAAAGATTTAAATGTCTGAGGTTTAAGTAAATATAAATAAAATCACTATTTTATAAAGAATGGCATAGCATTATAAATTCTTCTTTGAAGATTAATTCCTATTTGAATCCAATTTATTAGGTTCATTCTTAAGATCCTCAATATCAGAAACCAACGTAGCAAGTAAAGACAACATATTGTCGATTTTTGATGAGAGGGAGTAAGACAAATAACCAAAGATTATCAAGACCACTACAAGTAATGTAACAAAATTGATCCAACTTCGGTTAGTCGGCATTTTGGGGATGTTGCAGCAAGGCCAGCAACAAAAACACGACTAGATAAAATACTGATAAAATAAAAAAAAATAAAAATGTACGCATTTTTTCTCCTCTTGCTTCGAAGCAGCACGCAGCTAAAAACATTAAGGAATAAAAATAGAATTAAAGTCAACACGGCACTAGTGTGGACTGGGGGAATTTGTGGACTAAACAAGTGAAACGGAATAAGATTTTTGGTTCCAAAACCAAAACAAACAAAAAAGTTGTAGATAGGAATTGCGGGGTAAAAAACAAAAAATGTGAAATACAAAAACCGGCATGGGTTTAAGCAAAAGCCAGCATAAAAAACCCTCCGGTTTACACAAGTGCCGTCAATAAGACTCAGTAGATAAAAAAATATAAAAATGTAGAAACTACCTGAGGTGGTTGACAAGCATAAATTTGACAACTAATTGGTTGAGTAAGTTGTGTAGCAGCATCCATTAACGGTGCCAATCCTTCTTCAAGTCGTCGTCCATATACCTAAATATAAAAATAGAAATATTTAGGAAAAAAAGATTGCCTTCATCTCCATTTGCTCCTTCTTAACAACATCCTTGTTCCCTTGCTTTGAAGAAAAAAGTGCGGTCAGGCGACGTTTGGTATAATCCATTATAGGTCAATTTAAATAAAAAATCTTTTGAGAAAATATTATCTAAAAACAAAAAAATTAATCTGTTAATGAGCGGAAATGATTACAAAAAATATTCCAAAATTTGAAAAAAATAATTAAAGCTAAATTAAATAGGTTTAAAAATATTTATAAATTATAATAGGTAAATATATAGTCATTTTTGAGAGATCGATAAAAAAAATCTGGTAATTTTGAACTTTATGACACTCTACTTTTATCTAAAATTTCTCCCTAATGTCATTTTATATATTTTCGAAGCAAAAGAGAGGAAATTCTGGAATTAGAAGAGGGTAAGGAAAAAGAGTCATAGTTCAAAATTTAATAAAATTTAAATTGTCTGAGCTTAAATAAATATAAAGAAAATCACAATTCTCTAAAAATTGGTCTAACATTAAAAATTAATTTGTCGCCTTATTTAGTGTCAAATTTTTAAAGCCCTTAACCTGAGATACCACACCAATTAACTGACCCATCACAGTGTCAATCCTCCCCGTAAGTGAAGACCACGTTGAAAAAATGCCGAACCCAATCACAAGAATCAATCCAATAAAGGCTAGCCAATTATGTACAGCGGGTACTCGACATACAACACAACAATCCTAAATTAAGTATTGGCAAAACGAAAAAAGATGAAAAGATATACACAGTTTTTTTTCACTGGAACTTCATTCACCTAAAAACATTTAAGAAATAATAATAAAATTAAAGTCAACATGGCATTTGTGTAGACTGGATGGCATTTTTTCGGTTTTTTATAAACTAAAACATGTAAAGAATTCCAAATAAATGTTTCAAGTTTCAACCCTACACCAATAACCCCACAATAGATGTAGATAGAAATTGCAGGAAAAACTAAATAACAATTTTGAGCGGAAAAGTCTGCCGAAAAACACCCTTCAGTCTACAAAGTGCAGTCGGTGATACTTTGGCTGACGCCCCTTCCCCTGACCATTTTGAATTTTTTTACTTGATATGTAATTTAAATCGTTCGAAAGAACTCTTTGAGTTGGGTAGAATAATACCAAGATCGGTAAAAATAAGAAGGTAAAAAGGAGGGTGGGCGTCAGACAAGGCATTACCGCGCAGTCAATATTGCTCAATAAGATAACTAAAAAATGCAGAAACTAACTTGCTGCATTTGTTGTTGCCCATTAGCTAGACCATTTGTTTCTTCTGTTGTGATTTGTATAACAGCTGGAGTAAACGAAGTTGAAGGTTTCGGTTCGTTCTCTGACTTGCCCAAAAGTCTGCAAACCTCAGCAAAAATATCATCAATAGTTTCCTCAGCATTTATCTAAACATTAAAAAACGTGTTTTCGAGAAGAGTAGTGCTTTATTCCCCAGAATCCATGAACCGGTAGGGATTGGTCGGATTAAGAAATATGCAATCGATTTTCGGACTGGGTTTCAAAATATTCTTCGAATCGAGGCTTCCAGTTCAAATAAATCAGTTAATCCAGAAAATGAGTTAAAGTTTTTTTTAATTTTAACCCTAAAAGCCCTGGGACTCATCCACTGAACTGGAATACATAAACACAATCTTTGAAACGTTTGGGACTTGAACCTCGGACTTTTCTATTTTAAAAATTAAAAAAAAACCTTAGCCAATTTCCCCTTTCCTTGATAATATTCCACAACAGGTTTGGCTGCCTCATAAAAAGTACGGAAACGATTACGAATTGTTTCTTTATTATCATCTTCTCTGCCACTAGTTTTTCCACGAAACATTAGGCGTTTAACCAAAGTTTCTTCTGTAACGTCAAAGAAAATAACCAAATGGCTTGGAGATAACTAGAGAAAAAAATTAAATTTTTTTGAAAAATTTATAAAAATTTAGTCAATTAGTAAGCGAAAAGGAAATACAAGTTGCCCAGAAAATAGTACATCTTTAGATGCTCCCCAAGCCTATAAAACAGTCATGTTTTCTCAAAAATTTTGTAAATAACAATTTTGGGTATTGGTACTTGTGGGTTATCTCATACCAGTTTTTGCGGACAAATTTATGCAGACATTTTT
This sequence comes from Meloidogyne incognita, assembly GCA_036172945.1. Classification (NCBI taxonomy): domain Eukaryota; kingdom Metazoa; phylum Nematoda; class Chromadorea; order Rhabditida; family Meloidogynidae; genus Meloidogyne; species Meloidogyne incognita. The sequence continues at coordinate 6,659,699 of JARQAC010000011.1, read as the reverse complement.
GTAAAAAATGGTCAGTCTTTCTTCCTTCCTCGGTTTCACTCAATTTTCTCTGTGGCAATATTCAATGAGTGACATCAACGAGGAAAAGATTAGTTTTTCTTTCAAATGTCACCAAACCTCGAGCGGAGTCGAATCATACCGAGATCGTTGCAAGGACACCTCTGAACTGAGTTACAGGGGTCCAAAATGTCTAAAAACGTACCCAGCTCTGCTTTTTAGAACCCATGCCGATGGTGGGCGTACCATTAATTCTTTTCACAATAGGCTAACTTGTTATTATACCACAAAATCATTTTGGGAATAGAAGGCCCTACATACCCAGAGTTCTGGTACACAAGTACAATGCCGGACCATTGATTCTAAAACGAAGAGCTGGGTACTTATCGCCACAGGAAGGGTCGTAACACACATTAAGACTGACCATTTTTGCATCACTTGGACCTAAAAAGAGGGATGGGGTACGAAGTTCAATGTTTTGATAAAATTGATTTAAAAAAAATGTTAATTTATTTTTTGGTGACATTGGGAAGGGAAATTAATCTTTTCTTTGTTGATGTGTTTTATTGAATGAGGGAAAAATTGATGATATGTTTCTCATGGAATATTGCCACAGAGAAAATTGGGTGAAACCGAGGAAGAAAGAAAGACTGACCATTCTTTACAAAAATGTCCGTATAAATTTGTCCGCAAAAACTGGTATGAGATAACCCACAAGTACCCAATTTTGGGTTTGGAGCCAATTCCTATGTTTAGAAAAGTAAAAAAAACCTTTTCTTCAAACCGCCTTCCTTGGTCAACATCTCTGGGAAATCCATCAATTAAAAATCCTTTTGCTCCTCCTTCAACAGCTTTAAGCATCGCCTTCTCAATTAAATACAGCTCCATATCCCATTCAAAAACTTGGCCAGCTTTGAGGGTTTTAGAGAATTGCAAGACTAGAGGAGAGCCTGAAGAAACTTCTGCAGCCATAAGATTACAAGAACTTGAAAAAATAAGTTTGAAAATGCGTCCGACAAAATTAAACTCATCAGGTTTGAGGGGTTTAGAGAAAAGACTAGAGAAGAGCCTGAAGGGTTTTTCTTATTTCGGGACAATCTATATGTCAGTCGAAAGAGCTCGCCGAGCTGTGAGTCAAACGACACCAAAATTAGCCTGCGGTCTCAACTTTGGGTCGAGAAATAAGGCTCAAAATAGTGGTATGATCTTATTATCACAAGAACTTAAAGGAAATGGCAGCGGCAAAGACTTTTTCCACGGAAAAACTCCCCAATTGTTGGAACAACTTTCCTCACTGATGGAGCAACATCCCTCGCTGTTGTAAAAACAGTTTGGTATTTCAAGGGCTTTTGGAGTTTTGGTAATTCAAGCATTTTTCCACGCTTTGGTATTTCGAGGGTTTTAGGGGCTTGGTATTTCAAGCTCCGGAAATGGTCAAAACCATATGATAAGCCCATTTTGACGTCCAAAATAAAGTTGGTCCCGCATGGTTTTTCACCTCACAGGGTCTGTATTTCGGTTGAGACCGCAGGCAAATTTTGGTATCATCCGACACACAGCTCTGAGAGCTCTACGATTGGCAATAGCTTGTCCCAAAAATAAAACCCAGAAAAGTACAGTTCAGCCCGAAACGTTGAGCCCGAAACCCCCTCAATATATCAAACAGCAGTCCCCTCACTGAGTATTGCCCCAAAAATAAAAGAAAACCTTAAATGAGTATATCCATATTTTTTGGCAATCAAATTACATTGTGTAGTCTTTCCACATCCTGGACTTCCAACAATAAAAATTATAGGCAAATCTTTGTTTAGAACAGCAGCCATTGATTGAAATTTTTAAAGAAAATATTGAATAATCAAAAATATTTAAATAGTATTTACTAAAAATGATTAGAAGTCTTAAATAAATTTTTGTGAAAGCTTTATTTAATAAAATAGCGAAGGTGCTCACCTTTCGGCCGAGCACAATAAAATATGAAAAAAAATAACAAGGCAGAAAAATCGATAAAAAATTAGTTGGCTACAAATAAATAAAGAATCATCACGTTATTAGAAATGTTGAAAAAAAATAGTAAAAAAAGTTCCAAAATGATAGAAAATGAAAAAACAATAAAGTCAACTTTTCAAAATGTCAAAAATCAAATTTTCCAGTACTTGTGTAGTTTACGTCCCATCTCCGCCACTTCTTTTTATAAGTGATATTTAGGTCAACACTTTAATTTTTGATTTCAGGCTCTTTTCCACTCTTTATAAAAAAAGAGAAAAAGAAGAGCGATAATAAAGGGGGTGGAGCTTATGGGAGGTAAACTACACAAGTACTCAATGTCCGTTTTGTCTGTTCCGTCTTTTAGCCTGACACAATTACAGAGGGAAATACTAGAATTTTGAAGTGATAAGGAGAAAGAGGGACACGCCCGTTTAGGCGCGGGCCGGTTAGGCGCGACCGATTAGGCGCCGGCCGGTTAGGCGCGCGGCCGATTAGGCGCCGGCCGTTTAGGCGCCAAGCCTTTTAATTAAATATTGAACGAAATGCTCCTCCAAATCCTGAAAATAGATAGATTCTGATAATCCCGGACAAATGCACCACCCTCACATAAGGCTTTCGCGGAAAAAAGTTTTTGCCGCTGCGGAGGAAGCCGGGCATGTCGAGCGGAACGACGGCCGCCGCTTCGCTACGGTCGCCGCGAGCGAAGCGAGCACGACCGCAGCGAAGCACGGCCATCGTGTAGCGAAGACCATGCCCGGCCTACCCTCCGTAGCAGCACAAAAACAGTTTTTCCAGCGAAGATTCCGTTGGTCATAACTTTGTTCATAATCATCCAAACGAGCTGATTTTGAGTCTGGTACGTAAACTAGTTAGGCCGGTTTTTTAATTTTAGAAAATTTTTTTGTAAAATTTTTGTTTTATAATTCAGAATTGTCCCATTTGATGGTCGATGGGACCATTCTAATTGATTATAATCGAATATTTAAATAAAAGGTTGGCGCCTAACCGGCCGGCGCCTAACTGGCCGCGCGCCTAACCGGCCGGCGCCTAATCGGTCGCGCCTAACCGGTCGCGCCTAACCGGCCCGCGCCTAAACGGGCTGTACCCGGAGAAAGAAGAGTAATAAAGTTCAAAATTTAAAAATAATTTTAAGTAATGAGGTTTAAGTAAATAAATATAAAATTTACAAAAAATGATTAGTTCTTATTCCCGTTACAATAAATTATCAATAAATTATGCAAAAAATAAGAAGGCAGAAAAATTTTTAAAAAAGTTGGATAAAAATAAGAAACAATCATCACATTATTAGAAGGTCGAAAAAGTAGTCTAGAAAAAATTAAGTTCAGAAATGACAGAAAATAAATAAACAAGTGAATTTTTCAAAATAACAAAAAACGAGAATGTCCAAGTTAAAAATGTTAAAGTAAAAATTTTTTGAATTTTTGAAATAAAAATTTTATAATCTTTCCAAATTTGAACAACAATTAAGGGAATGTAGTTGCACATAGATAAAGCCTTTTTATTTAAAGTCCCAACTGACCCAATGTTTCAGTCACTTGTTTGCAGCAATCAATAGGATCAGTAACACTATGTCCAACAGTGCCAGGATGAATAAAAATTTCGTAGTCATTTCCTCCCTTAAATTTTTTTAAATTTAAAAATCCTTTATAGAATGAATGCTTTCTTCAGAAAGCTCTAACAACGATTTACGGCACCTTAGCTTAGTCGGTTAGTGCTTAGTTTTAGCTGGAGGGAGGGTGAAGGTTCGAACCCGGTTGGTGGTCATATTTTTTAAAAGGCTATAAATTGCCCTCCTTATGGAAAAGACGCTTTGCATACTATCTTAACACAGATTTACGGCACCATAGCTCATTCGGTTAGTGCTTAGTTTTAGCTGGAGTAAGGGTCAAGGTTCGAACCCGGTTGGCGGTAATCATTTTTAAAAAATTATAAATTGCCTTCATCATGGAAAGGACGCTTTGAATATCCTAACACAGATTTGCGGCACCTTAGCTTAGTCGGTTAGTGCTTAGTTTTAGCTGGAGGGAGGGTGAAGGTTCGAACCCGGTTGGTGGTCATATTTTTTAAAAGGCTATAAATTGCCTTCCTTATTTGTTTAAAACATCAAAAAATTATTTAAAAATTTTTAAAATTTATTTAAACTCACAGGCGTCGTTTTATCACCAAAAAAGTGAATAGCCTCATACTTAGGTTCCAAATATCGCATACAGAAAGTTTTATCCCACCCAGATGGGAATATATCAATGCTTATTTGTCCACCAATTGAAAATTTGAGTGAATTTTCGTTTACTGGAAATCGTTGTTCTAATGCCTTTACAAAGTCTTGACGAACAGGAAATTTATTTTCGTATTCAACAAAGGACATTCGCTCCTCTTGGGTACAGCTACGACCGATTGGGCAGACATTCATCTAATTAAAAATTAAAAAAAAATTTCTTTTAATTTCTTTAAATATACCATTCCATTCCGAAGTTCAATAAAAGTCCCTCGTTTAAGCGGCAAATCAATTTCTGACATATAGCGAAGACAAAAGTTTGTCAAGTCTTGCAAGCGCTTTTCACCAAGTTCTTTTGTTATTGACTAGAGAAAAATAAAAAAAATAGAATAAATTCAGGAATATATTCCGGATAATATGTATATCCTCTCAGAAATATATTAATTTCCGAAAAATAAATAGAGTATTAAAGTCTGTTCCAAAATAGGTTGACACCCCCTAATTTTTCCGATAAGTCAACTTAGGTTTGTCCAATTTTTATAATTTCTTTAAATATTGATTCAGCAGCAAAAATTACCCTATTTTACAAAAAATTTTAGAAAAGCAAAAATTTTAACAAAAGTTATGAAAAATTTTCAGAAAATGAGGTGTTCCAAAATACATTGAACAGTTTGTAAAACCTAATAAAAAAGCCCTTAAGCAATTACTAAAAATGAAATAAAAAATTCTATGAACATTTCTATTGATATTGAGTTAAAAAGAAAAAAGAACGAAGTCTATAACTGTTTTCTTCATCGAGATCTCAAATCTCGAAAATCAACGGGAAACCGGGGTACAGTACTTCAAAAAATATTTTAACCCCTTTAGGGCATATATAAAAATTTTCTTTTAGGCCTATCTGAAAGCCCATAAAATTTGCTACAAAATAGAGCAAGCTTAAATTTCACAATAAAGAACACATGGAGATATTGTTCGTGGAATCATTAAGTGATCATTTTTGGGGTATTTTGGAGGGTTTTGAGCATTAAGTGGGCATACTTCAAACAGATATATTTTAGAAACACTAAGGCCAGGACTATTTTATAGCAAATTTTATGGGCTTTCAGATAGGCCTAAAAGAAAATTTTTATATATGCCCTAAAGGGGTTAAAATATTTTTTGAAGTACTGTACCCCGGTTTCCCGTTGATTTTCGAGATTTGAGATCTCGATGAAGAAAACAGTTATAGACTTCGTTCTTTTTTCTTTTTAACTCAATATCAATAGAAATGTTCATAGAATTTTTTATTTCATTTTTAGTAATTGCTTAAGGGCTTTTTTATTAGGTTTTACAAACTGTTCAATGTATTTTGGAACACCTCATTTTCTGAAAATTTTTCATAACTTTTGTTAAAATTTTTGCTTTTCTAAAATTTTTTGTAAAATAGGGTAATTTTTGCTGCTAAATCAATATTTAAAGAAATTATAAAAATTGGACAAACCTAAGTTGACTTATCGGAAAAATTAGGGGGTGTCAACCTATTTTGGAACGGACTTTATTTTACGGAAAACCGTAATAATATTCCTTTCCGGAAAATATATTCTATCAAAGAAATATATTTTTTTCTGGAAAATACATTTTAGAAAATTCTTTTCCGGAAACTATACTGAAAAGGGATTAAATGCTAAAATTCCGGAAAACACATTCTGAAAAAGTCTATTCTCTTCCGGAAAAGATTTATCGTATAGTTTCCGGAACGATTTTCCGAAGTTCAATAAAAGTCGGAAAACTACAGCAATAGGTACTCGTTGGCTAAAAAAATTTTTTTAAAGAAATAGTATATTCTCTTCCGGAAAAATATTGTAAAACCCAAGGAAACACATTCCGGAAAGCATACAATTTAGAAAAATACATTCAGAAAACTCCAATTTAAACTAAAAAAAAATACCGCTCTCGGTAGCTCCTCAACGCCTTCAAATCCCATTAATCCATTCTCAGCAAAAATAAACGAAAAAAGTTTTAGCAATTCGTTGTCCTCGTTCGGCAATTGTTCGAAAATTTTGCACAAATCGGAACCGCCAACTACAGCAATAGGTACTCGTTGGCTTAGATTACGCATGAATTGAAGCATTTCATCCGTTATTTTCTGAAAATAAATTTTTGATTTACTAATTTTTGCTTCACTTGTTTCAATAAAATCAGAATCCGGAAGAGTCAAAAATAAAATTCAGGAACTGGAAAATAATTAAATAAGAAATTCCGGAAAATACATTCCGGAAACTAATCAAACCGTGAAAAAGGAAAAAACACTTTCCGGAAATTAAATATTTAATTCCGGAAAAATACATTCCGAAAAAGAATCTGTAAAATACGTAAAAGAAAACACATTTCAATAATGAACATACAAATTCCGGAAAACACAAAATACCTGGCAGAATAAAATTCCGGAAAACAAATTGTGAAAAACTGTTGTGTAGTGGTGACACTACTATAAAAGCCACGCTAAGCGTCAGTCTAATTGGATCATACTAGACCAGCTAGTCTCCTTCGTCTGTTCCATCTCAATCCCTTCGCCTACATTGTCATTTCTCTTTGGATAAACTGTAAATCATTGCACGTACACACTCGGACATAACAAACACGTATTCCGGAAAATATTTAAATTCTGAAAATTACATTCCGGAAGCAAATAAAAAAAATACAAAAACTGCTTCCAGAAACTTGCTTCCGGAAACTTGCTTCAAAATTAAAACAAATGTTCCCACCTGTCTAGGCATTGTAAGCGTTCCATCAACATCAAAAAGAAAAATCACTGGAGCTTTTTTAGTTTGCTCTGTTACATTTTCTGATTTTTCTGTTGTTGTATTACCCCCATTATTAGCTGCTTCTGCTGGCATTTTTAAAGAAGAAACAAAAATATTTTTAAGAAATTTAGAAAATTTTAATAAAAATAATTTATGAATAAAGCATTTCTAGAGTTAAAATAAAATATTTAAAAACGTTTTATTTGTTCATTTAAACGTGGCAGTAATTTTATTTAGTAAGATTTACATAAATGCAACGTGGAAACAATAAAAATAAATTAAAATTAGACAAAACACTTTCCGGAATGCGTCTAATAAATACGAGATTATTTTAAAATCATTGAAGGTATCGAAGGTATTAATTAGGGTTGTTGGCGACCGGTTTTAAAACCGGAATTTTTGAAATTTTTTGCCAAAAATTAACCGTTTTTAGTAAATTTTAAAAACCGAAAATCGGAAATTTGTGAAAATGAGTGATTTTATTAAAAATTACTCAAAATAAAACCGGTATTTTCCTAAAACTCAAAACCGAAAACCGGGTTTCTAAAATTTAGATTAACCGGAAACCGGGGGCAGGGGTGGGCGCATTGCGTTTTTTGAGATTGTCTCTTGCGCCCACCCCTGACCGGGGGTACCGGTTAATAACCGGCCGCCAACAACCCTAGTATTAATGAATTATTGAAGGTATCATTGAAGGTATTAATACAGCCCTCAACTTCTTTTAGAAGGAAAAGCACTAGCTAAGTTAAACAATAAGAAAAAGTAACAGAAAATAGAATAGAGAAAGAAAAATAAGGCAAAAATGAAATCAACAAATTTGTTTCTAGTAGAATCATCAAAGATGATAGATCTAAAAATTCTACAAAAGACAACAAAAATATAAATGAATAACGATATTAACAATATAATCATAAAGCAAGTTGCGAATGTTGCATAAATTGATTCAACTGAAGGCTTAAAAGTTTTTTCAAAGAAAACAATTGAATTGAGTATTAAAAACAAGAGAAGAAAAGATATTATCATTATTGGCATTAACTTGCCGAAAAAATAAAAGCCAATAATATCTTCATTATTTGAAGAGGTATAATCTTGTTGATTGGAACCCTAAATTTTAATTGGCTAAATTAAATAGTTCAGCAGCCTTAACCCGAATGGTCAGCCTTCTCCCTTCTTCCAACCTAATTGCCTTTCTATATTTTGTTTTTCTCACTAATATTTTTAAATACCAAAAATTAATCCTTTTTGGTTGTTTGTAGTTGGGATGGAAGGGAAAAAACCTGACCATTCTGTTCAAATATAGGTAAAAACTTGTGGAGGAATAAATGAGGCCTGAAAACCACATTATTACCCACACCCACTTAAACTTAATGAGACTTGGATTCGGGGTACGGCCCACCTTGTCGCGCGGCCACCTTGTCGCAGAGCCATAACTTCCTTCAAGTTTTCCGAATCTTACCAACTTTAGTATTAAACGATTCCACTCATCGAGCTAAAGAGATTGGTAACAAAATTGATAAGGGCCAGAAATTTTTTAGCAAGTTATGGCTCTGCGACAAGGTGGCCGCGCGACAAGGTGGGCGTGTCCCTTGGATTCGATGACTAATGGCATTTGGTGGTCTGTTTTGGTGTGGTTACTGTACTTAAACAGGTGGCACGTCCCGAGTAAAAAGAAAATCAGGCTTCCTTTGCCTGAACGGCCCAATTAAATTTATTGAAAAAATACTGACCCCAGCACTAGTTGTATTGGTTCTCATGGTTCCCACATTGACTACATTGTCAACTGATTTTTTATCGTTGTCAACTATAATATAAAAATTATGATTCTTTTTGAAAATGATTTTTAGACAAGAAAACACCTTTACTTTCTTCAATTTTAGAAATTGAATCAATTTCATCAGTCATTGTGCCAACTTCTCTTGTTTTCGGTTCATTTAAATAAACAAATCCATCGTCTGTTGAAGTTAGGCTTGTATTGCTTGTCGATCGAGTCAACTTGTCAGAGCTTGAATTCATTCTTTTATTAAAATTTTCTTGGAAAAAATAAAATTTAAAAATGAATAAATTAAAATTCTAATTATTAAATATTTAAAATTTAAAATAAATTTAAAAAAAAATAAAATATCGTTGAGAGGTATTTATTCAATTACATCGGGTACGGCCCACTTAGTCGCGCGGCCACTTAGTCGCAGAGCCATAACTTGCTTTAAGATTTCCGAATCTTACCAACTTTAGTATTAAACGATTCCTCTCATCGAGCTAAATAGATTGGTACCAAAATTGATAAGGGCCAGAAATTTTTTAGCAAGTTATGGCTCTGCGACTAAGTGGCCGCGCGACTAAGTGGGCGTGTCCCAATTACATCATCATAGGATTATTAAATATGCATGTTAAAAGCAGGGCTTCGATTTCTGCGGATTTTTCCTCATTTTGTGGTTTTTTGATAGGGCGATGAGGATTATTTTTAAAAATGCGGATTTGCGGATTTTTGTGGTCTTTTGAAGATTTTGAGGATTTTTTTCTATTTTCTTGTAGTTTTTAGGATAAAATGCATTATTTTTCTGCTAAGACCCTCTAAAATCCTCAAAATTTTCGACTGCGGCGCTGAAAATGGAAGAAATCTGTCTCTGTCCTTCGAAAATCCTCAAAATTTTCGCCTGCGGCGCTGAAAAAGGAAGAAATTTGGCTTAGGGATCTTTCGAAATTCTCTAAATTTTCGCCTGCAGCGCTGAAAAATTACGATTTTTGGCTTAAGAACCCTCCAAAATTCCAAAATTTTCGCCTGCGGCGCAAAAAAAAGAAGATTTTTCGAGTAAACAATTCACTATAACTAGGGATGGTGAAAGCTTTGGCTCAAGTCAGCTGTAATTTTTCATTTAATTATTAATTATTCGGATTTTACATAATAAGATAGTCATTAGTAGTGAAAAAATTGCTCAATTCAATTGTTGGAGTCAAAAAATATAACGCATAAAGTGATTTTAATTCAATTTTCGTTTTTGATAATTTTTGCGGATTTTTCATATCAAATGCGGATTTTTTCGATCAAAATTGCGGATTTTAAAAAATTCGAGATCGAAGCCCTGGTTAAAAGTAAAGAATATTCAATATTAAAAAAAAATTCTGTCGACCTCAATTTAAATTGCTTTTATAATTTGGATGGCCACTGGGTAGGGAGAGAAGCTTCCTAATCGATGCTCCATATAAAAAAAAATGCTCCATACAAATTACCGTATTTATTCTAATTGAATGACAGTCATTCTATTTTTCAATACCTCAGAAATTTGTCATTCAATTAGAGAGGTCATTCAAATAGAGGCGGTCATTCTATTTTTCGATAATAAATTGTTTCAAAGTTTATCAAAAATTTGTAAATTTTTATGTAAATTTATTTAAATTCTTCCATCAAAATTTTTAATAAAATACCTAATAAGACAACTCTAAAGTACGTTTTGATAAAATCATGGTTGTTTTTCGAATATTCCAAACTTTTGGATAAGGATCCAGGGATTTCCCAGGATTCTCAGACTCTTTTCAAGACAACGAAGGGAGAAGTCTAGAGATCCTCTGACTTCACTTTAAATCCCCTATATTCGCCAACTCTTCTTATAGCTTTTGAATCCTACAAATCCGCCGATATCCCGGATTAATTGATTTAAGAGTTATCTGTAGATTTGGAACACTTAACAAGGCTTTTGAATTACCTGACCAAGGAATCTCTAGACTCAAGCGGAGATTAAAAATTTCGCCTTTCGTCTTTTGCCTTTTTTGGACTTTCGCTTTCGCTGTTCGTTTTTTAAAATGACTTTCGCATTTTCGTCTTTCACTTTTTAAAATCACTTTCTGCACATCTCTGCTACACATCTCATTTTTAATTTTTACCCCGATTTCGACTAGGTCGATTTCGGATCTGGGATACGAAATAAACAAATTCTAAGTTGAGATTTGGACTCAGCGCACTCGATTACCTACTTGCAAGCCTCAAAAATATCTAAGGAGCATTTGTTTACTAATATTTTTCTAGGAACCAAGGAGTTTAAGGATCACCGAAGGTCCTTCTCCATCTGATAATGTTTCAAAGTCGATTTTCATCGTCAATATTATAAAAAGAATCCATTCTTTAATAATAATTATGATTATACGTAGGAGAAAAATAATAAAAATTATGAATTATTTTTTCACGTCTAAAGGGTCATTCAATTAGGGGGGTCATTCAAATAGAGGGGGTCATTTTATTTTTCGATAGCCTCAAAAATGGGTCATTCAATTAGGGGGGTCATTCAAATAGAGGAGTCATTCAATTAGAATAAATACGGTAATTAGCATTATACGCGGCTGTACGACAATTGCGGATACGCACGTGCGGATGCGACGATTGCGGATATAAAATTTTTAAAAAGTTTAAGATTTTTTAAAGTTTTCAGTGCCACATCTGTCTAAAAATGATTCGGAAACCGTCAGAAGTCTGAAGCAGACAGCCGGGACAAAAAAAACGGAATATCATTTCAATCATTTTTAAAATTTTTAAAAAGTTTTTGATCCGCAATTGTCGCATCCGCACGTGCGTATCCGCAATTGTCGTAACACCTTATACGCAATGCCTTAAATACGCTTTTTCAGCCTCAAGGCAATATTTAAATTTGAGTCTACAATCAATAATTGGATCCCAGGGTATATTTAAATTTGAGGCCGACAGCACATACCGTTAATGCTCTAATAGAACCACACTTTTCAAAAGCAGCCTCTCTAATAGAGGAACGCCAGGGTTGCAGTTACGCCTTTCGCCGAAATTTCGTTTTTTGGTGTTTCGTCTTTCGTTTTTAATTTGTTTCGGTATACTCCGGAAGCACACCCTACAAGAGGGTTGAAGATAGACGTGGTTCTATTCGACCATTTACGGTGATATAAGCATTATATCAATACATTTCTCTATCTAAGTTTAAATTAATAAGCATTATACGCAGCAAGGAAAAATAGAATAAAAGAAGCAGGGCTACCCCAAGTAAAGCAAAAAGAGAATTAACAAATTTGTTTTGAGTAAATTTGTTTTCAGAAAAATAATTATCAAAAATAATAAATTTAAAAATTAAATAGAATGAAATTGAGAGTAAAATGAGGGCTAATATAGTTGATAAAATTAACCAAAAAATTGTGATTATTGTGTGAATTGAGGCTATTAGAGGCTTATTGGGTGAATTGTTAAGGTGAAAAAATGGCAGGTTTAGTAGAATGCCAAAATAAAAATAAAGAACAACGGAAAGGACAAGAATGGCACAAAATACATGAAACATCCAATATTTTTCTTGAAGTGTTCCAAAAGCAAAGTCTTTAAACACACTCCAGAAAACAACCCAGATTAGCAAAAATACAAGAATGAAGGCAGTTGCAGCCAAAAATGTCAATATTTGATTATAAAATGAATTGAGAGAGGTAAAGTTTATTGAAGAAAGACAGTCATAAAGTCGACTAGTAAAGTTCTAAATGGAAAAAAATATTTTTATAATTTAAAATAAAAAATAATTCGGTCCTTATGTCACCCCCCCCCCTCCCCCAATTAATTTTTAGGATGTACATAATGGTCAGTCAGTCAATAGATAGTTTGAGCCTTTCATGCTAAGGCGAATGACACTAGAAATGGTCCGCAGGAAATTTTCCAAGCCGAGTTACAAGGGTTTCAAAAATGTCAAAAACATAGGTTACAGGGTCTCAAAATGGTCAAACTTTTGAGTTAAGTTTAAATTCAAAGTTTTTTAATTAAAATTTTTTTTTAAATTAACCTGCGCTTTGTTTTTGTTTTCTTTAACATTTTTAAAACGATAGATTCCATTCTTGACGGTGGTATCTAAAAAATCATTATTGTAAATTTAATTTAGATTCAGTTTTAAGCATAAAATCTTATTTGGATTTTTTCTTCTTTTCAGTGTTGGATTTTGATTATAAATGGCTAAATTGTCTTGCGGTAGTCCTCCTTAGTTATTTAAAAAATCTTATATTTAGAATTCTCGTCCGTAAGGGAAAAATCAGGAACGCTGGAAAAATTCTTGACGTTGACTGGTTTCATGAAAAATCGAGTTTGAATCCAGATACAGGCCTAGTGTAAACTAACAGTTATTTAAACCCAGTATGAAAAAGTGATGATCCAAAACATGTCTATAAAGACAAAAAAAATTTTCTTGAAAATCTAAAATAGCAGCCTCGCTCCCTTCCTTTTTTCACTTAAGAAATCCAACCTTTACTTCCTTCAATTTTAGAAATCAAATCAATATCAACAGGAAATTTGCCAACTCCCTTTGTTTTAAGTCCATTTAGAGAAACAAATCCACTTTCTGTTGAAGTTAGGCTTGTATTACAAGTAAAATTTGTCAACTTGTCAGAGCTTGAATCCATTTTTTGACAAAAATATTTTTTAAAAATAAATTTAAAAATTCAAAAAAAAAATAAAAAATATAGGTGATTATTAAATATACAATTTGAAATAAATTAAAAAATATTTCTGAGGTATTTATTCAAAAATATCATTGAGATTATTTAAATATGCATTTTTAGGGACACGCCTAAGTAGGCGCGCGGCCAAGTAGGCGCAAAGCCATAACTACCTGAAAAATTTATGGACCTTAACAATTTTGGTACCAATCTCTTTAGCTCGATGCGAGGAATCGTTTAATACCAAATTTGGTAAGATTCGGAAATTTTGAAGCAAGTTATGACTTTGCGCCTACTTGGCCGCGCGCCTACTTGGGCCGTACCCGCATTTTTAATGATAAAAGATTCAAATTACAATACAAATGGACCACTAATGTTTATATACACACTCCGATTTAAAATGTTTACAATCTGGTTGGGGGCAGAAATGCCTGTAGGCGAAGATATAGGCTCCAAAAATCGAAAAACCTTAAATGGGAGTTCAACTATGGTAACCTTTCCAAAAACTATAAAAGGCGCAGCCACCCAAAAATAGGGCAAAAACAAGGCGAAAATGTCAAAAATATGGCAAATTCCTTGTAAAAAAGGCAAATAGGGCACCCCATCTCCAACAAAAAATATTTTATCAATTAGAGCCAGATGAAACCAGATGATAATTAAAGCTTAATGAAAAAGCAAAACAAAAAACAAATATAATAAAATAGTTAGCTAAATAGAAGGAAAGTGTAATCATTATAACTGAAAGAATTAACAAAATTGAAACTGAAAAAATTAGAATAACAACAAAAAGAGTAGAAAACAATTTTGAGGTAGCCAAATTAGGTTTAATTTTAACTAAAAATTTGTGAAGATAATAAAAATAGAGGTAGATTAGACCAAAAAAGATTAATAAATCCATTGAAGAATTCAAAATTATTGAAGGTAAATCTGTCTGTCTAATAATGTTTTCATACAAGCAGTTGACAAAAAAGTAGTAATATAGAGTCATAATTAGTATAAAGACTAAAATTAGAAATGTTGCCAACAAGAAGATTTTGAATAGTGAGGTAAGATACTCTTTGTTGTTGTTGATTGATGAAAGACAATTGGTCCAAGACTTCTAAATTTTTGAAAAAAAAAGAATTGTTTTTATAAAAAACATTTTTGCGGACAAAAAACTTTTTGCGGATAAAATTTGCGGACAAAACGAAAAGTAAACGAAAAAGATAAGGTCTTGTAATTTTTAGGCTGGAAGACATGTAATTTTTGGGCTGGAGAAATAACTTATATATTTAAAAAGTATTGAGGAAAATTTTTGTCGCTAACACTTCGGAAAATTATTTGTCCGCAAAAGTTGTCTGTAACTTCAACTTTAAATAATTGGAAAACCCCTTTTAAAATAACATAAAATAACCTTAGCGTTGAATCTTGCTTTCTCTACCAATTCCTTGAAAAAATTGCTGACCCTTCCAATTTTTATAAAAATTTCGGCATCTTTAAAAATTTATTTTAGAAATCGAATAATCAAAGAAAAACCTTTCTTTTTCTCCTCAATTTTATTAGAAATTGAATCAATTTCAACAGCCATTTGTTCTTTTGTTTTAAGTTCATTTAAACTAACAAATCCACTTTCCAATGAAGTTAGGCTTGTATTTCTTGTCATATTTGTTTGTGCCAAATTGTCTGAATTTGAATCCATTTTTGTTAAACTTTTAAAGAAAATTCTGTATAAGCAAAGATAGTGAGGTAAAAGTAAAAAATAAATAAAATTGTAATTATTAAATATCCACAATTAAAAAAAAATCAAAAAATATTCTTGAGGTATTTATTCAATTAAATTGCTACAGCCCATTTAGGCGCGCGGCCATAACGGCGCAAAGCCATAACTTGCTTCGAGATTTTTGAATTTTACTTATTTAGTATTAAACGATTCCTCTCACCGAGCTAAAGAGATTGGTACCAAAATTGATTAGGGCCAGAAATTTTCCAGCAAGTTATGGCTTTGCGCCGTTATGGTCGCGCGCCCTTTTGGGCGTGTATGCATAGAAAAGAATAGTTAACGTTAATCATATTTCTTTCTTACTCAACATCTCAGCTAAATATTTCTAAATCTAACTCAAAATCCATTTTCGATCTCCAATAGAGATATCAATTAAAGCTTGACATTTGGTAATACTTTTGGTTTAGACACCCTCCTTCCCCTATCATTTTCCTAATTTTCTTTGTGGAATCAGTTTTATTTTTACCTTGTTAAAATTATCAAATCTAACCGATCTTGGTATCATCGAATCAGCTTGTAGAGCTCTTTTTAGTACCATATAATAAAGTATAGATTAAGCAAAAGCTCAAAATGGTCAATGGGCTCAAAATGGTCAGGGGGCTCAAAACGGTCAAGAAAGCTAAAAATGTCAGGTGAGTATAAAAATAGAAGGGTCTAAACAACCAAAGTATTACCCTGTCTTTCAGGAAGAAGGATTAAATAGGTTAAAACAGAATGATATAAAAACATCAGCCAATATAAAGAGAATAAAAAAAAATTCGACATAATTATAACATCCATATTATCATTAAAAATATGATTTAAAAACCCAAAACAGAAACATAACGTCATAATTATAAAGAGAAGACTTAGTAAGATTGAACCAAAGAGATTTGGAACAATTTTAGAAAGAGTTAAGAACCATTTTGAGTTAGTCAAAGAAGGTCGAACAGATGGTATCAACTTGAAAACAAAAATAAAAAGAAGAGAGACTGGGAAAAAAATAAAATAAAATGAAATTGAAGCGTGTAAAATTACTAAAAACAAAGCTGGCTCATCAGATTTAATATACTTGTAGTTAACAATAAAGTAGTTAGTTAGATCCAAAATTAGAGTAGCAAATAATATAACGAACATTATTAACAGAAAGTTTCTGGTTAGCCAATATTTGTTGCTGACTGATAAAAGAGACGTTGTAGTGGCTTGCCAAGAATGCTAAAAAAAATTTTTTTGAGTGGAGATTTTATTTTTATATTCAAAATCTTTGCGGACATAAATTTTTTGCGGACAAATATATTGAAAGAGCAGACAAGGCATGTTCCATTTTATGGGCATATATATTGGCTGTAGTTTAGCTGAGGACTCACTCAAAGAGGTCGAAGTATTAGATTCGACTCAGCGAGTTGTGTCGAACGGTAGTACTCTCTAAGTGCAGAAATGAATTGAAAAACTCGTGAGCTCTTTCGAATGAGCTATTACTTGCATATTCGAATTTTTTACCACAAAGTTCCCCAATGGTTTTTTGATTTGCGGGGATCGGTCCAGACATTTTCGCCCCATTCAGCTAATCGATTGACATTGTTTTAACCCGATTCTGAGCGGGTCCTCAACTAACCATTTATTTAAGTTGTCCGCAAAAACTGTCCGCAAGTTTCCAATTTAAAATCAACTGAGAAAATACTAATACTAGGTAAAAATTAACAAAAAAACAAACCTTAGCCATGAGATTTGTCTTTTCCCCCATATCCTTGAAGGAATTGACAACCTTTCCAATTTTTGCAAAAATTTCGACATCTTTAAAAATTTATTTAAAAATCGATGTAATCAAAGAAAAACCTTTCTTTTTCTCATTTTTATTAGAAATTGAATCAATTTCAACAGTCATTTTCTCTTTTGTTTTAAGTCCATTTAAACTAACAAATCCACTTTCCAATGAAGTTAGGCTTGTATTTCTTGTCATATTTGTTTGAGTCAAATTGTCTGAGTTTGAATCCATTTTTTAATTGTAAAAGAACTAAACTTCTTTTAAAAAAATTATAAAAAATAAATTAATTAAAAATAAAATTGTAATTATTAAATACACAATTTTAAATAATTAATAAAAAAAATCTCAATTTATTTTTGTTTTATTTATAAGACAATTAAAATTAGAGCTAGGAATTTTGAAAAAACCGGGACCGGGTCCGCGAAACGGGTTCTGAAAAATGGACCGGGCGGGAACCGGGAAACCGGGAAAACCCGTTCCCGGTTTCATCCCGGTTGCTTCAAAAAAAACCGGGAAACGGGTCCAGGTCCCGGATCCGTTCCTAGCTCTAGTTAAAATACAAATTTGTACACTAATGTATGTATATACATAAAACAAAAATGTCAAAAATAACTAAGTATATATGGCTAAAGGACTCAACAAGGCGGGACTCAATGATAATTTTAAAGCATTTTTCCTCGTGACCTTTTTTATCTCTTCAAAATTGTTTATATATTTTTTATACTTCTAGGCTATTTAAGAATAAATTTTTAAGTTTTATTCTCTGTCCATGTGTTGTGTAGTAGTGTCACTATAGTGTAAAAGCCAGTGTACTACTTGGCCGGCTAAATTGAATTTTGACAAAAACGTCAATTTTGACATCGACCCATATTAACATAGGAATTGTGAATCAAATTGTCTTAGTTTGAATCCATTTTTTAATAAAATTTTTTTAAATTTTCTCTAAAAAATAAAATTTTTTTAAAATTCTTTGAAGAAAAAAAATAAAATTGTTATTAATTAAATATACATTCCTAATGTTTTGTCCGCATTCTTGTATCTTTTGAATCCATTTTTTTGTTAAATTAAAAACAATTCTCTTTAAATAAATATAAATTAAAAATTTAAAAAATAAAATTTCGATTAAATAACCAAATTTAAAAAATAAATTTTTAAAAATATCCTTGAGATTTATTCAATTATCGTGAGATTATGTGTAAAATACTGGCTATTGATGAAATCTGTCGGACCTCTAATTTATATTTTTTAAAATGATTTTTAAATTTTGGTAGAGGAAGTTGGGGATTGAGAGCCCCGTAGGATTGAGGAAGCCCAAAAAATATATTTAAATTTGAGGCCGACTGCAATAAATAAATTTGAAAAAAAAGTATTGTTCTCATTGACGTAAATTAAAGATCGAGACATTGGCGCACACTTCCCCGGCCACCCACTTTCTACAAATTTAAAAAATCTTTCTAAGGTATTTCAGAATGATAAGAATCAGAAATTTTCCTGCAAGTTATGGCTTTGCGCCTACTCGGCAGCGTGCCTATTTGGGCGTGTCCCTTGGGGGCTATAGCTATTTATCCTTTACGAACTAGCCTTTCTTAACTCCATATTGGAATTTTTTACCCCAAAAATTAGCTTACTCCTCCCTATGATTTTTGACCATTTCGAGCCCTATATCAAAGTCCAGAGGCATGTTCGGTAAAAAAGTTGTACAATTCGACTCAGCACCTTTTTTACCCTATATGTGACATTTTGAACATTAATTTAGGGAGGGGGGGGTGTGGCAGAAAGGAAAAGTACCGCTATTTTACAATATGTAGGCAGAAAAAAAATAAAAATAAAATTTAGCCAGTCTCTCAATCTCTAATTAAATAAAAAAAATTTAACAATAGAATCCATTGTAAAAGGGTATTTAGCTACCACATTGTTTAAATAATCAGAATAAGTTTTTATTCCACACAGGACACAAAAAAAGCAAAGGGTTGTCATAACAATTCTTACAGTTGGATAAAAATTAAATTCCGTAGCAAAAGTCATAATATTGCAATAATCTGCCGAAAAAATAATTATGAATAAAAGAATAGAGAAAATGGCCATAAAAAGGTTTGGGACAATTTTAAAGAGAAGAGAGAAGCATTTTGAGTTGACCAAGGAAGGTTTAAAGCTTAGCAAAATTTTGTAAACAAAAATAGAATAATAGCAAAGCAATCCAAAATATCCCAATAATTGTAAAGAACCAAGGAAAATTGTCTGGCGCAAAGTCATTTTTAAAAGAAAAGAAACGGAGCCGGTAAAGACGTAGAAGAAGAAAGTTGAAAACAACACAGGGACCAAAAGTAGAAATGTTGCTACCATGAAGGTGTTGAAAAGAGAAACAAGATAGTTGTAATTGATTGATGAAAAACAATTTTTGGTACGTTGCCAAGATTTCTAAATTTTTGGGGAAATATTTTTGTTTAAAAAAAAATTTGCGGACAAAAAATTTTTTGCGGACAACATTTGCGGACGAATTTAAAGAAAGTAAACTTAACATAATTCCATACATGGGGGTGCATTTTTTATTCTTCTGTATGTTGTCCGCAAAATTTTATACGGAAAATTTCCCCTATTTTAACTCAAAGGAGCCCTACTTTTAAATAAAAATAGAAAATAAACCTCAACAAAGTTGTTTGTCTTCTCGCCCAATTTCTTGAAAAGATTGGCAGCCTTCCCAAATTTTGTAGACATTTTGGCATCTTCTTAAATAATTTATTTAAAGAATTAAACTAAAAAACCTTCAATTTTCTCCGTTTTAGTAGTTAAATCCATTTTTTGTGTCTTCGGTCCATTTAAAAATCCATTCTCTAATAAAGCCAGACTTGTATTTTTTGTCATATTTTGAGTCAAATTGTTTGAGTTTGAATCCATTTTTTAATAAAAAAAAATTTTTTTAATTTAAATTTCTATAAAAAAATAATATATTTTTTTAAATTCTTTGAAGAAAAAAAAATAAATAAAATTGTAATTAGATATACAATTTAAAATTAATAAAAAAATATCCTCGAGATGTTTTTATTCAATTATAATGAGATTTAAGTATATGTAAAAAAATTTTTTAATAAATAGTAAAAGTAAAATTTCTGTCGGACCTCTAATTTCCCCTCAATTAAAAAAAATTTTTTAAATTTTTTAAAAAATTTGGCTGCCCACTGGATGGGGTTTCCCACTGGAAAATCCTTTTTGAATATGATTTTATAGACCCAAGAGAGGATATTTAAATTCGAGGTCGACTACAACAATTTTATAAATTAAAAAAAGTATCATTTTATAGAGATCGAGACATTGAGCTAATAATTTCTTGTCTAGCTCTTATTTAAAAAATTGCGCACAAAAAATTTTTGCGGACAACATTTGCGGACAAATCAAAAAACAAACTTTATGTGTTTCCACGTCATGGGGAACCATTGCAATTACATAAGTTGTCCGCAAAATTTATCCGCAAAATTTTTACGATTCCCAAGCCAGGTTTTAGAAAACAGAAAAAAAATCAAAATTTAGCCAGTCTCAATCTCTAAAAGATAAATTTCTCAATAGAATCCATTGAAAGAGGCAATTTAGCCACAACTTTGTTTAAATAAGAAACATAAACGAATAGCTGACAAAAGAACCCAAAACAACAAAAAAATAACATAAAAACTCTTACTCTATAATTAAAAGTACTTTCAATAGTATAAGTTGTAATATTGATATGGAAAGAACAAAAAAAAATTATCAATAAAAGAATACTTGAAATGAACACCAAAATGTTTGGAACAATTTTAAAAAGAGTAGAGAACCATTTTGAGTTAGCCAACTGAGGTTGGAAGCCTAACATCGATTTGTAGAGGCAAATAAAACAAAAGCAGAGAAATACCAAAATGAAAGATAGAATTAATGAACCAACGAAAATTTTAGAAACCAAAGGCGCCTTTTTAAATTTTATATTGATTGTTGAAAAACAATTTGTGGTACAATGCCAAAATTTCTAAAATTTTATTTCTATAAAATTGGATTTAGGGGTCAACACTTATTCAAAAAAAACTTTTTGCGGACAACATTTGCGGACATGAAGTTGAAATTAAAAAAAACATACTTTGCATATACCCATTTCCCAAGGAACAGGCGTTAACATAATTGTCCGCAAAAGTATGTCCGCAAAAATTACCTCCTCAAAAAACAACTGGAGAAACCTCTCATTTTATGTAAAAATAAACAGAAAATCAAACCTTAACATTGTCATTTGTCTTCTTGTCCAACTCCTTGAAAGAATTGGTCACCTTTCCAGGTTTTACAAAAATTTTGGAATCTTTAATAAATTAATTTTAATCAAAAATAATACTAAATAAAGTATAAACCTTTCTTTTTCTCCACAATTTTATTAGGAATTAAATCAATTTCAACAGCCATTTGTTCGTTTGTTTCAAGTCCATTTAAAGAAACAAATCCACTTTCTAATGAAGTTAAGCTTGTATCACAAGTCATATTCTCTGGAGTCAAGGCCAAGAAAAATTATAAAAAAAAATTAAAATTTCTTTTAAAATAAATTTAAAAATTCAAAAAAATTTAAATTGAAATTAATATACAATTTCTTTAAAAATAAATTAAAAAAAAATAAAATATTGTCGAGGTATTTATTCAATTATCATGAGATTATTAATTATTAAGATTATCATGAGATTAATTCTGCATGCAAAAAACTAGTCAATATTCAAAGAAAAAATTTTTTTGTCGGACCTCCAATTTATAATAAATACCAAAAGTGTACCAGTTTCGCGTTTCTCGAAGTTTCGCATTTTTTGGAATTTCGCCTTTCGTGTTTTAAAATCTGTTTAGGCACACACCCCTGATACCCCCTTCCCCCCTTCTTTTTTTAGATGGTTTTTAAATTTTGGTTAAACATTGGGTCAATAAGGACGCAGATGAACTTTTCCAACCCATTAAAATAGGGCAGGGACACTCAAAAATAAGGGAAAAAATAGGGAGAAAAGTTTAAAAATAGGGCAAATGCCCTAAATAAAAAATTCACCCTATATGGGAGTCTAAAGGAGCATTATGAAATTATTTAAATTTGAGGCCGACTTCAATACAAAATTTAAAAAGTATATATCAGAGGATTGGAGAGATCGAAACATTGGCTAAATAATTTTCTTGTCCCTTTAAAAATTAAAAAAAATCAACTTCGCCCAGATTCTTGAAAATAGAGAGTTCTTCGCTTCTCGAAACTGAGAAATTGTGATTTTTCGCTTGGGTTTCTCAGATAAAAAATTTTTTCTTTCCAAAAATTTAGCCAATATCTCGGCAATCCCGGAGAATTGGCTTGGTCCCCCCTATGGTTTTTCGATATTCGAGGGCCTATATTCGGGTTCGGGATTCGACTTTTTCAAAATCTTAGTTCAGATTCGTAATCAGCATATTTTTTTACCCCAGAAAAACCCTTTTTCTTATTTTTAAACTTTTTTTTCGCAGGGACCCCAATTCTCCGGGATTGCCAATCTTTCAATCTTTAAAGAAAAATTTCTCAATAGAATCCATTGTAAGAGGGTATTTATCCATTACAGCTTTTAAACCAGCAAAATAAAGGAATAGCAACAGAACGAAGCAAAGCGAAAAGAAAGAAATCACAAAAATTTTTCCTTCAGCATCAAACTTATCATCACCAATTACCCCTGTAATAATGAGATGAAAAACAGAAAAAATTACAATCAATAAAAGAATAGCTGTGAGGAACACAAAAATGTTTGGAAGAATTTTAAAAAGAGTAGAGAAGCATTTTGAGTTAGTTAAGGAAGGTTGGAGGTTTCTCAACGTTTTGTGAAGAGCAACAAAATAAAACAGGAGAATTAATAAATAGATGAATAATATTAAAGAACCAAAGAATATTGTAGAATCCAAAGCCTTTTCAGAATTTATAGAATAAGAAATACATTTGTTGAACAAATAGGAGAAGAAAGCTGTTACAAGCACAAAAATGAGAAGCAAAAATGTTGCAGCCAGAAAGTTGTTGATTAAAGAAGCAAGACGGTTATAGTCGATTGATGAAAACCAATTTGTAATAGATCCCCAAGATTTCTAAAAAAATTTTTGGGAAATTATTTGAATAATCAAAATTTGCTGACAAATATTTTTTGTCCGCAAAAATTTTTGCGGACAAAAAATTTTTTTGCGGACAAAAATATTTTTTGTCCGCAAAACTTTTGCGGACAAAAATTAATTAAACAATTTACACGCAAAAAAAAAGTCCGCAAATTTTTCCAAATTTTAAACCGATCGAGACTTCTTTTATATAAAATTAATAGAAAAACCTTAACACGGCAAGCTGTCTTCTCCACCAACTCCTTGAAAAAATTGGCGGCCTTTCCAATTTTTGCAAAAATGTTGACATCTTTTAAAAAAAATTATTTAATAAAAGTTGGTTTTTGTATGTCCCCCCTTCTCCTAGAAAAAACGATGGATTTTTTGAGGTTTCCAGGAGGCAATCAAGTCTGCTGATTGTGAGTCCGAATTCAAATCAAATTTAATTTCGAATCCTAGACACAATTTCGAGCTTGAAGAGACGTATCAGTTTAACCATAAAATTTAAATTTCTAATTTAGAAATTGAAGTCAAATTTGGGTCCGGGATTTGAAATAAAATTTGAACTCAAATTTGGACAGATCACACTCTATTACCTACCGGAAAGTCCAAAAATTAAAGAAAATGTTCCCCACTTTTTTCTAGAAAATGAAAAATTCAGGGGGCATACAAATTCTACTTTTACCCAATTTATTTGTTTAAAAAATTAAATTAAAACCTTTCTCCTTGTCCATTTTGGGAATTAAATCAATTTCGACAGCCATTTGTTCTTTTGTTCCAAGTCCATTTAAACTAACAAATCCACTTTCTATTGAAGCCAAACTTGTATCATTTGACATATTTTCTTGAGTCAAATTGTCTGAGTTTGAATCCATTTTTTGTTAAAAAAATTTTTAAAAAATTTTTCTAAAAGGAAATTTCTTTAAAAAATTAAATTAAAAAATAAATAAAATTGTAATATAAACAATTTAAAATAAATTTAAAAAATATCCTTGAGAAGTATTTATTCAATAAATTATGAGATTAAGTATGCATGTAAAAAATAAGTGAATATTGAAAAGAAAAATTTTGTCGGACCTCTAATTTATATATTTGTTAGCCTTCCAAATTAAATTTTAGTTTAAATTGAATTTGGCCGGCCAAATTGAATTTAGACAATAATTTAATATACACACCAAGAGTGTGCCAAAACAGATTTTAGAAAGTGAAACACGAAAGTTCAAAAGACGAAATTCAGCGAAAGGCGAAACTAACTGAAAAGATTATTTAAATTTGAGGCCGACTTCAGTACAAAATTTGAAAAAATATCAAAAATTTCATAGATTAGAGATCTAGACTGGCACAATTTGTAGCCTTTTCTAATAAAAAATTTTTTTCTAGAACAGCCACAGAAAAAAAAATCCAAAAATTTAGCCTATCTCAATCTCTAATTTAAAAAATTTAAAAATCGGATCCATTGTTAAAGGAAAATTCTCCAATATTTTTTTAAAAAAAGAAAAATAAAGGTATAATTGACAAAATAAACCTGCCCAACTAAATATTGCCATAAAAATTCTTACTTGATTATTAAAAGTATTTTGAAGAGTAAACGTTATAATATTGAAATGAAAAAAAGAATAAATAATTAATAAAGAAAGCAAAGCTATGATAAACACAAAAATGCCTGAAACAATTTTAAAAAGGGTAGAGAAGCATTTGGAGCTAGTTAAAGAAGGGTGGAGGGCCAAAAATATTTTGTGAAGAAAAATAAAATAAAAATAGAAAAACAGAGAATAAATTAATGTTACTATAAACCCAAATAATTTTGAAAAATCCAAAGATGAATTTTCAGAATGTAAAACAAAATTGGTAAAAGTCAAGTAAAATGTAACTAAACCTTGCACAAAAACAAAAATTAAAAGTGTTGCTGCAAAAATTTTTTTGAGAAGAAAAACAAGATTATCTTTATTGATTGATGAAAAACAATTTGTAGTACATCGCCAAGATTTCTAAATTTTGGAGGGAGTAACTATTTTTATATTTACAAAAAAATTGCGGACAAAAAATTTTTTGCGGACAAATGCTGCAAAATCCTTTTTGACTCAATTTCCTGAGAACGTGCCTTAACATATAATTGTCCTTAAAAAAGTCAGCAAAATGTAGTCCGCAAAAAAATAGTGCCCAAAAGCTGCCCTCTTTTAAATAAATGGAGAGACCCTTACTTTCCAATAAAATCAACAAAAAAACCTTAACAAAGCCGTTTGTCTTCTCCACCAAATCCTTTCCATACTTGCTGTCTTTCCAACTCTTTGAAATAATTCCGGCATCTTTTTAAATAAATTATTTTTATTTAAAAATAAAAATTCAAAAAGAAACCTTTTTCCTCCTCCATTTTACAAATTAAATCAATTTCAACAGTCATTGATTCTTTTGTTTTAGGTCCACTTAAACTAACAAATCCACTTTCTATTGAAGTCAAACTTGTATTTCTTGTCATATTTGTTTGTGTCAAATTGGATTTTGAATCCATTCTTTTTTTTAACTTTTTTGAAAAAATTTCAAAATTTTTCAAAATTTCCCTTAAAAAATAAATTAAAAAATTCACTAACAAAAAAAAAATAAAATTGTTTAAATATACAATTTAAAATTTAATAAATAAAAATAAATTATAAAATATCCTTGAGATTTATTCAATTATTAATGAGATTTATTTAAATAAATAGTCAATATTGAAAGAAAATCCTGAGCAAACTGGAAAAACAGAGGTCGATCAGAAATTAAGGTGGTGACAAAAATTGGAACTGACGGGAATCGAAAATGGATCAAAAGTATTAAATTATACAAAATAATATTAGTATTTTTAAATCCAATTGATTCGCTCTAAGAAGTCGAGCAAAGCAAAAGAATACAAAACAAAAACACAAATAAAGAAAATTATACAAATAATTGCAGCAGCAAACCATCCTCTCCCCATATGTGGACCTCCAAAAAGATGGCCTTCGAAAATAATGTCTGAAAATGCAAGCCAAAATACATTGCAAATAAGTAGGAAGAGTAGAAGAAACGTCAAAAGTATTACAAATAGTGGCATATATTTGATGACCTGAGACAGTTTGATGTTCTTCGGTTTGTTAAACAATCCTTTGAAAAAGTCGGCAATAAAGTTTAGAGCAGTGAAGAGAATGCCTAATATAAAAAAATTATTTTGGTAACAACCCGTTATTTTTACGTGGCTTTTTGCAGACTTTTTTTGCGGACAAATTTTTCCCTCTTTACCTCTCTTCCCACGCCATTCTCAACTTTTGAAGCTTTGTCAGGACAAAGTTTTGCCCTGATATGACATTTTCTAAACTAAATTTAATCTTTGGCATTAGCGTAGGGAGAGAAGTAAAAAAGGGAAAATTTGTCCAGAAAAAAGTCCACAAATAGACGTAGGGATAACGGGGTGGTACCCAATATTTATGTAAGGATGATTCATCCAGCAGCATTTAAAACGCTTAGGCGGGGGTTAAACGATCTAAAAAGGAAAAAGAGAAAGCATTAGTCGATGCCCCGGTAGCTCAGAGGTAGAGCTCCTGCATATAGTGAGCGAAAGCGCCTAGCAACAACTAGCAGGTGGCAAAAAAATTTTTTTAAAGTCACCCTCTCAAAGAAATATTAAGGAAATCAAGTTAAACCCCTCCACCGTTTAAATTAAAAAAAGGAACCCAAGAGACGAAAAAACCCTTCCACCATTTAAAAAAAAGACTAACCTAATAAACCTTCATTCTGCTCTACTTTAGGAATATCCATTTTACTAGTCATTGTCCCAATTTCCTTCATTTTTGGTCGTTTTACATAAACAAATTCGTCTTCTGTGGAAATTGAGCTTGTATCGCTTGCCAAATCTTCTGGAGTCAAATTGCCAAAATTTGAACACATTTTTTGTTAAATTAAAAAAGTGTTTTAAAAAATTATTTAAGAAATGAATTTTTAAAAAATATATGAAATTGTATAAATGTAAAAATTAAAATAAAATAAAAAATATTCTTGAGATTTATTCAATTATATTTAAATAAATAGCCAACATTGAAAAAAAATTTCCTGAGTAAAATAAAAGGAAACAAAGATATAAAAAAATTTTGTCCGCAAAAATTAGTCCGCAAATATTTTTTTTGTCCGCAAATTTAATCCGCAAAAATTTGTCCGCAAAACTTTTTAGGTCAAATAACATTTAATAATGTGTCAAGTACGTGCTAACGTATCAAAGACAAACATTGTAAACTTGTGCAAAACAAGAAAATAAATAAAAAGAACAAAAACAAAACCAATTAAAGTAACAATTGCAAGAGTAGACCACCACCTTCCCAAACCCACGTCTTCATAAATTATAGGTGAAAATGCAAGCCAAAATACATTGCAGATAAGCATCAGGAATAAAATAAACAATAAAATAATCAAAGTTATTGATATAATGTTGAAAACAACAATAATTGTAGCTTTGTTGAATGGAGGGAAGCAATCGAAATAGAATAGAACCATACCAGCAATTAATGTAAAACAACTGAGAACAAACCATTCGTGACGAGAAATCTAAAATTGATAATCTTGTGTTGTTAATAATTTTTTGAGGGGGGGGGGGAGGGGGGTAATAATAATTAATAATCTTTCTTGAGGGGGGAACTTTTTTATTTTTGATCCAATCCGAATGAATCTTAATATCGTTCAATATCACTCGATAGGCGCTATCTATTCCCGAAGTCTAGGCGTTTTTACTCTTTCGAAGATTGGGAACTTTTGCAGAAATTATTTTTTTTTGCGGATTTTTTACTTGCGGACAAATTTTCGTGTCACCTTCGAGAGGAGATGGTTTCAATATTTTTTCAAATACTGTTAAAAATTATGTGAAAAAAATAATTGCAAGGAAATCTCAAAAAAAGGTAAAAATTATGGCCGCTCAAAAAAAGGTAAAAATAAAAAATAATTTTTTTTATATATCCGCAAAAAAAATCCGCAAAAAAAGCAGAAATTCAATTAGGGTAAAAATAAAATTTTAAAAATAATACCCAATCGTCTACAAAGGTGACTCCATTTTTTGCTTTGTTAAACAATCCTTTGAAAAAATCAGAACAAATCTCCAAAAGTATGATGAGGTCACACATCACCGGTCCATAAATACCACGAACTGAAAATTAGCTATAAAAATGGGGACACGCAGGCGCGGGACCATATAGGCGCAAGGCCATAACTGGCTGGAAATTTTCTGTACCTTATCAGTTTTTGGCACCAATCTCTTTAGCTCGTTGAGAGGAATGATTTAATACAAATTTTGAAAGGTTCTGAAATCTTGAAGCAAGTTATGGCTTTGCGCCGTAATGGCCGCGCGCCTAGCTGTACCCATAAAAATGTTAGAAAATTTTTTGTAATCAAGGATAAGACTATGAGCAGGCTGCCTCTTAACTAACCCCATCCCATAAAACCCCACTAAAAAAGGCAAAATATCTAAAAAAATAAACTTAATAAACCTTCATTCTGCTCTACTTTAGGAATATCCATTTTATTAGTCATTGTGCCAATTTCCTTCATTTTTGGTCGTTTTACACAAACAAATTCGTCTTCTGTTGAAATTTGGCTTGTATCGCTTGTTAAATCTTCTGGAGTCAAATTGTCACAATTTAAACGCATTTTTTGATTAAATTTTTGAAAAATCTTTAAAAAAAAATTAGAAAAAAAATTTAAAAGAAATTAAATTGTAAATTATACAATTTAATAAATAAATTAATGAAAAAAATATCCTTGAGATTTATTCAATTATTAATGAGATTTATTTAAATAACAATTATATAAAAGAAAAAATTCTGATTTCAATAATATTTATGGGAATTAAGTACTTTATAAAGCATATCATTTTATTAAAAATAAAAAAATTTTGCGGACAAAGTTTTGCGGACAAAAAATTTTTTTATACAAAAAATGATTGTAATTAATCTTGACCCGATCAACCGAAGCTCTGACTATTTTTCGATCCGAAATACGAAACTCCTATTCGAAAATAATTTTGAAATCCCGATCTCAAATTCCGACTTGACTTTCCTTTTTTCTCAGCCCATTCTATCCGTTTAAATCCCCTATATTTTCCCCGAATAACAAGTATACGATAAGGATTTTGAATGAAATATCGATAACCGATTAAGGAAACAAGTAAGAATTTGCGGACAAAAAATTTATTTCATTTTATATAGTTTTGTCCGCAAAAATTTTTTGTCCGCAAAACTTAGGTGCATAATAGTGTGGTAGAATTAAGTAAAAATAGGAGGTCTAGAGCTTCTTTCAATCCAGTCGATGCGCTTTAAAAATTCGTGCAAAAAAGCAACAAGAAAGAAAAGAATAAGAATAAAACCAGTTAAAACAAAAATTGCAGTAACAGACCACAATCTCCCACAAGGTATAATTTCAAAAAGAAATCCCTCAAAAACAATGCCGGAAAATATATACCAAAAAATACTTGCAGCAAGTACGAAGAATAGAAGAAACGTTAATAGTGCCAAAAATATTCCCAAATTTTCAACAACCTTAGACAATTTGATATTCTTTGCTTTGTTAACCAGCAACTTGAAAAAGGCGCCAATGAAGTTTAGGATGATGATGAGGACATCTGTTTTTAAAAATAAAATTAATCGGTACTTTTGTGTTATATCCCCCCCCCCCCATTTTATGGAACTTATTTACTTTACCCACCCCAAAATTTTACCGAGGGATTTTTCATTTAGATTTGAACAATATATACGTCATTCGAAAGAGCTCCAGGAGGTGAATCGAATGGTATCAAAATGAGCTTTATTTGATGATTTTGAACAAAAAGCTGAATTTTCGCTAGAATAACTGCTTTTGTGCGGCTATGTTACTGATGTAGAACTCAGTGACCGTTAACACCCCGCGAAGCGAATGCTGCCGAACCACTCGCTAAACGTGGGGTTCTGAACACCATTTTGAGCTCATTTGTCTCAACTTAATTTGAGACCACGGGCTTATTTTGTCTCATTCGATTCAGCTCGTCGAGCTCATTCGAATGACATATAAATTGTCCATGTACAAAATACAACCGGTAAAATTTTGGGGTGGGTAGTTAAAGTAAATAAGTTGCCATTTTTTCCTAATTTGATAGAATATAACTTTTTTATGCTTGATCCAATCCAAATGAATCTTATATCATTCGAAAGCCCTCGATAGGCGCTATCTTTTTGCCAGTTTGATGAATCTAGTCTTCTCACTCGTAAAAAAGTTATGACTTAAAAAGTGCGATAAATCGTTTTTTTAACACTTATCGACTTGTAACTTTTTAATGGAGAAAAAAGTTTATCCATCCATTGTGAAAAAGATGAGCTTATCGAGAACTTCCGAATGATATATGATTCGTCTGGACTGGACTTTGCTGCCATGGGAAAAGGATAAGGGGGGGGGACAGAAAAGTCTTGAAAATTAGTATAATTTACAAGAGTCGTGCCAAAAATATTAAAAAAGATTAAGGAGACCAAAAGTCGAAAAGATCCCATTATTAGAAAAAAATTTTTTTTTAAACTAACCTAATAGACCTGTATTCTGATCCATTTTAGGAATATTCGTTTCGCTAGTCATTGTCCCAATTTTCTTCATTTTTGGTCGATTTACACAAAAAAATTCATCCTCTGTTGAAATTAGGCTTGTATCGCTTGTTAATTCATCTGTTGTCAAATTGTTAAAGTTTGAACACATTTTTTGTTGTTAAATTAAAAAATCTTTTAAAAAATTATTTAGAGACAAAAAACAAAATTTAAAATAAATAAAATTGTAAAAATATACAATTTAAAACAAATTTTTAATAAATTTAAAAATATCCTTGAGATTTATTCAATTATTTTCGAGATTATTTAAATAACAGTTAAAGTATAAAAAATTATCATTTCAACAATTTTTAAATCGTTTTGCAGACAAAATTTGCGGACAAGTCCTCACGTTATATTTGTCAAAAAATTGTAGTAAGTAAAGGATTAATTTTGATTGATAGAAAAGAGAAAAATTACATCGTTAGTCTTAAAATGGTCTGAGAACCGCGGCCCCCTTAAAATGTAGGAATCCCCTTTGTCCGCAAAACTGGATTAGAATAATCCATAACAGTGCTATGGAAAATTAAACAAAATTTAATAAAAAAAAAGAGAAACTGGTAATAGTTTGGAATTCGCCCCCCCTTTTTTTTCCTCTCTATTTTTCTAAGTTTTTTCTCATTTCATGGCAAATCATATATCATTCGAAAGAGCTCTTCGAGCTGAGTCGAATGACATTAAAATCAACGGAATCTGACTTAGGTGAACAAAGTTGTGACCGTTTATTTTATCCTCTTGCATTGGCACAAAAAGTTTGCCCAAATAGGATTTAGCTTCATAATTTTGGTAAGAATGATCAGATCTAGCCAATCATGGTATAGAGAGCTTTCGAATGACATATGATAAATTATGTATCAAACAAAAAAGCTCAAAATGGTCAGGGAAACGGTGAAAAAAAGGGGGGGGGCGAATTCCAAACTATTACCGAGAAACTTGATAGAAAATTTGGCCCTATCCGCAAAAGAGGGCGCCTTGATTTTTTTTCATCATTTTTTTCCTACCTTAAAATAAAAAAATGGTCAGTCTTTTCTTCCTTGTTAAATTCCACTCTTCTTACCTGTGGCATATTCAAATGAGAGGACAGACAAAAACACACACAGACAGATAAAACACGGGGGCTGTACTTTAGTACGTGGGTGCAGGCTTTAAATTACAAATGTTATATCATTTGAAAGAGCTAGTCGAGCTGAGTCGAATGCCATCAAAATTAGCTCTAGGAAAAATTTTTGAACCGAGATACAGGCGATTGAAAATCGAAAAACCATAGGGGGGACCAAGCACTTTTTTGGGATGAAAAATTCGAAAATGCAAATGATACCTCATTCGAAAGAGCTCCTCGAGCTGAGTCGAATAACACCAAAATCAACGAAATCCGACTTGATTAGACAAAGTTATGATCTTTTATTTTAGCTCCTTACCTATGGCATCTGTGGAGATTTTTGCTGCTACGGAGGCCCCAAATACGTCCAGAGCAAGGGAGATAGGAATAGGTTTATGTTACGAACCCAGACCCATCGCCCGTAGACTCCCCGCGAGGCGCGTGCCGCAAAACCCCGCGCGAAGCGCGGGGTTTTGCGGCACGCGCCTCGCCGACGCTCCATAGGTTTAGGTTTTTTGTTTATTTTTTGTGTCATAACTTTGTCTAATCTTGTCCAATCACGGTGATTTTGGTGTCATTCGACACAGCTCGTCGAGCTCTTTCGAATGAGGTATTATTTGTATAAAAAATTTTTTATTCCAAAAATCGCCCTTTTGGACCTTCGATTTTTAGGAGTCTATATCTCGGTTCATTCAAGTCGGATTCCGTTGATTTTGGTTTTATTCGACTCAGCTCGACGAGCTCTTTCGAATGAGGTATAATTTGCATTTTCGAATTTTTCACCCCAAAAAAGTGTTTGGTCCCCCCTATGGTTTTTCGATTTTCAATCGCCTGTATCTCGGTTCAAAAATTTTTCCTAGAGCTAATTTTGGTGGCATTCGACTCAGCTCGACTAGCTCTTTCAAATGATATAACATTTGTAATTTAAAGCCTGCACCCACGTACTAAAGTGACCCCAACACGGGCATTTTCTGTTGTCTGTCTGTGTTCGTCCGTGTTTTGCTGTCCGAGTCCGTCAGTGTTTGTTGTCCGAGTCCGTCCGTGTTTTGTCTGTCTGTGTTCGTCAGTGTTTGTCTGTCCGAGTCCGTCCGTGTTTTGTCTGTCTGTGTTCGTCAGTGTTCGTCAGTGTTTGTCTGTCCGAGTTCATCCGTGTTTTGTTTGTCTGTGTCCGTCCGTGTTTTGTTTGTCTGTGTTCGTCAGTGTTTGTCTGTCCGAGTTCATCCGTGTTTTGTTTGTCTGTGTCCGTCCGTGTTTTGTCTGTCTGTGTCCGTCAGTGTTTGTCTGTCCGTGTGTGTGTTTTTGTCTGTCCTCTCATTTGAGCATGCCACAGGTAAGAAGAGTGGAATTGAACGAGGAAAAAAGACTGACCATTTTTTTATTTTAAGGTAGGAAAAAATGATGAAAAAATATCAAGGCGCCCTCTTTTGCGGATAGGGTCGAAAATTCAATCCATCATTTAAATAAATCCATTATAAAATCGTGCAACCTAATAAAATAACCAATAAGAACAACAACAAAACTAAATAAACTAAAAATTGCAACAGCAGACCACCACCTCCCAAAATTTAAATCTTCAAAAATACATGCCGAGAATGCAAGCCAAAATACATTGCAAATAAGTATGAATAATAGTAGAAAAAATGATGTTGCTAAAATCATAGCCAATTTATCGAAAACCATTTCAATTGTGTCTTTAGTAATTGGACGCTGGCGAATAGTAGACATCTGAAAAAAATTTGAGAATTATTTGAATTAATAAAACGAGGTTTCCGTTTAAAAAATGGGTGCCAGACCGGTTTTCATATAAAAATAATTAGGGATGATCAGGGAGGCTTCTGGGGCTTTAGCCTCTTCTCCCTGAAATAAGGAAAAGGGAAAAATATTGTGAGAAAGATGATAGGAAAGATGAAATTATTTCGCTTACAGCCTTCAAATTGTCAAAATTTTCGCCTGCGGCGCTGAAAAATAAAAATATGTGTACAAGAAAATTTGCATTCAAAACGCCAAATTTTGGTGCGTACCCCATTTTAGCCCCCTGAAATCGACCCACTGGCTACGCCCTTAGGGGAGATATTGACCGTCCTTTTTTAGCCCAAATTAAAATAAATATTTTAAATTTAAGGATACCCAATCCATTCCAAGAAAGGCTATATTCTTTGCTTTGTTAAACACCGCTTTGAAAAGCTCCACAATAAAATTTAAGAAGTTGAAGAGAACATCTGAAATAAAAAATTAAAATAAGGGCCCAATAATTAAATTTATTAAAGTGTTAAGGGGTTGTTTCCACGGGGACGAGTCTTATTGTTAGCCTCAGTATGGTATAATTTATCTAAAAAATTTTGCTCATAGCTCGAGAGTGTCCCTTGTCAGTCAAAAGTGGTCTTGCCACCATTTTAAAAATAAAAAAATTAAAAAAAAAACTAACCTAATAAACCTGTATTCTGTTCTACTTTAGGAATATCCATTTTACTAGTCATTGTGCCAATTTCCTTCATTTTTGGTCGTTTAACACAAACAAATTCATCCTCTGTGGAAATTGAGCTTGTATCACTCGTCGCACTTTGTCGAGTTCCGCCTCGATTCGATTTAATTTTTTGAATTGCATTTTTTATTTTGCTGCTATTTGAGCTTGAATTCATTTTTTATATTAAAAAATTAAATATATCCTTTAAAAAAATAAAATTGCACAAGTATACAATTTAAAAACAAAATTATAATATAACATAGACGTAAAATTTATTTTTTATAATTAATAAAAAAAATAGAATGACTAGAACAAAGATGGAGGAAAAGCGAAAAAATTTTTTATATGACCCCACAGACCCCACAGAATGCCCTCTTATTGACTAGTATATGTAGGTGTCTCTCAAAATTTAAATAATTTTTTACTCCAAAGCCACTACCAACAACGTGGGGTCCAAGGAAAAACAAAAGGTAACCAAGCTTAATAAGAGAGGGAAAAGGTTAAAGTCAGCAGGAATTGTAAACCTAAAACTTGCAAGACCGCAAAAATAAACGGAACGTTTGACCTAGATAACGTTCCAAGGTGGATGTCTTAAAGGAAAAGAGGCAAATTACCTCATTAATGGGGGGGGGGGGGGAGAATCTTCAGGAAAGGAAAAAATATATTTTTTAGTTCAAAGCCACAACCACAACGTGGTCAACAATGAAAAAAAAATAAACTAGGGTAGCTAAGAGGAATGAAGAAAAGAGGGAAGGGCAGAAAAGAATAGGGCAAAAAAAGGAAAAAGTAAACTTTTCCTCAATTAAACAGCCAAACAATCAGCCAAATTCTTCAATAAAATTGCATCCTGAATAGAACCTTGAATTTGAACAAGTCCATTAATATAAGCAGACATTGGAGATAATTGATTGTTGATGAGAGATATAATTGTTGTTTTTGACAATGTAAAATGTACATCAGGTAATGGGGATAATTCTTTAAAAAAATGTTAAAATTAAGGGGAAATATCAAAGATATTTTGAGGTATATTCCCTTAATTTGGCCTAAAATCCGCAAATTTAATCCGCAAGGTGGAGCGAAGTTGATTTAGGGAGGTCGAACGCCTACTGACAAGGAACCATCTTTTACTAAAACTGCGAATTTTGTATTTTTTGGTACCATTCGATAAAGGACCCCCGACTTTCTATTGGAATGTGCTATCCATTTTCTTGCAAAATCAACTTTGGGCCGAGTTATGGCCGTTCAAAGTTTGGTGTTAGAGTATGGAGTTTTTGAAGGGATTAGAAAGAAAAACGAGGGGTGGGAGTGATATTACTGGAAGAAGTGGATACTGAAAGACTTGCGGACAAAATTTGCGGATTTTATGAACCCTAAAAGAAAACCCTCCAAAACAAAATAAATTGGGGCTTTAAAATTAAAAGGAGGATTTGAAGGGATTAGAAAGAATATCGAAGGTTGGGGGTGATATTAATGATAAAAAAGGATAGAATGACTTGCGGACAAAATTTGCGGACTTTAGGGAGGAATCCTAAAAGAAAACCCTCCAAAAAAACAAAATAAATTGGGGCTTAAAATTTAAAAAAAACTTAAAAGAAACCTCCTTCTCTCTGCCATGTCCACCCACACCATCCTCCACTAGATTCTCTCAAATCAATATCAAATTCATTATTATTCAAACAATCAGTACATTTTACACGAAAACATTTATTTACTCGTCTCAACAAATTCCCTCCACCACAATTTTGAAATAATACGAGGCGAATACGTTGAAGAAGTTGATCCAATTCATTATCTTCTTCTTCAACAACAATTTTTTCTTCTGATATTGAATTTAAAATTGAAGGGGAATTTTGCTTTTCTGTTGAAGCTGTAGAGAAGGTATCAGCAATTTTCTTTAAAAAATTGAAAAAAAGTATTTTTTTAAATTAAATAAGAAAATAAAGATTAGACAAGTATCAGACTTCTTATAAATCAGAATTAAATAGAAGGAGGGATGAAAGGAGCCAAACCGGAACAAAAAAAACCATGAAACAACGAAGCGATGTCACTTACATTGAGTTAAAAAAATTTTTCTGCGCCCAGAAATCGGGAAAGTTAAAAAAATAAAGCCAAACACCATTTCAAGCTGACGGCCTTCCAAACGCCCCCACCCTCGAAAAAATCATGGCCACGGGGTTGTTTTCAATCCCCAAAATCGAGAAGGGAATTTAAAGGAGGAAGGCATATCCAAAAAATGAAACCAGTTCTTCTAATCCCAAATTTTAATAAAAATTAAAAAAAACCTTGGATTCATCATTTGACAATTTTATTAAATTCTTCTCTTTATTCTTTCCTTCTCCACTTTCATTCATAAAATTATTTAAATTATTAATAGGGCATCCAAAAACATCCAAAAATTGTTTACCAACATCAGAACGAATTAAAGTTTTGAATATAGAGACAGCTCCATTCTCGCCAGGTTTAATTACATTAATTTTTGTGATGTTTATTGCATCTATTTTGACTCCATATTTGTGAATAAATTGGTCCAATTCATTCTGTGAAGAAAAAAAATATTTAAAAAATACATTTCCGGAAAGGAAAATACCAGAAACTTAAATTTTCCGGAATTATGGAATTTAAAAATAGGAAAAAAGAAATACAATAAAATACAAGCCGCAAGATGTTTCCGGAAAATACATTCTATAAAATAAAATTATAAAAAAATACAAGCATAAATTAGAATATTTTCCGGAAAAGAAAACACAAAATATTAAATATTTAAAACAACAAGTTACTTACCTGACAACTAGCAACATGTTTAGCAAGAGAATTTGGATTTGTAATATCGCTCAACATTCGTTTTCCCAAATGTCTATGTAATGCTGTATAGACAAGCAAATTTAACATCGAAAAAAATTTTTTAAAGTTAAAAGAAATTTTTTTTACAAAAACCTGTTTAATATTTTGGACAGTACAACAAGCAATAATTGGGTCAACAACTTGAATAAGCACAACAGAAGATAATTCAACTATTCCACGGTCTGTGGTAAATAAATAAATTGTTGGTAATTCTATAGTGGAAACCCTAAGAATTTTGAGAAAATTATAAAAATAATTTTTGCAAAAAAAAAATGAGTCATAGCTGACGCTTGGAAAGGCATATAACTTGTTTCTAATGTGCCCAAAAAACAAAAAAATTTTCTTTGTGTGATATCCCGATCAAAATCATTTTTGCCAAATTCAAGCTTTTTTAATCAAGACCAAAAATTAGAAAGTTAAAAAGCTTTCAGTATTTGGTTATTTTTGAACTACAAAGTGACTGACAAAAATTTACCATATTTGGCAGTCTGTGAATCTCCCTAGTAGGTCTAAAAAACTGTGAGATGAAGAGGACTCAAGAAAAAAATTTTAATTTTAGTAATGGGTGCAAAAGAGCCAGACGACTTATGTGTCTAGTAAAGCTTGTCAAAAAATTCCCAAAAAAATCCCCAAAAAACTCAAAAACTAACCTCAAATCAACAATCGTTACTTCATCAATAAATGGCAGAAGTAAAATCATTCCTTGCCCATAAACTTTATTTTGACATTTTCCAAGTCGCATTACAACAGCTTTTTGGAATGGATTGATAAACTAAAGATTAAAAATATAAATGTACTTGTGTAGTTTACACCCCATAAGCCCGCCCCATTTCCTCTCCAAAAACACTGCCTCTTTTCCTCTTATAAAATGACCACTTGGGTCAATATACAATTTGGGGGTTGATGCCTGTGGTGAATTTTAAAAGAAAAGAAGATAGATGAAACAGGGCGGGGCTTATGGGGGGTAAACTACACAAGTAATTTTTTTAAATAAAAAGAAACCTTTAAAGTGAAAAATAAAGAAAATGGCAAGGTAATTATAAAAAAGAGTAAAGAAAATATTGTACAAATAAATTCTCCAAATTTATTAGAAACATTTTGGTTGTTAGGAAATTGTTCTTCCAAGGTCGTTGGAAGTTGAGAAAATTGATTGTTGCCTCCCCAATCTGAAAAAATCAAAAACTAGTATTTTATGAACTAAATGGACAAGAGGAAGTTATGATAAAATTTCAGATTAAAAAAGACTGAATTGATACCAGGTCCAGGATTGATCCTAAAAGTGTATTCTTCTTAAATTACAAGTCCAGGATCCCTTCTAGGTAACCCACGCTCCTTACAAATCAAGGACTTGCAAATAAAAACATTTTGACAGGCAAGAAAAGAGAGCCAGACCGCAAAATCAATCTGTAAAGTCTAGGACTGAAAATCCAGTTTAGACCTATAAAAACTCAAATCGCGAAACACTCCTTTGCCCATTTTTTACAGAAGACCAATAAAGTAAATAAATACCAAAAGCTGTATTATACCGATTCCCTCCATAATTCCTCTCTGAATTGTATGTAAAAATGCTCGCAAATCGTTCATCATTTTCTATTGAATTGCTTTTTATTATTTGTTTAATTTCGCGTTTAGCAGATCCAAATTTTAAAGAATCACAGCAATACCAAAACATTTCTTAAAAACTAAAAAAATTAATTAAAATTTAAAAAAAGTAAAAAACAAAAGGTACAGCCCAAAACGGCGCTCGGCCATAATGGCGCAGAGCCATAACTTGCTGGAAAATTTCTGAATTTTATCAATTTTGGTACCAATCTCTTCAGCTCGATGAGAGGAATCGTTTGATACCAAATTTGTTAAGATTCGGAAATCTTGAAGCAAGTTATGGCTTTGCGCCGTTATGGCCGAGCGCCGTTTTGGTCGTGTCCCTAAAACAAAAGAAAAATCTCTCATTGTACGAAAAACAACAAAGTGACAGAATGAAAAAGTAAAATGTAAACTTTCATTTAACCAAATATTAGAAAATTTTTCATTTGACCAAAAATTAGAGAACATTAAAAA
This sequence comes from Meloidogyne incognita, assembly GCA_036172945.1. NCBI lineage: Eukaryota > Metazoa > Nematoda > Chromadorea > Rhabditida > Meloidogynidae > Meloidogyne > Meloidogyne incognita. Next base: position 6,620,636 of record JARQAC010000011.1, on the reverse strand, counting down.
CAAAAGAGAATAAAGATAAAGAAATGAAAATAGTGTGCAATATGAAGAGAAAAATGTCTAACAAATTTCATTAAATTTCATTCAACCAAACTGACAAAACGGTACATGACAAATTGCCTAAAAGGACAAATTGCCATATCGAGCAAATATTGACAAAATGTCATCGACAAATATGTACAGTAAAATTTTCAAAAATTCGTAAAAATAATTTAAAAAATTTTGTGTTTATTAACAGAAAACCAGTTTTTGTTCTAAAATGTGTTTAAATTTTGACGAAAAATAAAAACAAAAATAGAGTAAAATTAAACATCTTTTTTACCCATTTTTGAACATAAATAATTTAAAAAACCCCCCATTTTTGCCTTTTTAATTAATTCAAAAAATTAAAAAAAATCAAGATGCGTTTCTACTTATTTTTCTTAGCTATATTTGCTTTAATGGCACAATCACTTTTATTTATAAATGCCAAGAAAACTGAAATTCTTGTTTCGAATGATCAACTTTTTGGAGCGTAAGTAAAAAACAGGGGGATGGGGCCGAGGTTGAGAGAAAACAAGGGATGGGTATCAAAAAATTTTCTTCGAATTGGGGTTCGGACCAGGCATTTTAGGAACCTAATCCATCCCTGTCAAGAGAAAAATTTTTGAAAGAATTTAGAAAAAAATCTTTTTTCACAGACATGCCCGTAAACAATTGGAAAAGATGAAACGCCCTGAACCGCTAAGCCATCACTGAATTTTTATGCTTGAATTAACAAGACTTTTTTTAATATATATTTTTAACCGGAAAGATAATTTTTATAATCAAAAAAAAAATAAAATTTAATATTTTAATTACTCATTCCCTTCCCCAAAATTTGATGTCGGTGTTGTTGTTGATCCCCCAACACCCCCACCTCCAGTAAATATAAAACGTTTTTCCATTTCCGCAATTTGTTCTTGCCTATTTGCTTCATCAGCTTCTTGCGCCATACGTTCATTTAAAGCCAAAGTTACCTTAATTAATTTAAAATAATCCTTTGTGTAAATACAAAATAAGCCTCCTATAAGATACCCCAAAAATAAGGCACCTTAATTGGAAATTGTGTCGAAAATTGGAGTACCGTTGGGGTCCACAATTTTCAAATTGGGGTCCCAAATGTCCCTCAATTCAAGATAGGCTTTCAAAAAAAAACTTGGTTGGTCACTGGGTGGGAGGGGGGGGGTTATCCACCTCATTATAAGCGACAATTTCTCTCCTGACCCCAAGGTATATCTATAAGTTAGGTCCAACTGTAAAAAAACAACTTTGATGTTCATTCACCTTTTTCATTTCCCTTCTATTTTTTTCTTGTTCCTCCTGTGCCATTCGCCACTTTTCAGCCAAATTATCACCAATATCTTCTATATTTACTGCCTTCAACAAAACATTGCCTTTAGCTCCGATTCCTCCACCGCTTGTTCCTAAACCACCACCGCCACCACTACTACCTCCAACATTTTTGTTAGCACGAAGCATTAAAGCCATTCTAGATTGGGGGGAAGATGCTGAACCTTGAAATTAAATTTTAAAAAATTCTGATTTTATTCTGGACAATTTCTGATTAAATTCTGGTCATTCTGATAAGATTCTGATTAAATTCTGGGTTTATCCTGATCGAATTCTGGTTAAATTCTGATTTAATTCTGATCATTCTGATTAAATTCTGACCCAATTCTGGTCAAATTCTGATTTTATAATATAATTCTGATTTTTCTAGAACTATATTCTGGTAAAATTCAGAACGCAAAAGCCATCTTTTTTAAGTTTTCTACTTGATATTTAATAATTCATTTATTCAAAACCTTTCTGTCTATGTTGTTGCTGTTGAGAGCTCCTTCCATAATAATTATTTCCCCCAACATCTTCAGGTGGCAAAAGATCATGTGGGGAACTTTTATCAACTGAATGAGTTTCTGACATTGCTAAAAAAATTTTTATTTTAATTACTCTCCCTCCCCCTTACCAAAAGTCAATTTCCTTTCAAATTTTTGTTTTGCTTGGGGTGGAACAACCAAATCGCTAATAGGACCTTGAAGCATTACTGGAGCTGACTGTAAAAATTAAATTAAAAATTAAATAATTAAAAAATTAATAAAAATTAAATAAATTTTCTGCCAAAAAAATTTTTTCGGATAAAATTTGCGGACGTCCGCAAAAAATTTGCGGACAGAATTTTGTCCGCAAATTTTTTATTTTTCGAAATTTATTTTACCTGCAAAGACTCATTCATAGTTTTATCAAAATCGCTCATAAAATCTTCATCTTCCGGAAGTAACTGTTTCTGTTGTGTATGTATTCTAAGCTCAGATTCATCTCCATCAAAATAACAAGTTGGCGACTTTTCAGCATTTTCTAATAATTGTGAATTTAAAGAGGAAATATTTTGTTGTTCTTCATTATTTAAACTATTCTTTTTGTGTTGTTTTCGATTTGAATGGGGCCTATGTCCAGTATCTTCTTCTTCTTCATTATCACTTAAAAACATGTTTTTAAGCTTAAACTTGAGAATATAAAGTTTAAACTTAAATAAAACTTGAATACTTAAGTTTTAAAAAATACAAAAAAAGTTTGGATGAAAATACAATAATTCATGCAACTTGGAAAAATACAACGAATAATTAAAAGAAAAATAAACTTGAATTAATTAAACTTGTTCTGTATTTTGCTGGTTTATTTAAAACTTTATTGTATTTTTTCAAGTTTATTTTTCTTTTAATTATTCAAGTTGTATTTAAGTTTAATTAAATTGTATTTTAGTACTTTAATTTTGTATTTTTCCGGAAACTTTAATTCTTTTCAAGTTTATTTTTGTATTTTTCCAAGTTTAATAATTTAAATAAACTTAAGTTTAAGTTTAGTAGTAAAATCCGCAAATTTTTTGCGGACATCATTTTTGCAGATTTTACTAATTTAAGAAATTCCCCTTTTCTTACCAAGAATGGTCCAATTCTTCATCCAAAGAATGGTCCTCTTCATCTTCTTCTTCCTCCTCACTATCATAATCATCCTCTTCTTCCTCCTCATTTTCTTCAGCAATTCTATTAAGACGTCTTTGCCCTTCTTCATCTCTAGTTGCCGCCTCAAGAGCATTACGCATTCCAGCCAAAATTTCATCAACTTTTGCCTTATAAGTCGCTTCAATCTCTGCTACCTTCAATTGCGCCTCATTAAGGTTTTCAGGAAATTTTTCATTTTTTCTCCAAGTACGCAATAATTCTGTAACTAATTGAATAACATCATCAGGGAATTCATCAATTTCGTCGATAAAAAGAGACCAGCCATCACGTGTTTCATAGTCTGATTTTTAGAAAAATTAAATAATTAAAAAATAATTTTTTAAAGATTATTAGAAACGTCCGCAAATTTTTTGCGGAATCGAAAAAAGTCCGCAAATTTTTTGCGGACTTTTTCCGAAAAATCTTTTTCGGAAATTTTCTAACTTAAAAAATTTTTTTAATTAAAAAAATTATTTAATAAATTCAGAAAAAAACAAACAAAATTTTAAAAAGAAGAACAAAAATTGATCCATCCTCCTTGTACTTTTACTTTTTGGAGCACAAAAAAATTCACAAACTGTGTCCACTAATTGCGTAACAAGTCGAATTCGTTGTAATCGAATAATTAATTGTTCTGGACCTGATGACGATTCATTGTTTCCTTCTTGTTGAGGTAAATCAGAGGAGACAGTAGAGGTAATAGGGTGAATACCAAGAGAAATTAATTGGTACAAAACCTTAAAAAGAGATTAGTATATAATGCAGCGCTCCGTAATTCCAAAACGTGGCGTCATTTCCAAGGTTTAGAAAAAATGACAACTATTGTTACCTAAAGGACCAAAATCGTGTCAGGCTAATACACAGCCCAGACAAAATTTAATCCGCTTAAAACAAATTCATATCAAATGAGTCGACCAAAATATAGTCAAAAGAAAAAATATCTACCACAGGGAAGGTTATTCAACAACATGGAAAAATTAAGGGTTGTTCAAACAACGAGGATAATTTTAACGAATATTTTTTGGATTGAAATTTTGGACGAAACAAGATAAATTTTTTCTTTAGGCTGTATTTTGGTAAGTCGAAGGGTTGTTAGTTTTAACCCAAACCGAATCGGTTCGGTTAACAAAAAAATTTAGTGAAACCGACAGGCAACCCTATTGGTAAGACTAAGATTTCCCTGGAAATTTTGTTCCTCATTCAACCAAGTCTAGCTCTAACATTAAAAAAGATAATTTAAAACCTCCGGTAACCATTTAATTAAACATTAAAAACATAAAAAAAACCTTAAATAAAGTAGCAGTATTTGTAACATTATAATTAAATAATTGTCCAAGATAAGCAACAGTTGTGAGTGCACGTTGTTGTAATGCTGGAGCATTCAATTCTAACGAAAGACGTAAAAATTCGAGAACAGAGTCTAACACATAAACACCAATCCAACTTTTTAAAAAAATAAAATTTAAAATTAATTTTTTAATTAAAAAAAATACTCATGATGATCAGAAAGTGCAGAAACTAGAGAAGCCATAGAAGCCATATCAGCAAAATGAACACGCCATGGACAAGAAAGCAATTTTAAGGTGAAATCTGAGAAAAATAGAAAAAATTAAAAAAAAATTTTGAAAATTTCAAAAATTTTTCAAAAAATTTCAAGAAAATTTCTCAAACCTTTAATTTCCTCATCATCCCAATCTATACGTCGAAAAATACCAATTCTAATGTCTGTTGAAAGCTTGTGAAGAATAAATTCATGCATTGGTGGTTGTCGAGCTGCTGTTGTTGTTGAATTAATTGTTTGATCATCTGGAGGAATAACAGCAAAATAGGCATTTTCTAGGAGAATCTTAAGAAAAAAAAATTTTGAATTTAAGATCGTTGAAAAAAATTTTACGAAAATTAATTTCCCCGTAAAATTGAGGAAGGTGGGAAAGGATTATTTTTTCTCGCTCATCGAAGAGATTTAAAAAAAATCTCTTCACATACACTCGCTTTCTAGAATATAATTATTTTGAATTTTTAAAAGGAACATCTTGAACTGTAACCAAAAATTTCGGACTTTTTTCGCACCATCGTGTAGAGAAGGGTTAATAACCTATTGCCACTGACTCCCAAATATCGAAAAGTTTTAATTTTGGTTACAGTTCAAGATGTTACCTTATTAAAACCTCAGCCTATTAAATTCTTCTTACTTATTGTTAGATAATTAAAAAATAAAAAAAAATAAAATAAACCTTATGCCTTGGATCTTTAACATTTGCCGATTTATCCTTCAAAACTTGCATTATTACAGCCATTTTTGAATGAGCATCAGGTGAACGATACAAAAATGAACCCATTTGTTCAATCATAATACAAAGCATATCAACTTTGTAAACATGCATGTGTACTAATAAAGAACGTAAACATGTTAATGCTTCAGCTTTTGGAAGAATTCCAAATTTACACTAAAAAAATTTTTTTTGGTAGATTTTAAAATATTAATTCTGGTTTTTAAAAATTAATTCTGAGTTTAGATGAAATTTCTGATTTTATATGGTGAATTTTAATTAAATTCTGACTAAATTTTCATTAACCCTGATAAGTTTCTGGTGAGTTCTAATTAGAATTTTCAGTAATTCTTATTTTCTGGTAAATTCTGATTCAGTTCTGACCTAATTTTCAGTAATTTTGATTAAATTCTGCTAAATTATAATTTAATTCTACCTTAATTTTTAACAATTCTGATGAATTCTGGTCAAGTTCTGATTTAATTCTGATTTCTGAATTCATATTCTGATTCATTTTTACCCTTATTCTGACTTAATAAACCTCCAAAAAAATTTACCAATTCAGAAAGGTAAGCACACAGGTGAAGCTTCGCCTCAATTCTAGCAAGTGCTTGTTGCATTTCTGCCTTCTTTGGAAATTTAACGCTTTTTGGGGTAGTAATTGAACGGAAACGGGCTAACAATTCATGCAATACCTTAAATAATTATTTTAAATTCTGGTCATAATTATGATTTTTTTGAATTAATTCTGGTCAAATTTTGATCACATTCTGATTTTAAAAAATTGATTCTGACCAAATTCAGGTCAAATTCTGATTTTTTAAAATTAATTCTGACCGAATTCTGGTCAAATTCTGATTTTTTAAAAATTAATTCTGATTATATTCTGGTCAAATTCTGATTTTTGAACAATTAATTCAGATAAAGTTCTGGTTAAATTCTGATTTCTAAAAATTAATTCTAACTTCTGGTCAATTTCTGAATAAATTCTGATTTTAAAAATAAAATTCTGATTTAATTTTCACCCAATTCTGATTTTCCCAAAAATTAATTCTGATTTCTAAATAGAAAAAACCTGTGTAGTAATTTCCGGATAAGCAGGTTTAATTGTAGCCATAAACCTCCCATAAAAAGGTAACAAATCTAAACGTCCTTCCGGCGGTTGTTGTAAATGTTGAATTAAACGTTTTCGATTACTTTTAATTCTGGAATAATTTTTCAAAAAATCTATTGAAATTGAATCAATTAATTCTTTATTTATTGATTGGGGGAGACGTCCAAGTAATTCAGAAAAATTGCTGGTAGTACTGGTAATTGTTGCTGGTGAATCTGGTGGTTGTTGATAAATTGCTAAAAAAATAGATTAATTATTCCATTTTATTTTAATTTTTTAAAATTAATTCTGGTTAAACTTTGGTCGAAATTTTAAATAAATTATGATTTAATTGGGGCTAAAAAATCCCCCGAATTAAAAAAATCCCATTAAAAGGCGGGATTTTCCGTTATTTTTAGACAAAATTGAAAAGATTGTTTAAATTTGAAAAAGGTTGCGGAATGATCAAACCTCTCGATATAAGACAGAATACCTACCGAATTCGATGTAGAATATGGTTAATCACAGGGAAAGGACTCTAAATTAGAATTAGTCCCCGAAGAGGGAGGGGGCCACGGGGATAGATTTTCGTTGAGACAGGGCCACGAGAGGGGAGGTTTCAAAAAATCTCTCAAATTCCCCGACTTTCGGGGACGAGGACCAATCCTACTCTAAATGATATCCCCAGGGCGCAGTCCAATTGCGTGCACAAAAAAATTTTTTGTGTGAAATTTTCTAGTCGTTTATAATGAGAAAATTTTAAAAAATAATTTATATGTATACTTTCTTGCTCCTCTACAAGTTCTGTTGATTGTGAAATTTCCTCTTCCTCAGGTACTTCCAGTAAATTTGTTGTAGCAGCAGCAGTTGTTTCCATCTCATCTGTAGGCTGTATTTCTTCCAAGCAGCTTAAATCAACATTTTCGATAGATTCAGTTACAATATGCTTAAAAATACAAATTAAATCAAAACCCTATTAGCAGATAGATACCCTTATTGTTAGACCTGAGAGGGAGGTCAATCAAAACCGAAATTTTTTTCGATCGAAGTATGGGTATCTAAAAACAATTCAGATCAGGGGTGTTTTGAGAAAAAGTCAGATTTCTGGTCGGGGGTTTGAAATTTTTTTCAATCGGATTTTGGGTCGAAAGAAATCTGTGTATTGGATCCCGGACCAAAAAATTTAAAAAAATCAAAATAAAAAAACCTCTTTAGTCTGTTGCTGTTCAATTCCCGCATCTGCCACCTGTGCAGCAACAGTAGGTGTATAAGCAGTCACATCAATTAAAGATTCATAAAATAATTGAGTATCACGATCAGGCCAAATTAAAATTCTTCCTTCACTCAATTCTTCAGTTAAACGATTTACAGCTGCATCGGCTTCCCTTTCATCTTCACTAGTTTCTTCTGGAGGGAGTTGAATTGGGGGATGACCTAAACACTCGGTTAATTCTTCCAAAGAAGTTTGGAGACGTTCAAAATGTTGTTTGGTTTGTTCAAAACGTTGACGATCATCAGCGGAAGCATCACCTCAAAAAATAAATTTTTTCTGTGGAAAAAAGTTCAAAATATTTTTAAGAATTTCAGAAAATTTTTTTTTATTTTCGAAAAAAATTTTTTTTTATCCGAAAAGGATTACAGGAAAATAATTTTCAAGTAAAAAAATTCGAAAAATATTTAGAAAAATTTTCAAAAAAAATCACAAAAAAAAATAAAAATTTTTTTTAAATTTCAGAAATATTTTCGGAAGAAATTTTCGAAAAAAGCAAATCAGAAAAAAAAATTTCCGGAAAATAACTTTCAAGAAAAAAATTTTCAGAAAACTTCCAAAAAATTTTCCATAAAAAAAGAAAACCTCTAGTCCTCTCCTGTCGTCTTATCGACTTTTTCAGTTTATTCATCTCAACATATTTTTTATTTGTATGTTCTACCAAAGATTGCCAATAATCATCAAGTGTTTTTGAAAGAATGCTTCTTTGCTCTGCAGTAAATAACTGAAAAAAAATTCTGATTTAAAAAGTATTTTTTTTAAAAATGCTTGTGTTTTCCTAAATTTTATTTTCTCTTACGAAAAATACTTTCATTTATTTTTCCAGAATATTTTTTCCCTAAAAACAGTTTAATTTATGTTTACACCAGAAAATAATTTTTGTGTTTTTCCGGAAAGCTAAATAATTCTTATTGCGGTGTCTGTTTTCAGCAGAGCTGCGTCGAAATAAAAAATCTTCGAAATTCGGAAATTGAAAGAAATCCAAAAATATCGAAATCAGAAATCCAAATTTTATTTAAAAAATTCGAAAATCGAAAGAAAAAAAAGCGTCGAAAATCGAAAATTCGACGCAGCTCTGTTTTTCAGGTATTCTGTTTTCATTTCCGGAAAATACTAGAATTTTCCGGAAAACATTTTAATTCAAGTTTTCCAAAAAATACTTTGTATTTTCCGGAAGGCTAAAAATACAATTCCTTGTATTTTACGAAATTCTCATTTGAAAATATAAAACTTAAAACCGATGAAATTAATTTAGCATGTTCTTTTCCCTTTTCTTCAGATTCACCAATTTCCTTTTGGATAGAATACGGCAAAATTCCAGTTATTGGAAAAAAATGAGCTTTACAAAAAGGCATCAACACACTAGTATTTAAATGTTCCTGTTTATCTGTGTTGACTAAAAAAGCCAAAACAGCCCCAAGTAATTGAAGTCCTTCACGTCCAAAAATTCCATTAAGTAAAAGTTCAGTGAAAAATCTGAAGATTAAAAAAAATTTTTTTTTATAATTAGAAGATAGGCTCGGGTTTCCATATTTTTTCTACGGATTGGGTTTCAAATTTCGGGCCGAAATAAGTTCTGATTTCAGGTATCGAGCATCCCAGCCTACCTCTTGTAAGAACTAAAATGATCAAAACTCGATATTAATAAAAGAGCCTTATAAATGTTCTTACCTGTCTAGAGAAACTAGGGGATTAATCTCAAATATTAATTTAAAAAAGTTATAATACTAGAATTTGGTTGGGATTTTTAACCAACGGTTCTTTAAAAATGTCCTTAAGAACTTATTTCCCCGAAAAAACGCGCTTACATTAAAAACCCCTCACTTTACATAAATTTTAAAAAATCCCTAAACTATCCCCCCGTCAAAAAAATCAAGAATAAAAAAAACCTCAAATCAACTCTCAATTTTGACGGATTCTCCACTTTATCCGTCTTTTTTGAAGGCATTTGCTTTTTAAATTCATTCAATAAATGTGTTGAAAATTGATTATATAATGACGAAATTTTGACAATAAAATCAACTAGACCAGCCAAATCAGCAATTTTAATTTTTGCTTCACAAATATTAAAAGCAATTTCATCCAAATATTTACTTAAATTTGGTATTTGTGTAGTTTCCCCCCCCCCCTCTGCCTTAAGCCCCGCCCCTTTTTCTTCCCTCTTCCTTTTTTAAGCATGAATTTGGGCCCATATTGATAAGGGGACGGGGAAAAGGGAAATAAATAAAGGGGCGTAACTTATGGGGAGGGGGGGGGGAACTACACAATACCTCAAATTTAATTTTTCCAAATCTGGTATTAACTGACTAGTTGTCGTTGACGATACATTTTTTAATTTTTTGGTAAATGCTGTCACTTTTTTTAATGTAGCGTCTAAAGAACGTAAACGTTGGTCGTCAAAAGGTTGCGATTCTTCGAGAAACTAGAAAAAAAAATTTTTTCTGATTGATTTAATTATCTGGTAGGAATTTTGGGAGGAAAAAAGGAGTCAAAAAATTTCAATTCAACCACAAAACCCCTCAAAATCATCCCTTAAAACTTAGGCAAAGGTACTGGACTTTAAACAATCGTCTGCAGGCAAAAGATTATTTTGTCCGCAAATTTAAATCCGCAAGTTTGAAAAAATCCGCAAGTCAGTCAGAAAATAAACATTTGCCCTTAGAAAGGTAATGAATGGTCAAACTGGTTCCCTGCATTTTTCCTTGGGGTTGGGGGTCATTTTGAATTTTCTTAAAACTTTTTGGGTCGGGCACTTAATTCAAATGGTGCCTGACTTGTCTCAAGCACTAGAGCCAAAGAATCAAAAACTAAAAGGTGGTCCCAAACTCGAACGCCCCCAGCCTAGAACAAAAATTTAAAAAAAAAAACCTTAATATTCTTCTCCCTAGTTTCAACAATTTTTTGCATTTCCAACATCCAATTGCTATAAATTTGCGTCATTTTATTCTTCTTTCTTGTTTTGTAATTTTTTAGTTAATTACACACTATATTCCTCTAAAATAAAAAATTTCTAATAAAAAAAAATATGTAAATTGTAAAAATCAATACAATTAAAAAATTGAATGCGCTTTATATATAGAAATTGAGATTTATTTATTTATTTATAAATATTTTTTAAGTGAAAATTATAGGAGTCGATATATGAGCGAATCTCGATAGCACACGTTTCCCCGTTAGCTCTTTTCTTTTACTTATTACATAATCCGGACTAGAAGGACGTGTTTTTAGGCTATAACTTATCCCCTTATAACCCGTCTCTTCAAAATAAATTTGATTCAATGTGTTCCCGAGGGTAGTGTATTATCGAGATTCGACATGACTAAAATTTTTTAAAAAGACTAAAACTTAAAATAAAATAAATTAAAAAAATAAATTTTTTTTGAAAGAGTAAAAATATAGAGAGGTCTGAGCGATTTTTTTAGGACAAAATATATAGAGAAAATATACATTCCTAAAATTAAATCGATAAATATAAATAAAAAAAAAATAATTTTTTTGAATAAAATAGACATTAGGTATATTTATATATGGAGGTCTTAAAGTTTAATTTAGAAGCTCAAAAAATAAACTGGGTCAAAAGTAAATTGAGCAGAAATCATAATAATTGAGCGCGATTGCCAAAAAAAAATTGCCAAAAAAACAGATTTTGTAAATAAAAGAGATAATTTGAGAATTATATATATTTTTTTGGCATTCATAATTATAAAAGAATTTTTTGAAATTTTTAGAATGAGAATAAAAAAAATATAGAGACGTTCATAGAGAGGCATCCAAAACCCAAAAATTTTTCCCAAAAAAAAGAACGAAACCAAAATATAAACTCCACCCCAAAAACCAAAACATCAAAATTCGATCACCCAAAAAAATTTTGACCCCATGCCCAAAAAACCGAAAAAAAACTCCCCCAAAAATTTAAAAACCACGTAATGAATGTCTCTAATAATTAATTATGACCCGGAGAAATAGCCAACTGTTTCTGTTGATACCAAGCATCAATCTTTGAACTTAAACTTGAATTGACGTCATCGATGTGTCGCCATAAAGTTATATTTACATTGGTTATGTGCCATAAAACATAATTAAGGTTTACGATATTTGTGTCCATGTTGTTCATTCTTCCCTCCAAATTTCCGAGTTTTGTGTCCAAATCAGCAATTTTTGTGTCCATTTTTGTAGTTTTTCTGTACATTTTTCCTCCCAAATTCGTAAATTTTCTGTCCATTCTTCTTTCCATTTTTGTAAATTTTTTGGACAAATTAAATTCCAATTTTTCCATTGTAAGATTTATACCACGAAATTGCAGGTTGAAAATTTTCTTCACATTTTCTTCAAAACGGTCAAAACGTCTATTGAATGTAGTTTCAAGATTGTCCATTACTGAAGAAACAATCCAAAAAATTACAAAACATGCAACCACATAAGAAAAAATAAAAGTCGCTGCACTCCAAAATACTGAACTTGTGCAAACCTAAATTTGAAAAATTAAATAAAATCAAAGAAAATTTAAAATTAAATTTAAAATTAAAGTTTTAATAAATTGATGACTAAAAGAACAAAATCAAAAACAGAAACTCAGAAATAAATTCTGGTTAATACAAAAAATTAATTTAAATCAAAATTTCAAAGTTAAAATTTAAAATAATACAAACTTGAGAAACACTTCGCTTGGAGCGACTATAGTGGGTTGAAATACTTCGACGGCATTGATCCCAATAATCAGAAAAACTGCGTCCAGCTCGACGATTAGGTGGAGTATTTGATTCCACTAAATTTATAGTTAACAATAAATGTAAAAATTGACTACAAAGATTAAAAAATTGGTCCCCAAAAAGTAAACAAAAATTATGACCAACTAAAGACTTATCAAATCTGACCGACCAAGAATTTGAACATCCCCTCAATAATTTACTCATTGTGAAAGCTAATGGATCTTTAAAAAAAATAATAGAACCTACATGACTCATTTCTAACCCAAAAAAAGATACCCCAAAATACAAGCAAAGGATATTTAAAATAAAACAAACTTTGAAGATTTTCCAAAGGCAAATTAGACTGAGGATTTTCTGTTTGTGAAGTTGTAGTCTTAACATTTGAAGCAGATTCACGTTTAATTGAATTATTATTCATCCCTTGATTCACTTCCTTAACATTCGCGTCAACTCCGCGTTCATCAACACTAGCATTTTCTTGAGGGAATTGCAATGGTGCCTGGCCTAAAACTTCGCTCAGCTTGTTTTCATATTCTAAGAGACGCTCAAACTGTTGTTTATTGTTAGTCTGTTCAAAACGTTGTTTGGAGGAAGCACCTAGAAAAAAATTTTTAGGATAAAGTTTTAAAAAAGAATCAAAAGTTTTTTTAGAAAAATTTCAAGAAAAATGATTTGGATATCCCTTAAATGTTTTTTTTCAAAAAACTTTTCAGAAAAAAAATTTAATTAAAAAAAGAAAACCTTCAGTTTTTATTGACATTTCCAACTTTATCATTTCTTCATATTTTTTATTTGTATGTTCAACCAAAGATTTGCGATAATCCCCAAGTATTTTAATAATAATGTCTCTCTGTCTCGTATCTGAAGCTACTTCCTTCGATGCTGGCAAACCCTTTGTATATTGTTGCAGAGAGTAAGGTGAAATTCCAGTAATGTGATAGAAGTGTGCCTTACAAAAAGGCAATAAAATACTTGATTTTAAATGTTCTTGTTCATCTGTCTTAACAAACAAAGCCAAAACATGACAAATCAATTTAAGTCCTTTATCTCCAAATATTCCAACAAGCGCTAATTCACTGAAAAATCTGAAAAAATAATTTTGTACTCGAATTTAGATTGTAATCACAAAAATAAGCTTATTAGAAAGAAAGCAGACAAAAAAGTAGACCCCCCCCCCAAATCTGAAAACCTGTCTAAAATTCTATCTTAAACTACAAATTTGATAATTTTTGGTATAATCCTAGATAGAGGATATTCGGGATTAAAAAATTTATCCCAACTTAAAAATCCGTTAAAATTGCTAAACTAAAAAATTCAAACCTCAAATCAGCTTCAAAACATGCTAAAGGATCTTCATGATACAAAAGGTCAGTATCAGGCATCTGCTTTTTAAATTCGCTCAGCAAACAATCACCAAATTGTCGATAAAAAGAAGAAATTTTGACAACAAAATTAATAAACGCCGCAAACTGAGCTTCCTCAACTTTTGTTGTACAAATAATCAAAGCAATTTCATCCAAATGATTGGTCAGATTTAATTCCTCCAAGTTCAGTAATAATTCTTCTATAGTTGTTGCCGAAATATTTTTTAATTTGTTGAGAAACACTGTCACGTTGTCATCCAAAGCACTCAGTTTTTCCACGTCAAGAGGCTGGGATTCTTGAATTGCCTAATAATTGAATTAAATTTAAAAAACAATTTCATTTTCCTTTCCTTTTTTTTGAATTATACAAAAGACAGCTCGTCTATATGAGCTTATAGATCTAACTATACGTCAAAGGAAATCAGTTTGGGTTCAACAAAATTAAGGATATTTTACCAAAAAAAACCACTGGATAACCAGAGAAATTAGCGGGCCTTTATTGGGAGGGGGACTCTTCTAAGTAGACCCTTTACACTAAACTTAATATTAAAATAAAACCTTCGAATTGTTTTCTCTAGCTAAAGCAAGTTTTTCCATTTCACCAATCCAGTTTTCATAATCTGTTGTCATTTATTGTTTTTGTTTTGAAAGTATTTAATAATTTAGGTTTTCTAAAATGTTTAAAAAACTTTTGCGGACAAGAATTGCGGATTTTAAGAGTATTTATCGGTATGAACTGAAAACGAATTTTAAAACAAACACAGAAAAAACATTTAATTTTTGACAGAAAATACAAATAAAAACTCCCACGTTCCGGTGATAAAATTGAAAATCCGCAAAAAAAAAAATCCGCAAAAAAATCCGCAAAAAAAAAATAAAATCCGCAATTCTCGTTCAAGTAAAATTAACAAACAAAAAAATTAAAAATATATAAAATGGGTTTTTAATCCATTTAATAAACCAAAATTAAAAAAAAAAGTAGTCAAATTTATTATAATGTAAAAATTAACCACCTCCCCAAAAGTGGAATAATGTAAAATAATAAAAGGAGTGCTTACAAGCAAAAAAAGATAAATGTATATAAGTATGAAAAAAGATGTGTGTGATGATAAATGATTCCAAATTAAAAAAAACATGGAGGAAATCCAAAAAAAATTCTTTAGAAAATCCCGGCCACACCCCTCTGAAAAAAAAAAATTTTTTTTTTAATCCAGGTCCTACCCCTCCGAAAAGATTTCCAAAAATTTTTTAAAAAATCTTAAGATTATAAAAAATACTTTTGAAGAAGAAAAAAGATAAAATCATCACACAATAAACCTTTAAGAATCACTTTCAAACCACAAATTCCTCTTCTTTTTTTTTTGATTTTATTCTTCTCTTTGTCAATTTCCACTTCCACCACCACAGCAAGAACGTCGAGCCTGGTTTTGACCTTCACCCTCTCCAATGTTGACACCTTCCCGGCCTCGACCTGCTGGACCGCCACCACCAGCTCCCTCATTTTTGGGCAATCTTTTGGCTGAAATTGGAAAAATATAATTAGAAAAGCTTTTTTCCGGAACTCTGGGGGTCGCATAGTGATCTCTCTCCCTAATAAAATTCCGTTCAGAAAAATAAAAAATAAAAAATTTCCGGAAAACTCAGAATTATTTGTTTCCGAAAAAATTTAATAAAAAAATTGCAACTTTTTTTGGTTAAGTGGTATAGACGTGAGGACCCAATGAGGAACCAAAAATAGACCCAATTAAACTTTAAAAATCACAAAAACCCAAAAAAATTTTTTTTCAAAAAATAAATTTAAAAATAAACCTATAGCTAAAAATATTTCGTTGACATTCATCGACGATTTTGCAGAAGTTTCCAAAAACAAAAGTCCATTATCTTCAGCATATGCCTGCGCTTCTTCATATTCAACAACACGTTTGGCTGCCAAATCTGCTTTATTACCAGAAAGGGCAATCACAATATTTGGAGACGCTTGCCGTTGAAGTTCACGAACCCAATTTTTTGCTTTGGCAAAGGATTCCTTTAAAGAAAAATTTTTTTAATTTTGCCCCAAGTTATCGGTATTGAAGGAACAGGCAAGTCTTAAAGGAACCCGAGGGAGTAGTCAGAAGAGGGGGGCTCCAGGAGCTGAAGCCCCTCCCGAGAGAGTAGCCAGGGGGGGGGCTTCGGGGGCTGAAGCCCCTTAAAATGGGTGACTAAAAACTTCAAAGCCCTAAAAGTAGTTGGCTCTCCCTAAGGTAACGATTACTCTCCTTAACACTTGTATCTCACGGAAACTTTTGCGGAAGTTTTTTAACCATATACTTCCGCGCTTATTGGCTTTGATATTCAGAGGAAAAGCCGATAAGGCATAAAAAGTACATGGGGAGATCAATGTGATACAATGAGTCGCTATAAAGAAACTCCACTAACCATAAAACTAAAAACATGAAGCTAAATGAGTGGTGATTCTCCATCCTATTTTTGCGGACAACATTTGCGGACACATGATCATAAACTCCACCTAACTTCTAAGGGGCAACAATAGATCTCTAATTCTAAACTAGACCTTCACTATGTTCTAAAGGACCTCAAGGGAGCACAAACCTCAACTAACCCCTAAAAATTCCCCCCACCCCCAAAACAAGTAAAAAACCTGATTAGTAATGTCATAAACAACAATCGCCGCTTGAGCCCCGCGATAATACATTGGTGCCAAGGAATGGTATCGCTCTTGACCAGCAGTGTCCCAAATCTCAAATTTGACCGTTGCTTCGTCCAAACAAATCGTTTGAGTTAAAAAAGCAGCTCCAATTGTCGATTCTTGGTATTCATGAAATTGGCCTTTAACAAAACGCAAAACGAGGGAGGATTTGCCAACAGCAGATTCACCAAGCAAAACCAACTGAACGAACAAAGAAAAATAAAATTTCTCAAAAATTTAAAAATGATGACATTTGAGCCCGTTAGACTTAATTGGATGGAACTTATAGTTAGTAAAATGAAGTAAAACTCATGTCAGAAGGTTCGAAAGATCACATGACCTTTCTCAAACCGGAGTTGGACATTATATTGGGAAGGAAAGTCAATGGAACGTGAATCATTTACCGAAACAAAAACAGTGCTTTGCCTGATTTCGAAAAGCAAAAATGGTTTGAATTTTAAGGCAAAGCGTTTTTAATTAGGGAAGACTAAGAAGAGAAAAGCAGAATCGGCTTTGGAACCTGAAACTCCCACCCCAACCGTTCATGGGTTATCCAAGCGGAAAAAACAAAAAACTTTTTGGGATAAAATGTCATCATTTTAATCTTCGGTTAATGAGCCACAAAGACTTAACCCGTCCCACCCAATGTACTTCAAGTCATCCCCAAAGCTCGCCCAATCCCTTTACTAACATTCATGAGTCATTCAAGCGGAGAATAATGACGAAAAAATTTGTGGGACAAAATGTCATCATTTTAATTTTCGGTTAAAGAGCCACCCAAGCTTTGCCATCCCACCAATGACCTTAAAGTATCCCTAAAGCTCGCTCAATCCCTACACTAACATTCATGAATCACCAAGCGAAAAATAAAGAAGAAAAATTTTTGGGACAAAATGTCACCATTTCAATTTTAGGTCAGTTAAATCAAAACGAGCTACATAACTCAACCCATCGCACCAATGCCCTTAAAAGTCATCCCCAAAGCTTTAAAAATAAACCTTAAATTGACATGTCTTTGTAGGTCCACTACCCCCACCACCTCCATTATTGCCTGGACGAGGAGTGCTGCTACCACCGCTACTGCTCCCTTTATTTGCCATTTTGTGTCAAATAATTTGGGCAAATATTTAAAAGTCAGAAGAAAAGGAAAAATAAGTCCCAAATTAATTAAAATTTGTAAAAAAAATTTTTTTGAATTTAGAAAAAGCTGAAAAATAAATTGAGGTTAACACAATTAATATGAGGTCAAGACATGCACAGGGTCACGGATAAAGGCAAAAATTAAATAAAATAAGTGAGTCATTCGCGTATTTGATTTTTAAGGGAATAAAGACAATTTTGTGCGAATTGGACATTTTGGAATTTTTAAGGCGTGTGGCATTTTGAAATTTGGACATTTTGAGAATTTTTAGGCAAGTGACGTTTTGAATAAAAAATAAATTGATTTATTAAAATCTGGATTTTCCGGGACAAAAATTTTCTGAAAAAAATTTCAGAAAGAAAAAAAATTTTTTTGAAAAATTAAAAATGTGTCTTGAAACAAGAGAAAAAATTTTATAAAATCAATTAAATCAAAACATATTTTTTAAATTTATGCAAAGTATTGGTGGCTCTTCAAAAATGAAAAAAAAAAGAAAAAAAAATTGGATGAAAAAAAGAGCAGCAAACAGCAGAGAATTTGTGTTAGTTAATAAAAAAAAGAATTGGATGAAAGTTAAATAGTGAAGTTAAGTGACTCTAGTTGTGGGAAAGGGGGTTGTTTAGGCGCAGAGGCAAAAAAAGTTTTGTTTGGGCGCCGATGGAAAGCTTAGTTTGTTTAGACGCTAACGCTAAATGTGCGTTGTTTTTGGAACCTTCCGTTTCTAAATACAGTAGAAACTCTCAATAAAGTACTCCCAATATTAGAGACACCTCAGTCTCAAGATAGCCTGATGGGTACTGGGTGGCGCAAAAGAGGCACGGTAAATTATTTCGGCGCAAACGGTAAATGGGCGTTGATCAGGTTTCCGTTTTTAAATACAGTAGAACCTCTCTAGAAAGTACCTCCAATATTAGAGACAACTCAATTTAGGATACCCCCATTGGCCCCTGGGTGGGCTGCTATATACCCCCAATTTAGGATACACCTCCTTATAAAATTTAATTTTTCGCCTCATTGGGGGTACTTAAAAGCAAGGGGTTATTCAGCATGATTCATCCTTTTAGATTAATCAAAAACTTGTTTATAATTTACAAAGAAAAATAATTTTCGATTAAAACAAAAAGAATTAATTTATTAAAAATGCAACATGGTTTCTGCGCCGAAATGACCCTACATGAAAAAAAGTCAATAAACAAACGTGAGAGAGAAGAGAGAAAATGTGCGCTAAAATTCCTAATTTTAATCGAACTATTTTTTGTAAAATTTTTTCCGATTTTTAAAAAACAAAAGAAGACATTGAGGAACTGGGGAACAGAAAAAAAAATCAGAAAATTTGAAAAAAAAAAATTTTTTTGAAATTTTGGCGTTTTTGAAAAAAAATTTTTGGCGCACAGCAAAACTAGAAATTGGTGAAATAAAAAATGAGAATGAACTAAATAAATAAATGTAAAATAAATACAATATTTAATCAATAGGGAGAACTCTAGGAATTATTTAAACTTTGGCCTTTCGATTTAAAATCTGTTGACTTACTTAAAAAGAGTCAGTCTTCCACCCTAAATTTTTTTGAAATTTTCTGATTCTTTCCCCAGGTCCTTAAAAAATACGAGGAAAATTGACTGATTGAACGTTGCTACAGGGAAAATAAAGCGATGAATTTATGAAAGAAAGGGGTCTGACCATTATGTACATTTTTTTTTAAAAAATTGGGTATGGGAGGGAAACAACACTAAAAATTGTTAAGATGCCAGTTAAATATGGAGGGGGTCTTTAAAGAGTTTGTAAAATTAAAATAAAGCAATAATCAAAGAGAAAAGACTCGGGAGCTTTAGAAAATTAGAAACAAGCAAAAAAAATTTTTTTAGAAAAATGCTTTTTCATAATGAAAAGCACGTGAAAAAAAATAAGAGAGAAAATAAATGAGAGACAATATAAAAATGAGGGTGTTGTTCCCTCACTTTGCCAAATCCATATTTTGCCAATAAAGCTTAAAAAACACGTTTTGCCACTTTTTTGCCCTTATTGGCAAAATGTGGTATTGGCAGAAAGTGAGTGGCACTAAAAATGAGTGTTAGAGAAAAAATTAAATTAAAAAACGTTATGCCAAAACTTATGGAAATTTGATTTAATTAAAATCTCCGAAGCAGCATGCAACCAAAACTCACCTCCAACACTCGACATTCCCATATTTTTTTTCAATTAAAAAAAAAAGATAAGGCATATTCCAAGCTAAAAAGAATGCTGAATGAAATTTAAATTCAAAAAATCACGTAAGGCAGAAACCTTCAAAAATTTGAAAATTAAAATTAATCAAGATATTTATATTAAAAAAAAACACAAAATTTTAAAAATTAATAAAAAAATTTTTTTATTTTTTATCCATCTTTATGAGCTTCGCAAAAAACGTTGAAAAGCATTATAGCCTGCTTCAAGTTCAAAAATCATTTGACGAGCTGTTTCGTCAGAAAGTTCTTCGTGCGCAGCCATCCCATGCAATTTATCATACCTTTAATTTTTAAATATTTTTTGAGGGATGCTTCAGGTTTTTAGAAGCATGTTTCAGATTTTTGGAAGCATGTGAAACTTGTTTCAAAATTTATAATCATGCTTAATACTTTTATAAACTTGCTTGAGATTTTTAGAAACATGCTTCCATTTTTTAAAGCATGTTACAAGTTTTTTAGAAACATGTTTCAGAATTTTCAAAGCTTGTTTCATATTTTTAAACTAAGTTTTTAAAACAGTTTCAGGCTTTTAGATGTTTCAGGTTTTTGAAGCATGCTTCCGGTTTTTTAGAAACATGCTTCAGATTTAAAATACTCTTCGGTCCTTAGAAACATGTTTCAGGTTTTTTAGAAAACATGCTTAACATTTCTATAAACATGCTTCACATTTTTAGAAGCATGCTTCATACTTCAGAAGCATGCTACTAATAAAACAAAAAAACCTACCAAGATTTAACCTTCACTTTAGCATCAAAATCATCAGGAAGAGTACTCATTGCATTTATTGAAGCATACAATTCAGTTAAATTCGGAAATAGTTCATCTACAGCACGAATATTTAATTTAAGTTGGTCAAGTGAAGTAATAAATAATTCAACAATGTCAGCAATACATTTAAGTTGATTTCCCTTTAAAAAAATTTCTTTAAATTAATTCTGAAGCAGGTTTTAGAAATTAATTAAGTTTGAGTTTATTTGAAGCAAATTTAAAGTTTGCTTTAATTTCTGCTTCAAGTTTAAAAAATAATTCTGTTTCAAGTTTTAAATAATTCTGATGTGTTAAATCATATTCTGATTCAAGGCTTAAATAAAATTCTGATCAAGTTTAAAAAAAAATTCTGGTTTAATTTTTTAAATAATTCTGATTTAAAAAAAATTATGTTTCAAGCTTTAGATAAAATTCTGGTCTAGGTTTAAAATAATTCTGATTTTTAATATTTCTGCTTCAAGTTTTATAAAACACAACCTTATCGTCTCTAACAGTAATTGGCCTGTCTTCTCTAATACGCTCCAACGCAGCCGGGCATTGAATTCTGTGTTGACGAACAAATTCTTCAATGCTCATACCCGGAACTAGGCGAAGCGCAACTTTTATTTGGACTAATAATTTTGAACATTCTGCTGTGTATTCTAGGGAGAAATAAAAAAATTGGGGGAATTTTAATTTATTTTTTAAACCTTTAGAAGGCACATAATCTCTTGAATAAACTTTTTCTAAACATTCCAAAGCATTTATCATTGCATATAATTCTGACATGTTGTCTATACGGTCACGTTCAGAATTGTTGTCGAATAGGCGAACCTTTTAAATTAATTAAACTTGTTCTGATTTTTAATTCTGATTTTTAAAACATTTAATTCTGAAAAAGTTTCTAATAAAAATTTTGATTTTTTATAATAATTCTGAACAGGTTTTAAACTAATTCTGGTTTTTTTTTCTAAACTTTAAATTCTGAAAAGTTTTTAACAAAAATTCTGGTTTTTAAAACATTTAATTCTGAAAAAAGTTTATTTTAATAATTCTAATGTTTTTTTATATTTCTGATTTAGTTTTTTAAAAATAATTATGTTTCAAGTTTTAAAATAATTCTGATCTGTTTTAAATTTTTAATTTTGAAGCTAAATTCTCTCAACAAATTTGAAGCAAGTTTTATTACAAGTTTAATTAAACTTGTAATAAAATTCTGATTTAATTTCTATAAAAAATCTTACTTCTTGATCAAGGTCAACAGAGGCCATATTTTAATTAACAATCTAAAAATTCAAAAAAAATTTTTTTAATAGAAAAAAAATATTTTTAAGGCTACTCATAAGCCAATTATTTTAAAAAATTATTTTTATCATTAAAATTTATTTAATTTTTATTTCATTTAATTTACAATACACACACAAAAAACTTCTTTTATATGTTACATGAAAAATTAAATTTTTATTCAATTTTTTGACTGAATTTTGGAAAAATATGTAAAAGAATTTATTTTTTAAAAAATATTTGGCTATTTTTCTAGTATTTTTCGAAAAGAGATTAATAAATTTTTTTTAATTTTTAAAAATCCCAAAAATTTTCAAAAATCCCAAAAAATTTTCAAAAATTTTCAGAAATCCTATAAAAATTTTTATTGAATTTTTTGAGATTAAAAAATTCACAAAAAAATTTTTTTAATTTTTGGAAAAAAATTAAAAAAAAAATTTTCCAAAAACTTAAAAAATCCAAAAATATTTTTTTCAATTTTCCCAAAAAATTATTTTTCAGCCAAAAAAATTTTACAAAACAATTATATAAAAATTGAATTAAAAAAATACTATTTATAATATTAATTCCAAATCTTCCATAATTTTATTTTTAGACAATTGTGCAATCATTAAAGGCAAATTTGAATATTTGTTGCTTCTTTTATTTTTCAAATTTTCTTCTTTAGAATTTTTAGAATTTTCATTATTTTCAATTAAATAACGATTAATTCCCCATTTTAATTTTCCTAAATGTTGTTTTGATGATTTATTTGTTAAATTATTATTATTGTTGAAGGAAGAAAGAATTTCTTGGTAGAAATTATCTGAAAAAAAATTGGAAGAAAATTATTTAAATTTAAAGGAAAAATTATTTTAGAAGAATCCAATAATTAAAAAATTGTTTTCGGGTAATTTTTTAACTTTAGAGGCCCCATTTCATTCCCTCCTTATTCAAAAAAGAGAAAAAATAGGTAAAAAAAGAGAAGGAATTGTGCAACAGGAAAAGGATTTGTTCAGCCCCCCCCCTCTAGATAGGTCCATTTTGTCAGAAAATCTAACAATAAGTCAAGGAAAAAGTAAAAAGAATGAAAATGGAAGGTCTTTCAGGTGATGATCATCACCAACCCAAAAATTAAAAAAACGACATTCAAAAGTTTAATGTTCTCAAAAAAAATTGCGGATGATTTTGAAAACGTTTCAGACTTTTTAATTCAAAACAAGAAAAAAATTTTATACCCTTAAGACTTTACAAAACTCAAAAAAAAATTTCAAAAAAAACCTTCAATTTGTTTCATTTCATTTTCAACTTGTTCCAATTTTTCATCAATCTTTTTAGATATTTGTTGTTTTGTATATTCCTTGTCATGTTCAAAATTGTTTAAAGCAAATTCTCGTTGAAAATTTAGTTTTCTTGTGAGGGCATCGAGTCGAAGAGTTTTGATTATTTGAAGATTCTAAAAATTGGAAAAAAACGTAAAATGTGGGAGGTTTCAATAGCTGAAAATATTTGTGATTATCCCGCGTTGGTATCTATTTGGCCCTGTCCAAATTTTTATTTGATGTACGAAATGGTCAAACTTTGTTCAATTCAGACATCATTTTTTGTTTTTGATTCCCCGTCTTACACATTTAACCCATGTTATTACATAATAGATGCCTAAATTCACGTTTTTTCGGTTAATTAGGATTTTTGGTACGAATGACAAGTGAACAACAACCAAAACAAACAACAAGTCTGACACTGGAAAAGTCTGTGTTTCCCAAACTTGTCCTCAAGAGCAACAAGGGAATAAGAAACTTTTGAGAGAACTGACAAGGGACGATTCATCAAATCCATCCAAATTTAATTTAAAAGAAAACCTTTCTCCTTGTATCAAATTCAGAATCCAATTGAGCTTTCCGCCTCAAGAAAATACTACAACGCCTATTTAAAATATCGTCTTGAAGTTTTTCGAACTGAACAGAAAATTTTAAAAAGTTGAAAATTTATAAAGAAACCTGTGACATTTTAGCTTTATGCAATTTTAATCTCAAATCATTAAAGCGCCTTTCAGTGTGAAGAATTTTAGCCAGATATTCTTCCCGTTTAGATTCGGCTAAGGGAGGAGGAGGAGGATCAGCTAAAAAATAGAATTAAGAAGAGAAATAAATTTAGAAAAGGTCTGAATGAACGTAAAAGACCTGCCCAATCTAGCAACGATGAGTTAAGAAATTTGGGTAAGGGAAGACTTACAATTAAAGTTTGAATTTAATTGTCAGATAAAGCCAATTTCTAGGTAAAATATATTTGAAGGACATAAAGATTGTTCAAAATAGAGATCGAATCTGAATCACGGTCTGAGTTTTACTTGGGATTGGGCTTTCCTCGACACCAGACCTAATAATCCAGGACAGATCAACGACTTCGTAGATTAGCCTAACACCCTCAACTTCAACATTAAACATAAATTTGCACAAAAAGGCCTAAGTCCAAGGGACACAACCCACTACTTAAAAGAATTTACCACTGCTTGAAGCAACAGAAAAAGCATTAAAATTGTTCATAATTTCTACTTAATGATGAAAAGTTGAATAAAAAAAGAGATTATAATATCTAAAAAATCTAAAAATATTAAACAGAAAATTTTAGAAAAAAATCTAAAAAAAATTCTTAAAAAAACAAAAATTTGATAAATATAAGAAAATAGTGTGTTAAAACAGGAGAGTGAAAAGAAAAAAATCGAAGAAAAGTGCTCCCAACGGAAAAATTGCCAAAACACATTTTGCCAATAAGGCTAAAAATGTACATTTTGTCACAAACAGAAAATCTGCTTGTTGACAAAACGCAAATTTTACCCTAATTGGCAAAATGTGTAATCGACCAAATATGAGGAACAGAGAAAGGTACAAAAAGTCTAAAATTAACATTTTGCCAAAAATAAATTAATTTTGCTAAATTCAAATAATAAAATAGAAAAAAAATTTTCTCCAGATATTTCACTAATTTTAAAGAAAAAGAATGGCAACTTCAACTGATTTAGACAACGAAAAGCGCCGCAAAATGCAAAATATGCTTCTAAGTAAAGCTAAAAAGCGTCGTTTGATAAATGAGATTGAAACAAATCAACAGGTTTTCTTAAATTTTAAAAATTTTTATAAATCATTCTCAGTCCTCCTCAACTTCTTCAAAAGACGATGAAATTTGTGTTGTTTACCACACAAAAAAAGAAATTAAAAAGAAGGAAGAAGAAGAGGTTGTATTTATTGGGGAAAATAAAGTTGAAAAAGTAAAGGGAGAAGAGGAGGAGCTTTTGTTGAGAGGAATGGCAACACAAGCATTGTTACGGGAAGCTAATCGTTCTGCACTTAGGGCGAAAGAATATGGGCCGCAAGGATGGTAAGGAATTAAATTTTAAAATTTTTTTTCGGAAATTTAAAAATTTTTCTGAAATAAATGGAACTTTCTGGACATATACACAAATTCATAATTAAATCTTCTCCGGAAAAGTCCTTTAAGTTTCCAGAAACCCCATAATTAAAAGTGTATTTCGATTTTTCCGAAGAACCAGAATTTGGTATTTGTTGGTTATTCTAACATAAACCAGTTTTTGCGGATAAATTTATGCGGCCTCACAATTACAATGGTCTCATAATGGTCAGAGCATCCATATTTTCTCTTTTTTCGATTCATTGTATTCGAGGAAGTGATGATTGCTTTGAGGGAAATATTTGGGGGGCTGACTGGGATTTTCTTTTAATATCTGACCATTACGAGTCCGCATAAATATGTCCGCAAAAACTGGTTTGGGATTACCCCTCTTTTTGTATTTTTTTCTCAATTCTTTTTTCAGGTTAAAACCTCGCGCTTTAACTACAAATAAGCGTTTTCTGGCTAGGACGTTACAATCTGTTGAACTTGACAGAAAAGAGTTTGAGCAAAAGAGGAAAATGGTGGCAGAAAAGAGAAGGGCTGCTGAACGATAGTTTTATTTTTTAAATTTATTTTTATATAAAGTCAAAAAAACGTGTTTTTAAAGTAACAATAAAGTGATTGTATGTATTTTTAAGTGTGCCTTTAAATATAGAACCAAAAAGACCTTTCTTTTTTTAGAAGAAAATTTTCGAAAAAGTTAAAATACGAGTTTGCGGACAACATTTGCGGACATTTTTCAAAACAATCGATTACTTGAAAAAAAAGTCCGCAAGTTTTTGTCCGCAATTTTTTTCGACAAATTTGCGGACAAAAACTGAAATTATCAAATCTGCGGACAATGTTTGCGGACACTATTCCAAACAATCGATTACTTGAAAAAAAAGTCCGCAAGTTTTGTCCGCAAATTTCGATAAAGGTAAAATTCCATTATTTCAAGGCCTTTTACAAAACTTGAGAGATTTTCATTACGAGTATGAAAAAAACAAATCAAATAAGTCAAGATCATTTAAATTTAAAAAAACCTCCAAATATTCCTTTATTCCTTTGAAGTTTCTTCCATTTTCTTCTCTTCACTAGAGCATTCCCCACCTTTCTTCTTGTCATCAATTTCATCCTCTTTCAATCCCTCCCCTTCATTATTCTCAAAATAGTCTTCCTCCCCTTCCTCTCCCCCCATCCCTTCCAAATCATCAAAACCTTCATATCCTCCAGGCATTCCAAAACCTCTTCCTCCTCCTCCTCCATTGACTGGCATAAATTTAGAAAAATCCATTGGAGCCGTAATACCCTCATCTTCATAATCAGAAACCTCATCTTCATCTTTCCATTTATTAAAGTCAACTTTGATCCATGGAACTTTTCCTGGCATTTTTAAAAGTCGAGGCCACCATTCTTCCTTTTCTTTTGGAATTACAAGTTCCAACCTTTGAAAAGAATATTTAGGTGTTAATAAAAAGACTTCCCGTAGGGACTACTCTACTTTCGGCACTCATAAAATTTTTATTGTAATCGTAAACTAAACCCTCTACTTCCCTCTTCACGTCTCTTGTTTTCTCAATGCTCCCTATAAACTTTTGAAAGGGCTGGATTGGGACAGGAAAGCCCTACAGGATTCGAGAATGTGAGCTAACCAGACTAAACCAGGACCCTACTTTCCTTCCTCCTCGTATCCTGTTTTCTCAATGCTCCCATTGTGCTCCTATTCTCAACCCCTACTCCTCAATGATCCTTAATTCGACCTATAAACTTTTAGAAGGGTTAGATTGAGACAGGTGACAAGTTTCCTTATCCCAAAAGTCCGCAAATTTTATCCGCAAGTCCAGTGTACTCTTGGCGGACAAAATTTACGGACTTTCAGGAAAAATAGAACCCAAACCACTTCCTTAGAAACAAAGGAACCCTCAGAATTTCCCCAAAATTTAAAAAAAAAATATAAACCTTCGACTAGTGTCAACTTTTTTCCGTTCCGCTCCTTTCAATTTGCCATACAAGACGAGATCAGCTTCATACTTTTCTCCTCCCTTTTCTCCCACAATTTTGAATTTGTCTTCTTCACACACCAATTCATTTATTTTTAAATTTCCATCTTCAATTGTCAAAAATATTTGATTGACACGTTGAGCCCACAAAATTGATGGATGTTTTGTTGAAGTCATTGAAAGAATTTAGAATTTTTAATTTTCTTAAAAAAAGTTAAAAATTAAACAGTCAAATCTCACTTTTTGGGGGCTAAAATGTCGCACTTTATGTTAAAGTGTATTAGAGATCGAGATTTTTGAAAAGCCTGGGCCTGTTCTTGAACTCTGGGTTTGGTTTATTGACCTGGGCCGGATCCTGGGCCCTGTAGTCCAGGAAAAACCCAGGCCCAGGAAAAAACCAGGAAGTTCAAAAATGCCTGGACTCTGGGTACAGGAAATAACCCAGGTCTTGGTCCAGACCTAAAATTTATCTTAAATAGAGGCTACCTCATAATGAGGTGTATGTTAAATAGAGGTTATCGCTTAGCCCCTCCGCTCCTAGTGGGCAACCATATTGTAAAATGTTCTCTGCCCATTTTTAAGCTTTTATTTCGACTTTTTTACCCTTTGAAGAGGGAAGGAAAAAGAGGCTTAAAATGGTCAGAAAACAAAAAAGACCTTAGTGAGACTCGGCTGTATCTAATTAATAAATTACAAAAAAATCAGATAATTTTTAAAAAATATAAAATTCAATTTTAAAATTAGTTTAGAATTGAAAAATCAATATTTTCAAATTAAAATATTCCTCAAATAAAAAAAAATTACAAAATTATCAATATCCTTTTTTCAAAAAAAACAATTTTTGTTTTTTAAAATAAAATCGTAAAAAAAGAATTGTTGGTGAAGAGGACGCTCACATTCTTTATTCAAAGAGGACTCAACTGAAAAATAAATTTTAAAATAATTTTAGATAAATTATATTGTGAGTCGAGGAAAGGTTAAAAAAATTATGAAATCTTTGATTTAAAGATCAAAATATTTAAAAACGGAATGTCCACATTTTGCGGATTTTCTGCAAATATTTGCGGACTTTTAGAATTTTTTAAGAAACTCGAAAAATTTCGTTCAAAATGATGTCACTCCCCCTTCAATTGCCAAAATAAGGACTCCCAAAAATTTTTTTCAGAAAATTTAAAAAATTTTAAAGACCCCTTGTTAAACTCTTTTCCAGCTCTTGAAGCGACATAGCTAAATGCCAAAACTTTTTTGGTTTTTATAATTCAAACCTTGACGAATAATTTTTTCCCATTTATAAAAAATCCTGTTTTTCTCTCTCCTTTTATACTTAAATAAATTTAGGAAATAATTTAGGAAATTTTTTTCGCTAACCTCTTCTGTTGCAAAGAGAAAACAACAAAAACACATTGACAGAAAATTAATTTTTTTTGTGAAAACTGGGAGGAGGTCAGAAATATTTTTGAAATTTTAACGCTATAAACTTACAAAAAAAATATAGATACCCTTCCAATTATGAGACATGCCCAAGATTTTTAAGGTCGAAAATGAGCTGCCAAACTCCGAGCAAATTGTGGAACGATACGTATTGCCATTAATTCTTCCTAGAAATTGAAAAGTAAAAATAGGATAATTATAGTGGCAACAAGCCCGTAACTGGAGGGGAAGGGGAAGCCCCCTCCCAGCTCTCGAAATGAGAAAAAAATTGGAAGAGGCATCACAAGCATCACTTGGATGAGCTTAAAAGTTCCCACCAAAAAAAGCTTAAAAGTTCACCCAAAGCTTCAAACACGTCGGAGTGCCCGGTGGTACAAAATAAACTCACAACACGATGGGAATCAAAGGAAATGGAAGTCTGTTTAAATCCCTCCTGGGAACTGAGAGAAATAAAAATATGAAGAGCTGTGGGATTAGCCTTAAAACCCCTTGTCTTGGAACGAACAAACTCTTATACCCCTTCAAATTTAACTTAAAAAAATCGAAAAAATTATACCAATGACTCATACTCATCCGGGCAAATTATTCTCGTTTTGGCGCCAATAAACACCCCTCCTTCAGGTTTCTTTGAAGTTGACGCTTCTCCTCCTTCATCATTTTTATTTTCGCCCCTCGTATCTTTTGATTCTCCACCTTAAAATTTTTTTGAAAAAAAGAAATTTAAAGAAACCTTGATAAGCAGCAAAAGCAGCAGCAGGTGTTGGCGGCAATGGCGGGGCATCTTCCATTTGTAAGAAATTTGGAGCTGACGATGAACTTGTGGGAATCATATTTGACATTATTTGTGCTGGCATGCCGTGAATTGGTGGTCGCATCATTGAAAAAGAGCCGTTGGGGCCTAAAGAATTTAAAGGGGATAAATTGGCGTTACATACAGAAGGGATGGCTGGGGCGAAAAATATCAGGTCCGAGTTCGGATTGGGTTTCGAAATTTTTTCGGATCGGAGTTTCGGGTCGAAAAGTCCGGGTTTTGCGTTGAGACAGCACCGGGGGGCGAGGGTTGTGATATTAAGAGAGGATCTCAGGCTAGTAATAAACTTTCCAAAATCGGACATTGAATTTTGTTTCAAAAAAGATCGGGAGTTGGCTAACGGACAACATGGCCTACTGACACAGACATCTACAAGATAATTAGTAGATGTCTGTGTCCAGGACCAGTGGAAAAAAATAATTTAAAAAAATTATCTAAAAAACTTTAAACAAACCGAAAGGTGGCATAAAAGGCCTCATCCCCATCGCAGGCATTCGTATCAAACCACCAGCCGCCTGGAATTGTTGCATTGCTGCCATCCCAGGCATTAACATGGGAGGAGCGACAGGTGGTAAAGGCGGCATTGCAGGACGGGGGATTTTAGAAGGCGGTGGAGTTGTTTCATTAGGCTTTCTGAAAAGGAGGTTTTGAATGAGTTTTTGAAAATTAAAAATTTCCGAAAATTTCGAAAATTTCAAAAAATTTTCAAAATTTCGAAAAATCTGAAAATTGACAAGAATTTTCAAAAAAATTTTAAAAAATCAACAAACGCATCAGGCGGCAATCCTTCCATTCCATAAACTTCAATATTAACATTGTCCCTCCCTGGCACTGCCCCAGGAATTTTATCAATCGTTTCCTTGTGTACCTGCATACAATGAATAGCCAGTCCTGGGCCAGTGAAGAGTTTTTTGTTGCATATATGACATTTGAAGTGTTTGGCTTTTTGATGTTGAATGAGTATTTTTTCGTCTTCAAATTCCCGATTGCAATACCTTTAAACAATTGAAAGATGGAAAGAAAATTTTTGGAAAAATTCCGTCAAATGTCCCCCACTGCGATGAGGACGATCAATATGGTGGCATTTGAAAGAGCCCGACGAGCTGAATAGGATGAGACTTAATTCAAGCCAGTTATCACTTTCATATTCGAATTCCACGCCAAAAATCAGCTCGGTAACCCCTTACGAATTTTGACCATTATGAGACCATAACTCAGCATTTAAGGTCAATTTTAGTTCCCAAGCTCAAGTGTGGCGTCATTCGACTAAGCTCGTCGGTCCTTTCAGATGGCATATTGATTGTCCGACACATGTCAGAATTTTACCAAAAGTTTTCAAAAGCTTACCAACACCAAGGCTTCTGCGGCTTCTTCTTCTTTCTGCCCATTTTCTTGAGTTATTCAAAACTTAAAGAAACTTTTATCTACACTCCCTAACAATATGTCGAAAAATAAGAGTAGGAAAAACTGTATAGAAAACAAAAAAAATTGTTGAAAGCCCTTAAAAATCGAAGAAAACACGGACAAAAACGTTCCGCTCCTTCAATTTTCCATTTAAAAAGATTTCTTTTATTGATTTTGGCATTCCGTTTAATTACAGTAATAATTTGCAGTCTTTTTCTTTTTTTATGTAGTGACTATTTTCTTTTTTTCTATTATTTTCTCTTATTTTTAACGTTATAGACCGTTATCTCTCGTTTCATCATGTATATTTCAACAAATATATTAGAGAATGAGGAAATATTTTGCCTCCACATATTTTGCCAATAAGGGTAAAAACTCTCGTTTTGTCAACAAGTTTGTTGGCAAAATGTGGGATTTATCCCTTATTGGCAATATATGATATTGGCAAAATGTCGAAAAACTGACAATCAATTTCTTTTCCTGTCATTTGATTTTTGTTCGATTTTATTAACGTTTTCGCTTAGTTTTGAAAGCTTTTTGTCATTCGATTTGTGTTTAGATTTATTTTTCCAATTTTTGAAGGTTCTAGAAACGTCTCTTAACTTATTAAAGTCAATTTAGAGGAAATTTTGTGTTAAAATTTGGCTTTTTTAGCCTTGGACTCGCTCATTTTTCATTCTCTAATCGAATAAATCGTTCATTTTTGCTTTTTCAGACAAACTATTTTATCACCAACTATTATAAATTACAAATATGGGTCGTCGTAGTGGTCGTAGTGCTTCCCCTCGTTCCAGTGGACCTGTTCGTCGCGCTCCGTCGTCTCCAATGCGTACCACTACTCCAGCAACTGTTCCACCTCCTGCTCCTCAGCAACGTCAACCTGGACTTTTGGGGCAAATGGCTGCGACTGCTGGTGGGGTTGCTATTGGATCGGCTGTGGTATTTCTTTAAAGATTATTGGGGGGGGGGTAGATGGGCTAGCTTCGGGTTAGTTGATATAACCCTTCTCTAATTTTCGCCATTCTCCCATCACGATGTGATATGTTGACATCAATTCCACATTAAGAAAAAGTCCGCGAGAAAATTCTGTCCGAAATAAGTTGCGGACTGTCCGCAAATTTTTTTGTCCGCAAAAATTTTTGCGGACAAAAATTTATTTGCGGATAAAAAAATTTTTGCGGACAGTCCATCCCTTTTTAAATCTCAATTTTCCCAAATTTGTAGGGCCATGCTGTTGGCAACATGTTCTCTGGAGGTCGTTCTGCTGAGCAAGAGCAGCAGCCAATGTATAACGAGCAACAGAATGGTGGACAGAAGCAATACTCTAATGACTGTGAAGTTGAGTGGCGTCAATTTTTGGACTGGTTAATTTTTAAATTAAATTTTTTAAAAATTTTTTTAAGCACTGAGCGCCAAAATGACGTTAGTTTCTGTCAATCTTTCAATGATTTGCTCAAGGATTGCAAGGCTCATCGTAAG
This sequence comes from Meloidogyne incognita, assembly GCA_036172945.1. Taxonomy (NCBI): domain Eukaryota; kingdom Metazoa; phylum Nematoda; class Chromadorea; order Rhabditida; family Meloidogynidae; genus Meloidogyne; species Meloidogyne incognita. Next base: position 6,588,330 of record JARQAC010000011.1, on the reverse strand, counting down.
AAGCAGATGCTTGAATAAAGAAAAATGAAAGGAAAATGGAGAAGAAATGAGGAAGAAAAATAATTTTCTGTTGAATTCTAGGGCAAAAAAATATTTTCTTTTAAAAATAAATTTTTCTTTGTGGCAAATAAATACGTAAATTGTAAACCTTTTCTGCCGAGTAAGAATTAAATAAATAAATTTGTTGGAAATTAATTTTGTGTTTTTCAATTTGTTTAAAATCAGAAATGTTTAAGTTTCTGAGAAAATACAAAAATCAGAATATTTTTAAAAACTTTTCTTTTCTGAACAGGCGGAATTTAATTGTTCCCGCATGTTTTGATTAAACTTCTAGAAAAATCAGAATTTAAATAAAACAAGCGGAAATAAACGAAAATTCTGAAAATCAGAATTTTTAATTTTCCGCCTGTTTTATTTAAATTCTGGTTTTTGTATTTTATTTAAAACAGGCGGAAATATTGAAAATCAGAATTTATTAAATATTTCCGCCTGTTCTGAATAAAATACAATATCAGAATTTTTATTTTAGGTTTGTTTCAAGTTTATTTAAAAGATGACACATACTATTTTGTTGATTCAATCGAGTGCAAAAGTGGACTCGAGAACATGGTTAATTATTTTTATTTTTTTCGGGGTATTTTAAAAGGTCCAAACCTTCCAGCTTTCGTTTTTATTCTAAATTCTGTCCAGATTTACTTGCGGACATTATTTGCGGACAAAAAAATTTTTTTGCGGATTATAAATTTTTTTGGACTAAAAAAATATTTTTGGACCCAAAAAATTTTTTGCGGATTAGAAAATTTTTTTCGTAAAATTTTTTCGAGCTCACATAAGCCTAACGACCTATCAGTAATTAATTTGAAGGTTCTGCTCATTATCTTCAAGTTATCTTCAAAGTATTTTGTAATATTTTCATGGGGCTTTTCTATTATGAGGCATTCCTTAACTGATTTTAATTTTCCTTTTTTAGGAGCGATTATGAAACTATGACAGACTGCATGGAAGCAGTTTGCAAAATTTATGAGGAACACCTTAAAAAATTGAATCCAGATTTGCCATGCATTCAGTATTTTTTTTTAATCAAAAAATTTATTTTTGAAATTTTTTAATTTAGATACGACATTTCGGACCTTTTCAAATTTATTGACCGTTTAGCTGATTTGTGCTGTTTGGTTTTGGATAAAAATGTTTATGTGCCTAAGGTTTGTTGAAGCATTTTTGGGATAATTTTGGGGAGTTTTTTTGAAAAATAGGACGTCGAAGTTGAAAAAATTGGGCAAATTTTGCGACTTTTGAGGGCAGAGAGGCTAACATTTAAAACGTTTACTAGGTTTTGGTATAAGCTCTATTAATAGAAGATAATGTCAAGTAGCACCCCAAAATAGCTCTCATCGGTAGAGCACCTTTTTAGTGAATAGGGAGGAGATTCATTGAGTGCGTGGTGAGCGAAAGCTTCTAGCAGTACTTGCAGAGAGGCTTCAGGATCTATGCTGGGTTATCCCTTAGATGATACTGCATTGTGGTCCCTTTCAATGAATCTCCTTGCTATCCAGAGATTTCTAGCTTGGGACCATCTACGAACCTGAAATTCTTTAATATATCAATTGTTCGCAAAAACTGCTCAAGGTTTTGATAAAGAACTTCCTCATCAAAAAACTTCCTCAACTTCCTTAAAAATATTTTTAACTTAAAAAATTTTCTCCCAATTTATAGGGCAAGGACTTCATCAAAGAGCAGATATTCATTCTTCTTCGTGGACAAGCTTCTGCCAAGCCAAAATGAGATGAAATAATGAGGAAGGATCTCTCTCTATTGACTTTACTATTTTACAAACTTTCGTTTGGATCAATGTTTAATTTAATTTTTAATATATAAATGATTTTGGGTTTTTTAAAGCTGTCAATTGACCTTTTGGGGTTGATCATGAAATATTTTTACAAAAATGTTCCCATTTTCGGACAAATTTTTGTGAAGTAAAACGATATTTTGAATCTCCCTATAAAGCAGAAAATCTTTCGGCAAAAATTTTGCAGAAATTCAGCAAAAAAATTTTTTGCGAATGTCCGCAAATTTTTTGCGGACAAATTTCTTTTCCATTCTATTAAATTAAAAAAAATAATAAAAAAATTCCCTTCTAAAATTTTACTCAAATACCAACAAACAATTGTGAAACAATGAATAAATTAAACAGAAATATTAAAAGAAAGAAAACTTGAGTAAATTTAAAAATATATGAAAAACGAAAAAATGAGTAAAAATGGCAAAGATGTAATCAGATAGGAACGAAAAATTACAGATAAATTGTTTGCAACCAAAAAATATATTTAACAGGGGAAGTTGACTTGCGGGCTATATTTGCATAATTGCGGATTATCCGCAAATTTTTTGCGGACTGTCCGCAATTTTTTGCGAACGTCCGCAAGTTTAAGTTCTGATTTTAAAAAATTCTGATTTTTATTCTGATTTAAAAAAAATTCTGATTTGTCCGCAAATTTAGTCCGCAAGTTTTTCTTGAAATAACAAGCTTGCATTTTTAACAAATAGAAAAATAAACAACCGTTTTTTGAATTGGAAATACTAGCTAAATATATAAAATCACAAATTATATAAATATTTGCTAGAAAGCTTTTTTTGTATTTTTTAAAATAATATTTATAACCTCGTTGTTGCAAACATAACAAATTCTCTCTCCTCACATTTCATCCAGAAATGATATTGTACTCCTGCAAATTAAAGAAATTCTGATTTTTCAGAAATTTCTGGGTTTAAAGAAATTCTGATTTCTGAAAAATTCTGATTTTAATAGTTCTGATTTTAAAAAAATTCTTATAGGAAATTCTGGTTTTCTGGAAAATTCTGGTTTAAGAAAAAAATTCTGATTTTATAAAATTCAGGTTTTTTTAGAAATTCTGAAAAAAATTCTGGTTTATAAAAATTCCGATTTCTTAAAATTCTGATTTTTAAAATTCTGGTTTATAAAAATTCTGATTTTCAGAAAATTCTGATCATTCTCCTTACCCAGCATTTTTCCGTTGAAATCGTTGATATTGTTTATAACGACCCGATTTTGCCAATTTTTCCTTTTCTTCCAAATCTTTGTCATGTTTCCACTGATCGAACACATCTCGTTTCCACAGCTCTTTAATTAAATATTCATCAATTAATTTTTGTTCTGTTGTCTGAAAAAATAAGAAAAATTAATTAAATAAAGACAGAATTCTATTTAAAACAGGCGGAAACGTTTAAATTCTGAAAATCAGAATTTCCTTTGTATTTACGCCTGTTAATTTTTCCGTCTGTTTTATTTAAATTCTGGTTTTATTTAAAACAGGCGGAAATAAATTTTAAAAATCAGAATTTTCTATGTATTTACGCCTGTTCTATTAAAATTCTGGTTTCTGTGTTTTACCTAAAACAGGCGTAAATACATAGGAAATTCTGATTTTTAAAATTTATTTCCGCCTGTTTTAAATAAAACACAAAAAATCAGAATTTACGGAAATATATTTAAAAATTCTGATTTTTTTGTTTTACTTGAAAAATAAAAAAATTTACTTGAAATTGTTCTTCAGAAAGTTTCAAATTTCTCCTAATTAAATACAATTTTGCCTCATCATCATAATCTTTTTTACAAATCCAAAATTTAAATATCCAAGAAGCTCCCCAACGGAGTTGAGCAAACAAGGTTACTGGCAAAATTATCTGAATGAGAAAAAAATTTTTTTTTGGAAAATTTTTTAGGCTGATTTAGGGTTAATTAGAGAAAAATCGAATTTAAAAATATTAAAAAAAAATTATTTTTAAAAATAACCAATTGCCAAGCTAATGTCTGATAGACTGAAGGAGGCCTGTATCCACCACTGATATTTATGTTTTCTTCTATTATTGAACTGAAAAAAAAATTTTTTTTTAATTTTTTTGGTTGAATTTTTGAACCAAAAAATTTTTTAAAAATTTCAAAAAACCTAATAACAGCCTCCGCGTCAATTCCATTTTTCTGCTTCTTCTTCACTTTACCAGTAAGTTTGTCAAAGTCTAGAACACCCCTTTCCCTTGCAATATCAATAGCCATTGTTCGAAATTTCACTTGCTCTTTAGCGTATTTTAAAGCTTCCCGGTACTTTTGGTGAGCGCTAAGGTACTGAAAAAAGAAATAAATTCTGATTTTTGTGTGAAAGTTGGGAAAAATACAAAAAATCAGAATTTAAATAAAACAGGCGGAAATATTAAAAAACCAGAAGTTCTTGAATAATTCCGCCTGTTTTATTGAAATTCTGGTTTTTGTGTTTTACTTAAAACAGGCGGAAATACATTAAATTCTGATTTTCAGAATTTTTTGATATAAACAGGCGGAAATATCAAAAATCAGAATTTTTAATATTTCCGTTGTTTTAAATAAAATACAAAAAATCAGAATAAGAGAAAACACAAATTCTGATTTATAATTAAACATAGAAAATTCTGCTTTTAAAGGAAATAAGACATAGAAATCAGAATTATAAGAGAAAAGGGAAAACAACGAAAATACAATAATTCTGATTTTACAGAAAAATACAAAAATCAGAATTATAAGGGAAAATACAATAATTTGATTTGTATTTTCCTACAAATTAAATCAGAATTTTGTGTATTTTCTTCTTTCTTAAGATTCTGATTTTTGTGTTTTTTCTCTAAAAATCAGAATTTCTTGTATTTTCACAAAAATGCTCATTTATTTAAATCAGAACCTGAATAGTCGACACCAACAAAATAGCCACGACAATAACAATGCGGACATCCACCCTCGGAGCAGTCCGCAACCGATAATATTGATAATACTTATTGTTAGAAATTAATTTTTAAAAAAATTTAATAAAATAAAAACATTGTAATAACGCTCCTCTGGATGATCCAAATAATAATCATAATATTCACGCGTTTCGTCGTCTTTGAGGGTCTCATAGGCTGTGGCTACTAGTCTAAATTGTTCTTCTGCCTCTTCTCGGTTCTTTAAAAATTTTATAAAATTTTTGAAAAAATTTTTTTTTGATTCTATTTGCTTGAAAAAAAATTTTTTTCGGAATTTTAAAAAATAAATTTTTTTGCGGACAAATTTTTTGTCCGCAAAATTTTTGCGGACTCTTTTTTATTCATAAATTTCAATAAACTTGTTCGGAAAAGGCAACTCACTTGATTAAATAATTATTTAAAAAAGTCCGCAAAAATTGTCCGCAAATAATTTTTGTCCGCAAAATTTTTTTCTTCAAAAATCCGAAAAATTTCCAAAAAACAGATTAAAAAATTAAATAAACCTCTCTTTTAGCCCTATCTGGATGATATTGCCTTGCCAATCTTCTATAAATTCTAGGTAAATCGGTTTTGTTGAAATCATCACGGGAAATTTCGAGAACTTTAAAAAATAAATTTTATTGATTTTTAAAAATATTTTTAATTCAAGTCAGACCTCTACAACATACACCCTCATTATAGAATACCCTCTGTTTTAAATACACCTCTATATAAATTACGCTTTTTAAGGTACATGGGTGGCTACTGGGGATTCAGCTGGGTCTGGACCAAGGCCGGGGTTTCTCCTGTACCCTGAGGTCGAGGCCCAGGCATTTTTTGACCTTCCTGGGGTTTTCCAGGATCCTGCCCCGGTCAATAAATCAAACCCAGAACCCAGGAACAGGCCCAGCTTTTTCAGAAAACTCGATTTTTAGTGGCTACTGGGTGGAGGGGGCAAGGAGAGGAGGTCTGTGGGGAGCTGCTAAAGGAAACCCTCTATTTAATAAACACCTCATTATAAGGTAAGATTGTTTAGAGTCTTATTATGAGGCCTGACTTAAATTAAAAATACTTTCAAAAAACAAACAAACCGTCATAACAAGTAACAGTCCCACAATAAAGTCCGGGCGCTAAACCAACAGAATGGACCAAATTGGGTAACAAAACTAGAACAACAAAAGAGGGGAGCATTGATGGCTTAAACATAATATCTTCAAGAATTGAAGGAAATTTTAAAATTAATTTGTAGGCTTAAGCATCTTGAAAAATAAAAAAAATTTTTAAATAAAAATTTAGAGGGACAGAAGAGTCTGGGCGGTTAAGAGGTTGTTTTTGGGCTATAACTTTTTGGATTTCGACCGATTTGAATAATTTTTGTACCATTCGAAAGCTCTAAATGTGAGGATTATTTTATCAAAAGAGACTGATCAGATCCGATTATTCTCAAAAAAGTTATACTCGATTAAGGAATGAAAATCGTGATTTTTTAGACTTTTATGTCTCTAACTTTTTGTAGAAAAGACGGATCAGAACGCTCCCTTCAGAGTAAAGAATAAGCAACTCAAGAGCTTTCGAATGATATATGACTTGTATGGAAATTATTGAAATACAAAAAAGTTATGGGCCAAAAAAGTTGCTCAGTTGGCAAGACTCAAATGTCACTCCGGTAAATTTTAAAATTCGTCAGTTGAGTCTGAGCTGTTTCCAACTCAACAACGGATGGACCATTCGAGGTATTTTTAGTATCATTTGATAGAGAATTAAATTATCTATAAAATAACAAATAGAAAATTCTAAAATTTTGGCAAAAAAGATATGAGCAGAAAACTTCAAATTTGACTAGTTTTACCTAGTTTTTCGATCACAACTTTTTTGCTAGTTATCCGAAAATTAATCTTTATAGCTTATTTTGTAGCCAATTCAATTCTCAATCGAACGACACCAAAAACTAAAATAAAAGTTTTCGGGAAGCGGAGTTATAGAGCAAAGATTGTCAAGAGGTTTGAGACTCTAGTGGCTCTTACGAAATTTCAAAGAATTTTAAAATAAAAATTTAATGGCCATATTTTAGACTGATTTATAGCTAGACAAGAATCAATTCAATAAAAAAAGAGTGAATGCGCGAGAAGGGAAGCTGAGTTGTACAATAATTGCTTCGCGCACACTTGCGGATAAATTTTTTGCGGATTTTTTTGAATTAAAATGAGTGTTGATTCGGAGCTCTTCTTCGGGCCATAACTTTTTTATTTTTCAACAATTTCCATACAAGTCATATATCATTCGAAAGCTCTTGATTTGCTTATTCTTTTCTCTAACGGAAGCTTTCCGATAAAACCATCGTACTAAAAGTTAGAGGCATAAAAGTCCAAAAAATCACGTTTTTCGTCACTTAACAGCTTCTAACTTTGTAGAGGTTGGTCCGATCTGATCAGTCTCTTTTGCTAAAATACTCCTCAGATTGAGAGCTCTCGAATGGTATGAAAATTATTCGAATCGGTTGAAATTAAAAAAAGTTATGGCCAAAAATCAGTTGCGACAATTCATCCACTACAAAAAATCTGTCTGCAAAAAAAGTCCGCAAATATTTGCGGACAAATTTAAATTTAAAATTTCCCTATACAAATATGGACAAAGAAGCAAAGAAAAAGACTTTTTATGGATTTATTAAAGATTTTTTAAAAGCTGGATTTTAGTGAATGTAAAAAGGACTGGTCCAGTTTGTCACCATCAAGAACATCAAAACCTTTTTTCTGTCGTCTTCTGATTTTGAGTCCTCTTTTTTGGTTTCTAAAAAATTTTTTCAACTTTCATCTTGTCTCAAAATTTATCTAAAATCATAAAAAATTTTTCTCTCTCTCGTTTTAAACCTGGTAAGCTTTTCTAGTTAAATTTTACTGCCACTTGGATAAGCAATTAATTTATTTTAATTATAAAAAAAATTTTTTTTATTTAAAATCACATGAAAAAAATTATTTTTTTCCTTTTAATTTTATAAAAATACACCAATAATCTATTTAAAAATTGTTGGCAGCTAATTTTCTCTCCCCCTGTTTTTAATTTTAAACCAAACTTAGTTAAGCATTTTTAAATTGCTAGAGTTTAATCCCCTCCGTTTTAGAAAATTTTATTTTCGAATTTTAATTCTCTCTCCATTGCCATGTGGATATTTTTAAATCTTATTTTTCCCCAACTTTAGTTTTGGGCAAAAAAAACCGGTAAGAAAAAAATTTTGGGCAAGAAAAAATTTTTTTTGGGTAAATAAAGGGGACTGGGTCCGTTTTGGCGCGGGCTTATAAAACAGTGTATAAAATATAAAAATTGTGTATAAAATATAAAATTACCTAAAAAGGTAAAAAATTCTGGAATAATAACACTAATATCCTTAACTAAGTTCTACAAAAATTTGAAAAATTTTCAAAAAAGAATTTCAGAAATTATGGCCAAAAATGTTGATTTTCCAAAAAATGCACAATTTTTCGAGGTTTATCGACCATAACTTCAGAAATATCCGATGAAAAATTCTGAAATTTCTGTGAGTGGTAGTCAAGGACGTTAAAAAAATTTGAGAAAATTTTCATAAGTTTAGATTTAACCAAAGTGCCAATCGAGTCTCGCGCCAAAACGACCCCGCGCCAAAATGACCTCCAACACATGCTTGGGCAAAATTCCAAAATAAAATTTTTTGCCCAAAAATACTAAAATAAATATATTTAAATTTAATGAATTAAATAAAAAAATTTAAATTTAATTTTGCAAAATTAAAAAAAATAATTTTTTTGCTGTTCAAATATGGATGGAGAAAAAAGAATATTAATTTTGGATTATTATAAAATTAGTTAATTTTATGCCAAATTTATTCACTTTCTTTTTTTTTCAAAATCAGTCATTTTCCTTTTGAGTTAGTCAATAGGTACGAGATATTATAAGAATTTGCCCCTCACCCCTCGATAGGAGGCTAACCACTACCTTGGTGTAGTGGTTAACACCCCAGACTTGCAGTTAACGAGGGACTCAGGTTCGATGCCTGGCGGCATTTTTTAAAGTTTATTTTAGTTTAGTCACTGTATAACGCTTAACTTACACGTCCCGAGTGGTGGGGAGGCAATCGTGGGCTAGCTTTGCTGATAAATCCCGAGGTAAATCCTTACCGGGGATGGGCCCTCTCGTATTTATCAGAGCTTTGATTACAGCAAAAAAAACTGAAATAGTTTCATTTTTAGATTTTTGTTAAGCTATTCTCTGCAATGGTAAAATTAAATTTCTTAGTTTATTTTTTGGTTTTTGTAATAATTTTATGCATTACTGGCATGACAGGAGGAGAAAAGGTAAAATAATACCGTACACACTCGAAATTGTTTCAACCTCTCACTTGGAGGGGTAATTATTTGAGAGAGACTCCTGAAAAAACTAGACATTATCAAAGAGGTCTCTTGTTGGGGAGTACCGCATACCGGAAATGCCCTGGTAAGTCTATCAACCGAGCGCTGCTTACACCTATTTTAATTAGCGATTGGACGTACCGTACCACGGCCGTATTTTTCGGTATTTATCGGTATTGCAGTCGGAAATACGGTAAGTAACCCCGTCAGGCTGGGAGCGAACCCGACATATCTCCTGGCCGGACTTTTGTGTAGGTTACCATTGCTACCTTTAAACAGCCTTGGATATTTTAACTTTTTCGAATAATTCAAACGCTGGTCGGAGGGGGTAATTATTTAAAAGAGGTTTTTTACACAATTTTAAATATATTTTTTTAGTATGGGGATCCAAGTACTAGTTGTCCCGCTTGGATTCCTAGCGGTTGTTGTGCTAATGGATGCTGCGTTAAAAACCAAGTTGAACTTAAAGGTGTAAAGTTTGACTGTAACTGCATGGGATGTTGTGGAAGTTGTGATGGATCTTAACGTGATACATTCAACAAACGAATGAGAATTCTATAAAGAATACTGGAAAGATTTATTCAAATCGGGATATTATTTAAATTTTTTATTTAGAGAACGGACCGTAGCGTACTTCCTACAGTATTTTTTAAAATATTTTTCGGCATTCCATTAGTAGGGATCGGATTTATATTTAAATAAATCACTGAAGCGCCTGCCCGCGAACTGACCACTGTCTCTCCATTTTTTTATTTCATCTATCACTGGTCATTTCTGTCTTTCTTCTATTAGAACTCAATGGTCAGACACTGGTAAGTCAAGGCTTGTTCATGACCAAGGTCATTTTTGTGCCCTATTTCAATATATAAATATAATTCCATTAGTATTAGAGTAAGGGATACGGTATGGTCTCTAGTTTATATTCGATAATTGGGAAGAAAATTTTTTATTTATCTTATTGATAAAGGGATATTTGTCTATATTTGTTTTTATTAAATTTAAATCCGCATATATTTACGGACACCCTTGCGGACAACTTTTTTGTGGCAGATGCCCAGACAATACAAAAATCCTCTTACATAGGGAAAAACATCGAAGAGAGAGAGAAGTTAATAAATTTATAACTCTCTCTCTTTTTTGCTCCCCATCAAAAATTTATCTAACAAATATTCTGCATTAATATATACGTTGTAGAAACTGTTCGGTTGTGCGAACAGCTGGCCGCCGTTTCCCGCTATGAGAGAGAAACGTTCTGTCACATTAGGGTTATTGAGCCCTAATGGGAACGTCTACCTTTCTAGGTAATCAACAGAGTTGATAAAACCTCAATGGCTAGTAAAGACGACCAAGTGATTGACGTTTCCCTGTTCTGTCCGCGTTCAACGATTGCAAAGTCAATTTTGTATTGTCCGGCGAACAATAAACGCAATCTACAGTGTCGTCTAATGGCTGAAGAGCTCTATATCGACGAAGAAATTCTTAACTCTCATAGCGGTTGTATTCGGATGGAGGGCTTCAGTACTGTGTTCGCAAAAATTTTTTTTTCGATTAATGGATGCGAAATTAAATTTAATTTTTAGTGAAATGAGAAATAATTTTATTTTAATGACTGGCCAACGATCCGATCTTACCCTTACACTCGTACCTCTAAAAGTAAAATTCAAAGGAATGTATTTAATTTTATTCTCGTATACGGTAATATATTTAACTTGTGATTACGATATGGGCCAACTGAGCACTAGGTAAATTTGTCCGGCTATAACTTTTACGTGCTTGATCCCATCTGAATAAATCTTATATCGTTCGAAAGCCCTCGATAAGCGCTACCATTTTTCCAACTGGGCGGATCAAGCCTGATCGCCTACTAAAAAGTTAGAATCCAATAAATGTGAAAAACACCAAATACTTGCACTTATCGAGGTATAACTTTTTAATGGGCGATCAGACATGATCCAACCAATTGAAGAAAAGATAGCGCTTATCGAGAGCTTTCGAATGATATAAGATTTAATCAGATTAGATCAGGACCAAAAAAGTTATAGCCGATCAAAGTCACCTAGCGCTCAGTTTTTCCCAACCTCAAGTGAATATTAAAAGGTGCTTGATAACAAAAATAAAAAAATAGATAAGGTTCTTGTGAACAAGAAAAGATAATAATTGCTATTAAAAAGACAATTCGAGTATAATAAATAAATATATATTAAGTAAAATAATTCAAAAATTAAAAAAAAGGGAGGACAAAAATGGCTTTTTAAATAAGACGTGAAAAAATGGCAAGGCTTTTAAAAAGGCTTGAGTATATAAAAACGTTTAAAATAAGTCTAAAAAATAAGTCTTAAAGGAAGAAGCTTCGGTGAAAAAGCTATAATAGTAAATAAATTGAATATAACAGTCAAACCACGTTTTTAAATATCCAGGCTGAAAAAAGAACGTGGGGGTGTATCTTGAGGTTATCTTGAATTGTAATGTACCTTATATGAGATGTACCTTATAATGAGGACGGCCTTATAGTGAGGTGTCCATTATAACGAGTTGTATCCTATAATATGGCTTATAGTAAGGGTATCGTTTAGGTAGCTCCTACATCTAGTCAGTGGTCACCACCTACCTTTAACTTAGAGATGTCACTAATATTGGGGGGTATTTAAAAAAGAGGTTCAACTGTATATATAGAAAGAAGTTCAATTAGAAGAACCATACAAATTATTTAGCGAAATACAAGAGAATAAACAAGGTTTTTCTTTGTTTTTGTTTGTCTTGCTAGATAAAAGAAGATATGTCCTTGATCTACCTAAAAAAATTGAGAATTATAATTTTATATGGACAAGAGATTGGCGCTTATGTGTTGTGTTTCAGTCTAACGAAAAATTAGGAAAAACCGACAAAAAATAATATTATTTAGCCTCTCACAGAAAATTTTCGGATATTCGAAACCAAAAGAGAAGAACTGAACCCACACCCCCAAGTCTCGATAAGTGTGCTCTTTAAGGTTAGGTAGTACCACGGTACTTCCCAAGAATATTTAAGTCATATAATTTTTTTCCTTCAACAAGGAGCAGGCCAGTGTACCACGAGCCCAATGTACCGCCGAGGGCTGTACTTTAGTACGTGGGTGCAGGCTTTAAATTACAAATGTTATATCATTTGAAAGAGCTCGTCGAGCTGAGTCGAATGCCACCAAAATTAGCTCTAGGAAAAATTTTTGAACTGAGATACAGGCGATTGAAAATCGAAAAACCATAGGGGGGACCAAGCACTTTTTTGGGGTGAAAAATTCGAATATGCAAATTATACCTCATTCGAAAGAGCTCGTCGAGCTGAGTCGAATGACACCAAAATCAACGAAATCCGACTTGATTGGACAAAGTTATGGTCTTTTATTTTACCTCCTTACCTATGGCATCTGTGGAGATTTTTTGCTGCAACGGAGGCTCCAAATACGTCCAGAGCAAGGGAGATAGGAATAGGCTTATGTTACGAGCCCAGACCCAGCGCCCGTAGACTCCCCGCGAGGCGCGTGCCGCAAAACCCCGCGCGAAGCGCGGGGTTTTGCACAAGCGCCTCGCCGACGCTCCATAGGTTTAGGTTTTTTTGTTTTTTGTGTCATAACTTTGTCTAATCTTGTCCAATCACGGTGATTTTGGTGTCAATCAACTCAGCTCGTCGATCCCTTTCGAATGAGCTATTATTTGCATAATCGAATTTTTTGACCCCGAAAATTTTCAAATTTCAGGGGTCTGTAACTCGGCCAAATGAAGTCGGATTTCGTTGATTTTGGTGTCATTCGACTCAGCTCGAGGAGCTCTTTCGAATGAGGTATAATTTGCATATTCGAATTTTTCACCCCAAAAAAGTGCTTGGTCCCCCCTATGGTTTTTCGATTTTCAATCGTCTGTATCTCGGTTCAAAAATTTTTCCTAGAGCTAATTTCGGTGGCATTCGACTCAGCTCGACGAGCTCTTTCAAATGATATAACATTTGTAATTTAAAGCCTGCACCCACGTACTAAAGTGACCCCCCGCCGAGCTATAACTTTGTTCGAAATTGTCGAATCCGTGGCGCCCTGGTATGGTTCGATGCGGCTCGACCAGCTGAATCGAACCATACCAGGGCTCCACGGATTCAACAATTTTGAACAAAGTTTAGCTCGGCGGTACATTGGACTCGCGGTACATCGGGGTGAACTCATAATTTTTTTCCTTCAACTATCCCAGAAAATATCTTTTTTTCTCTCACATATTTATTTTTTTTTAACAATTCCTCGCACCAAACAAATGCCCAATTCTCTTTTTTGTTGTAATTTTGTCGGAAGGCGAAGTATTGTTTGTACGCAATGATGTTGAAGTTATTGTCCCAGTAGATCCAGATTCTAAACTTGAAGCAGACAAATTAGCTCCCCTTTTTGTGTTGGCAATCTTTTTAAAAGGGAAAAAAAATTTTCTAAAAAATTGTTTCAAATTTTGAAAACTTCTTGTTTAAGTTTATCCAGCAATGCTTGCTTCTCTTCCAAAACTTTACGATTTTCCTTCTCTTCCGAATCCATCTATTAAAAAAAAATTTTTTTTGATATAAAATATAAACCATTAAATATCTCTTATATCCCCCTTAATCTCTTCTCACTACTAGTCCACTGATATCCCTCCAAATTTAACGATATCGCCCCGATATCTCTTCAAATCCCTCCAAATCCATCGATATCCTCCTTAACCCACAAGGCTGTGAAATTTACTATGCGTTAATCCATTCCACATCCCTTTAAATATTCCCAAATTCCCTGATATAATTCTTAACCCTCTAATATCCTCCAGATTAAACAATACCCACCCCCCCCATCCACCGGCATCTCTTCAAGTTATAACTCCAAACTAATATACCTCCAAATCAATATCCCCTTTAATCCCACAAAGCCTTCAACGTCCCTCAAACTCTTCTTAATTCCACGATAACACACCCACCTCACCCAAATGTTTATTTTAATCCCTCCAAAGCCATCGCATTCAAAAATACCCCCCTTTTAACCCTGATTCCCTTCGCCTAAACTATAACCATTCCATAAAAAAGGACCCAAACTAATCCCAAAAACATCAATCTAATATGTCACACCACTAACTTCGTGTCTAACAATTCCTCTCCCAAATAACAATTAGAAAAATTTCCTCACCGCCAATGCTTTCTTCACCAATCGTTGTTCACGTTCAGCCACACCTTCATTGAATAAAGCTTCCCGTTTTTGACGTGTATCTTCTGCTTCTGCCAATCTTGTTGTTGTTTCCTTTTCTAATTGAGTAAAAGGATCTTCTTCTTCAAATTTATTTTGAGGCAAATTACGTTTTCGATAATTTTCGTAATGAACACATTTGGTTACCTTTAAATGGAGAGGGGCTTTTGAATGAAAAATATTTTTTATAATATGGCAGGACCTCTCTATTTAACGTACACACAATTGAAAACTTTTTCTTCTACATACAATAAGTATGTTCCCGGAGTGTGCCGAAGGATTTTAAAAAGTGAAAGGCAAAGTCCAAAAAGGCGGGATTTTGGCGAAAGGCGAAACGGCAAACCCCTGGTATGTTCCCAGAATGTGCCGTTTCGCCTTTTTAGCCAAATTTCCCCTTTTATTGGTGTATCGTCTTAAGCTTTTTAAGATGTTTAGGCACAACCCTGATCAGTTCCTTCGCCTTCTTGTCGTTCTACGAATTTGTTTCTTGGCGTTTTGCCTTCAGTTTCGCGGTAACCCTCTGAAACAACATAATTTTTCTGTCATCATCCCAGTTATGTATAAGGTGTGTGTCCATTAAATAGAGGTCCATCGACATTTGCGGACATCTGGAACAAATTGGTCAATATACCCATTGGGAAATCTACTCGTTACCAAGGATACGGTATCCTTAATTACCAAGGATACTGTAAAAATTGTTATAATATGTCCGCAAATGTCCCTGTTCGCAAGGGTCGCTTTATTTTAAAAACTACCAACATCAATCAAGTCAATCAAATTATTTTTGATTATCATATCCCTCAAAGCCATAAAGTCATTGTGTGCCAAATTATCCACTTCAACTGTTCCCCAAGGGTATTCTCTGACCCTAACTCTGTGTTTAGTAGCACGTTGTTCCCCTCCAACCAAAATTTCTTTAATGTGGGTTGAACCAACAATAGCAAAAGGAAGTCGTTTGGACAGGTCTGAAGGGGCAGAATTATTGTTGTTCCCATTCTGTTGAGGTTTTCCATTTGGTAAAAAATCGTTGGTTGTTGTTCCGTTTATAAGAGGTTGTTGCTGGAGTTGTTGGGGAGGAGGTGGCTGTTGTTCCATATTTTCAGGAAATTTATAGAGTGAAATGTTGTTTTTTCTCATATCATCCATTATCTAAAAAGAAAATTTTTTTTCTTAATATCCATCTGAAAAAAAAATATATTTTTTCGGATACCGGATAATTATCCCCCAACCTTAATGCGGATGTGGTATGGTCTATTAAAAAAAGAAAGGTGAACATCATGTGGTTGAGCATCTTTTACGAGGTGAACGAAAGCCCCTAGAGCTATGAATACCAAGGGAGACACATAGTCGATGCCTGCCCGATGTTAACATTTACCTCATTCTTACTATAGAAATACATATTTAGTTCAAAGTGAGGTTCAACTTTATTAAATACTTAAAAATATAAACTTACATTCTGTTTAAAACGTCCAAGTTCTGAAGGCAAAAGAGTATCTGCTTTTGCAATAACTGGAATAATATTTACACGTTCTTGTAATGCTTGCATAAATGAAATATCCAATTGTTTAGGGCTTAAAAATATTTTAAAAATTTTTTAATGAAAAAATATAAGGTATATATATGAGGAAAAAGGCAAAAAATGTTTGCCCCGGAGAGGGGTCGAACCTCCGTCGAAAAAATGAAAAATTGGTAGCGATCCCACTACACCACAAGATCTCAAAAAAAATTTTTGTCAAGTTTACAAATGCTCTATAATGTATAAATTCCAAGAAAAAATAAATCGCTAACCCGGAGAGGAACCGACCCCTCGTCGAAAAAAAGCCAAAATTTGGTAGCGATCCCACTACACCACAAGACTTAAAATTTTCAAAAATTAAATACCCATGTCCTGTAGGCGGAATAAAATAAACACACAAATGAACGCGTTTGTCTTCAATTTGTGGCGATCTGTCAATTTTTGTTTCTTCTGCCAAATAATCGGCAAAACGGTCATCGATATATTTAACTATTGGTTCCCAACTTGAAAAAAAATTTTAATAAAAATTTTTAAAAATTAATAAAAAAACCATTTTGAATTGTCTACAAAATCACCAAAGCCAGGCGTGTCAACAACGGTTAACTTAAAAAATAAAAAAAATTTTTATAACTTTAAAGGCCGTTTTTTGGAGGTCAATTTTTAACCAGGGAAAGGTAAAACAAGCGGAATATTGAGAAAGTCCAATAAAAAGTCCGCAAAAAATTGTCCGCAAAAATTTTAAAATTTTTTGCATAAATTTAAGGGCCCTATTTTAATTTATCCCACATTTTCTTTTATTTCATCTGAAAATAAAAGAAAATAAAATTTCTAAAAATTACCCAAAAAATCTTTTAAAAAATAAACCTTTAACCGAACATCATTCTCTGCGAGCTTAAATGTTTTACTTTCAATTTTCACTGTAGATTTGCTTTCAATAGGTTTATCCTTCAAATTGTGCAACTCGGCCATAAAAAGAGTGTTCAAGAAAGTGGACTTGCCCAAACCTGATTGGCCTAAATTTGAAAAAAAATTTTAATTCGCTAAAAGTATTTGCGGACAAAAAAATCACCGGTTTTACAAATTATCCGCAAATTTTCTGGTAGTTGTCCGCAAATATAATCCGAAAATTCAAAAAAATTTTCGGACAGTCGTCCGCCAACTTATTTGTGGATAATTAAGAATATTCCTAAAATTTAAAAAGTTATCCGCAATTTTGCGTTTGTCCGCAAATCAGAAAAATTTTCGGTGTTGTCCGCAACCTTATTTGCGGATAAACATATTCGCAAAATTTTAAGTCCGCAACTTTACATTTGTCCGCAAAATTTTGACGGGAAAAAACAAGTGAATCAGTGCTTACAGAGCTCTCAGAAAATTAATTTAAAAAAATAAATAAATATTCTCAACTAACCAACAACCATTAAAGTAAATTCAAATCCATTTTTAATGCATCGCCGAAACACTTGATTTGGAAAATTGGCAAAACCAACATAATCAACATTTCGAGAAATTCCAGTTTTTGTTGTTCTAGTAATTTCTGTTATTGTTGACATTTTATTTAAAAAAATTTTTTTTTCTTAAAATTCCTGAAAAATTTTTAAAAAATTATTTAAAAAATTTTTAAAGGCAAAAAACCTTTCAAAAAAGATGACTAAAACAAACAAAAAATGATTAAAGTAAACACTTCTTTATTCTTAAAACACGACAAGAATTCAAAAATCGTGAAAAATACATAAAATGGAAGTTGGGGGACAATTGGGCGTTGACATAAAAATAATTTTGAGGAATTAAAAAAATTTTTTGGGGAGGGGCAATATTTGCGGACAAACATTTGCGGACAAAATTTGCGGAAAAACTGAAGCATAGTGAAAATTGGAAGACTAATAGACTGGAGTATTCCCAATAAATATTCTGATATTTTAAATCAGAAAAGATCAGAAAACCAGAATTTAGAAAAAAATCAAAAAAATTTAAAAACGTCCGCAAGTTTTGTCCGCAAATGTCGTTTCCGACCAAAAATTGTTTTTTTTATTAAACCCAAGCTTTTCCTTAAGTATAGATTATTTTCTTCCTGTCCCTATTCCCAAAGATCTTAATTTTTGCTGTGTAATATAAAAATTAAAAGAGTAATAAAGGAGAAAGACATAAATTTTTAAGTATGCCTCTCCCACTTTATTTATTCAGGGGTTGTTGTGGCGCGAGAAAGTTACGGCGTGGCGTTGTAAAAATGGGCAAAAATGAGAGCTCAAAGGTCCAATAAATTTATTAAATAAATTCAAAAATGGTTTTTTATTGTCTAAAAAAATTTTGAAAATTTTGTAAAAAATTTTCAGAAAATTTCAAAAAAATTTTTTTGAGTCGAACTGACAAAAATTTTAATTTTTGAGCATTTTTAAAATTCAAATTAGAAACAAAAAATTAAAATTTAAAAAATGTACCAACTATTGATAAAAATAATTTATAACAGTCTAAAATAATTTTAATTAAATTTTTAGCCTTCAGTTTTTTCAAATTTGTCAGAAAATCTTGACGGAATACCTTCTGCGTCGAAGAATTTGTGAATCTAAAAATAACATGTTTTTAAAAATAAATCAGAGATGTTTTTAAGAATCAGAAAAACATTTAAAAATCAGAATATTCAGAAAAGTTGAAATAAGTTTTAAAATAAACTTGAATAAAAAAATCAGAACAATGTTTCTAAAACATGTTTATAAAAGTCAGAACAATGTTTTTTAGTCAAACATGTTCTTGGAAATCAAAACATGTTCATAAAAATCAGAATGTTTTTAAAAATCAGAAACATGTTTCTAATATGTTATTTAAATGTTTAAATCAACAAAAAACCCTTTACCTCACCGTCTTTGTGCATTTGCATAAAAATATCAGCTCCGCCAACAAATTTCCCGTTAACATAAACTTGAGGAATTGTCTAAAAAATTATTTAAATTTTAATAAAAATTAAAGATTTATTTACCGGCCAATCACTAAATTCCTTAATTCCTTCACGTATTTTCTCATCCTCCAAAACATTAAAATCTTTGAATGGGATGCGGTGTAAATCGAGAATCTGAATAAAATAAAAATTTTATTTTAAAATTGTTGTTAATTTTAAAAACATTTTTAGAAAGAATTCTAATACCAAAAACATTTATAAAAATCATAAAAATGTTTTTATGAATGTTTTGTTTTAATTCCTAATAAATGTTTTGGTAAATCATGATTTCTGGTTTATAACAAGGTCAAAAATGTTTTTGTAAAATTCTAAAAAATCAGAAGATGTTTTACAAATTCTGAAATGTTTTTATAAAAATCAGAAAGTTTATAAAGACAAAAACATGTTTTTAAGGTTGGAAACATGTTTATAAAAATCAGAACAATGTTTTTTTATAAAATCAGAATCATGTTTTTGTAAAATTCTGAAATGTTACTTAAACAATTTAAAAATGTTTTTGGAAAATCAGAACAATGTTTTTAAAAATATTCTGAATGTTTTTAAAACACCGAACATTCTAAACAATCAGAAAAACATGTTTTTATAAAATTCTGAAAAACTAAAAACTTTCCCTAACCAATTTAACATTCCGACTGAACCCACACATAGGTTCTGTTTGTGTTCCTTTCATAAAAACAGTTACGGGTGCGGATTTGACCTTTAAAAATTAAAAAAATTTTTTTAAATATTTTTTAAAAAATTTACAAAATTTTCAATTCGTTCTTTAAGAACATCTTCAAGTAATAAACGTCCAGAACAATGAAAAAAATTAAAATTTGATTTTTTGTTTGTAATTGAAGCAATAAATGATGAAGAAAAAAGCTTGGATTTCAACATATTGAAAGAGAATTAAAATAATTTTTCTAAAAAATCTAAAAATAAATTTAAAATTAATTTTTAAAATATTTTTCAGATTATTAAAAAATAATAAAAAATTTTTAATTTTTTGTAATTCTGAAAATTTGCGGACAGAAACTAAAATTGGCGGACTCAATTTGCGGACAAAGTCGAAACCGATTGAAAATAAAAAAGGGCCAAAGGTTAATGTTCAGAAAATATTTTTAAACATTGAAAGGCCTTTATAAAATCATAATTTTATTAAAATATTCCATTTGTACGCAAAAGTGAATTAAATTAAAACATTTTGTCCGCAAAATATTTGCGGACAAATTTCTTTTTAAATTTAATAAAAAAACATCCGTAAATGCATCTCCACCAAACCTAAAATAATTTAAACCAAAAAATAATTTAAAAAATAAAAATTTAAGATAATTCAATTAAAATAGTAAAATTAGTTTAAAAAATAATGAAAAAACAATAAATTTCCCATCTTTATTAAAACAAAAAAACACAAAATGAGCAATGAATTTATTTTTAGGGATTTCTAAATTAATTAATTTGGAACAAAAAATCCCTAAAAATGCTTACACAGTATAACGTTAAAGAATAAATGATACTCAATTTTGTCCGCAAAAATTTTGCGGACAAAATTTTTTGTCCGCAAAAATTTGCGGACAAAAATTTTTTAAATTTTTAATGAAATGAATTGTCTCACCTATATTTTTAAAAAATAAATTTAAATTTAGAGCTGAAAAAAAAATCTCAAATTAATGTAAAACGAGATGATGATATTCCCAAAATAATTAATTAAAAAACAAAAACTTGACGAATTCTAATAATTCAGAGAAAATAGTCTGGTTGAGGCTTTTTGGCTGGAGCACCACGATTATCCTGAAAAATAATTTTTTATTATGAATAGATCATTAGCAGAAATTACTTAAAAAATTAAAAATAATTTTTTAAGTTAAAAATAATTTTTTAAGTAAAAATCAAAAAATATCTTAAATTGTCCGCAAATACTTGCGGACAATTTTTTTTGTCCGCAAATATTTGCGGACAAAAATTTGTTAAATCTGCAAAAAAAAATTTCTCTCTCAAAATTTACCTGTGGAGCAGCTTCAAAAATAGTAAAGTCTTTATTTAACTGCTCATCCAATTCTAATATAGCTGCCACATTTCCACAACGATAACAATAATTTGGGGCTGACCAAACTGTGAGTACCTTTATTTAAAATAAATTTTTTTGAAATTTTAAAACAAAAATAAACCGTTTCATTAAAATGCCATTTATATCCTTCCATTACTAATTGATGTGCTCTTGCAATCATGTCAATATTATTTGTCTCACAAAAATTTTTTACAACGTCAGAGCCTTTAAAATAAAATTTGTATCCCACTATAAGACAGGAATGTCACAGGCTGAGAAAAAAAAGCCGGGTAGGAGTTCAAGTCGAAAAATGCCTGGATTTTAGGTAACCCGTAACATCCCTGCTATAAGGTTTCTATTTTAATTTAATGAGGTTCAAGAAAATGAGGTTCAAGAAAATGAGGTTCAAGAAAATGAGGTTGAGTATTTACGGACAAATTTGCGGACAAGAGTCGATCACTATAATGATGTGTAGTATCTTCAGTCAAGCTGTTTGTCCGCAAATATTTGTGGACACTGTCCGCAAACATTAATGAAACAAAAAAAATCTTTAAAAACTACACCAAATACAATAAAAAAATTTATTAAACAAATTCCAAACCAAATAAATATCCAGCACCACGAGGACTTACACCAAAACCAACAGAATCCTTAAAATAAATTTTATTACAAAAATAAAATAAAAAATGAGAAACCTCTGGATCAGACCATAACAAGTCACACATTGGACCCAAAATAGAAAATATTAAAAATACTTTTTTAATTTCAAAATATTACCATCATGTGGAACCTGAAAAAGGAAAAAAAATTAATAGAAAAATAAAAAAAATTTTTTTAATTTTAATCACACCAAAAATTATTTATACTAGGATAAAATTCAAAATTTGGTCAAGCAAGAAAAAACTTCATTGGAAAATTATTTCGAGAAAATAAGAAGAAAAATTAGGCCATGTTATTAAACGAACTTAATCTGCAGACAGAATAAAAGGATAAAAAATGGTCCAAGGCAAAAAAATTTTTTTTCGTTTCCATCCCCTCCCAAACCTTAAGGACCAGGACATAAAAATAAATCTTTTCATCCAAAACATTTTAAATTTCCAAAAACCTCTTGTTTTCTGTCAATTGTACGAATTTGGTCAATTGTTTGAATGCTTGGTGATAATCCACCGTGAACGCAAAAGATTCTTCCATTTATTACAGCTGATAAACTTAAACAGTCAAATACCTCTGTACAACAACGCCTGCAAAAAAATAAAATTTAAAAAGAAAGAATAATGGACATTATTCTTTGTAAAGAAAGAATAATGGACAAAAAGAGAGTCCAGGGCAAGAAAAATAATTTTTTGCTTGCAGTGCTTCCTTTTGATTGCAAGGACCATATTTTCGAAAAAATAGTAAAATTCTTATTCGCAAGCCATAAATGTTTTATTCTCGCAAAATTATTCTTTTGGAGGAATTACATGACATTTTCTATTTTATTCCCTCAAAATTTAAGCTCCCTATAAATTCAATCCTTGGATACGTCCAAGCAAAAAACCCTTTTGTAAATAAAATAAAATTTGCGGACTTCAAAAATAAAAAAAAATTTAAAAAATATATACCAAACAACAGCTGAACCATATTTTCGAAGACACTCATCATAAAATCCATAAACTTGAGTAATTTGTCTAGATTCATGATTTCCTCTAATTAGCATCATTCTATCAGGATAACGAATTTTTAAAGCCAAAAGCAGCAAAAACGTCTCAACAGAATAAAATCCACGATCCACAAAATCTCCAAGAAAAAGATAATTTGTTTCAGGGACTTGGCCACCAACACGGAAAAGTTCCATTAAATCGTGAAATTGACCGTGGACGTCACCACAAATCTTTGGAAAATTTAGAAATGTTTAAAAAATTAAAAAAAAAACTGTGACAGGCGCATCTATCCGTTGAACATTCCCTTCTTGCATGAGGATTTCACGAGCTTTAGCACAGAGAACCTTGACTTCTTGTTCGCTGAGACATTCACAACGCATTAAGGTTTCAATTTGTCTAAAAAATAGAAAAATTATAAAAGTCCGCAAAACATTTGCGGATTTACGGACAAAAGGAAGTGAATAACGATAAAATAAAAGTCTAACCAATTACATTAACAAATGTCGCTAACTTAAGAAAAACACTAGAGTTGAACACAAAAAACGGTTACCCGAACCCAAAACTTTTATGGCAAATTAAAAACCAGGGAGTAGAAAACTAGAGAAAATCAAGAAACAGGGGCACCTGTCAACTATAAAAACCCCAAAAAATATAAAATGAAAAAACCTGTCCAAATCAGCCGTTCTCGTTCCACTATTAATAGCAGCAGAAGAAACATCAGAAGTTGAAGTTGTACTTGTTGTTGTAGTTGATGTAGAGGTTGTTGTTTGTGTTGAGGAAGTTGTGCCCCCTTCCTCTACTTCATTATTATCATCAATTCTTCGTACTAATACTGAAGGACGAGTTTCTTCCAACTTTTCTGATGATGTTGATGAAGTTGAAACACTGCTACTGTCTGCTTTCATTATTTTTTGTAAAATGTTTCTTAATAAATGAAAAAGTTAGTCCGCAAAATTTTTGCGGATGTCCGCAAGCTACTTGCGGACATCCGCAATTTAAACGATAACGGATTAATGAATTAAATGTCAAATAAGCATTCCAAAAAATTTGTCCGCAACTTTTTGCGGACATCCGCAAGTCATTTGCGGACGTCCGCAATTTTTAATATTACGATTTATTGGAAAAAAATTACGAATATGTACGAGGTAGATAAATTATAAAATCAAAAACTAGAAAAAAATTAGAAAAATATTATTTCAAATTGTATAATACAATTAAATATAACAAAGCAAAAATCAATATAAAAGTCAAATTTTTATTCGAAAAAAAAGAAATAAAGGGAAAATATACGTACTAGTATAGGGAAAAAATCCGCCAAGAATTCAAAAAATTTTCCCAAAAATTTTTTTTCAAAAAATTTTTAAAAATTCATATCAAAATGTTAAAAAACATTTAATCAAAATTTAAAAATTTTGGACAGAAAAAATAAAATTAAAAAAAATAAACTTGAACTGTAAATTTAACGACGATAATCATGAAAATCGTCGTCATCATCCCGCCTCCGACGACGCCGATCTCTATCTCCACGGTCTCTGTCACCTCGATCTCTATCACTACGGTCTCTTGAAAAATTTTTTATAAAATTGATTTTAAAGTTGAGAGGGTTTCAAAAAATTTTGCGGATGTCCGCAAATTTTTTGCGGACAAATATTGCGGACTTTTTTTTAATCTTTTGCGGACAAATTAGTGCAATTCCTATTTTTCCGCAAGGACAACTATGCAAACCTTTTTTTGCGGACTTTATAAGAAAAAGTTGTCCGCAAAATTTAGTCTTTTTTTAGTCAAAAAATTTTTTTAAAAAAGAACCTATCACGACGTTCATCATATCCATCGTCAGCATAAAAACCTTTAAAAAAATAACAAATAATTTTACAAAAAATAAAACAAACGATCGTGTCGCCGTCCACTCCTATATCTAGCACCTTTGCCTCCATAACAGCGTTCATAACTTTAATAAAAAAAATTTTCTAATTTTTTAGTACATTTTCCCCGATGATTTTAATAAAAAAATAATTTTAAATATAACAAAAAATATTGTCCCTGAAGGGGGTTCGAACCCACGACCCCTAAATAGTAAAAACTAAAGATTATCCCACTAAACCAAAAAAGGTAATTTTTTTAAAAGTTCAAAAAACAAGATTTTAAAGAACATACACATCATCAGAAACATCTTTCAAATGCATAAAATTACAAAATCCTCCTTTTACGCAAGTACTGATTTCGTGTTGACGACAACGTGCCTCACGAAAATCTGATACTGGTGAAAGTTCAGCATAAATTGGGTGGCCGTTAAACCTTAAAAAATAAATTTTTTAGAATTAGGGACAGAGAAAAAATGATGAAAACCGACCAAATTTTTACTAATGGGTCCTAGAAAAATCAAGGTAAACGCCAAGAGTATGGCGTACAACCCAGTTTGTATAAGAGAACAAGATTTTTAAAAAGCCTAGGCCTGTTCCTGGGTTACGGGTTTGATTTATTGATCTGGGCCCAATAAAAACCCAGGCCCAGGAAAAGCCCAGGAAGGTCAAAAAATGCCTGAACCTAGACTCTGGGTACAGGAAAAACCCAGGCCTTGGTCCATGTCCAGCTCGATCTCTAGTATGTATAATCACACAAGAAGACTGAACCATGGTTACATCCTTACAATAAGTAAAAAAAGAGCTGGGCAAATATCACATTCGAATCAAATGTGACCAACTTGGAAAAATAATTTTCAGATACAGTCGAGCCTAACTATAAGATACCCCAGAATTGGATACCTCTTTAGTTAAGGATAGTTTTTGGCTCAGGGTGAGGGGAAACACCACAGGCAAATTTCTTAGATAGGATTGCCCACGAAATTTTTTTGGCAAAATCTTAAATAAATAAAATTAAAAACAAACCATCTATTTTCCAATCCTTGCACTGCTTTTTCTGCATCCTTTTCATAAACAAATTTTACATAAACATTGCCAACCTACAAAATAAAAATAAAAAATGATTTAAAAAATACAAAAATTCAAACCATATGCTCGCCAATATTTTCACAAATCTTTAAAAAAATTTCTTTTAATTCAAAAAATAAAAATGTTTTACATTTAATTCTTCAACAGGTCCATATTTCCTCTCCATTTCTGTAAAAACTTCTTCATAAAATTCATCAAAATGTTGTTGATCCAAATTATCGGTTTTGCCGAGTTCTGAAAAAAATATTTTGTAGTCAAAAAATGGTAAGTTTTTAGCTCGAAGGAAATTAAAAGAAGAGAGAACGTCTTATGTTAGCGAGAAAGCCGAAGGTCGGGCGAGAGGAAAGATAGACTTATTGGAAAAGATAACACTAACAATAAGGATGGATGGATCGGGCTGAGAGCACACGATCAGAAGAAAAATATGAAAACTCTGACCGAATATTTTCTTGCTACGCATGGATAAAATACATTAATAGTCAAAATGCTGGCTTTTACTTATCCCGAGTAGAGATCGAGCTGGGTCTTGAACAAGGTCTGGGTTTTTCCCGTACCCAAAGTCTAGGCATTTTTTGACCTTCCTGGTTTTTCTGGAGGCCCAGGTCAATAAATCAAACCCAGAGTCCAAGAACAAGCCCAGGCTTAAATCTAACCTTTAACCAAGCCGTAGCCACGTGAAAATTTTTCCTGGCTACGGGCCTACATTAAAGATATAACTTACTCAAAAATTAACTACTCTCCTATTAATGTAAGCCCAAAACCTTGGACGTAAAGTATAAAAGTAAAAACAAACTCAAATTATCATAAGCATCAGGTTGTGCAAGTGCTGGACTATGATAAAAATTTTTGAGTAAAACAGTGTTGGAGAATGTTGGTCTGTGATGGGCACGTAAACATTTATCGCCGTGTCGACAAGCGCCGATCTTGAAAAGAAAAAAAATGCGACATTATTTTTAAAAAGAAACCTTGAAAAAGAAGGAACAATTAACTTTATCCTTTTCTGTTCCATATATACTGGCCAAATACTCAGCCCCAGAAAGTTCTTCAGTTGCATCATAACGAGAAGACATTATATGAAAAAATAAGAAAAACTGAAAAGAGAAATGTAAAAATAAAGAGTAGGGACAAAGCTGAGGCTGAGCCAAAGGTCAAGGACAAGATCATGTCCGAGCCAGGATCAGCTCCGGGATCAAATCCAGGTCAATGTTCATACCCAGACTTTTTGATCAAGTAAAAAGAGGTGGGTCGGAATTCCGATTTCCGACGTTTTTTCCTTCCGATTTCCGAAAAAAATTTAGATTTCCGAGTTCCGACTTTTGAGCCAGTTCCGATTTCCGACGCCTCTGACTGTTCCGACCCACATATGCAAGTAAATAAATAGATGGTTAAACAATATGGAAAACGGGATAAACAAAAAATAAACGAAAATAAATAGAAGAGGGACAGAGCTAGCTTTGAGCCAAAGGTCTAGGTTTTTCCTGTACCGAGCCAAAATCCAGCCGTTGATCAAACGCTCAGGTTCAAATCTCTACTCAAGTAAATCGAGCAAAGTAACAATGGGATAAAAAAGAGGAAGAAAAATTTAAAAAACACAAAAAAGTCAAAAAACACGTAAAAAACGAGAACCACGTAAACCCCCTAAAAATCGAAAATCGTAAGGCAAAAATGATTTCGATAAAAAAACTTTAACTCTATATTTTACTTTATCTTCTTTTCTCCTTCTCTAATTTCCTTTTATTTTAAACAAATTTGTGTGTGTCTAACCTTTCTTCTCCAAAAATGTAAACTCGAATAAAATATTTCAAAATATCTACACAACGGATATTTCAAAATGTCCAATAGAAGAAAATATTAAAAATTGTCTAACTTCTCATCTTTCTCTATTTTAAACATGTACTATTTCTCTGTTTTCTTTTAAAATATCAAAAGCGGTTGGGTATTTCAAAATACCTAAAGCCTATAGCAGTTAAAAATGTTCAGCAGTGAAAAATATTAAATAATGTCTATTTTCATTTGATTTTTTTCGGGGTTTTTTGATTAATTTTTGAATCTTTTTTTTTAAAATTTTCCTTTTATTTTTTTGTTCATTTTATTTAGATTTTACTTCAAATTCCACATTTTTTCGAAGCTTTCAGCCAAATTTTACTTCAATTTTTAATGTCTACAAGTGCCTCTTCTTCTAAAATTGCCCGTCATGTATCGAAGGTTTTCTTAATTTCTTTTCGTTTTTATCCATTTTCTGATAATTTCCCCAAAAAAATTTTTTTCCCAAAAAAGGCTTGTCATGTAGACGAACAACAACTTTATTTGAGTGAACGTGTTTGGGCTTGTGCTTGGCATTTTAGTGGGAATTTAATTGCTTCAGCTGGAGAGGATAAAACAATCAAGGTTTTTTGAAGGATTTTTGAGGGATTTTTAAAATTAAAAAAAGATTTGGAAGTGTGAAGAGGAGGAGAATAAACAAAATAATGGAGAAATTGAAGCAGCTTCTGAAGGTTTAATTTTTGAAATTTTTTTAAAGAAATTCAAAAAAATTTTTTTTCAAGTTTCCCCCCTCTCCATAAGCAAAATTGGAACAATCCGAGGCGATCAGACTCGTTCAATTCGTTGGGTGTGTTTTTCCCCTTGTGGAAGATTCCTTGCTGCAGCTAGTTTTGATGCTACAATAATTATTTATGAGAGAAATAAGTTTGTTTAAAATTTTTATTTTTTAGAGAATTTTTAATTTTGGTTAGATCCCACTTTTATAAGGTTAATAATTCAAGAAAATAAATTTAATAATTTCTTGATTAAATTAGCCCGCAAAATCGATTTTGCTACCTTAACGGAAATTTTTCTTAGGAATTTTTTTAAAGAAACGAGTCTTTCCTTGTTTAAATAATTATTTTATAAGATTTTCCATACAAAATTTAAAGAGAAAATTTAATTTAGAAATTTTTCTTAGCGTAAAATTTATGCTAAAAATTTTTTTAAAAGAAGCTCCAATGAATTTGAAGAACTCCATAAGCTTGAGGGACATGAGTGTGAGGTTTATTTTTTAAATTAAAATTTCAATTTATTTTTTAAATAAACAAAGATTCTTATAGGTAAAATGCTGCAGTTTTTCAATAAGTGGACACTATCTTGCAACTTGCTCTAGAGATAAAACTGTTTGGATTTGGAAAGGTTTTAATTCAGTTTTACTTTTTTTATTTTAAATTTAGTAATTAAATTAATTTTCCTCACATGTGCCGCTATAGCTCAGCCGGTTAGAGCGTGGGTCTAATAAGCCCAAGGTCGTAGGTTCGATCCCTACTAGCGGCATATATTTTTTCATGGGGAAATAATTGTTTTAAAAATTTTAGTAATTTTTTTCTTTCTAAATTATTTTTAAAAAAAATAATTTTTTGAGTGGATATGGGGAAAAATATGGGGACAATTTTTATAAAATTTATTTATTTTTTCTAGTTCCTTTTGAAAACGATGACGAAGATTACGAAGTTCTCTCTATCCTTCAACAACACACTGCTGATGTTAAATTTGTTGTTTGGCATCCTAGAGAAGACGTAAAAATTTTAATTAATTCAGTGTTAAAATCTGTGGGGAAATAAAAAATATTTTTAAGGCTGAGAAAAATTAGAAAAATATTTTTTAAGGTTAAAAAATATTCCTATAATTTTTAAAACATTATTTCCCAATAAAAAAATATATGCCGCTAGCATATATTTTCCCCATATCCACTCAAAAAATTATTTTTTAATTTCGAAATCGTTAAAATAAGTTTAAAAATAATTTAGGAAGAAAAAATTACTAAAATTTTTAAAACAATTATTTCCCCATGAAAAAATATATGCCGCTAGTAGGGATCGAACCTACGGCCTTGGGCTTATTAGACCCACGCTCTAACCGGCTGAGCTATAGCGGCACATGTGAGGGAAAATTAAATAAGTTGTCAAGTACTAACTTGAAAAATGATTAAATTGTGTTTGTTTGCAATTCTGATCTGAAAATGTTTAATTAAAATTCTGATTGTTCCGAAGAATGTTCAATTAAAATTCTGATTTTTCTGGAAATGTTTTATTAAGATTCTGATGTTTTTTTTGGGAATGTTTTATTAAAATTCTGATTATCTCCAGGGGATGTTTTTTTCAAAATTCTGATTCTTCCGAAAAATGTTCAATTAAAATTCTGATTTTAATTGTAAACTAAATAAACTTTAGCAATGTTTTATTTTTAGATATTAGTTTCCGGTGGTTATGATTGTTCAATTCGTTTCTATATTTTTGATGGAGATGAATGGGTTACTGCGCAAGCAATAGCTGATGCACATTCCGAAACTGTTTGGTTATTTTTTAAATAAAATTTTAATTTTAATTTTTTTCTTAAAAATTTTTTGTAGGTCCGCAACATTTGATAATTTAACCGGTCATCACTTAGCAACCGTTGGTGGCGATAAAACAATAAAAATTTGGAGTAAAGAGAAAAGACCAGAAGAAGGACAGAGTTGGTAAGAGAGAAAATTTAAATTTTTCAAGAAAAAATAAAAATAGGTGCTCTTGGAAAATTGTGGTGAATTTGCCTATTTTGGAGACTAGATGGCCTCTTTACGCGGTTGTTTGGAATTGTGATGGTATAATTGCTGTTGGAGGCGGTGACTGTCTTGTAAGGCGAGTAAAATCAGAAATTAATCAAAACTTTAATTTATTTAAAAATCAGAATTTAATTTTTAAGGTTATTTGTTTTTGATGTGGAAAATTCAGCACTTTCACTCCTGTCTTCAATTCGGATACCTAGCGAAGTGAGTTTTCCAAACAATTTTATTTATGTTTGTTTGAAATTCTGATTGTTTCCGGAAAATGTTTAATTAAAATTCTGATTTTTTGTAATTGTTTTAGTGAAATTCTGATTTTCCCCGAGAATCTTTATTTAAAATTCTGATATTTTATGTTTATTTTGTATTCTGATTTTTGTTTATTTTTGTAAATAATAAAGGTTTATACAAAATCCTCTAATAAAATTCTGATTTTTCCTTTATTCACCTATAATATTTTTATAGATAAACTGCCTAGCTTGGAGGCCAAAACAACAATCAGAACAAACAACAAATTATTTAGCTGTAGCTTCGGATGATGGCCATTTGCATTTTCTACAAATTGATAGTCAATGTATTAATGATGGTTTTGGTGCTATAAATGGAAATATTGGTGATTAAAAATTGTTTTTTTATACTTTTGTTTTAAACTTAAAATTTTAAAAGGCAAATATTTTTATAAAATTTATTTAAATACAAATTTGTATAGATTAATGTTTGTTTAAAATTCTGATTATTCCGGAAAATGTTTTTGATATTTGTTTGATGTTTATTTAAAATTCTGATTATTCCGGAAAATGTTTTTGATATTGTAATTTGATGTTTGTTTAAAATTCTGATTGTTCCGGAAAATATTTTATTATTTTTATTGTTTGTTTAAAATTCTGATTATTCCGGAAAACGTTTTTGATATTTTATTTAGATGTTTTTCTTAAATTCTGATTGTTCCGGAAAATGTTTTATTATTTTTAATGTTTATTTAAAATTCTGATTATTCCGGAAAATGTTTTTGATATTTTCTTTAGATGTTCATTTAAAATTCTGATTGTTCCGGAAAATGTTTTTGATATTTCCTTTTGATGTTTATTTCAAATTCTGATTTTGAACGCTTAATAAAAATAGTTTCTTAAACAAGAAGCTCAACATTTCATTTTATCATTCATGTCTTGAGGCATTTCTTTCCCTTGTTAGCGCTCCTTGTTAAGCATGCGAATGAGAGTTTTATTTAATGTGTGAATGAGTGAGTTTTAAAAAATAAAAAGGAAAGGAAGTGGCGGATGAAGCTGTGAGAAATAAATAAAAATATATTTATAGAACCAATGGCCATTGAGGGGGATAACAAGAATGAGGCGGATGAAGAAGCTGAGTTAGTATTATATAAGGAAGGGGAAGGGTTGAGCGGAAAGAATGGAGAAAACTCAGAACAGGATGGATAAGTCGCCAAATTGATTGGAGTTGTTACTTGCTTTTGCTAACAAGCACAGAGACCCTTCCCTCCCTCATCATCTTTTACTTGCCCTATGGCGTTTTTTCACCTCTTTCCTTCAAATGGCACTTGACTGGTTAAGAAAGTTGAGAAAACATAAGTTTTACTTTTTTTATATTTTTATTCTTTGAATTCTAACTTTACATGCCAAATATGTCCTAGTTATAATATGTACTTATGCTAAGTTTCCGGAAACATGAAATGAACATTTCTTAATTCTGATTTCTCAAACTGACAATTAAATGAAAATATTCCGGAAACAATGAAATAAACATTTGAATTATAAAACAAAACTATGAAATAAACATTTTCCGGAAATGAAACAAATGACGAAATAAACATTTTCCAGAAAAAATTGAATTATAAAATAAACACATTTCTGGAAAAAATTATGTAACAAACATCTTCCGGAAATATCAGAATTATTAAATAAACATTTTCCGGAAAAAACAGAATTTTATGGAATAAACATGTTTACGGAAATAAAGGATGAAACAAACATCTTACGGAAATTAAATAACTTATCAGACAAACATCCTCCGGAAATAAAAAATGTGAAACAAACATGTTCAGTTAGAAATGTTTTATGAATCAAATTTTAAGCTTCTTCCGCGCGTCACTCTTTAAATTTATATTTTCTAGATTCTAGTGAATTTACAGATTAAGTTTATATAAAAAATTTTTTAATTTTTTAATTTATAACCCAAAAAAATATTTTAAGAAATGCCTTAAAAATTTTTTAAAAGGGAGGGGAAGGAATTTACAACTCAATAAAAATGCAACAACTGTAGGTACACCAATTAAATATAGAAATGGAAGGCGCTTTTCCTTTTCCTTTATTTATTACTTAATATAAAACGAAGGACTATTTTATAGAAGATTATCCATTAAAAATTGTCTAGGAATTATTTAATGGATGGATAATACTTATAAATTTAATCAATTAGTTTGTTTCAACTATTTCCGGAATGTTTTAATAAAATTCTGATTTTTACGGAACATGTTGAGTAACCCTTTAAAACATGTTTTTAATTTTTGATTTTTTCTGGAAAAATGTTTTTATTATATTATTCTGTTTTTGCATTTTAATTAAATTCTGATTTTTCCGGAACATGTTTTTATGTTTATTGCTTCAGTTAAAATGTTTTCCGGAAAATGTTTTATTTACTGCTCCTTTAGATGTTTTATTTATAGGATTTTTCCGGAATATGTTTTTTTGAAATTCTGATTTTTTAAAATAATTCTGGTATAATTCGAATTGTTTCTTTTGCCAAAACTTAAATTCTGATTTGTAATTTATTTTAACAATTCTATTTTAACAACAAATAATTTATAAAATGGGCCGTTGCACTTCCAAATATCAAAAAGACCAGAAGAAACAAACAAGGAAAATTGATGAACAGTTAAGGAAGGAGGTAGCTGTTTTTAGAGAAAAGATAGAAATTAATTAATTTTAAAATAAAAATTTCTTTTAATTTTCTTCTCTAGCACTCAATGGATATGCGCATTATAAAGCTATTATTGCTTGGTTATTAAATTAATATTTTCTAAAAAATTATTTAATTTGTGTCAGGTGCTGGAGAAAGCGGGAAAAGCACAATTTTAAAGCAAATGAGGTTGAAATTAATTTTTAAATTTAAATCCTTTAATTTCAAAGAATTCTACACAAAGACGGCTTCTCAAGACAAGATTTGGAATTAATTAAACCTGTTGTTATTTGGTGGGTAAAAAGATAAAAACAGAATAATTAGTTTAATTCCGAATATTTATGAGCTTCCTGAACAATATATTTTAGTTGAAAGTTAGATGTTTTTGAATCGTGTTTATATGAAATTCTGATTTTCGAAAATATTTTATTTTCTATGTTTATCTAAAATTCTGGTTTTAAGAAATTCAATTATTTCCGGAACATTTTTCCGGAAAAGAAAATAGAAATTATTTGTTTCTTAAACATGTTCAAATAAAATTCTGATTTTCAAAAATGTTTTATTTACACTGCTGTTTGTTAAACATGTTTTTCTAAAATTCTGATTTTTTAGAGAATGTTTATCTAAAATTCTGATTTTCCGGAAAATGTTTATCTAATATTCTGATTTCCGGAAAATGTTTATCTAATATTCTGATTTTCCTCTAATTGTTTTACTTCAAAACAACTCCCTCCCAACTTTTTTAGCAACACTATTCATTCAATGCTTGCTATCCTTCGAGCAATGTTTCACCTCCATATAGACTATGGCGACCCCGAACGATTGGTAAAAAATTTCAAAAATATTCAAATAAATTTTTAATAGTGTAGAAAGATAGTCAACTTGTTTTTGCTACAATTCATGCCAACAGGGAGGAATTAACTGATGAATTAGTTGACGCCATGCAAAGGCTATGGAAGGACGAAGGCGTCCAAGAATGTAAAAATAAATTAATTTTTTAAATAAAATTATTTTTAGGCTTCAGGCGGTCTAATGAATATCAAGTTGAAGAAATATTTTTAAACCCAAAAATATTTTTTATTAAAGATAGATGATTCCGCAAAGTATTTTTTGGACAATCTAGCAAGGCTAGGCGCCCACAACTATTTGCCTACAGAACAGGATTTGCTTAGAACGAGGATAAAGGTGTGGCGGAAGCTTGTTTAAACTAAAAAATAATTTTTATTAAGACAAGTGGAATTACTGAAGTGCTCTTTGAACTTAAAGGCCTTACGTTTAGGTAAAATATAAATTACTAAAAATTTTAATAATTAAAAAATATTTAGAGTAATTGATGTTGGTGGACAGCGGTCTGAACGGAAAAAGGTAGGAAACACTTCGGACTAAAAATTTCCGGAAAACAATGTAATACCAAAAACAAATACCTATCCTAAAGACTGCAATATAAAGACAGTTCCGAAAAACATGTGAAAATATTTCAGAAAAACAACAAAACATAAAGGCATTTCCGGAAAAACATTAAAAACATTTCCGGATAAACATAAACTATTTCAGTATAAACATTTATAACATCTCCGGAAAAACATGTAAAAACATTTTCAGAAAAACATGCAAATATAAAAATAACCAGGAGAAACATTCCGGAAAAACATTTAAATATAAAAACATTCCGGAAAAACATTTAAATATAAAAACATTCCGGAAAACATCTAAATATAAAAACATTAACAAAATAAATCTTTAAATGTTTTTAGTGGATTCACTGTTTTGTAGACAACGTCAACTCTATTATATTTATTTCTTCACTTTCTGAATACGACCAAACATTAAGGGAGGATAATTGCACTAATAGAATGCTTGAATCACTTAAATTATTCGATTCCATTTGTAATAGTCCTTGGTTTTCAGAAATTCACTTTATTTGTAAGTGAGGGGGGGGGGTTTAATTAAATTATTTGATGAACCTCATCCCCTTACTTTGGGTTATAGCCCCATAACTGTTATAACCCTACCTACCGGTTATACCTCACTTTTCCCTAAAACCTAGTTGGAAACAGTCGGATCCCAATTTTACATACACTCTTAGGGCTAGAAAATTTTTTTTCAAAATTACAGTATTCCTCAACAAAAAGGACATTTTTGCCGAAAAAATAGCCCATTCCCCACTCAACGTTTGCTTTCCGGAATACAAAGGCCTTCAAAACCAAACAGAATGTACAAATTATATTCAATGGAAATTTGAACAAGTAAATAGATCTAATCAAAGGGAAATTTATTGTAAGGAATTTTTAAAAATAAAAATGATAAAAAAAATTTTTTAAAGGCCACCACACTTGTGCAACCGATACAAATGTAAAATTAATTAATTTTTTAAAGTGGGGATTGACAGACAATGGGACAGGGAAGAGGAAATGGGTAGCGGATATTCCCGGGTTTCATGTTCCGTTTCCGTGACAAGTTTGTTGAGATTCCGGGAGGAAATTAGGACCACCCTCCGTTCTCCTCCCCTCCCTCCCGGTCCTCCTTTCTCGGTTCGGGTCCCTCCCGTTCCCCTTCCAATTCTACCTCCCCTTCCTCAATCTTATTTTTTTTGAAAAATACTTGATTAAATACAAATCAAATTTAAGAATGTTCAATTTGTATTAGATGCTTGTCTAGACATGATAATTGCTAAAGTGAGTCTTTATAAAGACTAGAAGTGAAAATTAAAAGGAAATTAAATTAAAAAATTATTTGAACTTTAAGCTTATAAACAAAGCTAAAAACCCAAATAAAGTTTAATAATAATAAAATTTTAGAATTTAAAATCAATGGGACTGTGCTGACAAAAAAAACAAGAGAAAAATACTAAAAAAGGTGTTGCTCCAAAAAAATGCAAGGCAAAAATGTCGATCGGTCTCGAAAATTAAGAAAACGACGAGAGACGGGATAAATAAATAAATACAAAAATATAATAAATATATTGTGATTTTTGAAATCTACAAAAATTAATTTAAAAAAAGAATAATTTATAAAATAAATATTTATTTTACAAAAATAACAAAAAAATTTTTTAATTAATGATAACAAAAAGATTTTTGCGAAAAGAAATAATTTTTTTTTGATAAATGAATATTTTGAAAAAATATAATGTAATACCCTTATGACAATTACATAAAGAAAATTGGCACTTATCCGTCCGTTATATCTCCATGGATATAACAGTGTCGGCTGACGTTGATTGATCGTCTATAACTTTTTGATACTTGAATCAATGCGAATGAATTTTATATCATTCGAAAGCCCTCGATAAGCGGTACCTTTTTTCCAACTTGATGGATCAGGTCTAATCAGGTATTAAAAAGTTAGAACCCGATAAATGTGAAAAACACCAAATAACCGGACATATCGGGCTCTAACTTTTTAATGTGTGATCAGACTTGACCCATCAAGTTGTAAGAAAGATACCGCTTATCGAGGGCTTTCGAACGATATAACATTCATTCGAATTGATTCAGGTATCAAAAAGTTGTAGCTGATCAAATTCGGCCGGCACTCAATTTGTGGGGGTTGAGTGTCAGCCGATTTTGACACTCAAAAAACTTAACCCAGCAATTTAAAAAATATAAAATGAAAAAAAGGCCCTAATGATGATAATTCCCAGCAAAATTAATTTTATAGTCAATAAATATATTTTACCCCTTCATTTTTATTTTATTTATTCACTCCATTTTTTGGTTAATTTTGTGCTTATCATAGTAGTGGTTAGGGTAATAATTTCTGTCGTGTTGGTGTCGATTTCCATTATGATTAGAAGAGTAATTATTATTTTTGTTGTGTTGTTGAGGGGAAGTAGTATGCTTCCTAAAAATAAAATTAATTTATTAACCCATTCAATCAAGCTATTTATTTAACCCCAAATTTATTCGAAGGAAGACTGAAGGCCCCGCAAAATTTAAAATTTTGGGTAGCTTCCCCTTAAAAAATTTCCCCAAAAATTTTTCAAAAAAAATATTTTTTTCCAATTTAAAATTATTATTCTATCATTTCTTATCACAAACCTTTTAGTTCCTCGATAATATTCTTCTTTATTTTGCTTTTCTAAATTTTGACCATTTTTGTCATTATTTATCCTTTCACAATTTGTCGTTGTTGCTATTTTAGTTTTTTCATCACCTTCATCAGAATCTGAAGAGGAATCATAAGAAGAAGAGGATGAACTTGATGAATCACAACTTTGAAAAAAATTTTTTTTTTAATTTTTTGCGGACGTCCGCAAAAAATTTGTCCGCAAAAATGCGAGGAATAACCAACAGACTAAAAAATTCAAAAAAATTTTTCCTGCGGATAAAATTTGCGGACATTTGAATTTTTTAAAAAAATTAATTGAAAAAAATTTTTTACGGCTCGCTAATATCCAGTGAAGCAATTCCATTCAATTTATTAATTTGATCAATTTTTTCAATTAGTTCAGGTCTAGATTTACTAACTACTTTTAACCAATGTAGAGCAAGTTGAGGACGCCTGAAAAAAATGAAAAAAAATTTTTTTTGAAGGAATTTTAAAATAAAATAAAAAATAAAAGAAGTCCGCAAATTGAAAAAAGTCCGCAAAAATTGTCCGCAATTTTATAATTCGTTAAAATCCCCAAGGAGATTTTGTCTTTTGATAAGGAACCCAAAAACTCGCTCTTCAAATCTGGAGACTGGCAAATACTCCAAAAAATAAAAAAAAACTTTTTTGCGGACAAAATTTGCGGATTTTTTTAATTTGTGGATTTTTGATAACAAAAAATAAATTTAAATCCCTTATATTAATTTTAAAAAATTCCCAAACTGTTTAATTAATTTAGGCCAGACATTAGGCAAATTAACCACAGAACAGAAATTTTGTGTAACAGCAATTGTAGTCTCCAAATTCATTACAACATGCCACCAACCGGAAGGAACGAACATTAACTAGAATAATTAAATTAATTATTTTTAGAAGGGGAAAATCAGAACTTAAATCAGAATATCGAAAAATCAGAATTAAAAAAATCATTTTAAAAAATCAGAATTTCTAAAAAAATCAGAAATTTTAAAAACCAGAATTGAAAAACCAGAAATTTTAAATCCAGAAAAGTCAGAATTAAAAATCAGAATTTCAAAAAAAAAAACAGAATTTAGAATAATCAGAATTTAAAAATCAGAATTAATTAAAAATCAGAAATTTTAAGTAAATCAGAATTCTGATAACAAAAATCAGAATCGTAATAAATTAAAAATCAGAATTAAAAGAAAAACCTCTCCCGGTCTCTGAATTGCGTGAATAACAGGAAAACGTTCATTATTCCAATGTGGACTACAAACTCGAGGGAAAACAGTTCCAAACCAAGTAATTGCTTCATCTGGGTGTACAAGATTTTTAGTTTCTTCAGTTTTTGGTTTAATTAATTGTTTGGGCGTTGAAGGGTGAATTAGGCACCATCTAAAAATTAAAAATCTTTTAAATATCAAAAATACTAAAATTGCTTATTTTTTATTTTTGCGGACAACTTTTGCGGATTTTTCTATTATTGTCAATTTGATATTTATTTACTATTTTCAATTTTGGCCTCACTTCATTTTAATAAAAATCCGCAAAAATGATCCGCAAAAAATTGTCCGCAAAAATTTGCAGACGATTTTTAAAAAATGCCGAAGATAGAAAAAAGAAGGAAAATGTCCCCCAAAAAATAAATTTATTAATTTTTTTTTCTCAAAAATTCCCCCTACAAATTTTCTTATTGATTAAGGTCTATTAATTTTTTATTTAATTACATTCAGTTTCAAAGTGCATATATTTGTTGCTGCAACTGGAAATTGAGAGAATTTTTGGAAATTAAAAAAGTTCTTAAAAACATTTCCGAATTTTTAAGAGAAATTTTTTTCTTACTTTTTGTGGCCAGAAATTAGAGCATTCCAAGCTGAAGTTCCAATGGGGTCAATGTGAATTGCTGTGCCTGATCTAGCTGGACCCATGACAAACCATCTAAAAAACAAAGAAATAAAAATTTTTTGTCCGCAAAATTTTTTGCGGACAAAATTGAAAAACTAGTTAATTTGCTAAAAAGGTAAGGGTAAAGAAAAAAATAAAAACCTATAGGGAGGTCTTCTCTTTTCAGCAGCATAACGAAACAAGTCGTCCTTGAAAAAATCTGGAACTTCATAATCATCCAAAATTTTTGAAGTTTTTTGTCGCTAAAAAATTTAAATAGTCGGACCACGAATTTATCAAACACTTGGGTGGTTAAAAAAGGGGTATGAAAAGTAACAAAAGTGTATTTAGGGCCAGATTTCAGTGAAAAATTTTGACATGTAATCTCAGAATTATTCCGAACAAACCGCTCCATCTCCCCCAAATGAAAAAAATTATTCATCAAATAGAGAGAACATTAGGGGGTACCCTAAAAATCCATGTGTGTGCCGAAACAGATTTTAAAAATCGAAAGAGGCCGTTAGTCAACGTTGACGACAAAAATTGGGAGAAATAAGGCGAAAATAGGTGAAAGACGAAACCAGCAAATCCCAAGTATTTAAATTCGAGGTCCGACTATAATTAAAAAAAACAAAAAAAACCTCTCCAAAACCAGAATCAAAAATATAAAGCGGTGAATCATCACAATTTGCCGTCATATAATGCAAATAATATTTCATTTTTAATTTTACAGAGTAACCGTCGTCGTCTTCTCCACATTTAAATTTTTGGTTTCGATAAGCTCGGTGAAGGGTCTAAAAATTATTTTTAAAATTAAAAGGGGGGAAAATAAAAAACAGGGTACCAAATCAAAAGACTCGAGTTGGGTCTTGGTCAAGAACTTATTTTGGGTTTCCCGGGCCAAGATTCTGAAGGAAGGCCAAGTCATTCTATCAGTAAGCTCTGCAGAAGGGCTGGGCTAGTTTTACATCTTTCGCATGCTTCACATTTTTCAGCGCGAAGTTCCGCATTTTGTTTTTAGATTTCGCCCAGCCCTGCAGGCCATATATTTTAAGAACTTCGTAAAAGGGGAACGAGTTTTTCGAATAATGTTAAGAGGGTGTTTATGCCCATCACCCAAAAAAGGATTAAAGAAAATAGAAAAAGAATCGGTAAAATTCAAGTTTGAAGTCTGACCATTTTTAAAACTTTGGGGAAAAAACGAAATTTAATTTTACCAATTAATCAAAAAATCCCCCAAAATTATCAAAAGAAACCTGTAAATTCCACCGTTCATTAGCCTTCCATTCATCCATCAAACCCAACAAAATCACAGGTTTATTCAACTTTTCATAACGTTCAGCAAATTCTTGACAAGTCATTTTGGAGGCATCCACGCGTTCTATAGTATCGGGTCCCATAGCCATTTGAGAAAGAAATTGATCAGAATTTAAAGAATAACCTTCGCAGTACCATTCATTCTTTTTTAGTTCTGAAATTTTTTTGAGAAGTTTGGAACGGGGTTAGCATGAAAAACGATATCCGGGCTTCTTAGACTCTAAATCTGACCCAAATAAAATTTTAAAAACTCGACCCTGCTTTTGTCTTCTCAACCCCTGTGATATTCCTTGATAGGAAGCAATAAAGTCTGGAAGGATTTGTTGGGAAAGACTTTTGGAGGGCATTTTATGAAATTTTTTTGGGAAAAGGGATGTTACGGACTACTCGAAATCCGATCATTTTTCGATTAGAAATCAGAGCCCAAACCCAACCCAAAAAAATCCAAGTCCAAAACCCCAAAAACTGCAATCAAAAAACTAAAGAGCAAAAGGTCGGACTAGTCCTAGTAAACCTTTAAGGATTTAACGGTTATATTATAGTTCATAGGACCATTTTTCCTCCACAAATGTTTCGCATAAAGGGTTGTAAACGACAAAATTACCGAGATTACTAGAGCCAGACACGTTTTAAGAAACCCTTAGATTCCTAAAATATTCTTGGGGTGGAAATTCCTTAAAATTAACAAAAAATATACCAGATCTCGCCTTTCGTTTAGCAACATCAACAGCCTTTGCAGTCCTCTTGTG
Organism: Meloidogyne incognita; assembly: GCA_036172945.1. Taxonomy (NCBI): domain Eukaryota; kingdom Metazoa; phylum Nematoda; class Chromadorea; order Rhabditida; family Meloidogynidae; genus Meloidogyne; species Meloidogyne incognita. The sequence goes on along the minus strand of JARQAC010000011.1, from coordinate 6,547,400 downwards.
GTAAAAAACATGCCGTCTATCTCCCAGTAATTTATCCGAAGGCGATTTATTTGAGCCATTTGAATTATTTTGATTAAATTTGAGTGTATTTAAAGTTCCATTTTCGACATAAGAAGAGATTTTAAATTCGTTTTCCATTTTTAATTGACTAAAAAATAAAAGAAATTTAAGAGAAAAATGAGAGCAATTCCCAAAAAATAAGTGTAAGCTGTGAGGCGGATGCTTTGAAGGATTTTACAAGATCCCACATTCATACCTAGCAATTTTCTATTGAAGTTTTTTGGTGCGAGAGCAAGAAAATGCACTAGAAGGAAGAATTAATCGAACAATCGGGAATTCAGAAAGTTTGTTGAAATCAAGAAAGCCTGCTCGAGACTCTACCAACCCTTTTCTTTAGAGTATTCAAAAAATAAAAAAGTTTGGCGAAATGTTTTGCGACATTTTGTCCAATTATTGCTAAATTCTTCAATTAGAATTTTCTTCTTTTGATTTTTATTTATTTAAATATTTTTTAAAATTCTTATTTATGTTTATTATTTAAAAACATTTTCGATTTTGCACTCTAAAAGTTTAAATTGTCTGATTTTGAAATAAAAAATATAAAAAGTCTGTATTTTTTGTATTCTTTTTTAAGTTTTGCCGAATATTTATTTTTGTAAATTTGTGTTTTAATAAGAAAAGGGCATTTTCCTTTCATCTCTAAAAAGTCTATTGCTTTATAAGAAAAGGGCATCTTTTCAAAACGCTCGCTTTGCATCGGAAAAATTTGCTTAAAAGACTTTCGATGGAAAACCCGCGTAATCGATGGAAAAGCCTGATGCGCACGTGAAATCTATACAGTGTTGCGCATTCTTATTTTTTAATTTATTTTTAAGTAAAGCATTTTAATTCATTGTAGAATAAAAATATTAAAAAATTTAATTTTAAATAAATTTAAAAAATTATTTTAATTTATTTTTCGTTTAGAGAAACATAAAATGCTAAAATACACCTTTCCAAAAATTAATTTAATCATTCTACCTTCTATATTTCTATTTATTTTTATTTCTTCAACTTCCTGTAATTATCCCATATCTGTACATATATCTGGAACTTGGACAAAACTTCGAGAATTTCAATGGCTCGTTCCTGTAGATGCAGAAAAACGTTTTAAATGCTTCGTTTTTAGTGAAAACTCGGGGAAATATGAAGGAAGATTAGTCGATGTAAACAATCAAAACGACATGTTATTCTACTTTATGATAAATTCTAATGAGAAAGACAAGCTAGGAAGACTATGGCAGATTGAATGCATTGTTTGTATGCCTGTATTTATTCAAAATTTACTGAAAAATTTGGATTATCAAGTCATTAAATTAATTTTATTATGAGTAGGTCCTCCCCCGACAATCCCCACTCCGGTTTCTAATCTACTTTTAGTTTTTTAGAATTCTTTATTTTGGTTTCTTACGGACTAGGGGAATATAGCTTACTTTAACAATGAAATCTGATAAAATATTAGGTCGGGTCATAATTAGTGTCGCTTTTTTTCGACTAAATTTTTAGGGGTATTATTTTATAAATATCTTTTTTTCTTATTAACCAACATAAAGATCTGAATCTACTCTTCATTTTAATACCAGGTTTAGGTATATATGAGTGATATTCATAAAGTTATGATTTTTTGAACTTCGCTACCTCGTAGTGAAATTCTCAAGCATTTGCACCTTGAATTATAAATTGCCAAAAATGTACACAAGAAGCAAAAAATCTTAATGATCTAGTCAATGGGATCGTTGTCTATGCTAGACAGCAAGAATAGGGTTCAGGCTTTACGTTGAAGGCCGTATGACTCTCAGAAGCAAACATGGTCAAGGGAGACGGCTGTCATTGAGAATAACGGTCCTGCTCGGCTCGTTTAGACGAAATCCCGAAATTTCTACTGCTTAATTGTAGAAGGATATCTGCTCTATATATATGGCCACGCTTGAATGAAAAAACGCGGGCTTCGCTTAAGGAAGACAAATCAAATGCCGCGTGTACTCACATTTCAAAAATGAAATAAACGACACGACACTTCTAGGGGATTCATTCGTCTCCACCGGAGACAAAATTTTTTAAGGAACCTTATTACCTGTGATGAATCTTGGATCTTTTAGGATAATCCACATGGGGGAAATCAATTTTTGTCACCAAAAGAAATAGGAGTTATAGTGCTTCGAAGACCTCTACATGGAAAAGAGCATATGCTTTGTGTTTTTTGGATAATGCGAGGTCCGGTGCACTGGGAGCTCCTTCCTTTTAGTAACAGCATAAACTACACTCTTTATTGTAACCAATCCACTGTTGTAAATAATGTTGTCCAAGCAATAGGCGGTGGGAAGGACCTGTATATTTTCAGCAAGACAATGCCCGTCCGCACGTGTGAGCGAAAACTCTCAATCACCTCAGAGAGGTGCTTGTATGGCGTTTAATTTCGCACCTGCCGTATAGTCCGGACCTCGCACTATCGGACTATCACCTTTTCCTTTTTTTAAAAAATTTCTTGGGGGGTCAAAATTTCATGTCCGTGGACGAGGTCCAAAATTCGGTGAAGCGATGTTTTGCCTCTAAAATGGGAACCATGTTTTTCGAACATGGAATTTGAAAGTTGGGCCATCGTCGCCAATCCGTTATCGATCTTCTTGGAGAATATTTTATTGTTTAATGATATTTTTGATTGTTATTTTGGAATAAATAACTTAACAAAAAAAGCGACACTAATTATGACCCGACCTAATATAATTTTATATCATTCGATATTTCAGCGCATCAGACGTTTCTTTAGAATTAATGAATTGGAGTTGAGCAAACCCATCAATGTTTCTTTTGAAAATAAAATTGCCGAGCATGGAAACATTACTGACAAGCTTAAAAATGATCGTCCCAAGTATCAGCATTTAAGTGATCGGCAATACGAGCAAAGATCGTTGCGAATTATTTCAAATTTTGATAAGTCTATAATAGGCGAAGAAAAGCAGTCTTGGAGGGAATACAAATATGCCCTTATTTATTTGCAAATGTATAATATGGTGTTAATAAAAAACCTAATTTTCACATACCCACCAAACAGTGTGGGTAGAGAAAAGTATGAAAGATTGCTGGATAATTGTTATGATAAGATGATTGAAATTGCCTCAGAGTTGGAAACTGATGGTGGGGAAGGTAAAAAGATTTTTTTATTAAAATTTCTACATACTATAGAAAAATCTGCGCAACAAAAAGAAGAAAAATTGCCATTGAAAATGTTATACCATGCTATTTCCTCAATAAAAGACAATCTACAACCTCCTATTGCGGAAAAGACTGCGATAGCTACAAAATTACCAACAATATTTCCAGGTAACTTACCCAGTTTTGCTTTACTTTATAAAATCGAAATAAAAATTTATTATTAAAGGTCAACCGCCAGATATTTCAACAAAACTCAACGCTGAGATTATAACACAGCAAGTTCAAAATATTCAGTCAATTCAGACAAATATAAATGCTAAAGATGATATGAATGAGGCATTGCATATTCAAGGACAAAAAGCTCAGAGCTATCAAACACTTGCTAGTCCAGGTAGAAGTAAAGCAAGAATTGTAATTTCTGAATGATACAATTTTTAGCAATGTTTCAACATACTAGCATACCCAAAACATCGCTACATCAAACATCGGCTCCTTCATCTATACACCATACGGCTCCTCAGATTAAACCACAGACTACGGTCCAGACAACAGCCTCTCTTATAGAACGCACAATGCCTTCTTTTAGTTCACAAGCAAAGACCCATCAGATTAGGTCGCAAGCGATCGTACCTCCGGTTCCTCGGTTTATGCAGCAAATGACTCCTCCAGTTACATCACAAACTGCAACTCCCCAAATTAGCCCACAAGCAACGGTCCATAAGGCTATGGTTCCTACATTAGTACACCATACGATTCCTCAAATTGGATTGCAAATAGCAGCTCCGAAAATTAGTTCACAAGCAACAGTGCAACAGATTAGACCACAGCCCACGGTACATCAGACACTTCCTCAGAATAGTTCAAAAATGGTTCCTCAGTTCATACAGCAAACGCTCCCTTCAAGTAGATCACAAACAGCAACTCCCCAAATTAGTCCACAAGCGACGATTCCTCCAACCAAATTACATTATTTAAAGAGCGGCATACTCAATATACACAATATTTTGAATAGCATGTCAAAAATAGTAAAAACGTTTTATGACAATCCATCTGAATTTAATTTCGACATTAACACATGTAAATTGGAGGAATTAGTTAAACAACTAAATGAGCAATCTGAGAGATTTGACACAGAAAAAATAAAATTGTTATTGACACCCCAGAAAAAGGATTATTAACCCTTTTGGGACAACAAATAACAAATTTAGTCAATGGAATAAAGGGCATAAATATTTTATTGAGATTGTTTGCACGAGAGACTAGCCAAAAGGAAAAATTAAGAACCAGAGATGACATAAAATTTTTATATACAAAAATTTTGACTGAAAATGAATTAATTAAACAGAAACAGACAAATTTCTTAAGGCAAAGTAATGAACAAACAAGGCAAAGACGGAGTCAAAGTAGTTCTTTTATTTTAGGTTCGTAAGGGCAAATGTATCCGTATTATCTCTGATAGAATGGCCCTCTCCAGGTCACCTCTAATAGAATGCCCCTTTGAAGGATAATTGAAGAATAGAATGCTTTATATTAAGTTTTACGGTTAACGGAGAGCTATGATCTTGTCTGAGTTATTGGAGTACGATCTTTAACATGTAGAATTTTCCCTGACGGGCGTAGATTCGGAAGAAAGTATTGTTGAATCAATCAGCTCGTCGCTTTACATCAAACTATACCAGTCACGGATCAAAAAATTTTACGCAGTCCAGCTAGGCTTTGCGTTGTTTTGCCCGCACGTTTTTGGGCTGTACCCCTGCGTCGGAGTGGCGGGACTGTCCTTTCCCCAAACAAAATCAAAAATAAATTATTAGCAAATCAAAATCAAGACCTGGTCAGCAACCCATCAGTGGAACAATTAACTTATTCAGAGGAAGAAAACAAGAAACAACAATTAAAAGGAAAACAAACCCAAAAAAGCATTTTAGAAGTCTCTAAGAATGAGGATAATATTCAAATAAATGAAGAAACTATTCCGAATAGAGATGAGCAAACTGAGCAAGACGAATTGAGAAAAATTAAAGGAAAATCTGTCGTAAACGAAGAACAAAGTGAAAAGTTGAATGAAAATATAGTTGAAAAAATAAATTCTAATGACCAACTGGAAGATATTGAAGAATTAGACCAAATGGCATTGAATCTTGGAATTGCAGCTTCTAGGGAGCAATACATAAAAGATTTGGAAATTGTAAAAAATTTTTTAAATTTGAATAATTTCACGAATTGATATCAAAAATTGAATCAAGCTAGGCTCTAGGCATTGTTTCGCGTTTGTTGGTGTTTCATCCTCCGCTCTAAATGTTTTGCTTTAAAAAATCTGTTTAGGTACTTCCCTTGTGTACACTCTAAATGTGCACCCACAAGTGAGGTCCTCGACTGATTATCCTTTGGGAATAATATCAAAGATTGACTTTATTTTAGACACTAAACCTAACACACTATCCAAGGCCAGCATCTCGAAGGAATCGAAAAGACAGAACTGTCTTTGAGAGTGTATAAACCTTCGCCTTTCACACATAAAAGCGAAACATGAAAGATAGAACACCAAAAAAGGCGAAGATATGGCGTAAGACGAAAGCGAAACAGCACAACCCTGGTGAATACCCTAGCTTGACTTTATTTTATGAAATTAAATTTCTTTTTAACATTGATAAACAAAATAAAAATTAAAACATACAATTTAAGCAATATTTAAAAATGTGCGAGAAAAAAAGAGAAGGGGAAAAGGATGACTGGTGCATTCCTCATGATTCCAAAACAGTAATAAATCAACCAAAAAATCTTGGAGAGGAAAGTAAAAATGAACAAACGATCAAGGCTGAAAAGTCAGAGGGAAATAGTGCAGGACAAAGCGGGAAATTATCAAAAAATATTTCAACAAAAGGAAGGTCTTCAATTGGAAAATTTAAGTCGAAGGACCGTTCATATTTGGCTATTAAAAAGGCGTTGGCTGAAGCTAGAAAAAGAAAGGGAAAGGAAGAATAGCTGTTCGTTCAGAAATATACTGTTGAAAAAATTTATTTAATACCATTTCGAAAAAATTTAATTTGAGACCTATTCTCGGCAGAGTATGTAGATTCCGGTTATTTTACTAGACATGTATTTACCCCTGTGATAAACATTCTATTTTAGATACCATCCAGAAAATCAAATTTAAAAATATTCAATTTAAAAAAAATATTAAAAAATTATATATTGGATTATATCTTATGGTATATTGATCGGCGCGAACCCCGAGCCCTTTAAACTTTCCAAGTATTAAATTAATAAACCAAAAAAATATTTTCGACATTTTTCTTTTATGTAAGTTAGGTTAGAAAAAGTTCTAAAAGGCATTAAATACTACTGAAGATGGGCTTTCAAATGAGATATTAAGTATCGTTATCGCACTTAAATTCGCGAACCCCGAGCCCTTTAAACTTTCCAAGTATTAAATTAATAAACCAAAAAATATTTTCGACATTTTTCTTTTATGTAAGTTAGGTTAGAAAAAAGTTCTAAAAGGCATTAAATACTACTGAAGATGGGCTTTCAAATGAGATATTAAGTATCGTTATCGCACTTAAATTCGCGAACCCCGAGCCCTTTAAACTTTCCAAGTATTAAATTAATAAACCAAAAAAATATTTTCGACATTTTTCTTTTATGTAAGTTAGGTTAGAAAAAAGTTCTAAAAGGCATTAAATACTACTGAAGATGGGCTTTCAAATGAGATATTAAGTATCGTTATCGCACTTAAATTCGCGAACCCCGAGCCCTTTAAACTTTCCAAGTATTAAATTAATAAACCAAAAAAATATTTTCGACATTTTTCTTTTATGTAAGTTAGGTTAGAAAAAAGTTCTAAAAGGCATTAAATACTACTGAAGATGGGCTTTCAAATGAGATATTAAGTATCGTTATCGCACTTAAATTCGCGAACCCCGAGCCCTTTAAACTTTCCAAGTATTAAATTAATAAACCAAAAAAATATTTTCGACATTTTTCTTTTATGTAAGTTAGGTTAGCAAAAGTTCTAAAAGGCATTAAATACTACTGAAGATGGGCTTTCAAATGAGATATTAAGTATCGTTATCGCACTTAAATTCGCGAACCCCGAGCCCTTTAAACTTTCCAAGTATTAAATTAATAAACCAAAAAAATATTTTCGACATTTTTCTTTTATGTAAGTTAGTTTAGAAAAAAGTTCTAAAAGGCATTAAATACTACTGAAGATGGGCTTTCAAATGAGATATTAAGTATCGTTATCGCACTTAAATTCGCGAACCCCGAGCCCTTTAAACTTTCCAAGTATTAAATTAATAAACCAAAAAAATATTTTCGACATTTTTCTTTTATGTAAGTTAGGTTAGAAAAAAGTTCTAAAAGGCATTAAATACTACTGAAGATGGGCTTTCAAATGAGATATTAAGTATCGTTATCGCACTTAAATTCGCGAACCCCGAGCCCTTTAAACTTTCCAAGTATTAAATTAATAAACCAAAAAAATATTTTCGACATTTTTCTTTTATGTAAGTTAGGTTAGAAAAAAGTTCTAAAAGGCATTAAATACTACTGAAGATGGGCTTTCAAATGAGATATTAAGTATCGTTATCGCACTTAAATTCGCGAACCCCGAGCCCTTTAAACTTTCCAAGTATTAAATTAATAAAACCAAAAAAATTTTTTCGACATTTTTCTTTTATGTAAATTAGGTTAGAAAAAAGTTCTAAAAGGCATTAAATACTACTGAAGATGGGCTTTCAAATGAGATATTAAGTATCGTTATCGCACTTAAATTCGCGAACCCCGAGCCCTTTAAACTTTCCAAGTATTAAATTAATAAACCAAAAAAATATTTTCGACATTTTTCTTTTATGTAAGTTAGGTTAGAAAAAAGTTCTAAAAGGCATTAAATACTACTGAAGATGGGCTTTCAAATGAGATATTAAGTATCGTTATCGCACTTAAATTCGCGAACCCCGAGCCCTTTAAACTTTCCAAGTATTAAATTAATAAACCAAAAAAATATTTTCGACATTTTTCTTTTATGTAAGTTAGGTTAGAAAAAAGTTCTAAAAGGCATTAAATACTACTGAAGATGGGTTTCAAATGAGATATTAAGTATCGTTATCGCACTTAAATTCGCGAACCCCGAGCCCTTTAAACTTTCCAAGTATTAAATTAATAAACCAAAAAATATTTTCGACATTTTTCTTTTATGTAAGTTAGGTTAGAAAAAAGTTCTAAAAGGCATTAAATACTACTGAAGATGGGCTTTCAAATGAGATATTAAGTATCGTTATCGCACTTAAATTCGCGAACCCCGAGCCCTTTAAACTTTCCAAGTATTAAATTAATAAACCAAAAAAATATTTTCGACATTTTTCTTTTATGTAAGTTATGTTAGAAAAAGTTCTAAAAGGCATTAAATACTACTGAAGATGGGCTTTCAAATGAGATATTAAGTATCGTTATCGCACTTAAATTCGCGAACCCCGAGCCCTTTAAACTTTCCAAGTATTAAATTAATAAACCAAAAATATTTTCGACATTTTTCTTTTATGTAAGTTAGGTTAGAAAAAAGTTCTAAAAGGCATTAAATACTACTGAAGATGGGTTTCAAATGAGATATTAAGTATCGTTATCGCACTTAAATTCGCGAACCCCGAGCCCTTTAAACTTTCCAAGTATTAAATTAATAAACCAAAAAAATATTTTCGACATTTTTCTTTTATGTAAGTTAGGTTAGAAAAAAGTTCTAAAAGGCATTAAATACTACTGAAGATGGGCTTTCAAATGAGATATTAAGTATCGTTATCGCACTTAAATTCGCGAACCCCGAGCCCTTTAAACTTTCCAAGTATTAAATTAATAAACCAAAAAAATATTTTCGACATTTTTCTTTTATGTAAGTTAGGTTAGAAAAAAGTTCTAAAAGGCATTAAATACTACTGAAGATGGGCTTTCAAATGAGATATTAAGTATCGTCAGTAAAAAAGGGTTGTAGTAAGTGCACTAATACAACTTGCGTTACGTGCAACAACGGACATCGTTGTAATGATAAGCTTGATTTTCGCACATTTTGTATGACAAAGAATGGGAATAAGAAATGCAAGGAAAATTGGTGCTACATTGCTCCTTTAGATGAGAAAGAAAAAGGTAGAATTCAAAATATATTGAAAGCTCCGATGTAATGTCCAAGAGGTATTCAGAGATATTACTAGGTAAAAATATCTAGACTACTAGGTACTGCTATGTAGTAGACTACTACTATTATTTTAAGACTAGTAGTTCTGTTTGTGGAAGACGTAATTCTGCTCGAACCGTGACTTAACTATATTTTCAGTATTTGATTCCGGTTGTGGAAAATGTGATGTCTCACATCCTGAAAAGAAGTGTGTAGACTGTAATACCGGCCCATTATGTAACACTGAGGAATTTATCAACAAATCAAAGTTTTGTTTATGGAAAACTGAAAATATGGCTAAACCTGTTGGAATGAAGAGAATTTGTAAAGATTCATGTTATGTATTGAGAGACAAAAATGGGAAAGGTTTGAGAGTGAAAATTGTGGCAGGACATTTAAGGATCTTCTCTTAATTCTTCCAAATTCCCTTAGTATCTCGCTTAATGCCACAATATCCCTTTAATCCTATAAATACCTCTTAATCACATCTATTCTCTCTATATCCTTCCATTGTTTCTGAATCGAGGTATATAAAAGGGCGACTGAAGAGAGTTGACTGAGACGTTAGAAATGAAATGAACTGCTCCGGGGCATTGGGAAAATAAATACTATTAAATAAAAGGTCAAAACTTAAAAATCCAAAAATGTCAGGCCTGCCTGCAGATGTCTGTCCTTTAATCTTTATCTACTTAGATTTTCAAAAAATTTTTAGTTAAACAAGACTGTGGCAAGTGCCCAAATAACACAGACTGTGCCGAATGTAACACAAAATATTGCAACAAAGAAAGTCTTGTTCCAAAACAATGTTTGGGTAACAACGGGACTATATGTAAAACATCGTTTTCAACTCCTTGTTTTGTGGAGAGAATGAAGAATAACACAGGCATTGACTAAATAAATTTCAAAATTTTTTAAAATATTTTTAAAGAAAACAGAGGATGTGGAAAGTGTAATTCTACATCGTGTAGAGAATGTCTAGATAATCGTTGTAATAATTGGACGGGTATTTATTATTGTAAAAGTGTTGAAGGAATTAATGGAGTTAAAGAATGCAAGAAAAATGACTGTTACATTTTGAAATTGAATAATAACGGTAGAGTTTAATAGAGTTTAAATTTTGTTGGGTAGGCAGGAAGCTTTTATGTCCGAGCTTTAATATAGAAAGCCACATTCTAGACTAACTAATAGTCACCAATGTCAGACTCATGACTTGATTAAGACTTAAAACTCGATTCTATGCTTTACCGAGGATAATTATAGACCCAAAACCTCTCCGAGTCCCTTAAATAATACAAGGACTTGCCGAGGATATGAGTGTCAGAATAGGGCTAGGATAATGGCCTCAAAAGTGAGTAGTTTGGCTTATTTAAAGGAGATTAAGGGTGTTAAAAGGGCAAAATAATGGCACCGTCAGTATACATGAAATATCTTTTCAAAGCATAAAAGCAAATACAAGCATAGACTTGGATTAAAATTCTTTCAATTTTCAGTCACCAAAGTAGATGAGTACCATTACAACTGTGGAAAATGTCCAATAAACTCCGCAGGCTTCAACGATACGTCCCTCAACAAAAAATTAGGGAAAATTATGCCTATGGAAATGATATACAAAGTTCCCTGTGTAGATTGCAATAATGGTCCTTTGTGTAATACTGAAACGTTTTTTGAGAAACAAGTGTTTTGTTTGGAGAAGTTGGCAAATGAAACAAAAATAATAAAAGGAGGGAAAGTTTGCAGTGATAAATGTTTTGTGTTTAGAAATTTTACAACCGGAAATGGTAGGGAATTAATATTTACATACACAATCAGTATAAGGTACGCCCAATACTAGATACAGTTTCAGTTAGTAGATTTTTTTATCTGGCTAGCCATTGGGTTGATGGAGTCAACTGATAAAACATCCAATTTAAGAACGCCTCATATAAGAAACGTTTATTTCAGCCCCCAAAGTTATAGCTAAATTGAGGTATGATTGTATGAAGGTATGTTTCCTTGATTCGGATGATCACTGTGAGGAGAAGTGGAACTGCACTAGAAGGAGAAGGATACCTACAATTTAAGATACCTCCCTTTATAAGATTCGATTTCAGCACCCAAAAGGGTACCTTATAATGCTTTCCGACAGTATGAGTATTAACTATTATCTCCTTACAGTAACACAAGGATGTGGAAATTGTTCAACAATAACAGACAAAACCGAATGTATAACATGTAACAAAGGACATTATTGTAACACTGAAGATAAAGTTTATAAACATTGCTGGACAGATAAAAATAAAATTTGCAAAACAAAATTTAACGATGCTTGCTATACATGGAGAACCCCGACAAATGAGGGTTTTAAAAATAAATTCTTTAAAAATTTTCAAAAAATTTCAAGTTAAAAAAGGATGTGGAAAGTGCCCTTTCCATACATGTGAAGAATGTAAAGGTCATCGTTGCAATATTGAAACTAAACCTGCTCCTTTCTATTGTTTCGGATTTATGGGAAGTTTTAATAAATGTAACGAATCTGACTGTTATATTTCCAAGATTGAAGAGAAGAATGGAGGTGTGTTCTTTCTAATTATCTGTTGAATAACTTTTAGGGTATAGAGGACTTGGCATTATAAGTTATACCAGGGATTCGGAGGGAGATTGGTGATCTTTTAGCCATTTGATCTCCTGATAAGCCTCACAATACCTTCAAAACTCTTGATATCCCTATTAATCACCTTAAATCCTTGGTATTATTCTTAACCTTTAAACCAGGGATATACGGGTATCAATACGTAGAGACGGGATTTGGCTCTAAATCCTCTATATTATAGAAGAGAAGATAGACCAATTCCACTATGATTGTGGAAAATGTCCATCAGGCATTCTCAACCTTTCTCCATACATCAAGACTAAAGATGTAACACTCCAAAACAAAATAAAGAAAATAAATATGAGTAATGTTCAATGCGCCCAATGTAACAATAAACCAGCTTGTAATGCAGATACATTTTTTGAAAGTCAATTGTTTTGTTGGGAAAAAGAGTTTAACAAATGGACAGCAACTAAAGGAAAAAGAGTTTGTAAGAAAGGATTTTGCTTTGTTGGGATTAATAAAAAAGAAAAGGGTAAATTAGAATTTAAGGTGTTTGTTGGTTATTTGTGCCCCCATTTTTTAAGGAATAGAGCAAGGTTGTGGTAAATGTTCGGGTCAACATAATCTGGATAAATGTTTTAATTGTTCAACTCCTCTCTGCAATGATGAAACAAAACTTCCTCAAATTAAATGTTACCAACTTACATATAATCAACTACCTTATGATAAGAAAGCTAAGACTTGTCATCAATCTGTTGACAGTTGCTACATAGCTAGGGACGTCTTTTGGAGGGGTGAAAATTTTCTCTTTCTTCGATTTGAAAAATAATTTTAAGCCGAACAAAACTGCGGTGAATGCCCTTCAAAATACAAAAATTGTGTAACGTGTAATCACACTGATTTGTGTAATGAGGACTCTTTACTTCCCGTATCAACAACAATGACTGAAACAATTACAAATAATTGGGTATCTTCCACAACCACAACAAAATTGAATAAAAAGGAAGCTACTACTCTTATTAAGGGTACAACACATCGTTTTCCTCAAAAGTCTTCAGCACAAATAAATAAAAACGAAAATAATTTGATGGCTTTGACGCTATTAACTTTGATAATTTATTATATTTTATGCTAAATATATTTTAAAATCTTATTATTAATAAAATATTAAAGATCAAAGGGGTGTTTGAGGAATGCCAATTATTTTTTAATCTAGTTTAATTCGATGGACTCTAATACTATTTGTTAAAATTTCTAAATTTGAAAAATGAAAATATTTACTCTTCCAATGTAAATGACAGATCCGAATAACAAATGTAATAAAGACATCAAATCACGAAATGAATGGAATCACTTGAATAATTCTAATAATACGCCCCCTTCAGTTAAAACAGTAAAAAAATTTAAAAATTGAATGAGTGCCCGATAAATAGTAACGGCAAAATTTCAAATATTGTACCACAAATATTCTTACATAAACTCAAATCAGCTATCCTTTTACTACAATCTTATGGTTCTAATGATAATTCGGCTCTATGTATTACACAATATACGTCCAATAACTTTTATACGTCCAATCAAATTTTAATCCTATTCATCAACGACTGGACGTATACAGGTGCGTAAAAAGTCCTTGCCCCCCCTATTTTTTGCATAAAAATTTAATCAGATGGAATTTTGCCAAATAAATTGACACCTACAATCAAATGAATGTCTGTTATAGAAAATCATAAAAGATTTTCAAAATTTTACCGATTTGCTGAAATACAATCATCTAAAATTAACTGGAAATTGCCTCTGATGGTCGCACACTAATATTAAGGCTTAGCATGGTCCAAGAACTCTTAAACTTGCTAAATATGGATTTAATACTCTGTTGGTCTTTAGAGATAAAACAATTTGAAATTGAATTGCCATTACCATTTATAGGGGTTGAAAAGAAAAGTAAAAAAAGAAAAACAGAAAAGGTTTTGCTCAAAAATTAACAACCAAATTGAGCAAACTGAATGTAATCACTCAACTAATCTACATATCCTCACCTTGTTTCTCGAATAAATTTTAGTAACTAATGCATTATTCATCATCAGCTGGAGGTGGTCCATTCAGATCAATAGTCGACTAAAAATTTTTATTAAAAAATATGTGTGAAATATACAATTACCCCTCCCTGTCGAATTTCGTGACCTTCAATGTTTTGTTGAAAATTTTCTGCAGGCAGATCTGCAAGTAAAATGGAAATTTAAATTTGATCTTTTTAAAAGGTTGAGTGGCCGGCTGGATAGACAGGATTTCTACTCGGTGATCAAATTATTTTAGAACCTTTATTATAAGTAAATTTGTCAAAATATATTTACCAGTTCCAAGAGGAGGAGCATCGTTCTCAACGGCGGGCATGACATGATCTACGCCCAGATGAAGTCCACTCAGATCAACAGTCAACTAATAAAATAATTTTATTATTATATTTTGAGGTATTAATTTCATTTTAGTCTCAATTCAATTTGGCTGGACAAATTCGATATGAACGCCCAAATTAATTTAATTATTAAAAACTCCGTTTTTCTTTTTAATTCCATGAGATTTGGCTAAAATTCTATTAGATTTTTGGTTCAGTAGCTAGGTATGTTCAATTTAGGCTATCGTATGGTCATCTAGGTTGTTTACTTTTATTTTTATATGTATATGTAACGATAGGGTATACTCTAAAATTTATATTATTAAGTTGAACGATGATCCCAGAGAGAACAAAATCCGTACATAGATAACTTTTCATTTAAAATTACTAAAACACACATTTATTCCATTAGGATTTTCTACATAATAAGGCGTATTCAATTGAGGATGTTGTGCCCATTCTAATGGAGTATGTTCTGTGCCTCTATTATGGCCTAGAAATTTTATAATTTAGCTGATCATAATCATTTGTTTTAAATAAATAAAAATATAGAGTTTAAAAATAGCTCGATTATAATATCATATTATTTAATAATAATAATACCGTCACGCATGTAATCACGAATTTTGAATCGACTCCCTGCGGGGCGAGAGCTCTATATTAAAATATGTATATAAATAATTAATAATCTATAAAATTTTAACTAAAATTTGTATTTTACAGTAACAAATGTTTTTTACAAAAAATTTCTACGGAAAATATTTGCACATTTTCTCTAGAAATTTCTTTAATAATTTCAGACTTTTTATGGTTCATAAAAGTTAATTTGCTTTTTGTGGCAAGAAAAAGCATTGAGGATGAAGATACGGGATATTATCCCTCTTTGTTCTAAATGTTAGTTTAAACCAAGGATTAGGTCCCCTTTTATCTACTCAAAATTTTTCTTTATACAGAAATGTACAGAATGGTCAGACTTTCTTCTATTTTTTTTAATTTCCCTTTTGCAAATTTAATTATGTAATATTTGGTGACATTACAAAAAGTTAATTTTCGTTTATTATACCTCTTACTAGATATTCCAGAGGAAATAGTGTGAAATTAAGGAAGTCCGAATAAAAGAAAAAATAGGAAAAAAGGGAATAACTCCAAACAAAGGTGTCCTCAAAAAAGTTAGCGAAAATTACGTATAATGAAAAAATATTGTAAAGAAAAAAGGGTGGTGGCCCAAATTTATGGTTTAACTAAATGCTATTTTTTGTCGTAAAGCGCTTTTATGTAACGATAGTACTGGACATTTAGTTATTCAAAGAGTTGTGGAAATTTACCCCTCCCTGATCGAATTGACGGGCATGACTATGTTGCGCAATCTCTTCTTGATTATGTTGAGCATAATTCATTTCAAAATGAGCTGGTTGTGGAACAGATTGATGTAAAGCCTGGATTTTAATATTTTGATTTAATCCCTAGCTATGAAATTTTTAATTAAAAAATTAAAATACCCCTTCACTTACAAGCTGAGAACGTGTTATTCGCCTATTCTGCTTAATATATTCTTGCTGAGCTCTTCTTTCCTCTGAACGCTGTCCTCGACGTCCACGAGTTGATGAATGGGGAGTTACTCGATTTGCAGGTAGTGCAATTACTATGTCGTTTCCTGAACTAAACGGGTGTGAAGCTCCTACAGACTGATGAGTGGCCTGATCAGGAGTGTTTTTTACACCCCTTGTTCTTACGCAATCTAGTTCAGTCCAAAGCATACCAAATAATAAAATAAAAACAATTTCGAACAGACGCATTTTCAAATATTTTTCTAGAAATATATAACTGAAAATTTTCAATAAGGCCACACAAGTTTTTTCCCAGCCTGGCAAATAAATAAAAAAAGAAAAGGATAATTCGGTGATAGGATGATAAGGCCTTTAATAAACTTCCATATAGAGACTTAAGGATCAAATCTCATCCAATTACTTGGCCGTTTTACCAAATTTAAATATTTTGGGAATGTATAAATTAACTAGGTCCTTTACTAAGAGACATCTTTAGTGTGTTATTCATTACAACAACTTCCCCCAGCATAACTTTAGGAATTAAATAGCTTTATGCTTTACAAGAAAATAAATTAAAAATAAAAAATAACCAGGTTAACCAAGGCCTGCCTTTATAAAATATCATTCTTGAGAGGGAATTGGGAAGCACTTTGATTAAAAATGATGGGTTAATTTATTGGGGAAATTTATATAGCATTTTCCTTCACGAGTCTTTACTGACATTAAACTACAATTTTTTATCCATGCCCTTTTGCTTGCATATATCCTTGCCCTTTTGCCTTTTGCTTGCATTGCAGCCTGCCATTTATTCAGCCATTCTAGCAAGGCCAGGTTAAGAGTTTTTTTTTCAAAATTTCTCCTGCGGCGCCGAAAAGGGAAAAAAATCTTAGCTTATAAAATTCTTAAAGGAAATTGAGAATGGGATTTTATAAATTTATTTATAAAATTATTTGTTTATAAAGCTTGCTTAATGTTTAAATGAAATAAAAATATAAAATAGCAAGGGTTATAAATAAGAAAAATTTAAGAGGATAGCCCATTGTTAATTTAAATTTTTAAATTAAGGACGGAAGTGGGGGGAATTTTTAATTAGAAACGTGGGGGGGGGGGCAATAAGTAAAATTTTAAAGGTGAAGGCGTTACGGAAGCGGAAGTAAAGTTAAATTAATTTTTTTGGCATTTGGCCATGTGAGAGGTCACGCTTATTAAAAAATTTTAATTTTAAAATTTAAAAAAAAAGGAAGTGGGTAAATTTAAAGCGCAAGTAAGACAAATTTTAACTGCTATTTCCTCTTTAATTAAGCTATTTTATTTAAAGGCCCAGGCATTTAATTAATTAAAATTACCTAACAATTAAATTAAGAGGCCAATTAATTAAAATTAATTAATTAATTAAAATTAATTAAAAATTAAATTAATAGGCCAAAAAAATTAAGAGAATTAATTAAGAAAATTAAGAAATACAAGAATTAAATTAAATTTTCCGGAAAAATATTCTAATTAAGGTTGGCAGATCCGGATATCCCGATCCGAAAAAGGTCGGATATCCGAAAATTTTCGGTTCGAATACCGAATCCGGATCTTCATCAGCCTCTCTTCAGCAGTCCCTCATCTCTCAAACACTCGAGAGGTGTTTGAAGGATGTCAATTATTTGTTAGTTCAAATTAATATTTCGATAATTTGTTGGACTACAATATTTTTAAATTTGATTTTAAATTTGAAAAATGAAAAGTTTACTCAACCATTGTAAAAGACATTCGAATAATAAAAGAAATAAAGAAAATTTTAAATATAAAGAAAAGAGTTTGCTCAAAAATTAACAACCAAATTGAGCAAAAATGAATGTAATCACTTGAATATCGTTACCACTAACATTGTTGTCTTCTAAAACATAATAGGAAAAGAAAATAAACAGAAAAATTTGCCCGTCAAAATGGTAATGACAAAATTTGTAGTTAAAAAATTGTAGTTTAATATCTTGTATAATATCTTATAGTTAATATTTTATTTAATATATTAGTTTAATATTTAACTATTTTGTACTTTACTTTTCTAAGACACGAAAAATTAACCAAAAATTTGCCCTATGGGACTAAAAAAATAGTCTCGAGTCTTGGGGTAAAATCTTGGTCTTAGGTCATGAGTCTTGGAAAATTTTCGTTCTTGGAAGTCTCTATTACTAACTATAAATATGGAACTAGTCAAATTTGCTAGAGATACCGATACAACTTTAGTTACCATTACCATCTTGTGGTGGAAGAATAAGAAGAAAAGAAAATACTATAAAGAGTTTGCTCAATAATTAACAACCAAATTGAGCAAAAGAATGTAATCACTCGAATAGCCGCTACAATGCTCAACTCCTATTTTTCTCTTAAAAGGAACTAGTCATGCTCGTAGGAACTAGTCATGCTCGTCAATCGGTTTCAAGAAGGACTAGACGAAATAGAAAAAACGCCGCTCCTCCTCTTCGATCAGGTAAATATTAATTTTAACATCATAATAATAAATTTGCAGGCTATCTTGCGCCATCTGACGATGATCAACAAAGAGACAACGAATAGAATTTTTAAGAAAAAAATATGAGTGAGCATTGTAGCGATTATTCGAGTGATTACATTCTTTTGCTCAATTTGGTTGTTAATTATTGAGCAAACTCTTTATAGTATTTTCTTTTCTTCTTATTCTTCCACCACAAGATGGTAATGGTAACTAAAGTTGTATCGGTATCTCTAGCAAATTTGACTAGTTCCATATTTATAGTTAGTAATAGAGACTTCCAAGAACGAAAATTTTCCAAGACTCAAGACCTAAGACCAAGATTTTACCCCCAAGACTCGAAACTATTTTTTTAGTCCCATAGGGCAAATTTTTGGTTAATTTTTCGTGTCTTAAAAAAGTAAAGTACAAATATTTACTATTTTGTCATTACCATTATTACGGGCAACTTCTTCTCTTTAATTTCTTTTCCTGTTATGTTTTAAAAGACAACAATGTTATTGGTAACGATATTCAAGTAATTACTTCATTTGCTTAATTTGGTTGTTAATTTTTGAGCAAACTCTTTTCTTTATATTTAAAATTTTCTTTATTTCTTTTATTATTCGAATGTCTTTTACAATGGTTGAGTAAACTTTTCATTTTTCAAATTTAAAATCAAATTTAAAAATATTGTAGTCCATCGAAGTATAGTAGAAATATTAATTAGAACTAACAAATAATTGCCATCCGTCAAACACCTCTCGAGTTTAAACGGGTAATTAACTGCCTTCCTTAAATTAGTTATCACTCCAGCTATACGTTAACACATAATTAGTAATTAATCAAGAAATTAATACAGATTTAATAATTTTTATCAAAAAATATAGTAAATTATCAAAGTTGAAAGAGTCAATGCCATCAAATTATTTTCATGTTTATTTATTTGTGTCGATGATTTTTGAGAAACACTATGTGTTGTGCCCTTAATAAGAGTTGTAGGATTCTTTATAGTTGATTTTGTGGTGGTTGTGGAAGATACCCAACTATTTGTTTCTATCTCAGTCGTTGTAGTTGATAAGGGAAGTAAAGTGTCCTCATTACACAAATCGGTGTGATTACAGGTTACACAATTTGTGTATTTTGAAGGGCATTCACCGCAGTTTTGTTCAGCTTAAAATTTAATTTTCTTTAAAATAAAAATCTATTAAAATTTTTGTACCCCTCCAAAAGACATCCCTAGCAATGTAGCAACTGTCAACAGATTGATGACAAGTCTTAGCTTTCTTCTCATAAGGCTGTTGATTGTATGTAAGTTGGTAACATTTAATTTGAGGAAGTTTTGTCTCATCATTGCAGAGTGGAGTTGAACAATTAAAACATTTATCCAGATTATGTTGTTCCGAACATTTACCACAACCTTGCACTATTCCTTAAAACATGTAAAATATTTAAGAATGTAAATTAGAGAGGTATCAACGATAATAAATTTGGTATATGTCAGTTATCTTGTGACTAGTTTTGAAACTTATTACACTAAGATGATTTACAATATTTCAATCCCAAAATACAATTCCACTCATGATCACTACAGTATTTTCTGCTTGCTATAGAAGAAAGATACTACTGTTAACTGCCGATCCTTTAGTTAATGGCAAGAAAAGTAAAGAAAATTTGACTAAAAACAGGAAAGAATCTTAATGAAACAGGAAAGAATCAGGAAAGAATCTTTCCTGTGAATCATGAATGACTTTATACTATCAGTAGTTAGTCTTTCAAAAACGGGGGCACAGAAACCGACAAATACTTCAAATTCAAATTTACCCTTTTCTTTTTTATTAATCCCAACAAAGCAAAATCCTTTCCTACAAACTCTTTTTCCTTTCGTTGCTGTCCATATTTTAAACTCTTTTTCCCAACAAAACAATTGACTTTCAAAAAATGTATCGGCATTACAAGCCGGTTTATTGTTACATTGGGCGCATTGAACATTACTCATATTTATTTTCTTTATTTTGTTTTGGAGTGTTAGATCTTTAGTCTTGATGTATGGAGAAAGGTTGAGAATCCCTGATGGACATTTTCCACAATCATAGTGGAATTGGTCTATCTTCTCGTCTATAATATTAGGGTTTATAGTAGGGTAGAAAACTGATCCTTGGAGTTCGGGGGTAAATCGGGATCGGAGTGTGGGATAGGTAGTGTCGGGACAAAGTCAAGAGTCAGAGATCTTTATATAGCCAAGAGTGTTAAAGAACGAAAAAATGGCAAATTCCTTTCTTGGATTCGGAAGCGAAAATTTATGAGTTTTGAGGCTTTCTTGGTTCAGTTATAGCCTTTGTAGTTCAGGTCGGTCAATTTTCGGGGGATGAGGTGCTACCCTAGTTTAAAGAGAAACCTCCATTCTTCTCTTCAATTTTGGCAATATAACAGTCAGATTTGTTACACTTCCTAAAGCTATTCATAAATCCAAAGCAATAGAAAGGATCTTGATTATTACAAAGATGGTCATTACATTCTTCACATGTATGGAAAGGGCACTTGCCACATCCTTTTTTAACTTTAAAAAAATATTTTAATTTTAACGTCAGATTGAATTAAAACCCTCATTTGTTGATGTTCTCAATGTATAGCAAGGATTTTTAGTTTTACACTTTTCATTATTATTTGTCCAACAAAGCTTGGCAACTTTGTCTTCAGTATTACAATAGGCCTCTTTACATGTAATACAGTCAATTTGTTCGTTCTTTAAACACTTTCCACATCCTTGTGTTACTAGGAAAAGTAATAATTTAATTCGCATAAGGTCAGACCTCACTATAAGTTATCAACTTGGGGTCCTCAACAGTCAAATCTATTGTGTATGGGTGACAGCCCTTAAAGTGTTTACTATAAAAGCCAGTGTAAGCGTCAGTCTACTTGGATCATAATAGCGGGGCTAGTCCCTGAACTCCTTCGTCTGTCCCATTCCCTTCGCCTTCATTGTTTATTTCTACATCGGATAAACTGTTATTATTGTGCTCGTCAACATTAGTTAAATCTCGGACACACAACTTCTCTTCTCCGCCTAATGGCTAACTTGATTGAGAAGCGTCTCTTAAATAGAGGTTTATCCACTAGATTGAGTGTATATTATATGTGAGGATAAATGTAAATATTAATTCCCTACCATTCCCAGTTGTGAAATTCCTCGAAACAAAACATTTATCTCTACAAACTCTTGCCCCTTTAATCATTTTTGTTTCATTCTCCGACTTCTCCCAACAAAACATTTGTTTCTCCAAAAACTTTTCATTATTACACAAAGGACCGTTATTGCATTCTGCACATTGAATTCCATCTAAATTTATTCCAGACAATCTTTTGGAGAGGGACACATTAGATGTATTTTTAAAGAATTCGTTATTGACTGGACATGTTCCACAGTCGTAATAAAATTCATTGAGATTCTTTCCTGAAAACGAAAGCTTTATAGTAAGAGCCAGGTAAAAGATTAATCCGGACAGGCATCGATCCTGCGACCTATGGAAGTTTTTAGAGACGCCTTTGCTCATAGCGTACGTGTGCTATGCTATACAAACTGAGCTAAATGGCTGCTCCAATTTCATTTTTTAATAACAGACTTTTGAGCATTTTAAATGCTTCCCTGCTTTATCTCCCTCCTTTTTACAGTATTTATTTTATCCATTTTTATATTTCTACTTTTCGGTTGAGTTTTTCGCCTTCATAAATGAGATTTACCCTCGCCTATTTATTTAGACATTATCAGCCCCTATACTACGAATTATAGAAAACCGAAATTTATCCTTATTCAATAATACCTTTATTATTATTATTCAATTTCAAAATGTAACAGTCATTTTTCTTGCATTCTTTAACTCCATTAATTCCTTCACTACTTTTACAATAATAAGTATCCGTCCAATTATTACAACGATTATCTAGACATTCTCTACACGATGTAGAATTACACTTTCCACATCCTCTGTTTTCTTTAAAAATATTTTGAAATTTTTTAAATTTATTTAGTCAATGCCTGTGTTATTCTTCATTCTCTCCACAAAACAAGGAGTTGAAAACGATGTTTTACATATAGTCCCTTTGTTACCCAAACATTGTTTTGGAACAAGACTTTCTTTATTGCAATATTTTGTGTTACATTCTGCACAGTCTGTGTTATTTGGACACTTGCCACAGTCTTGTTTAACTAAAAATTTTGTTGAAATTATGAGTAGTTAAAGATTAAAGGACAGAAATTTGCGGACCACTTTTTAATTTATAGACATTCTTTTAATTAATATTTATTTTTCCAATGCCCCGGAGCAGTTCATTTCATCTCTAATGTTTTAGTCAACTCTGTTCATTCGCCCTTTTATATACCTTGATTCAGAAACAACGGAAGGATATAGAGAGAATAGATGTGATTAAGAGATATTCATAGGATTAAAGGGATATCGTGGGATTTGAAAGGGATAAAAGAAGATCCTCAAATGTCCTGCCACAACCTCCACACTCATACCTTTTCCATTTTTGTCTCTCAATACAATACATGAGGCACTACAAACTCTCTTCATTCCAACAGGTTTGGCCATATTTTCAGTCTTCCACAAACAAAACTTTGATTTGTTGATAAATTCCTCTGTGTTGCATAAGGGTCCAGTATTACAGTCTACACACTTCTTTTCAGGGTGTGAGACATCACATTTTCCACACCCGGAATCAAATACTGAAAATATATGTATCTAAGTTACGGTTCGGCATTCTCATGCTATATTGATACATCAGAATTATCTTCAGGATTTTTTAGAGTAAGATAGAGTCTATGCTTAGCGGCCGTTGTGTCTTTAAATTCTATGGTGGTGTTACCATCTAAGCAGATAGTATTTGTATGATATCAGTCCTGATTATAGTAACCTACATCGCAGTTTTACATTACATAATGTTTTTGTGCTACCAAGGTCTACCTAGGCATATGTATACCTATGTAGTAGTAGTCTACTGTAGTCTATCTAGGCATATCTCTGATTACCACTTGGAGGGAGCTTCCAATATATTTTGAATTTTACCTTTTTCTCTCTCATCTAAAGGAGCAATGTAACACCAATCTTCCTTGCATTTCTTATTCCCATTCTTTGTCATACAAAATGTGCGAAAATCAAGCTTATCAGTACAACGATGTCCGTTGTTGCATGTTATGCAAGTAGTTTTAGAGCACTTACCGCAACCCTTTTTTACTATAAAATTAATGAAATTTTCTGTCTAATACTTAAATACCTTTATTGTTTTCGATAATCTCCGAATAACAATAATCTTCGTATTTATTTTTACAAGTCTTAGGATACTTTCCACTATATGAATAATCGTATATTCCATCAAGACAATGTTTATAAACATGCTTTTCTTCATTGCAATAATCCTCTTTGCAGGCATAGCAATCCTTAGAATCTACTCCTTTGCAACCTCCGCAACCTTGATAAACTTAATATTTATTTTATCATTTTTAAACTTATTTATTAAGTTCTACATTTTCCGCGATACTCTCTAGATATAACACATTCTTTATCACATTGTTCTATATCCTTCTCGTGTTTACTCATATCATAACCTTTATACAAACAAAACAAAGCTTTGTCAAATAATTCTTTTGTATTGCAAAACGGCTTTTCACATACGGCATATTGAATATCCTCAAGTTTCTTAGGTCTAGCTCCACAGCCTTGTTCAACTAAAAGATGAATATTCTAAGGAAAACAAAGTAATAGTAAGCAAGAGTTTGACAATGGGCACATATCGAACTTGCAAACACCTGACATTATTGCTAGACACCTTGCTTATTGTTTTAATTTGCGAATGCATAATATCACTATAGATAAATACTCTTCGCTTATTAGGCCTCTCTTTTATAGATTTTAAACCCTTCCCTACAACCACAATATCTAATAGGGTTGTTGGCGACCGGTTAAAAACCGGTACCCTCGGTTTTCGGTTTTGGCCGGTTTACGACCCCCGGTTTTCGGTTTCGGTTTTCGATTGGACCCCGGTTTTTGGTTAACCGAAATCGGTTTATGCCTGAATTTGCTATACAGAATGTTCAATTCATATTTTATCCCATTTCTATGCTTCAATGAAATATTCTAAAGATCAGCTAACGAAAATTTTGTTATTTAGAGCCGCAGGTTGAAATACAGTACTGGGTATTGGTCATTTATTAGCTTCGGGTCCTACGGAAAATAGATGAGAGTTTTGGGATGTAATAAATCACCTTAATCCTTGCAAACCCTCCGATTTCTTATTTTTTCAACGCCGTAGGCGAAAATTTTAAGAATTTTAGATCTCAATTAAATTTCTGCAATGTTGAGAATTTTGGAAGACCATAGGACAGATTTCTTCCATTTTTCAGCGCCGCAGGCAAAAATTTTGAGAATTTTCAAAGGTCAAGGAGCCAGATTTCTTCCATTTTCTGCGCCGCAGGCGAAAATTTTGAGAATTTTCAAAGGTCAAGGAGCCAGATTTCTTCCATTTTCTGCGCCGCAGGCGAAAATTTTTAGAATTATAGGACTTCGTGGAAATTTTGACTTGTTTTTTCGTTTTTCTAATATTAAAAATAAATTTCGAGTATAAAATAAAAACTTAAGTTTAAGCTTAGTAGTTTTTGGAAGTAAAAAGAAAATAATTAAACTTTACACATTTGGACTCGAACCCAACCCCATATCAGAAACAAATTAAATGACCCCATCAAGTAACCACTCAACCACACACAATGTTATGCACAAAAGTGAGAAAACTTATTTATTGAAGCAGAAATTAGGAAATTTGGCGAAGTGTGTTTTGGGAATTCAAATGGGCAAAAAATTCCCAAAAAATTCCATCTTTAAGGGTGTATCTTATAAACCGAAACCGGTCGGTTTAGGCCATCGGTTTTCGGTTTTCGCCGGTTTTTGACCCCGGTTTTCGGTTTCGGTTTATTGGCTAAAAACACCGGGTTTCGGTTCGGTTAACCGACCGCCAACAACCCTAATATCTAACATAAAAATTTCGGAGCAGTTCATTTCAGTCCCCACGTTTCAGCCTGCAAGTTCAGTCCCGGTACGTTTCAGCCGCACATTTCAGTCCCCATTGTACATACCTCAGTTCATTGCACGTAGATTAAATTTAAAAATTCCAAGTATAAAATTACCAATTTTAGTGTCATAGGATATAAAACATTTCTTTGCCAAACACGGTCTTTTCCCTTCATTTGTCTTTCCATTTTTCAATTTTTCATAACAAAAAATTGTTTTAGCCAACAATTCTTTCGAGTTACACTTTAAATCTTTACAATCAACGCATGACTTTTCAATTTTCTTTTCATCACAAGTTCCGCATCCAGCTTTTGAATCTAAAGTGAGGGTATTTATTTGATGTTTTTCTAAATTTAAAATTCGTACTACCGCGTTAATAATACATAGTAATAAACAAAATCTCGGCTTTTAGGAAAATTTAAAAACTCGAGACGAAAGGATACTTCAATATAACCTTTTTATTTGTAGTAAGAGCTAGGTAAAAGTTTAATCCCGGGCAGTGATTAAATCTTAATTTAATCCCCTGCGACCTCCTGGCACTCACCACATACATGTGCTCTACCAACTGAGCTAACGGGACGCTGCTATCATCTTCTCTTTTATTAATCTTAAACCCCCGCCTAGTGAGCGTTTTAAATGCTAGCCAGCTGGATCTTTCTCTTCCTTACATTATTAAATTAATTATTTGAGTGATATACCTTTAGAAATAAAACATTCTGGTTTTTTGCATTCTAATAAACTTCTTCCATCATTGTTCAAGCAATAATAGGGAATATTATCTCCCGCATTGCACAAATTTCCAGCACAGTCTCTGCATGCTGTAGAACCACAATTACCGCAACCCTTGTTTACTTAATATATATTTAATTTTTTCGTCTATCGATAAATTATTAGTCCGAACATTTATTATTCAGAATTCTCTCAGTAAAACATTTTGCCCCATTTGCTTTTTTTTTTTTTTCTTTATCGAACACAAATAAATAAATGTGAAACAATAAAATAAAACTCCTGGATCCACAAGGATCACTTATGGAGAGGTAACATAAAAAAAAATCAAATACAATTATACAGTTAAAAAAAAAATTTTAGTTTAAAAAAAAATTTTAGTTTAAAAAAAAATAAATGGACTCCACAGAAACAAAATTAAATGTAAATTAAATAAATAAAAGTGGATATCATAAAAATATATATGTAATACGGTAAAAAAATATTTGTATCAAAATTAATTTACTATTTAAAGATAAGTATGTTTAATAAAGAAAGTGAACCTTTAGACATGGATTTTATATTTTTTTTTATTATTACACTCCATTAATTCGTTACTCATAAATTAGGGTCTTCCGTGATTAATATATTGTCTAAAAATTTTTTAAATTGAGGAATGGTATTGATTTTTTCGATTTCATTTTTTGGAAGTTTATTCCACCTATCTATAACTCTATGTGAAAAGAAATGGTTATTCTGAGTTTGTTTCTTAAATATTTGATATCTATGCAAGCGCGGATTATTTCTATTAGGTTTAGAGAACATTTGTTCTGGTTTTATTTTATAGAAACCCTTTATTATTTTGAAGGTTGTCATAAGATCTGTTCTTATACGACGGATATTAGTTGGGGGAAGACTGCATCTTTTTAGTCTATCGGTGTATTCTATTTTTTGGTATTTGAATTTATATCTTAGAACTTTTCTTGTAAAGTTTCTTTGTGGTTTCTCTAATTGTTTGTTAAGATATTCTAGTTTAGGGCTAAAACTTTCAGTGGAATACTCCATAATTGGTCTTACGTATGTTTTGAATGCTTTTACATATGTTTCTATTGGTAATGTTTTGGGTAATATTCTTAGGATATTATTTAGCCTTATAAATGAGGACTTAGTAATTTTTGCTACATGTTGATCAAATTTAAGTTTGTTATCAATATATATACCTAGGTCTCTTATATTATTAACTTCCTCGATTTTTTCACCATTTATGGCATAATTAAACTTAATTTTGTTGTATATTTTTAGAACCTTTACTTTTGTGATAGAGAATTTAAGTTTATTCTTTTCAGCCCATTTACATGCATTGTCTATAGCCCCCTGTAATTGTATACAGTCCTTTTCTGTTTTGATTTCTGAGTAAAGCTTAAAATCATCTGCATATAGTTTTACTTTTATATTTGTCGGAATGTTTTTGGGTAGGTCATTTATAAATATTAGGAACAATAATGGTCCCAACACCGTCCCTTGTGGGACACCTGTTTTCGGCAGAAATGGTTCAGAAAAATGTTCACCTATTTTTACAGTATGAGATCGATTTGTGAGAAAATTTGCTATCCATCTAATTGTTAACCTATCTATTTTTATTTCACATAATTTTCTTATAAGTATTTCGTGATCTACACTATCAAAGGCTTTTTCAAAATCAAAATATATGACGTCTGTGCCTAACTTCCTATCAAGTGAGTTGTACCAATCTTGCATTGATGATAAAAGTTGGAGTGTACAAGAGCTTTTAGGTAAAAATCCAAATTGCTCTTCAGCTATTATTTTATGCTTGTTAAGGTGTTCTAATATGTTATTCGCTATCAGGCGCTCAAAAATTCTACAGATTGGAGATGTTAATGCGATTGGTCTATAATTTTTAGGATCGTTTAAGGAGCACTTCTTTTTATATATAGGCAGAATGTGTGCTTTTTTCCATAATTCAGGAACAATTCCGGTTTTAAACGTATTGTTATATAAGATTGAGAGAGGGAGAGCCAAGGGGGTTGCACACTTTTTTAGAAAATATTGATTGATATTCTCAGGGCTTTGGGATAATTTATTTGGGAGCTTTTTTAGTAATTTTTCTATTATATATGGTTCAAAAATATTTTCTCCTTGATACTCATCCCCAGATTTGAGGCTCGCTTGTTTATTGTTTCTATCTCCACTAACTATTTTGTCAAAAATTTCTCTAAATTTATTTGCTTTGTCTGTGTCAGATATTATTGGGTCACTTTCCTCAGATTCCCTAAGTATAGGTATACTAGAGAAGTTAAAACGATTTTTCTTTATTAGTTTATGTATTTCCCCTATATGCCCAGATCCTATCTTCTTCGACAGATAATTGTTTTTATGTTTCTCTATTTGTAATTTACATTTAATTTCAAGGCTTTTATAGGTATCTTTACTAATTGCACCTAATTTTAGCTTTTTCCATGCAACAGCCTTTTGTTGGATGATTTCTCTAATTTCCTTAGGGTATTTCATGGGTATTTTTTCGCTAAATTTTTTAGATGGGATAAATTTTTGGATTGTTTGGGTTATTATGGAATTTAATATGTCAGCTATTTCCGAGGGATTTTTGTTATTGAATATATTGTACCAATCATATTGAGCTAAATACCAATTTATTATTTTATATTTTCCTTTCTTAAATAATAATACTTTTCTTTTCTCTTTAGATTTTACTTTTTCGATCGGAAAATTTACTTCAAATACTATTGGTTTATGGTCACTCACAACTAAGTCATCTATAATTTTATATTTTTCGATTAATTGCCTATTTTGAAGAATTAAGTCTAGAGTATGGGAAGTATTGTACATTGTTGATTCCCTTATAACCTGATTTAAATTTAGTTTATTTATTGTATTATAAAAATATAAGCTCTGTTTATCTTTTGGAAGTGTAAAATCATGCCAATTTATTTTTGAAAGGTTTAAATCCCCTAATATAATATTTGAAAGTTCATTTTTGTACTTTTTCTTTATTATTCCCCAAAATTTTTTATCGTCTGTTAATTTTGTATTTGGCGGTCTATATATTAAATGGAATCTAATCCTTTTAAATTCAGAGTATATATCAAGGGTAAGAAGCTCATGATTAAATTCGGAGATTGAAAGAGTTGGAACATATATAATTTTTATTTCCTTTTTATAAACTACGCCTACGCCGCCTCCTTTTGATTTTGCTCTATCTACTCTTAATAAATTATAATTTTCAGAAATGAGGGATTCGGTGGATATTTTATCAGTTAGCCATGTTTCAGATAAAAACGCTACATGAATATCGTTTTTAATTAAATAATTTTCTAGTTCAACTAATTTATATGCGACTTTTTCAGAATTAATGGAGCGTATATTTAAGAGTAAACAATTTAAATTTTTTATTTTTCTGTTATTTTCTTGAGTATTTTTCTGTGAGGTCCCTAAATCCTAGTCCAAGTTCACTTGCTTTTTATAATAAATTTTAAGATTACGGTAACAAGCTGTGCCATTTCCATGTTTTGCATTAATTTCTTTAACCTGTTGTTTGAGGTAATTTTGTAGTTGTAGTTCAGGTGGGGTTAAGTCCCTTCTTGCGAAAGGACTATGCCCACCTAAGGTAGGTTTGTGTATTGTTCTATATTGATTAATAAATGAATGTGCGGCAGCTGGAGTCGAAAATTTAACTTTGATGATTCGATGATAATTGTTTTTCTTCTTGATCCCGTGTCGTTTAATTTCGAAATTTTTTGCTTCCTTAAAGTTTTTGTTGTTTATTACTATTTGAACATTTCTTTCTATGTTCTTTAAGTCTTCTTCCTCATTTTCCAATTCTGGAAATCTTTCAATGACTGCGTAGAAACTCTTCTTTTTATAAAGTTCTTTCAAATTTTCATCAAATACGGGCTGTTGAAGCTGTTCAATTGTCATTGCAGCTTGTTTAATTTTTGGTGGCATTAAGTTTGGGGGCAACCCCATCGAGAAGTTGATTGTTGTGTTTGGGAAGGGAGTTGGTTGTTGTTGTATTTCTGGTGTAATTGTTCAAATAACGTTTTAATTGTTGTTTCAATAATGGGTGTCAGAAGTTGGACAACATTTTGGGTGATTTGCTCAAGTTGTGTTTGTGTTAAAATAGGTGTTTTATCAGTTTCACTTACAGAACTAATCGATTCGTCTCTCAGTCTTTTGTGATTTCCCATGGAGATTATTTTTTGAAAATATTTATAGGAATGTGAAAATATTTATAGGAATGTGAAAATATTTATAGGAATGTGAAAATATTTATAGGAATGTGAAAATATTTATAGGAATGTGAAAATATTTATAGGAATGTGAAAATATTTATATTTTTTTTATAGGAATGTGAAAATATTTATATTTTTTTTTTCTTTATTGTTTTCGATAATCTCCGAATAACAATAATCTTCGTATTTATTTTTACAAGTCTTAGGCTTGGTTCCCTGATAAGAATAATCGTATATTCCATCCAGACACTGCTTATAAACACGCGTTTCCTCGTTGCAATAATCAGTTTTGCAGGCATAACAATCCTTAATATCCTTCCCCTGGCAACTGCCACAGCCTTTCCACACTTAAATGATATCATTTTTAATCTTTTATTTATTATATACAATGTCCATTCGCATCTCTAGAAATAAAACATTCTTTATCACATTGTTTTATTGCCTTCTTATATTTCTCCTTCTGGCTATCCTTAATGAAACAAAACAAAGTTTTGTCAAACAATTCTTTTGTGTTGCACAATGGTTTATCACAAACAGCAAATTGAATATTCTTAACTTCTCTAGGTGAATCCCCACAGCCTTGCTCAACTTAAAGATTTTTTTAAAGAAAAACATAGTAGTAAGAAAAAGTTCGGGGAGGTATCAAACTTCCAACCAGTGATGGGCAAAGTTCCAGTCCCGGAACTAATTAGTTCGAGTTCCAGAACTAGCACTACGGAACTAACGATTATCTGGAACTAGTTTGATTCCAACACTTGAAGCTCCGCTTTATACAGCTACTATAGGGACAAAAACTTCATACTTTTTTTATAAATCTTTCCTCAATCCTTTCCTTATATAAAATTACCAATTTTAGTGTCATAGGATATAAAACATTTCTTTGCCAAACACGGTCTTTTCCCTTCATTTGTCTTTCCATTTTTCAATTTTTCATAACAAAAAATTGTTTTAGCCAACAATTCTTTCGAGTTACACTTTAAATCTTTACAATCAACGCATGACTTTTCAATTTTCTTTTCATCACAAGTTCCGCATCCAGCTTTTGAATCTAAAGTGAGGGTATTTATTTGATGTTTTTCTAAATTTAAAATTCGTACTACCGCGTTAATAATACATAGTAATAAACAAAATCTCGGCTTTTAGGAAAATTTAAAAACTCGAGACGAAAGGATACTTCAATATAACCTTTTTATTTGTAGTAAGAGCTAGGTAAAAGTTTAATCCCGGGCAGTGATTAAATCTTAATTTAATCCCCTGCGACCTCCTGGCACTCACCACATACATGTGCTCTACCAACTGAGCTAACGGGACGCTGCTATCATCTTCTCTTTTATTAATCTTAAACCCCCGCCTAGTGAGCGTTTTAAATGCTAGCCAGCTGGATCTTTCTCTTCCTTACATTATTAAATTAATTATTTGAGTGATATACCTTTAGAAATAAAACATTCTGGTTTTTTGCATTCTAATAAACTTCTTCCATCATTGTTCAAGCAATAATAGGGAATATTATCTCCCGCATTGCACAAATTTCCAGCACAGTCTCTGCATGCTGTAGAACCACAATTACCGCAACCCTTGTTTACTTAATATATATTTAATTTTTTCGTCTATCGATAAATTATTAGTCCGAACATTTATTATTCAGAATTCTCTCAGTAAAACATTTTGCCCCATTTGCTTTTGTACATGTTTTGCCATTATTTTCCCAACATGATTCTGGGACTAACTTTTCTTCATTACAATATTTAGTTTTACAAGTTTTGCAAACTTTGTCTGTGTTGGATGGACATTTACCACAACCTTGTTCTACTAAAATTATTTTTGAATTTTATTATCAAAAATATTTCCCATACATTTTCCATCCCCATGTCTATAAACAAAACATTCTTGATCACATTTATTTATTCCTTTAGTATTTTTTGTTTCTTCTTTTCTTTTAATCAAACAAATTAATGAATTGTCAAAAAATTCTTTTGTATTACATAATGATTTACTACATATAACTAACGGTATATCATTTAAGCTAGCAGGTCTTGTGTCGCCACAGCCTCGATAAACTATTTTTTATTATTAAAGGTCGGATTTTTAGGTTATAACGTATTTTTTCTGCGAGATAGTTATGATGATTTGAGCCCAAATCTGTTGTTATTTTTCGAATAACTTACGTTCATGCAAGTTATCATCACTTATTTAAACCTATTTTGGGTTTTTCAAACTAAAATAGGTTGTAACCTATTTTGAGGGTTTTTATGGGTTGTCACCTATTTTGGCATCTTATACAACCTATTTAGGTACCTGTTTTAAGGTTTTTACAACCTAAGAATCCGATCCCTATTCATTATAATTATTATTTAAACTTTCACTATTTTGTAGGGCTTTCCTAAATTCCTTACCCAAAGCATTATACAAAAGCTAAGTATGACCGTGTGAAAGCTGTGTCAGGACCAGTTGTTGGAATTTTGATATTTCTGAGACTGTCGGGGTCCAGTGACAGCAAAACTTCAAATAACTAGACTCGCCGGATTTATCCATTTCACGACGAATCCTAGGTAGAATTTACCTTTATTAAGATTAAAAGCTATATAGCATTTCTTCTTGCCGCATTCCCTTGCTCTCATTGAAATTTTCCCATTACTCTCATAACATCTGAATAATTTATTTAAATTATCCTTTGTATTGCAATTTGCGGTATTGCATTCAAAACAATCGAAATCGCCTTCAGGGCATGTTCCGCAACCAGAAACACTTGTTTGCGGCTTGAAAAATAAAATGTCAACAAAAATCTTGTTTATATTCATAGATTTTTTCCAGATATCTGCTCAGATTTCGGCTCTTGTCCAGTTCATGCGTCCCATGAAGATTTATGCGTCCCAAGAGAATTTATGAGTCCCATAAAAATTTATGCGTCCCAAAAATAATTTATGCGTCCCATAAAAGTTTATGCGTCCCAAAAATAATTTATGAGTCCCATAAAAATTTATGCGTCCCATGAAATGAATTGAAAAAATATTCAAAAATTAAAAAATAAACATACTAGAATTTCACCTGAAGTTCCGGTTCCGTTTCCGGAAAGTTCCAGTGTTTTTTGGTTCCGGTGTTTTTTTGGTTTGGATCCGGTTCCGGCTCCGCTTAAAATCGGTTCCAGGCAAACCGGAACTTTTTTTGGCTAAAAGTATTTGGCCAAAGTTTTTGGCTAAACCGACAACAAGACTTAAAATACAAATATTTTAAATTTGCTAGCAAAATTTTTTAAGTTCTGGTTACGGTTCCGTGCCGGAACTTGGAAAAGTTCCGGTTCCGGAACTCAAATTGGATCCTGTTCCGGTTCCGGTAAAATTTCGGTCCCTGTGAAATTTTAAATTATACTTATATAAATTTGATTAACAAAGAACAGTATTATTGATTAACAAAAAAAATTTTCAATTCATTTCATGGGACGCATAAATTATTTTTGGGACGCATAAATTCTTATGGGACGCATAAATTATTTTTGGGACTCATAGATTTTTATGGGACGCATAAATTTTTATGGGACTCATAAATCTTCATGGGACGCATAAATTCTCATGGGACGCATGAACTGGACAAGAGCCCAGATTTCTTCGACTTCCCAGTCCTATCTCTCTTAGAGATCGGAATTTTGAAAAAACCGGGTCCGGGAACCGGGTTCTGAAGGTCGACCGGGAGAGACCCGGACCGGGAATTCCCGTTCCCGGTTTCATCCCGGTTGCTTCAAAAAAACCGGGGAAAGGGACCCGAAAACCGGGAAACGGGTCCCGTTCCGATCTCTAATATCTCTTGTTTACATTTTCTCCATAATAACATTTTTGTGTCCCAGGAGAGCAAATAACATAATATTTTTTATCAAAAGTACGATAACATGCATAAAATTGTTGTCTGTAAAGGTATTCAGAAGCGCATACATGTCCGGTGCAAGTCTTGCATTGTCCATCTACCTGTGGGCAATCTCCACAACCTTGTTTTATATGTTTTTGGAGTATTTCTTCAGAATCTCCTTCTTTAAATGATTTTTTGTGAAAAATTTGGGTAATACTTTAGAAGCGCCTCTTTTTTCAATTCTATTTCCTTGTCAATTTTAGCTTTTTTCCTTCCTCGAGACATCGAGCTGAGTCGATGACTCTATTTTGTCTATATCAGACTATGCAACAAATTTTTTAAAATTTTATTTCGCCCCAAATGTCGGGTCCCAAGTCGGGTCCCTAAGTGTCTGGTCCCCAAAAGTCTGATCCCTAAATGTCGCGCCACGAGATTAACAGTAAATACAAGAATAGCGAGCGTGACAATAGGCAAGAATAACTAAGGACAGGTGCCGACGAAGACTGATCTCTACTCAATGCTTTTATACTAGACTCACACATACCTAACAGATTGGAAATTATACCTTTAAGAGTTGAAGCTATATAACATCTCATCTTCTCACATTTTCTTGCTTTTATAGATGTAATTTTCCCATTACTCTCATAACATCTGAATGCTTTTTTTAAATTATCATTCGTATTGCAATTTTTCGTATTGCAGTCAAAACAATCATGATCCCCGTCAGGACATGTTCCACAACCAACAAATCTTCCATTAGCCTTAAAAATACATAAAAAGATTCTTTATAAATAAATCTGTTTACATTTTCTCCATAATAACATTTATCTGTCCAACGACGGCATACAACATAGTGATTTCTATCAGCAGTACGGAAGCATGCATAAAATTTTTCTCTGTAAAATTTTTCAGAATTGCAATATTGTTCGGTGCAAGTATGGCATTGTCCTGATACATAAGGGCAATCTCCACAGCCTTGACGTATATGTTTTTGTAGTATTTCTTCCGAATCTCCTTCTTAATAGAAGTTAATTAAAT
This sequence comes from Meloidogyne incognita, assembly GCA_036172945.1. Classification (NCBI taxonomy): domain Eukaryota; kingdom Metazoa; phylum Nematoda; class Chromadorea; order Rhabditida; family Meloidogynidae; genus Meloidogyne; species Meloidogyne incognita. Next base: position 6,512,140 of record JARQAC010000011.1, on the reverse strand, counting down.
TGCAAACAAAATTAATGATTCGAAGTTATAAATATTCCACCTTAATATAGGGCGTGTCAAAACATGCAAATGCATATTTTGCATGCGGATATGCCATGAGCTAAACGCTCAAAAATGGTGTTTTTACATAGGTCCGAGCACTTTAGGACCCGGTTCTTAATGCATATTTTTGCATATTTCGACCTTTCGTGCATATTTGCATATCTGTGCATATTTTGGCAAATTTTGCATATTTTACCAAAATTTGTACATATTTTGGCATTTTTTGAGAAATTTGTAGTTAAAAAATTAATTTTTAGCAAAATACAAAATTTTTTCAAAATTTTTTAAAGAAAATTTTTTGGAAAAATATTTTTGGAAAATTTGTTCCTAAATTTTTTTTCATAAATTTAAAGTCCGAAGAATGTTTTGAATTACTCTAAATTGCTATTTTAAAGACTAAATTATCGTTTTTACTTGAAATATTAATTTTTGAAGCAAATTTTTACTGTCTTTTGCTGCATATTTAGTGCATATTTTGAGAAATCTTGTTTATTTTAGTGCATATTTAGGCCTTTTTTGGAGCATATATACCGTAAATCCTCTAAAATAGCCCCTCCCTCTAAAATAGCCCCACCCTCTAAAATAGCCCCCCTCTAGAGGTTGATCGAAAAAAATAGCCCCTCCCTCTAAAATAGCCCCACCCTCTAAAATAGCCCCCCCCCCTCTAAAATATTTAATTGTGCTTGCCATTGTTATTTTTCAAAGCACAACACTGTTAAATCCCTATATTTCAATAAGATTAGAAATGATTATGGAGGATATCGGGGATTTGAATGGATATAAGGGGATTCTGATGGATTAAGGGATAGTGGTGGACTTCCAAGACTTCGATCCAAGACCTTAATCGAAGTCTTGGATGGATTTATGGACTGAGGAGTACTTGATGGAAGTTTTTAGGCTAGAATTCTCGTTAAGAGACCTTTATTTTGTGATGAATTCTATTAAATTTTAGAAAAATATTATTCAAAATTTGGTAATAAATTTTAGTTTTCAAAAAATTTAGACATCGAAAAAAATAGCCCCTCCCTCTAAAATAGCCCCACCCTCTAAAATAGCCCCCCTCTAGAGGACGATCGAAAAAAATAACCCCATGGGGCAATTTTAGAGGATTTACGGTATGCGCATATTTTAGGATTTTCCGTGCATATTTTGACACACCCTAGTAATAAGCTTCACATATATTTAGAGTGACCATATCTAAATCACCAAAAAGGACATGGCTTCTCAAAAACTGGGAAAGAATGGGACAAATCTTTCAAAAAGGGGGCAGTATTTTATAACTTAAAGATACTAAAAATTATATAATAAATACTAAAAATTCACTCAAGAATAAAGAGATTATATGCTAGTTATAAAGAGACACACTATATGAAAATTTTTAGATATGTTAATTCAATCATTACAAATCAACTACTAAAACCTTGGATGGTAATAGCTACATAACATTTGTTATCGTTGCATGCTCTTACTCTTTTAGTTGCTAACTTTCCATAACTAACATAACATTTGACAGATTTATCATAATTAGTCTTCGAATTACATTCACTTTCTTTGCAGTCATAACATATGAAATTTACATCGGGACAATTACCACACCCAGCATTTTGTTTACCTTTATTCAAAAATTATACTTTTGGTATGTTGTAATGAAGAAGAGGATGCGCAAATTTTAGCAGTATACCCTTAGGTTTAAAAAATGGTATCAGGAACTGAAATAAGTTTTGAAAGTTTTTTCGGCCCAAGTGGTTAATAGAAGTTAATTAAAATTGCGAGGAAGTTTTATAGGAATGGACTATAATGTTTTCTATGTCATCATTAGAACTTATTTGGTTAAAATGTTATTCACAGAATTCAAAGTTTTAGTCGGTCGAAGTTTACCGGTATCGAAAAACTAATTGTCGTTTAAAAAAAAGCAACACTGCTCGCGCCAAATAACCCCAGGCTGTTAAAATGCATATTTTTCTCTTTGGACGAAGTCTTGGTCACTCAGTTTTTGTCGGACGAAGTTTTGTCTGACAGTTTGGTCTGTTCGAAGTTCTGCCTTGACACGGCGGCGCAAAAGTCGCGGCTCAAATGTTCACTCCAATAAAGTCGCGGAAACCTCATTTCTATATTATTTTACCTTGATCATCCATGTATATGTAGCAAATTTTTTTTTCGCATATATGCCAGAGTTTTATATTCCCATTTTCATCTTTCATATAACAATAAAATTGTTTTTTGAAATTTTCTACTGTATTACAGTTTTTTCCTTCGCAATCATAACATTGCTCATTCTTATAATTTTTGCGGCATAAACCACAGCCGCCTTTGTATCTACCTTTAATTATAAAAAATTGATTTTATGAGTAAGTTTAATAGGAATGGATTATAATGTTCTCTATGTCATCATTAGAACAGATTTGGTTAAAGTGTTATTCATAGAATTTAAACTAGTCTTTTCATGAGATTACTTTTTACTTTTACCTTATATCCCTCCAAATCCTCCTATTCCCCGTTCTTTTCACTATTTTTTCCCTATTTCTACATTTTGTAATCTTTAAAATTTTTGGGATTTGTAAATAAAATGGAAAAATGGGGGATTTCTAGCATCTTGGCATTCTAAAATTTTCAAAATTTTCGCCTGCAAAGCAGAAAAGGTATTTGACCTATACACTATTTTTGACCAATTTCGCTCTATCCTTCCCCTATTTTTGAAAGGCTACTCCATGCTTTAATGTTATGAAAAGGGTCACTCTGTCTGATACACCCAATATCGATTATGTATTTTAGAATGGGATTATCGGATTACGGGATTTACTAGATTATTCCCTCGGGATTCTGAAGGCAAAGTCATATGGTACTTTACTTATATAAAGGTAGGTAAAAAAAGGTAGGTAAAAAAATGATTGTTCACTAACTTTCGCAGCTTTGCTTCATAAAAAGTTCAATACTAAATCTCATTATGGATTCAATATGTCAGAATCGAGGAAAATAATTTTACTGATATGTATTTATTACAGAGCTCCGATCGACAAAATTCCAATCTAGAGTACAAAAATCTCGATTTTAAAGGACATAGGGAAAATTTCCAAATTTAAAGTACACTCCGAATTAAATTACAAAATATTTATTCGTGCTCAAATTTTTTATATTTCTCTCCTAAATTAATCTTTTCTAATAATCTCTTGTTTCCATTGAGCATTTCGTGCATTTCAATGCGCTTTTTTGTGGCACAAAATCTATTTTTGCGCCGCATACGAAAATTTTGAGAATTTTGGAGGTCCTTAAGCCAGATTTCTTCCATTTTTTTCAAAAGTTGATTTTAAAATTACAATTCAATTTCGTAAGTACGGAGGTCGATTTTACATAAAGTACTTTCAAATGTACTTTCAAATAAAGTACGAATCGGGGCCCTGATTTATTAGCTTTATATATTTCTAAAAAAATAATTGAAAAAAACATGTCTTATTATTTTAAAAAATATGTCTTATTATTTACTTATATATTCAAGAGAATAGTGCGCATAAACCTCTCCTCCTTTACAAATGCCAACAAACCTTTTTGTCCTTCCCATTTAATAATAAAACATGTCCCTTCATAATACCTACGACAAGCTACTTTTGCTACTCTTGATCCATATTCATTAGAGTCGGCCAAACATGTAAAAAATTTTTCACCGAGTAATGCTCTAGAGCAGGTTTGATCAGAACAGTCAATGCAATCATGTTTAGTACATTCTCCACATCCATATTCTACTTAAAACAATGTATAGTGACTATTTAAATTAGGGTTTGACCGCGAATCCTGAGGGCGCTTTTTTCGAGGTGCGTTGGAGGATGACTAACAAAATAACACTCACAATTTATTGTCAGTCATAATCCAACGCACCTCGAAAAAGCGCCCTCAGGATTCTGGAAGAAATCCTAATTTAAATCGAAAGATGATACATTCGCATAGCAAAAAGGTTTATTGGAGTAATTAAACGGGAATTGGAGAGTTAGAAATGTGAGAAACACAAAGTTCTAAATTCCTTAATTTGTTTAAAATTTAATTACAATTATAAAAGTTATCGTATTTTGTGTCGTAATTCGTTTTTGTTATTGCAGCAAAACAATTGTTGTCTCCAATTTGATGCCAACCGCATATAACATATGCATCAAAGCACCTTTTAGCAGAATATATTTTCACAAACTTAAATGTTTAAATTTAATTAGTATAAACCCACAAACTATGTAGTAGTACAAAATTATAGCCCTTAAATTATAAGTATGCAGTGTTTAGAATTAGAACTTAATTTTCTTGTACGATCTGCTACATTATTATAAACTCACTCGTTCTTCCCCAATTTTTCTCATTTATTATTGAAATGTTTTTAAATCTGCTTCAGCATAGAATAACAATTATTATTAAGAAAGGTATAAAAATATTAGAGATTAAGGAAAAATTTTTTTATGATTTTTTAAGTAAAAAGTCACATTTTAGTAACATTTTAAATATACTGGGTGTTAAAAATAGGGGAAAATGGGTGAGTTTTTACCAAATTTAACAGACTGATTAGCAGGTATTAGTAAGAATCTTAGTAAAAGCTTCCAAACACTGAGTATAATTTAAAAAATATAAAAATGTTCGTCTAATTATTTTATGAGTTTAAAAATTACCGCATAATTAAACAAGATAAATATATTAAATAATATTATGATTGAACAATTCATATTATTCTGAACAGAAAGAATAAATTGTTAAATTATTTGAATAATTATTTTTATAGAAATAAAAGAAAATTAATCAAAAATAAGAAAATGATAAATATTTGTAATTTACATAAATACTTACCGTATACACTCTATTAATTGCCCTCCCCTCTCTCAAATAATTACCCCACTCTCTCAAATAATTACCCCACCCTCTCAAATAATTACCCCACCTCAATTAGTTACACCCCTGAAGCAATAATTACTCCCTAAAAAAAAGTTATAATTAGCCTTTCGAAAATAACCCTCTCCAGAGGGAGGTCGAAATAATAATTACGCAGGGTAATTAATAGAGTATATACGGTATATATTAGAAATAAAGTTAAAAATATTTTTTTAATGATTTTATGGCTACATAAATGATTATTTAAAAAAACTAATACGTAATAAAAATTATATGAAATTAAAAATGTTTAAAACTAATTTACAATATTGTGAAAAAATTAATAATTAGTCAGCCGTTTAATTAATTTCCATTAATAATTACAAATTAATTATATTCAAACAAATTTAATGCATTAAAATAAAAAGTAAAGCCAGTTTTTTAGGTACTAACAGAAAGGTACTAACCGATACTAACAGAAAGACTAACTAACAAAGGTTTATCACAAGGCAATATTACTATAGAAATAGGCGAGACTATGCGTTGGCTGCGACTAGAATAACAATAACACTAAACTAACTGTAGACTAACTGACTGACTCCGGACTAGCTCTCCGACTACTAAACTAAGCGCGCCACCCTAACAGAAAGACTATTTTTCTGGTGTCTGTTGAAGAATATTGAAGAATATTCTGATTTGAAAAAATTCTGATTTTGAGAATATTTCTGAATTAAAAACCATTGTTTTGAATATTTTTTGATAATATTTAAAATCATAAAGAATTATTGTTTCCCTAGACCGCCTTTTGATTGTTCGGTATTTTGGTCGTTCCATGTTCTGGAAAGACCTCGTTTTGTCCGAACGCGTTTTGTCGTTCCATGTCGTATTTTGTTTTAAATTATCAAATGAATTATTTTCCTTCCATTCTTAATTGAATTGGCTCAATTTACTACTTTAAAATTAACTATGAACAATTCAGAAGAATGTTCAAAAATGGTAATAAGTAGGAATCGGATTTTTAGCTTGTAAAAATCATAAAATAGGTACGGAACTTGCTACGACCCCGCTTACGTAGGGGAAGATAACAGAACGTTTATCACACAAGTACAAGCAGATGAAGGTTGTGGTAGGAAGAACTAGAACTGGGAACGCGAACTAACTATTGGCTGGCTTTTATAATAAACACTTTAAGGGCTGACGCCCATAGACAACAAAAATAAGTTGCAAAAAAGGTCGCATAGAAAGTAAAAATGCAAGCATTAACAATATTTTCTATTTTCATTTCAAAGATTTCATGATAAAACAAAAAGTGCCTTTTTTCTCATTTTTTCAAATCTTCAGAAAAAATGACGAAGAAGTGCTTTTTCGATATTTTAAAAATTTACCACTTTTAGTTTACTCAAAAACTTTAAAATACAGGTGAAATAATAAAAGACCGAGAAAATTTAAATCAAGTTAGAGGAAAGAATTAGTCATGTTTTTGCCATCTATAATCACTCTAAAATCATAACGATCCCTCAATCATCTTGTCTTCTTTTAACAAAGCTCAATCGCTATCTAAATCATCATCATCTGAAGATGAATCTGGATGATAAATTTCTGACTCAACATCTTCTGCTTTATCATCATCAGAAGATACATCTTCAAGATAACTTTCTGTATTATCATCATCTGATGGTTCAAGATAACCTGTGAAATTTATAATTATGATTTGATAACTTAATAATGAGTTGAAAGAAATAATTTGAAGTTGGAATAATTATTTAGAGATTTAGCTGTCCGAGATTTAGCTGATGTTGACGTGCACAAGAATAACAATTTACCCGGTGTAGAAATATGTACAATATAGGCGAAGTTGGAAAGGGTTGGAACAGATGTCGGAGATCAGTAACTAGCCCTGTTATAGTATGATCCCCCTTAGACTGAAGTTTTCACTGGCTTTTATACTATAGCGATACTACTACACAATAGCATCGATTCTACAACCTCCTGACAGTTACAAGTCTTTACCAACTGAGCTATCAGAACCTTTTTCATCGACTCTTTTAATATCTCTTAATCTCCCGCATAGTAAACGTTTTAAATGTTAGCTAGCTTGATCTCTATTCCCCTTTCACTATACTAGAATATAGACTCAAATTTCATAGCCTTCAAATTACTTGACCAACACACTCTGATTTACCGCAATCATTTTCTAATGCCCAAACCTTAGCTAAACTCTCAGATATAAAAAGTTATGTTAAAATATAATCTTTACCAGTAATTAAAGGAGGGGTGCTTGGTTGACTCGATTGTTGTTGTTGAGGGTGATGCAAGTTGATGCCGATAGGTGTCGAGGTTCCAGCAGTTGTTTGCTGAGGATCTAGAAATTTATAGAATCTATATACACTATAGGTCTTAAACACCGAAGGACTCGTTATATGAAGATAAACATGTATAAGATTTTGACTTTATTTGTCATATAAACTTAAAAAATCAATCTTTGAAAACATGTTTAGTTCTACCCTTTACCTCACGAATTTTATGTTTCAGTTACTTAAAGAACTTTACTAACACAAAATGAATTATATATGTTAATTTATTTACCGGCTATAACAGGAGGGATTCGTTTTAAAACCGATGTTTTAGAATGTAATCCAGTTGTAAGCTGAGGATCTATATAAAAGAGATTTCTATATTTTCAAAATTTAAGTAATATTTGCCTGTGCTAGCCTGACCAGTCTCGATATGACGCCCTTGTTGAGCTTTTCCTGCTTGCTGAGCAGCAAATCGTGGACTCTTTCTCGGAGTTGTCTGTGTATTACCCTCTTTATGGGTCGGTTGTTCGGCTACAGCTTTGTTCCTTGAGTGTGAAGCTCGTGGACTTTTTCTCGGGCCTGTAGTTTCTATGGTGTCTCTTGAATGCGAGCCCGTATAAGTCTTTTTCCCACTCCTTGTTTTTACGCAATCTATTTCCTTCCAAAACAAAACAAATAATAATATGAAAACAATTCCGAATACACGCATTTTTAGATTGTTTTTAAGGAAATTTCCTGAAAATTTCAAAAAATAAGTTCGATGCTAGAGAATGAATAATCTGTTGATAAAGCTGAAAGATGTTTTACATGACATTTAAAGAAACACTCTGCCGACACTTGGTTCGGCTCGAGAATTATTTTTTACTACACGCAAGAGAGAAATAATCAGTTAAAAGTTACTGAGAGACTCCATTAATTCAAAACAAGACCGACAAAAAATTGCTTGTTTTTTACAAAAAAAATTATATTAATTAATAGAATTGGCAAGCTTTGAATTTATTTTTAGAATTTTTGTTGAGGAATTCAAAGGAATTTTTTTTAATTTAAAGCATTGACTATTTTAAGACTGTCTATTTTTTTACCATCGCCTATGCCGATGCCGATGCGCTTCACTCAATACAAGGTCCACGTATAAAATCATATGAAAATTATTTACTTGCCATTGAAAAAAATTTTTCACTCAAGGGCGAATGAGTCTTTAATGCAGCCCTCCCGTTTTTATGGCTTGACAAGCCATTAAAATTTTTTCTGGAGTGATCAAAGCTCAAAAGTGGATTTCCGACAAATTTAGAGATTAGCAGCTGCAAAAGCTAAAATAATTGAGAATAAATAAATTTTTAAATAAAATTTATAATTTTAAATCGGGAGCAGGCCAGTGTACCGCGAGTCCAATGTACCGCCGAGCTATAACTTTTTCCAAAATTGTCGGATCCGTGGCGTCCTGGTATGGTTGGATTCAGCTGGTCGAGACGCATCGAACCATACCAGGGCGCAACGGATTCGACAATTTTGAACAAAGTTATAGCTCGGCGGTACATTGGGCTCGCGGTACATCGGGGTGTACCCTTTTAAATCTTTTATTTTTAATTTTAATCAAACGAGTAAATCATAAATAAGTGACAATGTAAAAAATCTTGGATTTTGAGGAAGGACAGGATATCATTACAATTTATTTGTCTTGTCCATGATAGACCCTAAAATGTTGAATTTCTCAACATTGCTTAAAAAGCCGTCTTCTCTGTATTAAAACACGGTATGTCTCCCAAAATGCACACCATTTACTAGGCGTTGTGCGAGTTGCGCCCCGAACGCTCGGGGGCTATGTCGGGTTAAGGGGTTTTAAATCTTTCCGGACTGGGTTCAGGCCGGTGATAATTGTAAAAACCGGGGATAAATGTAAATCTGCCTGTTGCCGGCAAAATCTAAGATTTTTTCTATGATGATTCAATTCATTCATATATTTAAAAGTTAAAATTTCAAGAAATAATATATTTAAATTTTAAATTATTTAAAATATTATTGATTGATTTTTTGCCTTTTTTAGTGGGGGGGGGGAGCTCGTCAAGCGCTTTAGATTTCTTAATAAAATGCAAGTGATTGGCGCGATAGGCATGTGTTTTTAAAGGGCAACCATCATTCATAGCGCCTTGTCACTCCCTTAATACAAATTTTTATAAACATGCTTTAGATTTTATTAAGTTTTGTTCTGTATTACAGTAAAGCAGTTGGTCCCGTTTCTCAATGCATCATTTTAAAGTAGATGTTATTATCAGAGTTGCAATTGTTGTATCATGAATGAAGGAAATAGTTGAATCGCATGCAGTGAGTGAATATAGAAAAAGCTCTCTCTATTTAAAAACAATTTTGCGATAAATTTATGACTTCATTAACGATCTCATTTTTAAGATTGCCCCTTTGAATTCCTAATGTTCCTAAAATTTTAAATTTCCTTCTAATCTCAATTAAGGAAATGATTGTTGAAGAAAATGCTCCGGAAATTTTTTTTCAGACGGAAAGTTCAAAAAAAGTTCAAAGAAATTCTATGACAGGAAGGGCATTCGCAGGGAGATTGGCGAGTGTCAAGCGTAGAGGCATGGGCGCACGCGTAGAGGCATGCGTAGAGGCATGGGTTTTTTTAAAGGCAATGCAAAGACCCGCATTTACAGCGCCCTGCCAATCGTTTATACAAATTTTTGCGATAAACTTTTCTAACTTGTGTGTTTAAATTTATTTAATTTGATTAATTTTTATCAAGTTTTATTATGTTTTATATGTTTATTCAACCTCTTAACAAATTTAAAACCTATATAAGATATCTACTTTCCTTGCGAAATAGTTTTCAATACAAAATGATAAGCTGTTTACTCAAGTTGGCATCTCCAGTTATGCGGAACCGATGATACCCCAAACTTAATGTTTCTATAATGTAGAGGGACCCTGATCCCGTACAGCGCAGAACCATTTGAGGTTCTTTTTGAGGTTCTTCAGTGAGATTCAGTGTCCTAGTCCGTCGTAATGAAATTCAAAAAGAAAATACAAGATTTTGTTGCATTGTAATGCAATATAGACCAAGTTCGGTCCTGATCCATATATCACGAAAATCTGGTTAAACGTTGCGCCTAAACACTTATGATTAATTGCTTTTTGCAAAGTTCAGAATTTAAAAAAATTATTTGAAAATGCGTGTATTCGGAATTGTTTTGATATTATTATTTGCGATGATTTTGAAGGAATTAGATTGTGTAAGAAAGAAAAAAACAAAAATGTTAGATGATTGTTATGAACGCGATGGATGTGCTTCTAACTCGGTGCCTCCAAGAGGCAACTTTATGGCATTAAGACCTCGTCAAGGTAAATATATTTACCAATTCTGGGGTATTTTACAATAAATAAAATTAAGCACATCAAAATGTCGAACATGCTCACCTAAACGTTGGTGGAGAGGTACACTTCTTTAAAAAAACATCGTACCGCCGCTAGTACATTCTACCAGTGCTGTGTTTTTATAAATTGAAAAACCTTGGCTCCAGCTCCGGTTCTGGGCATTTCAAATTCTTGGCTCCGGCTTCGGGATTTTCAAACTCTTAGCTCCGCCGGAGCCGACTCCGGAGCTAGCTCATGGAGCCATACACAGCACTACATATTACCTTCATCAAGCACTGATGAAATTGTGAACATTCAAATTTTTATCATAATATTCATTGTGTGATATGATGGAAAGCGTTCGTAGAATTCTAGCTTTAAATAAAATTTATCAGGCTCAAGCCCCTCAACAACCAAATGAGGGAGCTTCATCCTCAAGAGTCAACAATGGGTCACAACAACCGACCCATAAAGAGGCTAATACACATACACCAACTAAAAGAAGTGAACGAATCGCTGCTCGGCATGAAAGAACAGCTCACCAAGGGCATCATTGCGGAAGCTGTCAAACTAGTGAAGGTGAATATTATTTAAATTATGGTGCGTTTTAAACAAATTGAAAATCGTCTTATAGATCCTCAACATGCTGGTGGAACTTCAAAAATAACTCCACCTCTTATATCTGGTAAATATTAACTTAATAGAGATAGAGATAGGACTAATTAAAGCGTTGGTCACATAATCTCAAAGTTCTTTTAAACTATTTATTTGAAAATGATTTGTCGGGGACCGAGAAATTAAATTATATGATTAAACTCAAATAATTTTTTCACAAAAATTGGACGGAATCTTCAGCTTAAAATTAAATTATATTCAATTCTAATTTTTAACAGGTTATCTTGAAGATTTACCAGATAACGATCAAGACAACAAAGATTAAACTCTGTTAGAAGAAGACACGGTGTTTAGGGTTCTTATGATTTGTCGTGTGATTTCTATGGAGGACATAAGCATAATTCTGTCCCGCGGAACATAACGGGTGTCCGGAAAATTGGGCTCTGGAAAATTGGGCTCCAAGATTTTTCGGAAATTTGGGCTCCAACTTTTCGGAAAATTGGGCTCCAGCGGTAATTTGGGCTCTGCGTGAAAAAATCGGAATATTGGGCTCTAAAATTTTGGGCTCCGGAGGAATTTTGGGCTCTGAGGAAAAAAGTCAAATTATGCAAACCTACGGAGCGAAGTCGAGTTCTGGGTTCGGAACCTACGGCCAGTTGGTCTGGGTGAGTACTTGGCCCTATTCCTTTACAGTATACTCAAATTGGTTCATATTGGTTGGTCCGATTCAGTGGAATTTGATAAAGAAATCCTATTCCTTCCAATAACAGTTGGGCGTACACGCAAAATCTCCCGATTTCGAAGACTTATCTCTAATTTTTGCATAATTTGACTTTTTTCCTCAGAGCCCAAAATTCCTCCGGAGCCCAAAATTTTAGAGCCCAATATTCCGATTTTTTCACGCAGAGCCCAAATTACCGCTGGAGCCCAATTTTCCGAAAAGTTGGAGCCCAGATTTCCAAAAAATCTTGGAGCCCAATTTTCCAGAGCCCAATTTTCCGGACACCGAACATAACCTCCACTGTTTTTCATTTCTACTCAGTTATCAGTCTTGTTTCTGAATATTGTAGCCATATAAGTAGGCAAGATCGTGGAGAAATTTGAAATTTCATGTTTCTCACTACACAGCTGACAACTGAGTGATAAGTTAATAGATGTGGATCTGTCTTATGTAATCGTCAGTGGGGACAGAATTTTTTATGTCCCTGTCGTTCCTATATTAGGTATTTCGGGTGCCGGAAGATTGGGCCGACCTACCCACTAAGTATCAGCACAAAAATAGTTATTCCAGAGAATTTTATGATATTTTTCGAATAAATCCAAAATTTTATCCGACGCCACAATGCACCGCGCCTAGAATTTTAGAGCTCAATTTTCCGTTTTTCTCACTTAGAGCCCAAAATTCTGCTGGAGCCCAAATTTCCGAAAAATCTTGGAGCCCAATTTTCCACAGCCAAATTTTCCGGATATGTGTATTTCTGTCATTATTCCAACTTTCTCCAAGTTGAGATTTTCTTTCAAACTCTTTCCGAGGGCTTATTCATTAACATTAATCTAAATTTATTTTAAAGAGATTCAAAATCCTATAATTATTACTTTGTTTTTATAACTTTTTTTTTTCACTTTTTTATCGAAAATTTTTACTTTCTTTTATTATTCCAATTCTGAAATCGAGTAAAATGTTTTTAAAAAATTTTGAAAAAATTTTCATTGCATTTTTCGCGTAATAGACCGAGGAAGTTTTCAAATTAAAAATTAAATCTCTAATTATTAACAAGACTAACAAAATGTTTAGCAAAGCTAAAAATAACAGAATAGCTTTCCTATAACCTAAGGAAAAATATGCCTAAATATCTCGATGAGGTCGTAACTTGCTATAAGTTTAATAGAAATAAGGGCTTTTAAATTTTTTTATTAATTCTTTCGTTTGTACCCACCTTTTTTCCTTCCTGTATTAAAATCGGTTACTTGAACATATATAACTAGTCAAAGTTTAAATAATAATGTTTTGGGGTAATTTAAAAAATTTAAATTTTATAAAATTTAAATTTAATTTTAAAAATTTATTTTAAAAATTAATTTTAAAAAATTTAAATTAAAATCTAATTTTAAAAAATTTAAATTTTATAAAATTATTTAGAAATTTTATTTATTGCAAAATAATTTAATTTTTGCAGCTGCACAACAATGCCTCTTTGTTAATAAAAATAAAATTGATTTCTCTATCATAGGGTCGGTCGGAAATGGATTTCCGATTTTTGCTCGCTCTAAATAAAATATTAAACAATGCCTTGACATAATAGCCATAGAAATTTTGGTTGGGCTGCATTGCAGGCTCCTTCCTTAAAAAATTTTTTTCAATGGAAAGTCAATAATTTTGCATGTGATTTTTTGCCTGCCCACGTAATAGTGAAAGCTAGAGACCCGATTTCAGAGTCTTTAAATTCGAGCGAATTCCTTCTCGTTGCTCCATTAAATTTTTTTCCTTCCTGTATTGAAATTTTTTTTATTTTTTTTCCTTCCTGCTACTTTTCTTAAGATTTATAAAGAAAATCTGATTGTTTCCAAATTCCTTTCTCTCTCTTGTGTGAACAATAAATAAAATTAACTTTTAATATAGTAAAGAAGAGCTGGTCTATAGCTATTTCTCTCCTTCAGCTTAAAAAATGTAATTCGGCGGCTAGAGCGAAAAGCATCTTCAGTAGATATATCTATATTTTTAGCCTAAAACCTAACCCTATTTATTAATGTTCTCTTTTGTATAAAAAAGCTATTTGTGATAATAGGAAATAAAATTTTATTTTTGTTCGTGTTCCGCAAATGTTCCGTAAATGATCCTTGACTGTATTTTATACATTCGCCAAATATCCAACAAAATTTTTGGAAATTTCAAGATACTGAAAATATTTCAAAATGCGTGTATTCGATGTTGTTTTGATATTATTATTTGTAATGTTTTGGAAGGAAATAGATTCTGCAACAAGAAGCGGAAGAAATTTTCATCCTCAAGTGCCTCAACAACCAACTGAGGAAGCTTTCCAAGCATCAACCTCGAGAGGAACTGGGGGAACTACGCAAACTAGACAACGTGTACATCTTTCAGAAGAAAGAGCTCCTCGAGAGTATTTGACAAATAGGCCAAGAACACGGTCACAGACCTTAAGCGGAGGGGTATACTATTAAATTTTTTAAATAAAAGAGAAATTTTCTTCAGCAACATTATTCTTAATTATAAAATTTAGGCGTCACAATCATCTGATCAACAATTCTCTCCTCACCCATCGACTATAAGTGGAAATGAGGGAACTGTACAGACAACTAGACCAAGAAACCGTGGACAGCCTTCTGAGGAAGCTGAAATTCAACGAGAGTATATACCAAATAGACCAAGAACACGTTCTCAAACCTTAAAAGGAGGGGTATATTAAATTTTTTAATCAAATTTTCAGGGCTAAGGATTAAATTTTAATATAAAAATTCAGACTTCGCACACGTCTGCTCCGCAACCTACCCAGATAGAAATAAATAATCCTCAAGCAAATCAAGAGAATGTAGAACATGATCAGGTCATTCAAACTTTGCCCGGAGAGGTAATTTTATAATAACTTTTTAAATATTTAACTTTTTTCAATTTTTATTCGAAATTTTTTCTTCAGTAATTTTCGGAAATAAAAATCGAATTTGAATAATAATGTCTGATAGTGTAAATTAAATTTCAAAAAAATATTCTATATTATCAATCATATTTATGAGATCATTTGTTAAATCAAAAATTTTAACTCATTCTTAAATAATTGCATAATACATACCAGTAACTAGCCTAACTTTGAGTGGTTCAGTCTTAATTGGCATAGTTCCCGAAAAAAATCTCAAGGAATTCCAAGTAAAATTTGAAAACTAAGAAAAAAAATTTCTGGAAGATTAATTGAATTGAATTTGGACTAAAATTGAATTTTGATATCGAAATATATTAATTAAAATATTTTATTAGTTAAATATTAATCTGACTGAACCTCGTCAACAAAATGTAGGCCATGGTCATGGCCGTCCATCGGGTTCAGGAAGAAAAACTAAGTCAAAGAAGAAGAACGCCACTCCTCGACTTATCTCTGGTAAATATTAGGATTTCACCGGAACCGAAATTTTGACCGGAACCGGATCCAATTTGAGTTCCGGTTCCCGGAACCGGAACTTTTTAAGTTCCGGCCCGATATCGGAACTTCCGGTGAAACACTAGTAAATATACAACACAATAACTTTAGTTCTAGTGAAAGTTTAGAAATACTTTCACAAATGAGAAGAAATCTGAGTACCGTAACCTCTCTTACCCTTTTTAGCATAGCCATTGTATAACTAATTCCTATACAGTTCTTAAATGCATTAAGAATAATACTCTAAAATGATACTGAGGTCAGCATCCCTCTAGCTGTGGTATAACTAATGCATAAGCAGCCTTTAATGCTTTCATATAAATCCTCCTTAAATTATTAAATGTTTGACTATTTAAAAAGCTGTTTTATGAATAGACTATTTGACATCTATTCTCTGAAAAATTTTTAAAGACTAAATGTTTTCTGAACCAAAAATCGTGCTAAATATGATCATGAACGAATTTTCTTGTAATAATCAATGTTTAAACCCAATAGTTGAAATTTTAAAAATTCCGGGAAGTTTTTATGCACCTTGTATATTAGTCATTTAAAGATGATATTTTTATATGTTTATAGGCCGAACGAATCATTTATTCAATTTAAAATTAAATTTAATTCAAGACTAATTATTAAAAGGTTATCTAGCACCTCCAGATGATGATGATGAAAACAAGAATAGATTCGTTAAGATAAGAGAATGACCATAAGCATTGTAACGATTATTCGAGTGATTACATTTATTTTGCTCAAATGGTTGTTAATTCTTGAGCAAACTCTTTTCTGTTTTTCTTTTTTTTATTTTCCATTTACCCTTGAAAAATGGTAATGATAAGACAAAATAGTTGACATTTATATCTGATCAATGTTTCAAATTCCATATTTTTGGGTAAGGAACCTGGCCAAAGTTAAACTTAAGTCTGGTCTCCTTCACAGATAACTTGGCAAATAATTTAAAAAAACTTTTTACAAGGAAGAATATTAACGTTAATTTTGACAAGAAATCCAAAGTTTGTATCATTATCACTCTGTCGGGAAACTTATTTTTTGATTAAAATTTTTCTCTTTTCTTTTATTTTCAAAGTTTTTCATTGATTGAGTAAAATTTCGTTCATTAATTTTTATTTATTTAATAGAATATTCATAGAAAACCGACAAAGACAGACTAACATAAATTTCGACCATAAGTTTTGAGTAGGGCATCGGTTTTGAGTAGGGCATCGGTTTTGAGTAGGGCATAAGTTTTGAGTAGGGCACCAAACCTTTTATGTTTTAACTTTAGATAGTTTTAAAAAGATTAAAAAAGTAATTATCAAAGAAAAAATCTTGGATCTTGAGAAATGGTTTTACAATTAAATTTATTCTATGAGGGACTCACTGAGTCACTCAAAGTCAAAAAAACATCAATTGTCTTGAAAATTTAAATAAATTATTTAGTAATATGTGTATACATATGTTGGGAATACTACCATTCCGTCCAAATAATATAACAGTATTTTAGAATCTGGGTGGACGGAATGGAGCGGAATGGAGATGTATTATACACCACTTTTGTTTTTACATTTAAATCTACTTTCCATAATTAGTTATAACTAATTCCTAACAAATTGTTCCAAATTTTCCGGTAAATCAGAGCTGATAATATAATCACCACAATTCTGTCCATTATAATTTTCCAAAATTCTCATATTATCCTCCAACTTGTAAAAATTATTAAATCTACTGTATGTCAGAATAAAACTATTCAAAGCTGATTTTAAATAATCCCATTGATTTTGTATGACTTGTTGTTGATTTGTGCTTTTTACTGGTTTTTTGGGTTTCTAAAGATTAAAAAATTCTTTAGATTAAGAGAGCTTCTACACATAATTTCCCAAACTCTAAAATAATATAAAAAAGTATTTCCGGCTGATATAAAAGGTAACGGTTATAAGACTTTAGTGGGAACTTTATTTCATAAGGAACCCGATGATTGGAGGAGAAGAAACCCGATAATTGGAGGAAATAACATTTTCAAATTTATTGGAATATGTGAAATAGATAAGACGGTTGTTGTCCGTCGAAAGCATGGCGAGGTAGTGGGCCTTCAAAAACTAATGTCTGGTTGTTTGGGGGCGTAGAAAGAAACTCAAAGCATGAAAATTACTTTTTGACTGTTATAGAGGGTAAGAGGAGTGCCGAGAACCTTATTCTTTTAATTCAACAAACAACCATCTTTTCCGATATTTGGAATGCCTTCAACTCAATTCCTTGACTACAGAAGGATAACCCATATACAATCAAAAAAATAAAAAAAAACTTCTCAGACATACCTCATATATAGTTTCCATAGTAGCATTTTTAAAAAATTCTTCCCCTACATTTTTGATAAATTTAACAAAACAGTATAATTTGAAATAGGGTTCCAATTGGTCATATTCTATTATTCTAGAATCATTTGGATTCATATAAATTAAAACATCACGTTGTAATTCCTTAGCTTTGCTATATTTTGTTAATATTAGATCCTTCAATGTTAAAGTTGCTTGCTCGGCGTTTAAAGCAATTTGAATGTATTTTCGAAAGTTGTTGTAATGTTTCTAGGAAAATTAAAATGATTTGAAGTTTGCTCCTTATATACATTAGTGTTAAAGTAGGTTTAAACAATAGACCTAATCATGGACATGGATATGGACATGGATCGCCGTAAATATCCTGATACGGATAACAAAAATAGTATCCTTGAACAGGTCTGGGTTTAATAGTTATATGGTAGAAATTAGATTTCACTCTAATCCTTGTGGCATAACAAATGAGAACATTATTAAAGAAAGGATCAGTTTTTTCCAATGTCTTAACGAAGAAAAAAATGTGAAAAAATCACTGAAGCGACCCTGCCCGCGAAGTTACCACTGTCTCTCCATTATTTTATCACATCTATCAGTGCTCTTTCTTCCATTTGAACCTCATTGTCTGACACTAGTCAGACAAGGCTTTTTTCTTTTCAATATAAATCCGGCCTCTAATTATTACATTAAGTATTTTCTGGATTAATTATTAAAAGGAAAAAGTACAATAAAAACCTACATAAGCTAGATTACTCAGATTATTTGATTCAATCACAGTTTCTTTTATAGAGTTAATCATAGTCTTATATCCATTTCGGACTCCCTCAAAAGCAGGACTCAGTTGCTCAAATTTATCTGCATTTCCGCCACAAAATATTTGAAATTTTACATTTCCAACAATTTTTTGAAGTTGTTGTCTTATGTGATAATCAGATGGGTGGAGATTTAGAATAATTGCTTCATTTTGGTGGAAATTTAACATTGTTGCATTTTCGCTCATAAAACTTTGTGAAATAAAATTAATAAACCTCGCTGACTTAATCAGAAGCGAGGAAAGTCCCACGGCATAACTATCAGAATAAATCGAACCTCGAACCCCCCCCCCCTCCCGCTTCCGTCCAACTTCGATGGAAGATTCGATCCCCTCTTCAATCCTCCTTCCATCCAATTCCCCCTCCATCCAATGTCGACTTTTCATTACGGAAAGATGGCATGATTCGACCCCCACTTTAATTTAAGCTCAAGCAGTGTCATCATAAAGAGATCGAAGCCGCCCCCTCTCCAAATAAAAATCCAAACCCGTTCAAAATTCTGATTTTGTCTTTTGAATAATATTCATTTTTAAGCATAACAGGGCGCATTCTGTCAATAGACTGTATCAATTTGTTAGGATTATTTATATCAGTAATGTTAATGTTAATATATTCAACAATTTCATTCAATTTAGAATTTTCCCAGTTAATCTTTTCAAACTGATTAGAACTTTCTGAAGTCGTTACAGCCTCTAACTTCCCTTTCCCTTTTGTTGTTGTGGATGAATAATAGGAAGAAGACAAATGAGAAGAATTTTCAGTATCAGATGATTCAGTATCTGATAAATTATTTATTTATTTCGATCGTATTTACTGGGTATTCACGTATTTCTATGTGAACAGGGGTCTCAACATTACCTGTTTCAGTATCGCTAGCTCCATCAGAATCGCTGATTGTTGTTGAGCCCCAGTCATCACTAGTTTCACCATAACTCATTGATGTATTTGGATAGTATGCTTGTGTATTAGAGGTTAATTGATAATTTTGTTGACTATCATTTCCACTATCCGTGTATTCTTGCTCATGTTCAATATTTACATATTCAGTATAATTTGGTCTAGACGTTGTATTGTTAGAGCCAGATCTGCATGAAAAAAACATTCGGTTATCCGCAATTTACCATGGAATTGTCGGTACTTTAGATAATCCTACGCTCTCCCTATATGAATCTCAGATTAATTTTCCTCTCAAACAAAAAAGCTTATAATGGTCAGGGAAACGGGGGGAAACGGGGCGACTTCCAAACTATTACCATTTTCCCCCTTTTGGTAATTTGTAAAGGGTCTCCTTGGTTTAAAGGGTCTCCCTGGTTAACTAGTCCATAAACCTCTTAATATAGGTATTTATTTACATGATTATATTTCTTAAAATTTTTGGCCTTTTAACGTTGCGCTTTGAGGCCATTCTTGGCCGATTTTGGCGTTATGGTGTTTGGCGTGTTTTAAAAATTTGAAAAATTGGCGCACTCCCTGTATGAATAATTGGAAAAAAACGTTTGTAATTATGGTATCAGATAATTAGCTATTTATTATAAACATATTTGAATGAATCATTTTCGCGCTTACGCAACAATTTAAAATTTTGAATTCCCAGAAAAAATTAAAACCCCCCACCTCTTTTTAGTTTTTCCGAAGCAAAGTCCAGCATCTACAAGGTTTGGTTTACACAGAAAAATAAATAGACTAGTCGTTAGAAGTGAATATAAAAATAATTGAATAATTCCCATGTTTTTCGAATACATTTTTGGAGGTTTTAAATAATTTGTTTAATTATATTTAATTAAACAAGGCAAAACTGCTATAATTAAATAAAAATTTTTAATGAAGAAATCGAAAATCTATATTAAAAATTCAATAATAGTGAAGGGGAGGGGGGGGGGGAGAAATAGACAGAGAAAACAAAAGTGTTGGCAAATATAAAATTGCCATGGGTAAGAGATAGTCAAAAAGACAAAATGTCCAAAAGGGTAAAAATTTATGAATAGCCAACCCCCAAAGATGGCAAGCTTCAAAGCGCAACAGCTAGAGACTTTTAAAATTATTTTATTGGCTGTCTATTAAAGATAGATTTGGAAATCTGCCAAAAAAACTGCAGCGCTTCAAGGTGTATGATTGAGCTGTCCAGACAGACTTAAAGCCAAGTAAACAAAGTTAGACAAATTTTATTTTGAAATAAAAATATATGTTTAAAAATTAGAAAACAAGTAAACATTAGTCTAAAAATACAAAATATGCACTTTGCGAGACATCAAAGATTGTTAGATTGATCAGAGATAAGTTGATAAAATCAGACGATTGTGTAAGCTACTTCCTTTTTAAATAAACTCGAATCTTTAAGCGTGAGCCGGGTAATATTTTTTAAATGAACTCGAATCTTTAATCTCATGCTATCCTTTTTCTGAACTTATTTTTGATAATAATGTCATTGTTCAACTTGTTTAATGCTAGAACTCAGTTCCGGAACCTATTTTAGAATTGTTCCCGGGCCGTCATTCCTATTTTAATAAATCTTTTTGATACTTTTTCTAAAGGAATTTTAATCAAATCAACCCGGGCAACCCGGTTACTACTTTTTTAAAAATTTTTAGAAAAATATAAAATAATCTGTCTGTATTCTCTCCATTATAATTTTCTTCTTTAAAACTTGGAAAAACTTTTTCTAGTTTATTAAACTGAGCAAAACTTTTAAATATTACTTTAGTTTTGCCTAAATCAAATTTCAGCTCTCCAAAATGTTGAGAAATACTTTCCCAACAATTATTTAAAGATAAAAGAAATTAATTTTAAACGAATAATAAACTTTTATTTAAAATTAAAATTTTAAACTTTAAATTTAAAAGACAGAGAATTGGACTTTACAATTAACTTTACAATTGACTTTACAATTGACTTTACATTAACTTTACAATCTAGAAAGAGCTCTGTGATAATCTAAAAACTTTGATTGGTACTTTATTAATATCCCACCCCCCACCCCTATTTGAGTCTCAGATTAATTTTCCTTTTTTACTGACAATTATTCTTTCCCTCACGAATTTTAAGTAAAAGGCAAGTTAGAAAGCCTTCTTTTTAATTTTGCCCCTTTTAACTTGCCTTTTACTTAAAATTTATGAGTGAAAGAATGATTGACAGTAAAAAAAGGAAAATTAATCTGAGACTCAAATGGGGGTGGGGGGTGGGATATTAATAAAGTACCCTTTGATTATTTCCCTGAATTCCTTAGTTTATATAGGGGAGAAATTGGGAGGATCACATAGAAAAAAATAGAAATTTTACAAAAAAGTACATGATGAATTTGAAAGAAGTGGGCGTTTTTATGAATAAGCATGACTAAAGTAGAAATTTAAAATAAAAATATTTTCAACAAAAAAGAAACGGACAAAAGTGCCAGAAAATATAATAAAAACATCGGGAAAGTTTGCCAGGCTCCTCAAAAATAAAATAAATAGCGATCCAATTTATAATACATATTTATCTACTTCACGAATAAATACATAGGTACGATAATCAACATAAGAGCAAATAAGCAACCACAAATCGTTTCTAGCTAGGATATAATACATAAGTATGCATAACTACAACTGATTAAATTTAAAGTGAAAAGGATTTACATATGTGAGTTAAAAAAGAAGTACAAAGTGTTACATGGGAAAATGTAGTTGTAATATAGAAAGTATGAATAATAATTAGTTAATAATGTAAAGCATATAGCTATTTAATTCCTAAGGCTGTGCTGTAGGCGAAGTGGTATAATGGATTACACATCGTCCGGTCTACTGAAGATGCTGGTTCGCTCCCAGCCGCCGAAAACCCCTTTCACAAGCTGAAGGAGAGAAATAGCTATAGCCCAGCTGCTTTACTATAATAAATAATTAAACGATGTGGATATGCTTCGCCTTACTCTAAAATAAGTTATCAATTTCCATGATATGTATCCAACTCAGAACATTATTGAGAAACAACTATAAAATGTATGTTTAGGAAAAGGAAAAATAATAAGGGTGTGCGTTTTGCGATAGAAAATAACATTAAAATGAAAGGGAAACAAAATCTTGTGATACTTTTCAGTTTTGTTTCCATATTATCTTTTCTGCCGCAAAACGTTCCAAGGTTTATACAACTATTCTACATCACTTCCACTCCTTTTTCTTCCTTCCGTTTTTGTTAGTCTTGTAAAATTTCCCTATACTTTTTTTAATTCTCTTAATTTTCTTCTTCACTGGACTCTTCTATTTCTTCATAATCATAAAATTTTCCTTGATTAGATATTAATTTTATAAATCTTTCAAGTATATCTCGAATATCTTCACGTAAAGTATAACCAGTTGTTCTTACATTTTTATCATTAATTATATTAATTATTTCGTCATAGTTTTCTCGAACATACTTTATCTCCATTTGTTCTGGAGTTAATTCTTTTGGTTTTTCCCCTTCTTTCTTCTCTTCCTCGATCATTTTTTTGTTTTCGAGCATAAAACTTTAATATTAAAGATTAATTTTGAAAGTAATCATGTGAGGTTAATTTATAGCTCGACATCTTGTACTATACCGTAAAAAACGATACAGAAAATAATTGGTTAATTAAAAATTTCTGGCTCAAGCAGATGGTCCTTTTACACTATTTTTAGAGGATTATCCCTATTTTGGTTTTTACTCCCTATTTTCAACTATTTTCTACATTTGCCCTATTTTCCCTATTTTTACCATTTTGTACTATTTTTGAAATTCTTGGCAATTTGTAAATAAAATGCAGAAAATGGAGGATTGCTAGCTAATTCTTAATTAGTGCCATAAATTTGACCGATTCTTCCCTATTTTTGAGGAAATGTTCCCTATTTTGGTTCTTTGGAAAGGGCCACCCTGGGTTCAAGAATAAATTTTTTTAATATGTACGTATATTACTAGTTTAATAAGTGAATAAGATGCGTATAGTCTTCAGCAGAGACTATAGTATAGCATATCTCTTCAATAAATTGTTTTAATCCTTCAGGCTCCAAAATATCTTTAAGGAAAATTTCTGCGCCTTTTGGTACATTATGTTTTTCATACATATGATCAATTAGTGTTTTTAGTGAATGAATAGTGCCCTCAAAATATATTTCCAAGTTTGAATTAGTTCTCCCATGGTTGTAATATATGCATCCTTCGTGTATTGTGGCTAGTTTCTTTCCTTTTTGATGTCTTTCTGAATATTTTTTGGAAGATGTCTTTGAACTTGAAGGTTTGAGGAAATGACTATTTGATGGTGAAGGATTGGAAGTCTCGGGAACATTGAAATTCTGAAATAATTAAATATGAAAATGTACAGAATGAATATAAGGTTGACAGTTAGTTGGAAATCTTCGGATATCCGGTATCCGAACCGAAAATTTCGGATACCCGGTGCTGCATTCGCTTAATCAAATAAACAATTTGCATTTTCACATGCAAATATAAAGTGACCTATTTCTAATTATAAAGGTCTCCCGACATTTTCATCCAATTCTTGACTCTTATCTTATCTTTGTTATTCACTTTCTGTTTATATCTCGACCCTTAAATTGTCTCTATAAATACCCCAGCCTTTTCCTCATTATGAGGAGATTTGGCCTAACCAAGTCTCTCCTTTATTGTTGTACCCATATTTATATGTATGGAGAATAAAGTGAATGAACAAATAAATATTTAAATAATGTAATTCAGTCTAATACAAGTCCCCAGAATAGTAGAACCCGAGTTAAGCTATATATATATCCAAATATAGCACCCGGCCTTTTTTCGGATCCGGATATCCGGATCCGCCAACCTTAATAAGCAACCTTCACCAAATCAACCTATTATCGGGTTGAAGGCACAGTCGGTTGTGCTTCAATCTCATTCCATGACGGTTCCATCAACCCTCCCCCCTGTCTTTTTTAAAGAGGAAAAAATAAGAGCATCTTTTAAGGCTCTTCAAAAGAGTTAAAATAACCTGTACACTTCGTATTTCTCCAACTAGATCACCCGATACATGTTCGTCGATTGGCTTAGAAATTTCTGCCTTGCTTTGAGAAATATGAAAAGTCTCTTTGTTTTTGTTTATATCAACTAGATCATTATTTCCAATTTCAATTCCACGGGTTTTTGATTTTTGGGGTTTTAGCCTAAAACTGAAAAATAAAGACTCGAATAAATAATATATATTAACCTCCAGGCGGAATTAAAAAATTAAATAAAAAAAAATTTTTAAACCTCCAGGCGGAGGTTTAATATATATTAAAAGGAAAAAAATGATACACAGAATGTTAAAACACACAAACTTAAAATTTCCGCCTGTGGCACTGATAATCGAAACTTTTGGCGCCTTTGTCGCCAAAATCGTAGTATTTATCCTTGAGTTTTATTTATTAAATTAACTATAATTACTTCAAAACTAAAGGTATTCAACTATAAGGCACGAAAAATAAAACAAAAGTTTGCCCTAAGTTGCTAAACAATTGTCCTAAGTCATGTTAATTTTTGGTCTTAAGGCTTTGGGTCTATTCTTGGTCTCGAGTCTCTGTCTCGAGTCTTGGACTCGAGTCTTTGTCTCGAGTCTTTGTCTCGAGTCTTGGTCTCAAGTCTTGGAAAAAATTTTTCCTTCTTGGATATCTCTAGTGACCGCAATCAAAAGAATTTGCTGGGAAAAATAACCGAAAAGAACCACAAAATTATATTTTACCATTTAAAAAATTTATTCCCAACAGCATCCGTAGTAGTTAAAAAAATCATTAAATAAAATGTTGAAAATAATAATAAACGAATAAAAATTTTATTTTTGTTTGTACACATTTTACAATAACAAATTTTGTTGTTTTTGTACAATTTAGTTGTTTTAAAGCATTAAATATTAACCAAAAATGGTCTTGTATTGAATGAGGGCCTTTGAAGTTTAAAGCAGATCTGGTCATGGATACGGATATGGATACAGATAATACCAAAGTGCTTGCGGACATCCGCCTGTATCCGCCGTAAATATCCAGATATGGATACCAAAATCAGTATCTTTGACCAGGTCTGGTTTAAAAATTTTTTCCTCTATTTTCTTTGATTTTTGCCGTAAAGAAATCTGGGCGTTAAGCAAAAATTCAAAGGCAAAATACTTTTTTAAATAAAATTTGACAAAAAAAATTTTTTTAGAGAAATCGAATAGCTAGGCAATGAAAATATATTTCTCTATGTTAAATGGAGAGTCGACAGGCCTTGCCAGTCAAAAATGCCCTCTATAATAAGGCAAAGCACTCACCAAAAATTGATTTAGAGGGCATGCCACCGAGGTAATGCGGGCATTATCGCGCTGACTTTTCCTTATGATTTGCTATATTTTGAATAAAACTTTAGTGTTTTCAAAGAGAAAACAACAAAAAAATTTGACATGCATCCTTTGAGCCAATGTTGACTATGCCCCTCAAAGGATGAAAAAAGGCCAAGTCACTATAAAAGCTTTTGAAACACCGACATTCGCCAAATTTAAATAATTTCAAACCGCTAAATTAATTATTGGCGTTGTGTTTTAAAAAATATAATTTAGTATCGTAGTACGATACTGTACAAAATTCCAGGCATTAAGAGAGACTTTCAAGAATAGTTTTTGCGGAGCTATGTTCTGCTTACTCTTCTGATTATCAAATATTATTCTTTAAGATATTTTATAACCATCGTTTAATTGTTTTGTTATTGTTTTTATAATTTTTTGTGTTAAGCGTTTTATTATTTTAAATGGCTAGACTACCTCTTTATGAGGAAAAAATTTTAATTAATTAATGTGAAATCAATTCATATGATAATCACAAGAACTATTAATGCATTATTATTGACTGATTTAAAGGTTAAGAGGGCTTTGGATAGCAAAAACTCGTAAAAACTTATTGTTTTGTTTTAAAAATTTTAATTTTAGAATTGATGCACTCCTGCCTTTTCGATTATTTATCTGGATTTCAACGGCTTACTGAATGACTAATAATTTTGCTTATTATTGCAGAATTTAACACTACGATTCAAATAAAAATTTCTAGATTGAGCTAACTGGTGTGTACATCACCCATTTAAGTCTCTTTTTAAGTTAAAAATTTATTAGTTAAGATTAACAATGCAAAAAAAGTTCCTGCCGCTGTTCAAACGAATATGACAGCCGAATTGAAAATTTGCTTTACTCACATTTGAATATTCAAAATTATTCCCGATCGACAAGGACATTTTGGCAACTCCTTTCACCATAAAATTATTGGAAAACAAATTTTGAGAACAGAATATAAATTATTTTTTGTTTATTATGATCTAGGTTGTCATAATAAAACATGCTATAGCCCGGGCATGGGGTTGTATATTCCTTATTGTTTTTCAGAAATATTTTTTCCTTTATTCGATCACTGGCCAGAGTTTTGGACAGCAATTCAATTCCAAATACATTTAAAAAAATTTTCCGCGAATATAGCAACTGAAACCCTCCTTCCGAATACAACCGCTATGAGAGGAAAATGGCCATGCAAACCTCGCTGACTTCCACACAGCGGTTTCTCTTACGCACCTCATCGCGTGCTATCAACATAGTCCATTTCTCCTTCTTCCATTCGAAGGGTACTTGTATCAGTTCACTCGGCTCTAAGGCCGCAGCATAATAACATAATACAACGTCCTAGACCACTAGAAACGTTTTATGTATCTCTCTCTAAAGCGGGAAACGGCGGCCAGTCGATTCGCCATAACTGCAGCATTTTCTTCTTTTTATATATTAAGTAGACTATTTCTTTTATAAATTTTCTATGAGGAGTAGAAAAGGAAAGAGAAAAAGAATGAAAAAATGTTTCTATTTTCTTCTTTTTTTTTAATAGAAAAGGAGTATAAAATGTATGTCTCTCACATTATACACTGCAAATTTTTTGGTGTTACTCTTACTTCCAATAGACATATTGAGTCAAAATTATTACAGATAATTTTCATTATTAATGTTTCTAATTTAAATAATATACAGGGAAATTTATAAAATTAAAGAAGAGAGAAAGTTTGACCATTATGTACATAAACTTTTCATCTGGAATTTTGTGAGAAATGAAAAAATGAGAAAAAAGGGGACACCATCTTAACTTTTACTGATACAAAAATAAAGTTTTTCATTTTAATTTGATAAAGATAAACAAAATATAAGAACAATAGAAAGCTATATTTAGTTACTAAACAAACAGATTTTTTAAAAATTAAATTTTTGAATGCTTTCTTCAATATTTCAATTTTACATGGTCTCTTCCTTCACTTTTCCTTCCCTCCTCCTCACTTTTTAGTTCATCATATTTTTGCATGGCATCGGCATAGGTGGCGAATCAGGCGTAATTTTGAAGTCACCCCCATTAATTTTGATTAGAGTTACGTAGGTAGCACGGTCATACTTCTCAATTTCAATCTCGCACTTGTTCCCAGAGAAGATTTGAGCTTCCCCAAAGTCAACCTCAATTTTAGCCTTTGAAGTTACAAAGACTAATTGACCGGCATGGGACTGTCCATCGACTTGACATGTTCCAGGGTTGTTGAGGGAAGCACTACATTCTTTGCCTTCAATTTTGAGGGTTACTTTGTCTAGACCTTGAATAGACTTTTTAAGGATTAAATGCTTTCCTCCGGGAGTATTTTCCTTCCATTCAATTTTTCTGGCGGTTTCTGGCATGTGCTCAATTTTGCCCTTGTAAGTCTCACAAGCAGAAGAGGGTGGAGAAGATCCGCTCGGAATGCCTGTATTCACTCCCTCGGTAATTCCCAAAAGGGAAATGATTAGAAGGGTAGAAGTAAAGAGGATGGCCATTTTTGGGTATTTTTTGGGCTGCTTTTAGGGGGTTTTTTGAGTTTTTTAGTGGTTAAGGAGATTGTTTGATGGTTGGATAGTTAATTAATTGGTGTTTATATATTAATGGATTTTAGGGAGGTTTGAAAGGTTTTTTTAACTAGATTACGTTATGATTTCATCATATCACCTCTGAGAAAATTTTTAGCTTCCCAACATCCTCTCTTCCTCTTAATTTCTTTAAAAATTAAGAGGAAAGTGCTTAATTTCCCAACTATTTCTAAAATTCTTATTGCACTTTAATAAATAAATAACAAGTTTTATTAAATAATAAATTTCTTTATATGATGTAAATTTTCAAATTTGGGGAGCTTCCGTTAAATTATTATTTTTAGAGGAGCATGTAAGACTTAAAAGGGCAGATAGGGAAATAGAGAGAATGAATTCCGCAACAAAGTGCATTACAAAACATCTCTTAGAGGTGATATGATGAAAATCTGACGAAATATTCAGTCAAAACCTTTCAAACCCCCAAAATCCATTAATATATAAACACCAATTAATTAGCTATCCAACCATCAAACAATCTCCTCAACAACTAAAAAAACTCAAAAAACACCCCAAAACCAAACTAAAAAATCAAAAATGTCCATCTTCCTCACTTCTGCTCTTCTAATCATTTCATTAATCGCTATGACCGAGGGAGCAGGCGATCGAAGCGCTTCAACCTCTACTGGTTGTACAACCTATTTTGGAATGCTAGATCATGCGGATACCAAGGAAAATAACAAAAGAAAAACTTTCAAACCCAACGATAAAACCATATCCAACACTTTGCAAGTGATTGGTGGGACAAAGTTCAGCAATACCTCGGTGGCGTTGGTTGTCGGTGATGAGGTGTTATGTATGGCTAAGACAGGAGGTTCAGGCGATTGCGGAATGCGCTACGATGCGTTGACTGGATCAATGAAATTTATCATTTCTGATAATATTATTGTTGAGGTGGGTGTGGGTATATATACATGGGTTTTTATACATAGTATACCTAAATGAGCGTTTCTTGGATATGGAAATGCCGATGTCGCTAACATACCATCCAAAGTGTTCATGTTACCCCGGAGGTAAGTGGTGGCCCACAAAACGGCATATTACAACCCCAATGTCTACATATAGGATTTTGACATTCTTTGATATACCGTTGAATATTAATATTTAAGGTTTAATATTTAAGGTTCCATTTGAAGACGTTTTCTTCTTCACCGATTGAAGCAAAATAATAGGATTGACCTAAATGAGCGTTTCTTGGATATACATTTAACAAGAGCCGTCTCTAATTTTCTAAGGGCTCCCAATGTTTGCCCCTCCTTCACCTCCTCCCTCCCTCCCCTCCCCCTCTATGCTACTACCAATGAATGATTAAGTTAAAAATCGTATATAAAATGGAGACATTTTAAGGTTCCATTTGAAGGCGTTTTTTTCTTCACCGACAACAAGTGTGTCATCCAGCTTGTAGGCTACGATATTAAAACTAATATAACTCTTCTCAAAATTAATGATGTCGACTTCAAAATTGTCCCTACTGATAAGAAAATTTCCCCGAAGGCTTGTACTATGAAAATGTGAGGGAAAAAAGTAAAGAAAATGTGTAAATATGGAAGGATAAAAACTAAACAAAAAAGAATGTGAAGTAAGAAATAAATAAAGAAATTCGAGTAGATTAAAAAAACGTTAAGCTTCACAATATCTGTCTTCTTTTGTTTATATTTTTCGAATAAATTGCATTAATTGTTAATTATAAGAGGTTTTAGCCGACAAAAAGTCAAAGCTCAATTATGCATATTAGTTTTTTGTGAAGTTTACCTCAAGAAAAGTTTCGAGATTTTTTCCGATTAATTTAGCTTGAGGTCTATTTTGAAGGTCAGGTTCTTCACTAACCCGCATAAATGTTTGGAATATCTTCAACAATCACTCGTTTGGGAATGGAAGAATATCTCACCAAGGGTGTTGTAAACTTTTGCCTAAAATAATTCCTCACGCCTCCTCCTCTGTATCTAAGGACTGGGATTAAGAAAATACTTAATATTATTTGTTCCTTAATTAGTTCCCTATCATATAAGCTTTATTTGAACTCATTATTTTTTATTTGAGCAAAGTTAAGTCATAAATACTGTGTCCCATTACATTGTTGTCACCCTTTATTTAACAGATTTCATTAAAAAATTAAATTATGTAGCTAAAAAACATAGCGAACACAGCCAGACTCCAACTGAATGCAACCGCTAGCAGAGCGTTCGTAGACTGCAATTGCTTGACCCCGCAGGGTTCGTCGGACTCTTGCCGTGGTGTTTTAAATATTTTCTCGATTGGATTGCTTGTTTACTTACGTTAAGAGTATGCACAATTTCAGTGCCATAGACTCTACTCTACTAGCGGGAAACAGCGCCAGCTGGTTCGCTTTCTATATTTTTTAATGACAAGCTATATAAATGATAGTTTTTCTTTTTAATATTATTATATGAGGAGCAGCGTAGAAAAGAGAAAGAAAATGTAAACAACAAGGATTATAGACATTTTAAAATAAATATGTAGAGATAAGGGGCATTTGAGTCTAATTATTTTAATAAGTAACTCTTTACTAGATATTTGAAGAGTTATGTGACACGTTAATTTCTTAATATTTCTCTTATACAGTGGTAGAAAATAGCGTGTTGGTGAAAACGGCAGTGGTGAATTGGGCAGTGAGTAATCTGGGCAGTGAGTGATTTGGGCAGTAAACGTTTTTCAAAAAATAATTTTACACGCAAAAACAAGTTGAGTAACGTTAGAAGAATAATTTTTTGTGAGTTGGACAGTAACTTAGAATTTTTAAATTATTTACACAAAAATTCAAAGAACCGTACCCCTATTTCATTTTGATAACGTTGTAGGTACAACATTACCTTTTGTTGAAATCGTCTTGGTCTCAATTTTGACGTTTCCCTAAGTGATAAGTAGATTTAGGGTATGAAAAATTGAGAAATAATTCCTTTTTAAGTTTTTAGGTCTCAAGATAGGTCCAAAATATCTGAAAAAGGTCAAAATAGTTTTGGAAAAATATGTTCCTAAATGGTAATATCAAGAAATAAGGACGGATCAGGTGGATATCAAAGGATTTGAAGGGATATCAGATTGAATGAATATCTAAAGGTCTATTTAAATAATAATATATGAAATAAAATTTATCAAAAATATTAAAGTTATATATTATTTGAAGAATTGTTTTTTTTTTAAATTTTGAATGCTTTCTTCAATTTTAAAAATATTTTTCATTTCCTTCCCTCTCACATTCATTCATTCATCATTTTTCCATATAATTTTTCGCTCCACAAGCCTTTACAATTTGCTTATTTGTCGGCTCAATCATCAGCTTTACTTTATTCATAAGAAGAGTTAATTTGTGGTCCTTATCGTAGGCTACAAAAACAATTTCGCATTTATTTCCAACAAAGATTGGGGTGTCTTTGAAGGGAACGTTGACAGAAGGGCCGTTTTCAATATCATAAATCA
This sequence comes from Meloidogyne incognita, assembly GCA_036172945.1. Lineage (NCBI taxonomy): Eukaryota > Metazoa > Nematoda > Chromadorea > Rhabditida > Meloidogynidae > Meloidogyne > Meloidogyne incognita. The sequence continues at coordinate 6,480,385 of JARQAC010000011.1, read as the reverse complement.
ATTTTCCTGAAAGTTTGTCTCCTTGAATTTGGCATTCTACAGGGTTTCCGTCATTTTGGGCAACACACTTCGGCTGGTTTTCAACCTGTAAAGTCACTGAATATTTTGAGTTGCCACCTGATACAATTAATTTATTGGGGAGACTTGGATTGTTTGGCTTCATTGCGCTTTTGGCGTCTCCATGCATTTTTGACCCTGCTACAGGCACAAACATGCCATATATCACTTTACAATCCTTTTGGTCTTTGAGAGAATCGGAGGTTGAAGCACTTCGATTAGTATTCATTCCCTCAGTTGTGGCAATAATTGAAATGATTAGAAGGGTAAAAGTGAAAAAGGTGGCCATTTTTGTGATTGTTTTTAGGGATGCTTTTTAGTTGTAGATGAGATTATTTGATGGTTGGATAGCTAATTAATTGGTGTTTATATATTAATTAATTTGAGGGGTTTTGAAGTGTAAAAACTTAAGAAAGAATAAAAGTGCAATTACATTATGTTTGCATCATCTTACATGTTATAAAATGAATGAAATTTTATAAAAGTTGGCATTTTAATAATAACTTCAAGGCCTTATCTTTCATATATGAAGTAATATGATGTTATGTAATGCAATTGTACTTTTGTTTTTCTCAGATGAAAATATTGCAAAATAGCAAAAAAACTTTCAAAATCCCTCAAATTAATTTATATATAAACACCAATTAATTAGCTATCCAACCATCAAATAATCTCCTCAACAACTAAAAATCCCTAAAAACACCCCAAAACAACCCAAAAAGCATTCCAAAAATGGCCACCCTTTTCACTTTTACCTTTCTAATCATTTCAATTATTGCCACAACTGAGGGAATGAATACTAATCGAAGTGCTTCAACCTCCGATTCTCTCAAAGCCCAAAAGGATTGCAAAGTGATATATGGCATGTTTGTGCCTGTAGCAGGGTCAAAAATGCATGGAGATGCCAAAAGCGCAATGAAGCCAAACAATCCAAGTCTCCCAAATAAATTAATTGTATCAGGTGGCAACTCAAAATATTCAGTGACTTTACAGGTTGAAAACCAGCCGAAGTGTGTTGCCCAAAATGACGGAAACCCTGTTGAATGCCAAATTCAAGGAGACAAACTTTCAGGAAAATTGATTTATGATATTGAAAACGGCCCTTCTGTCAACGTTCCCTTCAAAGACACCCCAATCTTTGTTGGAAATAAATGCGAAATTGTTTTTGTAGACTACGATAAGGACCACAAATTAACTCTTCTTATGAATAAAGTAAAGCTGATGATTGAGCCGACAAATAAGCAAATTGCAAAGGCTTGTGGAGTGAAAAATTAGCTGGAAAAATGATGAATGAATGAATGTGAGAGGGAAGGAAAGGAAAAATATTTTTAAAAGTTGAAGAAAGCATTCAAAAAATTAAAAAAAACAATTCTTCAAATAATATATAACTTTAATATTTTTGATAAATTTTATTTCATATATTTTTATTTAAATATGTAGACCTTTAGACTAGTATGGGTGTACTATTAGGCAAGGTGACTTAAGAAACTTGATTATTCCTAGGCAATAAGTACTTCCGGTTAGAACCGATACCGTTCCAGCTCAATTAGTTTTTTTGGCAGTTTTTGTCAGAAACTTCAGTATTATACAGTTAAGTGCAAACTTATCCAAAAATCGATTTAATCTATAAGATCACAGATGTTAATAACATGTTGATCACACCGGACCGTATTTTGTAATTTTTTTATTTTAAAATTTTTCAAAAAAATTTTTCTCGAAATCTTAATATTTTAAAACCTTTTTTCTAGGGGTAGTTTCTAGCGTGTTCGGGCAATTTAAAATGATGCTCTGCTATACGTGTTCAAGAACAATTTCGGATGAAGCAGAAATGGTGAACTTACTCAACAACATTAACCCAGACGGCCTTCATTAGGGCCACAAATTTACTAATAAGTGAGATGAGGACATGATTTTTATTTATTGATCTCGATCGTACATGTCAAAATTCATCAAATACCTGATTTAATTCAAATATACATCCAAATCTTCTGATATCCTTTTAAATCAAAGCTCGGTTTCGTACTTTTTAAAAAGTATTGAAATGCATAAAATGCTCAGTGGAAACAAGAAATTCTTAGAAAAGATTCATTTAGGAGAGAAATATAAGAGATTTGAGTACGAATAAATATTTTCTAATTTAATTTGGAGTGTACTTTTTATTTGGAAATTTTCTCCCTGTGTACTTTTAAATCAAGATTTTTGTACTTTTGATTGGCATTTTGTCGATCCGAGCTCTGTTTTAAATCCTTTGATATTCAAATGATCCATCCTTATTTCTTGATATTCACGATTTAGGAGGTTAGAAAGATATCAGCCGATTTTGAGGAATTAAGAGGAAGTGTGTGAATATTATTAATTGGATTAGTGAAGATATTTAGGGCCTAAGAATTTAGAGGCGATATGATAATTCCTTCGATATACGCATTAATCCACACAAATCCTTTTTAAATCTTATTAAATCCTTATATTTTTTTAATCCTTATATCTCTTTAAATCCTCTTAGTCTATATCACTTTCCGGTTAATTAATTTTCTGACTGCAGCGACGCAGCCAAAATATTTTTGAAATTCCAGTTTCTGGAAAAAAATACTAAATTTTTGATTAAAAATGAGACATAGAACCTAAAAATAGGTTTTTTACGCCCTAATCCACAAATCCTCAACCTCATTTAAATCCTGATATATGATCTTTAAAGGATGTGTGTGGATTAATGCGGAAATCAGAAGCATTAATTAATGTGGATATCGGAAGCATCTGAATTACTAGGCTCTAAATATCTTCACTAATCCATTTAATAATATTCGCACTTCCTCTTAATTCCTCCAAATCGGCTAATAACTTTTTTACCTCCTAAATGGTAATATCAAGAAATAAGGACGGATCAAGTGGATATCAAAGGATTTGAAGGGATATCAGATCGAAGGGATATCTAAAGGTCTGTTTAAACAAAAATATATGAAATAAAATTTATCAAAAATATTAAATTTATATATTATTTGAAGAATTGTTTTTTTTTAAATTTTGAATGCTTTCTTCAATTTTAAAAATATTTTTCCTTTCCTTCCCTCTCACATTCATTCATTCATCATATTTCCATCTAATTTTTCACTCCACAAGCCTTTACAATTTGCCTATTTGTCGGCTCAATCATAAGCTTTACTTTATTCATAAGAAGAGTTAATTTGTGATCCTTATCGTAGTCTACAAAAACAATTTCGCATTTATTTCCAACAAAGATTGGGGTGTCTTTGAAGGGAACGTTGACAGAAGGGCCGTTTTCAATATCATAAATCAATTTTCCTGAAAGTTTGTCTCCTTGAATTTGACATTCTACAGGGTTTCCGTCATTTTGGGCAACACACTTCGGCTGGTTTTCAACCTGTAAAGTCACTGAATATTTTGATTTGCCACCTGATACAATTAATTTATTGGGGAGACTTGGATTGTTTGGCTTCATTGCGCTTTTGGCGTCTCCATGCATTTTTGACCCTGCTACAGGCACAAACATGCCATATATCACTTTACAATCCTTTTGGGCTTTGAGAGAATCGGAGGTTGAAGCACTTCGATTAGTATTCATTCCCTCAGTTGTGGCAATAATTGAAATGATTAGAAGGGTAATAGTGAAAAAGGTGGCCATTTTTGTGGTTGTTTTTATGAATGTTTTGGGGTGTTTTAGTGATTTTTAGTTGTAGATGAGAATATTTGATGTTGGATAGCTAATTAATTGGTGTTTATATATTAATAGATTTTGGGGGTTTTGAAGTGTAAAAACTTAAGAAAGAATAAAAGTGCAATTACATTATGTTTGCATCATCTTACATGTTATAAAATGAATGAAATTTTATAAAAGTTGGCATTTTAATAATAACTTCAAGGCCTTATCTTTCATATATGAAGTAATATGATGTTATGTAATGCAATTGTACTTTTGTTTTTCTCAGATGAAAATATTGCAAAATAGCAAAAAAACTTTCAAAATCCCTCAAATTAATTTATATATAAACACCAATTAATTAGCTATCCAACCATCAAATAATCTTCTCATCAACTAGAAAACTCAAAAAACACCCCAAAACAACCTGAAAGCATCCCAAAAATGGCCACCTTTTTCACTTTTACCCTTCTAATCATTTCAATTATTGCCACAACTGAGGGAATGAATACTAATCGAAGTGCTTCAACCTCCGATTCTCTCAAAGCCCAAAAGGATTGTAAAGTGATATATGGCATGTTTGTGCCTGTAGCAGGGTCAAAAATGCATGGAGACGCCAAAAGCGCAATGAAGCCAAACAATCCAAGTCTCCCCAATAAATTAATTGTATCAGGTGGCAACTCAAAATATTCAGTGACTTTACAGGTCGAAAACCAGCCGAAGTGTGTTGCCCAAAATGACGGAAACCCTGTAGAATGCCAAATTCAAGGAGACAAACTTTCAGGAAAATTGATTTATGATATTGAAAACGGCCCTTCTGTCAACGTTCCCTTCAAAGACACCCCAATCTTTGTTGGAAATAAATGCGAAATTGTTTTTGTAGCCTACGATAAGGACCACAAATTAACTCTTCTTATGAATAAAGTAAAGCTGATGATTGAGCCGACTGAAAAGCAAATTGTAAAGGCTTGTGGAGTGAAAAATTAGAAAAATGATATATGAATGAATGAATGTGAGAGGGAAGGAAAGGAAATATATTTTTAAAATTGAAGAAAGCATTCAAAAAAATTAAAAAAAACAATTCTTCAAATAATATAACCTTAAAATTTCTGATAAATTATGTTTTTATTTTTTTTACTTTATCAAAAATAAAAATTTAGAATAATAAATAAAATATGAAAATATTTTTTAACAGTATTGTAAAAATATTGCATATTTTATTCTAAAAGAAGTTTAAAATTTCATAAGTTAAACAATTTATTTTGTGCGGCTTTATGCTTTTTTGTAAAAAAATAATTTATAAACAATTCTTAGAAATCAGCAAATCTTCTAATAATACAAGTCTATAACTAGTTTCATTCCTGAGATATAATATATACATGTTCCCCATTCATCAGAAAGAAGTTTCCAACTGGAGTTTTGTCCATTTTCCACCATTTATATTTGCCTTTTCTATATTATACTTGTATTCTATACACTGATTATTTTATAGCTAATTCGATTGATTATTATAAAAAATAGTTACTTCCTATTCTATACACTTATCATTTTATAGGTAATTCGTTGTGATTATTCTACAAAAACTTTACTCCCTATTCTATAAAAAAGTTAAGATTAGAGATCGGAGTGGGAAAGTCGTACGACAATCGTATGAGATGTCTCGAAAAAAGATGTCAACGAATTAGCTATAAAATGATCAGTGTATAGAATAAGGAGTAAAGATTTTGTAGAATAATCACAACGAATTGCCTATAAAATGATTAGTGTAATAGGGAGGCAAGATTTTGTAGAATAATCACATCGAATTAGCTATAAAATGATCAGTGTATAGAATAGGGAGTAAAAAAATTACATTTTCATCAAACAACTTGATCGGATGATTTGTCTTTTAAAAAATTTCTCTTTAAAAAAATCTCTTTTAAAAAATTAAAAAAATTACTCCTTTTCTTGCATCAAAATTTACCGATTTATAATCTTGCCTATTAGTCAACCCATTCAGTCTAGAGTAGTGTTTTTCACGGTGCCGTATTACCGCGGTATTACCGAAAAATACCGCGGTATTTTTACAGAAATACCGATACCGAATACGGTACCGCACAATTTTAAAAAATCGGTATCTTTCTGTGAAACCGATACGGCCTCAATCAAAATACCACGGTATTTTGTGGTATTTCGGTATTTTCCATGTAGAGATTTTATGTTCAATATATAATAGAGATCGGAACGGGATCGGGACCTCTAAATTCTAGGCCTTAAATATCTTCACCCTATCCCTTAATAATATTCACACTCATCCTCTTAGTTCACCCTTATCGGCAGATATCTTTCTTGCCTCCTAAATCGGGAATATTAAGAAATAAGGACGGATCAAATGAATATCAAAGGCTATCCAACATCAAATCATCTCCTCATCAACTAAAAATCCCTAAAAACACCCCAAAACATCACTAAAAAGAACCCAAAAATGGCCACCTTCTTCACTTCTATCCTTCTAATCATTTCAATTATTGCCACAACTGAGGGAATGAATACTAATCGAAGTGCTTCAACCTCCGATTCTCTCAAAGCCCAAAAGGATTGTAAAGTGATATATGGCATGTTTGTGCCTGTAGCAGGGTCAAAAATGCATGGAGACGCCAAAAGCGCAATGAAGCCAAACAATCCAAGTCTCCCCAATAAATTAATTGTATCAGGTGGCAACTCAAAATATTCAGTGACTTTACAGGTTGAAAACCAGCCGAAGTGTGTTGCCCAAAATGACGGAAACCCTGTAGAATGTCAAATTCAAGGAGACAAACTTTCAGGAAAATTGATTTATGATATTGAAAACGGCCCTTCTGTCAACGTTCCCTTCAAAGACACCCCAATCTTTGTTGGAAATAAATGCGAAATTGTTTTTGTAGACTACGATAAGGATCACAAATTAACTCTTCTTATGAATAAAGTATAGCTGATGATTGAGCCGACAAATAGGCAAATTGTAAAGGCTTGTGGAGCGAAAAATTAGAAAAATGAAGAAAAATAAATGTGAAAGAGAAGGAAAGAAAATATTTTTTAAAATTGAAGAAAGCATTTAAAAAATTAAAAAAAAACAATTCTTCAAATAATATATAACTTTAATATTTCTGATAAATTTTATTTCATATATTTTTATTTAAATATGTAAACCTTTAGACTAGTATGGGTGGACTATTAGGCAAGGTGACTTAAGAAACTTGATTATTCCTAGGCAATAAGTACTTCCGGTTAGAACCGATACCGTTCCAGCTCAATTAGTTTTTTTGGCAGTTTTTGTCTGAAACTTCAGTATTATACAGTTAAGTGCTTATCCAAAAATCGATTTAATCTATAAGATCACAAATGTTAATAACATGTTGATCACACCGGACCGTATTTTGTAATTTTTTTATTTTAAAATTTTTCAAAAAAATTTTTCTCGAAATCTTAATATTTTAAGACCTTTTTTCTAGGGGTAGTTTCTAGCGTGTTCGGGCATTTTAAAATGATGCTCTGCCTTACGTGTTCAAGAACAATTTCGGATGAAGCAGAAATGGTGAACTTACTCAACAACATTAACCCAGACGGCCTTCATTAGGGCCACAAATTTACTAATAAGTGAGATGAGGACATGATTTTTATTTATTGGTCTCGATCGTACATGTCAAAATTCATCAAATACCTGATTTAATTCAAATATACATCCAAATCTTCTGATATCCTTTTAAATCAAAGCTCGGTTTCGTACTTTTTAAAAAGTATTGAAATGCATAAAATGCTCAGTGGAAACAAGAAATTCTTAGAAAAGATTCATTTAGGAGAGAAATATGTATAAGAGATTTGAGCACGAATAAATATTTTCTAATTTAATTTGGAGTGTACTTTTTATTTGGAAATTTTCTCCCTGTGTACTTTTAAATCAAGATTTTTGTACTTTTGATTGGCATTTTGTCGATCCGAGCTCTGTTTTAAATCCTTTGATATTCAAATGATCCATCCTTATTTCTTGATATTCCCGATTTAGGAGGTTAGAAAGATATCAGCCGATTTTGAGGAATTAAGAGGAAGTGTGTGAATATTATTAATTGGATTAGTGAAGATATTTAGGGCCTAAGAATTTAGAGGCGATATGATAATTCCTTCGATATACGCATTAATCCACACAAATCCTTTTTAAATCTTATTAAATCCTTATATTTTTTTAATCCTTATATCTCTTTAAATCCTCTTAGTCTATATCCCTTTCCGGTTAATTAATTTTCTGACTGCAGCGACGCAGCCAAAATATTTTTGAAATTCCAGTTTCTGGAAAAAAAATACTAAATTTTTGGATTAAAAATGAGACATAGAACCTAAAAATAGGTTTTTTACGCCCTAATCCACAAATCCTCAACCTCATTTAAATCCTGATATATGATCTTTAAAGGATGTGTGTGGATTAATGCGGAAATCAGAAGCATTAATTAATGTGGATATCGGAAGCATCTGAATTACTAGGCTCTAAATATCTTCACTAATCCATTTAATAATATTCGCACTTCCTCTTAATTCCTCCAAATCGGCTAATAACTTTTTTACCTCCTAAATGGTAATATCAAGAAATAAGGACGGATCAAGTGGATATCAAAGGATTTGAAGGGATATCAGATCGAAGGGATATCTAAAGGTCTGTTTAAACAAAAATATATGAAATAAAATTTATCAAAAATATTAAAGTTATATATTATTTGAAGAATTGTTTTTTTTAAATTTTTTAAATGCTTTCTTCAACTTTTAAAAATATTTTTCCTTTCCTTCCCTCTCACATTCATTCATTCATCATTTTTCCAGCTAATTTTTCACTCCACAAGCCTTTACAATTTGCTTATTTGTCGGCTCAATCATCAGCTTTACTTTATTCATAAGAAGAGTTAATTTGTGATCCTTATCGTAGTCTACAAAAACAATTTCGCATTTATTTCCAACAAAGATTGGGGTGTCTTTGAAGGGAACGTTGACAGAAGGGCCGTTTTCAATATCATAAATCAATTTTCCTGAAAGTTTGTCTCCTTGAATTTGACATTCTACAGGGTTTCCGTCATTTTGGGCAACACACTTCGGCTGGTTTTCAACCTGTAAAGTCACTGAATATTTTGAGTTGCCACCTGATACAATTAATTTATTGGGGAGACTTGGATTGTTTGGCTTCATTGCGCTTTTGGCGTCTCCATGCATTTTTGACCCTGCTACAGGCACAAACATGCCATATATCACTTTACAATCCTTTTGGGCTTTGAGAGAATCGGAGGTTGAAGCACTTCGATTAGTATTCATTCCCTCAGTTGTGGCAATAATTGAAATGATTAGAAGGGTAAAAGTGAAAAAGGTGGCCATTTTTGTGGTTGTTTTTATGAATGTTTTGGGGTGTTTTAGTGATTTTTAGTTGTAGATGAGAATATTTGATGTTGGATAGCTAATTAATTGGTGTTTATATATTAATAGATTTTGAGGGTTTTGAAAGTTTTTTTTGGCTATTTTGCCTATTTTCATCTGAGAAAAACAAAAGTGCAATTGCATTACATTGGCATCATATTATATCATATATAAAGGAAAACTTTGGAGTTATTACTAAAATGGTAATTTCATAAAAAGTTTTATTAGTTTTATGACATGTAGATGATGTAAACATAATGTAATTGCACTTTTATTCTTTCTTAAGTTTTTAATTTCAAAACCCCTCAAATTAATTAATATATAAACACCAATTAATTAGATACCCAACCATCAAATCATCTCCTCAACAACTAAAAATCCCTAAAAACACCCCAAAACATACATAAAAACAACCACAAAAATGGCCACGTTTTTCACTTTTACCCTTCTAATCATTTCAATTATTGCCACAACTGAGGGAATGAATACTAATCGAAGTGCTTCAACCTCCGATTCTCTCAAAGCCCAAAAGGATTGTAAAGTGATATATGGCATGTTTGTGCCTGTAGCAGGGTCAAAAATGCATGGAGACGCCAAAAGCGCAATGAAGCCAAACAATCCAAGTGTCCCCAATAAATTAATTGTATCAGGTGGCAACTCAAAATATTCAGTGACTTTACAGGTTGAAAACCAGCCGAAGTGTGTTGCCCAAAATGACGGAAACCCTGTAGAATGCCAAATTCAAGGAGACAAACTTTCAGGAAAATTGATTTATGATATTGAAAACGGCCCTTCTGTCAACGTTCCCTTCAAAGACACCCCAATCTTTGTTGGAAATAAATGCGAAATTGTTTTTGTAGACTACGATAAGGACCACAAATTAACTCTTCTTATGAATAAAGTAAAACTGATGATTGAGCCGACAAATAAGCAAATTGTAAAGGCTTGTGGAGCGAAAAATTAGAAAAATTGAAGAGGAATAAATGTGAGATAAATGAAAAAATATATTAAGTTGAAGAAAGCATTTAAAAAAAATAAAAAAACAATTCTTCAAATAATATATAACTTTAATATTTTTGATAAATTTTATTTCATATATTTTTATTTAAATAGACATTTAGATATCCCTTCGATCTGATACCTCCTTTGATATCCATTGATCCGTCCTTATTTCTTAATATTCCCGATTTAGGAGGCAAGAAAGATATCTGCCGATAAGGATGAATTAAGAGGATGAGTGTGAATATTATTAAGGGGATAGGGTGAAGATATTTAGAGCCTAGGAATTTAGAGGTCCCGATCCCGTTCCGATCTCTATTATATATTGAACATAAAATCTTTACCTGGAAAATACCGAAATACCGCGGTATTTTGATTGAGGCCGTATCGGTTTCGGTATTTCGGTAAAATACCGATACCGAAAAAATACCGATTTTTTAAAACTGTGCGGTACCGTATTCGTATAGGTATTTTGGTAAATATACCGCGGTATTACCGAAAAATACCGAAAAATACCGCGGTAATACGGCACCGTGAGTAATTATTTTTTAATTAGTTTGTTATTTCATTTAATAACTTCTCATATTAGTTATTTTGTACTAATATTTGTTTAGTTTGTTTTTGCAATTGTTTTTTTATAATAATTGATTTTTACAGCAGTCGTAAAATATTATTTCATTTTTTAAACAATTGTTTATTATTTTATTTAACATTTTTAGTTTTTCTATCTTTTAATTTTGTAATTTTAGTTTTATATGTTCACTTTTACTTCTCAACTTAATAATTCTGCACGCTATCTACAAAAGCCGATTTTGAGATATCAGCCGATTTTGAGGAATTAAGAGGAAGTGTGTGAATATTATTAATTGGATTAGTGAAGATATTTAGGGCCTAAGAATTTAGAGGCGATATGATAATTCCTTCGATATACGCATTAATCCACACAAATCCTTTTTAAATCTTATTAAATCCTTATATTTTTTTAAATCCTTATATCCCTTTAAATCCTCTTAGTCTATATCCCTTTCCGATTAATTAATTTTCTGACTGCAGCGCCTCAGCCAAAATATTTTTGAAGTTCCAGTTTCCGGAAAAAAATACCAAATTTTTGGCTTAAAAATGAGACACTGAACCTAAAAATAGGTTTTTTATGCCCTAATCCACAAATCTTCAACCTCATTTGAATCCTGATATATGATCTTTAAAGGATTTGTGTGGATTAATGCGGATATCAGAAGCTTTCTTACCTCCTAAATGGTAATATCAAGAAATAAGAAGGATCAAGTGGATATCAAAGGATTTGAAGGGATATCTAAAGGTCTGTTTAAATAAAAATATATGAAATAAAATTTATCAAAAATATTAAAGTTATATATATTATTTGAAGAATTGTTTTTTTATTTTTTTAAATGCTTTCTTCAACTTCTTAATATATTTTTTCATTTATCTCACATTTATTCCTCTTCAATTTTTCTAATTTTTCGCTCCACAAGCCTTTACAATTTGCTTATTTGTCGGCTCAATCATCAGCTTTACTTTATTCATAAGAAGAGTTAATTTGTGGTCCTTATCGTAGTCTACAAAAACAATTTCGCATTTATTTCCAACAAAGATTGGGGTGTCTTTGAAGGGAACGTTGACAGAAGGGCCGTTTTCAATATCATAAATCAATTTTCCAGACAATTTGTCTCCTTGAATTTGGCATTCTACAGGTTTTCCGTCATTTTGGGCAACACACTTCGGCTGGTTTTCAACCTGTAAAGTCACTGAATATTTTGAGTTGCCACCTGATACAATTAATTTATTGGGGAGACTTGGATTGTTTGGCTTCATTGCGCTTTTGGCGTCTCCATGCATTTTTGACCCTGCTACAGGCACAAACATGCCATATATCACTTTACAATCCTTTTGGGCTTTGAGAGAATCGGAGGTTGAAGCACTTCGATTAGTATTCATTCCCTCAGTTGTGGCAATAATTGAAATGATTAGAAGGGTAAAAGTGAAAAAGGTTGCCATTTTTGTGGTTGTTTTTATGGATGTTTTGGGGTGTTTTTTGAGTTTTCTAGTTGATGAGAAGATTATTTGATGGTTGGATAGCTAATTAATTGGTGTTTATATATTAATTAATTTGAGGGATTTTGAATGTTTTTTTTTGGCTATTTTGCCTATTTTCATCTGAGAAAAACAAAAGTGCAATTGCATTACATTGGCATCATATTATATCATATATAAAGGAAAACTTTGGAGTTATTACTAAAATGGTAATTTCATAAAAAGTTTTATTAGTTTTATGACATGTAGATGATGTAAACATAATGTAATTGCACTTTTATTCTTTCTTAAGTTTTTAATTTCAAAACCCCTCAAATTAATTAATATATAAACACCAATTAATTAGATACCCAACCATCAAATCATCTCCTCATCAACTAAAAATCCCTAAAAACACCCCAAAACATCCATAAAAACAACCACAAAAATGGCCACCTTTTTCACTTTTACCCTTCTAATCATTTCAATTATTGCCACAACTGAGGGAATGAATACTAATCGAAGTGCTTCAACCTCCGATTCTCTCAAAGCCCAAAAGGATTGTAAAGTGATATATGGCATGTTTGTGCCTGTAGCAGGGTCAAAAATGCATGGAGACGCCAAAAGCGCAATGAAGCCAAACAATCCAAGTCTCTCCAATAAATTAATTGTATCAGGTGGCAACTCAAAATATTCAGTGACTTTACAGGTTGAAAACCAGCCGAAGTGTGTTGCCCAAAATGACGGAAACCCTGTAGAATGCCAAATTCAAGGAGACAAACTTTCAGGAAAATTGATTTATGATATTGAAAACGGCCCTTCTGTCAACGTTCCCTTCAAAGACACCCCAATCTTTGTTGGAAATAAATGCGAAATTGTTTTTGTAGACTACGATAAGGACCACAAATTAACTCTTCTTATGAATAAAGTAAAGCTGATGATTGAGCCGACTGAAAAGCAAATTGTAAAGGCTTGTGGAGTGAAAAATTAGATGGAAAAATGATATATGAATGAATGAATGTGAGAGGGAAGGAAAGAAAAATATTTTTAAAATTGAAGAAAGCATTCAAAAAAATTAAAAAAAAACAATTCTTCAAATAATATAACCTTAAAATTTCTGATAAATTATGTTTTTATTTTTTTTACTTTATCAAAAATAAAAATTTAGAATAATAAATAAAATATGAAAATATTTTTTAACAGTATTGTAAAAAATGATCAGTGTATAGAATAGGGAGTAAAGATTTTGTAGAATAATCACAACGAATTAGCTATAAAATGATCAGTGTATAGAATAGGGAGTAAAGATTTTGTAGAATAATCACAACGAATTAGCTATAAAATGATCAGTGTATAAATATATATACACTGATCAACCTATAAATCAACCCTTAAAAATCAACCCTTAACAGAATAGGGAGTAAAGATTTTGTAGAATAATCACAACGAATTAGCTATAAAATGATCAGTGTATAAATATATATACACTGATCAACCTATAAATCAACCCTTAACAGAATAGGGAGTAAAGATTTTGTAGAATAATCACAACGAATTAGCTATAAAATGATCAGTGTATAAATATATATACACTGATCAACCTATAAATCAACCCTTAAAAATCAACCCTTAACAGAATAGGGAGTAAAGATTTTGTAGAATAATCACAACGAATTAGCTATAAAATGATCAGTGTATAAATATATATACACTGATCAACCTATAAATCAACCCTTAACAGAATAGGGAGTAAAGATTTTGTAGAATAATCACAACGAATTAGCTATAAAATGATCAGTGTATAGAATAGGGAGTAATTCTACATCAGTAATATCTTTTAGTGTTTAACTTTGCAATTTTACCCCCAAAATCTACATCTTCCATCCCTTAACATTACATCAATTGTTTCTTCTATTGCTTAACTTTACATTAATTCTATCTTCTAATCCTTAAGTTTACATCAATATTATTTTTTGTGCTTAACTTTACATAGAAGATAGTATTCGCGTAAAGTTACTGAGACATTTGGGGGGGGGGGGGTAACTACTAACGCCTTATCACCATATGCTAGAACTATGTTTTTTGGACGCTTTAGAACCCAACGAGGCCAGGAAAAAAATATGGAAATCCATATAAATCCCATCCCTACTGATAAAATACTGGAACACTTTGACCAAAGTTTGTAACTCTTCAACCTTTTTTGGAATATTTATGGTATTCCTTTCATCTAATATTAACAAAATATTTAAATATAATATTTAATATTAAACAAAAGTGCAAAAGAAACAAATAAAATTGCATTATCTTGTGAAATTGAATTAAAATGCCCTTTAATGAAAATAAAATTAAGAAATAATATAAGGGCAAGTATAGGGCAATATTAGGATTTCTTAAATGTCTCCGAATATGTCTTGACATTTTTTTAAATTTATTAAGTCTCGATAAAAGTGCACATCTAAAAGTGCCTGTCTAATAATAATGCTCTTTTTGCCTGTACTTTTGGGGTAAAATTAAAGGGAAGAGCATTAAAGGGCATTAATAAGATTTAAAATTTTTCCCAGACGCTAATTAAGAAATATAATAACAAATATAGCCAAGACGCCTTTCAAAATCCTTAAATTAGCTGATATATAAACACCAATTAATTAGCTATCCAACCATCAAACAATCTCCTCAACAACTAAAAAACTAAGAAAATTCCCAAAAATAACCCTAAAATACCCAAAAATGACCATCTCCCTCATTTCTGCCCTTCTAATAATTTCTATGGCTTTTATTCCTTTAACCGAGGGAATGGAAAAAGGCCAACAGAGTGGAAGTAAGAATGCTTCTGTGCCAAGTGCTAGTCCTTGTAAAATCGGCAAGCTTGAGAACCCTCATCCCAATTTATTAAAACTTGAACATCAAACTTTGCCTAGTAAAGAAGATAAGGTAAACATTCTAAAAGTGACTTCAAAAACTGATAATCTTAAAAATACAAAAATTATTTTGGAGGTTGGAGGGAGTAAATGTGAAGCTTCCGTTAAAGATAATAAAGGAAAGGAATGTGAAATACCCCATAAAGTGATTAATAAAGGCCCACAATCTGGAACAATGATTTTTAGCTATGCTGAAGGGAAAGAAGTCAAAGTTCCGTTTAAAGACGTTCATTTGTTTAATGCTAATGTGTGTGAAATTGTGCTTGAAAAATATGATATTAATAAACATATTTTGGATTTCATCCTTAATGGGTTTGCACTCAAGGTGGTTCCTGATGAGAAAAAGTGCTGATACAAAGGAACGAAAAGAGAAAAAAAAGAAGACGAAATAATTTAAAGAATAAAGTGAAGTAAGAAAAAGAAAATTGTTAATTTAAAAATTGAAAAGAAACTCTATTTGTTAATTTTTGTTGGAATAAATTAATATTAGATAAATGCAAATTCATAAAATTATTGTACTATTTATTCCTCTGGAATTTGTCTCAGATCTTGGTGAGATAATAAATAGCTCACGATTTCTTGAAAAGGAATTTCTTCCATACACTGTATTTTTAAGTCAAATCCATCTGTGATTTGACCAGGGATGGGTCGGTTTGAGAAAAAAGTCGAGTAGGGGTTCAGATCAGATTTTCAAAATTTTCCTTGGGTCGGTTTCGTGTCGAAAACGTCCAGGTTTCGGGTTTAATGTAGCACGACCCATCCCTGAGACACACGTGTTGGATTTAATTGACATTGGCTATTTCCACTGAACTATTATGTTGCGTAACATTATGTCGAGTGCCCATTTGTTAAATACCACTTTGTATTCGTTCCTTTTCTTCTTACACATAGAAAGAAAGAGGAGAGAAATTAAAAATATATTTGTACTAAATCTTTTCTTTCCTGCTTCCCATCCAAAATTTATTTAGAAAACATTCTGCATTAATATATATGTTGGAGAAATGGGTCTGCCGTGCGAACAGCTGGCCGCCGTTTCCCGCTTTAGAGAGAGAAACGTTCTAATTGCAAACATTGGGATTATTGAGTCCTAGTGGGAACGTACGTTTACGCCTTTCTAGGTAGTAAACAAAACATTGTTGATATGGCCTCGGTGGCTAGTATTGACCGAAGGATGATTGAAGCAATCTTGTATTGAGCGGAAGGTTGGACGCAACCTAGTATAGCCGGCTCAACGATTGAAAGCAATCTCAAGGTCGACGGATAGCAAGGAGGAGCACTTATCGATGAAACTCTGACCTCTCACTGCGGTTGTATTCGGATGGAGGGTTCAGTTTGAGTTCGCCAATTTTTTGAATTCTATTAGACCGGCCGATCTTTATTAAGTCTTCTAGTGTGTAGGCATAATTATATTTAAGTTTGAGCTTGGTTCCGGGGTTTATATTCATTTTTAAATTCTCGTCAACGTTTAATACCAGCGTTGACGAGAATTTAATACCAACGTTTAATACCAGCGTTTCGTACACAGAGAAAAACACAGAAGGGAGGAATATAAAACTAAACAATTTTTATACTTCTTCTCTTCTGCTCCCCATAAAAAATTTATTGTAGACATATTCTGCTTTAATATATAAGTTGCAGAGAAAGGTTATCTATGCGAACAACTGGCCGCCGTTTCCCGCTTTAGAGAGAGAAACGTTCCAACAGCAAACATTAGGGATTATTGAGTCCTAATGGGAACGTAAATACACACTGAGATGGTGTTGATATACGTATATGACATGGATGCACTATATGGTTCGAGTCTTCGTGACTAAATCCTTTCACTGCGGTTGCATTCGGATGGAGGGCTTCAGTTGATATGTTCGCAAATTTTTTGGCTCTTGTCCAGTTCATGCGTCCCATGAAGATTTATGCGTCCCAAGAGAATCTATGAGTCCCATAAAAATTTATGCGTCCCAAAAATAATTTATGCGTCCCATAAAAGTTTATGCGTCCCAAAAATAATTTATGAGTCCCATAAAAATTTATGCGTCCCATGAAATGAATTGAAAAAATATTCAAAAATTAAAAAATAAACATACTAGAATTTCACCGGAAGTTCCGGTTCCGGTTCCGGAAAGTTCCAGTGTTTTTTGGTTCCGGTGTTTTTTTGGTTTGGATCCGGTTCCGGCTCCGGTTAAGATCGGTTCCGGGCAAACCGGAACTTTTTTTGGCTAAAAGTATTTGGCCAAAGTATTTGGCTAAACCGACAACACTACTTAAAATACAAATATTTTAAATTTGCTAGCAAAATTTTTTAAGTTCTGGTTACGGTTCCGTGCCGGAACTTGGAAAAGTTCCGGTTCCGGAACTCAAATTGGATCCTGTTCCGGTTCCGGTAAAATTTCGGTCCCTGTGAAATTTTAATTTATACTTATATATATTTGATTAACAAAAAAATTTTTCAATTTATCTCATGGGACGCATAAATTATTTTTGGGACGCATAAATTCTTATGGGACGCATAAATTATTTTTGGGACTCATAGATTTTTATGGGACGCATAAATTTTTATGGGACTCATAAATCTTCATGGGACGCATAAATTTTCATGGGACGCATGAACTGGACAAGAGCCAATTTTTTTATTATGATTGCAAAGTGGTACCAGTCAGTCATTAAAAGTTACCGGGCTTAATTTAAATTTCGTTAGATTGGAGATTTAACTTGATTCTGATTTTTAGTTGCATTTATATGTAGGTAGTCTTTCTTAATTTTATTCTGATAAAGTTTAATTATATTTTTAAGATCGAGCTTAATTCTGATTTAACTGACAGTTTATTTGCTTATTCCATTTCAATCTCAAGCATAATTCTGATTTCTTTTTTACAACTATCTTTTTATAATTAAAATTCAGAATTTTCCTAAGAAGATTAATAAAAATCGCCTTTTTAATAATTATCAATTTTATCAATTAATCTTTAAAAATCGGTTAAAATTTAAAGTTAATAGTTCATTTCTATTTAAAATTTATTTTTTTATTTGAAAAAAATTGTAAATATTTTCTAGACACAACAAAGTAAATCAATGAGCTAAAATAAATATTTACACAGTGCCATATGACTAATGTTTGTTTATAAAAAAGACAAGTCTACTAATAATGTTGATCCTTGTACTTTTGTAAAAAATATATGTATCATATTAAACTTTAAAAATTCTCTAAACCTGAATAAAAGGTTAAAATAAAATATAAATTGAAATCAGAATTTAGGCTTAACCTGAATTGTTTAAAATTACAACTTGAAATCAGGATTTAAGCTTAAACCTGAATTAATTCAACAAAATTAAAATCAGACGTTAAGCTTGACTTGGATTATTTAAAATTAAAATTAGATCAGAATTTAAGCTTAAACTTAAATTATTTAAATTTAAACTTGAAACCAGAATTTAAGCTTAAGCTTGATTATATTTAAAAATAAAATCTGAAATCAGAATTTAAGCTTAAACTTGAACTTAAATGAGAACACAAGCTTAAACTTAATATTAGCAATTAAGGCTTAAAATCAGAATTTAAGCTTACACTTAAATTTTTAAATTAAACCCTGTTATCAGAATTTAAGTTTAAACTTAAATTTTTAAATTTAATCTTTATAAAAACATTTTTTATTCTCAATTAGTCATTGTAAAATTTAATTTTTATGTAAATACCAACCATAGAACACTAATTTTCTATTATAATTTTTATTCTTTCTATTAATTTTTCAATTGCTTTTTTCTATTCTTTCCTTCCCCAACAGAGGCCCATTCAAAAATCTATCCATCATTCACGCGATTTTTATTTATTTACTATTTAGTTGGAATGAATGATAAAAGGTTCGCATTAATGCAAATAAAGGGGTGCGTACAACTTAGATTTTAATTTTTAAATTTAATTTAAAATTAAATTTTAATCTCAAATTTCTATTCTTTAAAGGTTTCTCGATTAATTCCACTCCCTCGAATAATTCCCCTCCCTCGATTAATGCCCCATGCTAGATTTGGATTGAAACAATAATTCCCCACCCCAAATACCCTACTGCATGTTCAAATGCCAAAACTCGAATAATTCTCCATGCCAAAGAAGGGTTAAAAAATAATTCCCCAAGGGGAATTAATCGAGAAAATACGGTAATTTTGATTTTTAAGTTTATTTTAATTTAAAGTTTTATTCTGGTTATGTAATGAATTAGTTTTTAAGTTGAAACTTAATTCTGGCTTTAAATTCTGGTTTATTTTCTCTCTTAATTCTGGTTGATTTTAATTCTCTTTTAAGTTTACACTTGATTCTGATTTCTATTTTATTCCTGTTAAGTTTATTATTTCTAGTTTATGATAGATTCTGATTTCTAGTTTTGTTATAATTAAGTTTAAGCTTGATTCTACTATTATTTGCTTAAGCTTAAAATTTTATTTTCAAGTTGAAACTTAATTCTGATTTTTAATTTACTTTAATTTTTTTGAGATTGAGCTTGATTCTGTTTTGTTTTCTAGTGTGATTTTAGCTTATATTTTATTCTTATTTCTGCACTTAGATTTTAGGAACAGTAAAAAATAACTTCCTTTCTTTATTGTCGACAAAGATTTCAAGAAAAGCTAGGACACGAGAAAAACCACCACATGCCAAATTTATCCAAATTATTTATAAATATAGTAAAAAAATTTTAACGCGCGTGTTCTGTCCCGCGTGCATTTTTTATTCTTTTATTTTCAAACACGTGTTTGATAGAAACTTTAATCCATTTTGACTTTTATTTAATTTTTTCATTTTATTTTATTTTATTGTTAATTTTTTTAATTTTAATGTTATTTTAAATTTTAAATTAATTTCTGATTTTATTCTGTTAAAGTTTTAATATTATTTTTTTAGATTGAGCTTGATTCTGGTTTTATTCTGATTAAGTTTAATTTCAAGTTTAATTCTGAGTTTATTAATTCGCTAGGTTTTAATACAATTTTCAAGATTAAGCTTGGTTCTGATCTAGTTTTATTTTTATTTTAAGCTTTAGCTTAATTCTGATTTTAAGCTTTTTTTATTTTTAAGATTGAACTTGCTTATGGTTTCAAGTTTTATTTTATTTTTCATTTTCTTAAGCTTAAGCTTGATTCTATTTTATTCTGATTAAGTTTATTTTATTTTTAAGTTTCTGATTTTATTTTTTTAATTTTTTCTACCCCAGTTAAGTTTCAATCGATTTTAAGCTTGAGCTTAATTCTGATTTCAAGTTTAATTTATTTATTCTGACCAAGTTTATTTTATATTTATTTTTTATTTTCAAGATTGAACTTGCTTCTGATTTCAAGTTTTGTTTTTTAATTTTACATAAGCGTGAGCTTAATTCTGATTTTTATTCTGACCAAGTTTAATATTTTTGCCTTGTTGGTATTTTGTATATTGTTATTCTGTAAACTTTAAAACTTTTTCTCTCTTCTTTTTTCTTTTTCTTTCTCTTTCTCGCCTACCTCCTCATTTTACATGTTCTTTTTTGTCGTTTCATGCAAAATCCAAAAACCGTCAATTTAATCCTTTTATTTTTTATTCTTTTTATTTTGCTTTGCTTAACTTTTCTTTTTCTACTAATTTCTAAATTTTCAATAAATTTTAGTCTCTAAAAATTATAAAATGGCAAATAACGTCGCAAACTCTGGGGGGCATATTTCCAGAAAAGCTTCCTGTCCCGCTCAACAAAATATGGATTTTGTTTCAGCTGACGTAAACGAAGTTTTGCAAGATGCCCGCGAAATTTTAACAAATAAAGAGCATCGTGAAAAGCATCCAAATGAACGAATTTTGGATGAGTCTACAACCGTTAAAGTTACAAAAACGGGTGGGGATGAAGACCCTATGGAAATTACTGTTTTGCGTCAACGACTTTTGGAAAGGGATGAGGAGGAGTTTGAAGCGGTTACGGCAAGGGATGATAGAGGTTTTTTTTTGTTTAAATTTTATTTTTTGAGAAATTTTAAGGTTGGTCGAGTGATACGGAGCTCGTTTCCCCGCCTCAAAGAACCCGGCTTCCATCAATCCACAAATGCTCACACAATAACAAAAAGGTTCAGAGCAGTGGGAATTTGCCAGAAGAAATGGTTTGGGTTTTTTTAAATTTTATTTTATATGGAGAAGGGGAAATTGAGGAAGAATATTTTGTTGGGAGAGCTTTAAAGGGAAATTTTTCGACTTTTTTTCTGGAAATAATTATGCTTAGTTTTCCTTTATTTTCGTAGTCTTATTGTCAATCTAGCAGCAAATTATTGAATTTTTGGGGGTTTTAATTAATTAGAATCGGGATATTTTTAATTTTGATTTATAAATTCACTGTGACTCCCCGTAGGACGCCCGTTGCCAGGAAAAATTTTTTTGGCGGAGGGGGGCCGGTGGGGAAAATCATTTCTGATTTTTACGCAGATAACGAACATTTTGGAGAGACGTAGGCCAAAAAATCACACTTTTTTCTCCCTCCCCAAAATTTTTTTCCTTTTCCCCATTTCGGTACCTCTTGGCTCAGGCTTGGTGGCTTGTGTTTGTCTAAAATCTTTGGAAGTAAATAATTTCCAGCTTTTAATATTTCCTTTGAAACTTGAGGGTTCTACTCAACTTTTTGTTTTTTAGACAAATGAGAGGCACATGAATGTCATTTATCGCCGTCGCCACAAAGAAGATTTTTGGCAAAGAGACGATTTGGTTGGTACAGGAAAGGAAATTAGTGATGAAATTCTTAATAATGTTGCGACTCGGGGAGGTGAAGATGATGCTCAATTGAAGGTTTTTTTAAAGTTTTTTGTCTAAAATTAATTGAAAAATTATTTAAAGGTTGAAATAACAGAACATTGCAGGACAGAAACGAGTGGTGCTCATTTGATTCAACAGGTTATTTTAATTTTTTTGTGTTTTTAAAATTAATTGAGGACAGTTCTAGTCAATTTTGAATTGATTTCGTTAATTTTTTAGAGCATTTTAGAGGTGGGGTTGGGGTGAAAATGGGTGGAGAAAATCCCAATACATATTAAAAAGCGGAATACCCCTTATCGGCTTGGGAGGCTACTTCGTCTTTATCGATCTGGGAGGTCACCGGCAGTCCGAAATGACTACCCTTACCTCCTAAACTAATTTTTCTGCTAAAACTGACGCCACGATCTTCGATATTCTCCTCAAATGAATTTTTAAAAATCCAACATTTCCGGCTCCCCTCCCCCTAATAATATTCTTAAAAATATTTTCTCATATTTTTCTCTTTTACAGACGTGGGAAGCTACTTGGACAGTCCAAACATTCCATTCACTTCCAGATTGGCTACAGGACAACGATTTTTTGCATACCGGTCATCGCCCTCCTTTGCCCAGTTTTGCGGCTTGTTTCAAATCAATTTGGTCACTTCATACCGAAACGGGAAATATTTGGACTCATTTAGTTGGGTGTTTGGCATTTTTCTTTCTCGCCCTATGGTTCCTAACACGTCCAGAGACTCATATACAATTTCAGGTTTTTTTAAAAAAATTTTTGGGATTAAATGTCATCTTTTTTTTTATTTTTAAGGAAAAATTGGTTTTCTCTTTCTTTTTTGCTGGTGCCATTCTTTGTCTAGGACTTTCTTTTACATTCCACACAGTTTCGTGTCATTCAAAATATGTTGTGCGGATATTTAGCAGGTTTCTTCAGAAAAATTTTTGGATACTTTTTGAATATCCCTTCCCCTAGTTTGAGTCTCAGAGTTTTCCCTAAGATTTACTTAATGGTCAGACTTCCTCAATTCCACTCCATTTCCAGTAGAGTAGAGGTGGGTCGGAATTCCGTTTTCCGACATTTTTTCCTTCTTAGTTCCGAAAAAAAATTGATTTCCGAGTTCCGAAATTGAACAAATTCCGATTTCCGGCTCTTCCGACACCTCTGACTTTACCGATCCACCTCTGCTTTAGAGTAAGAAAGATTGCCCATTACTCTGATACTCAAATTTGGAAGAGGTGTGGATATTCAAAAATTATCAAAAAAATATTTTTAATCATTTTATTTCACAGACTCGACTATATGGGCATTTCCTTATTAATTGTTGGTTCGTTCATTCCTTGGATTTATTATGGATTTTATTGTAGAAGAGAACCAAAAATTAGTTATATTGCGGTTTATTTTTGTTTTTTTTAATTATTAAAAAAAACTTTTTTAAAGATGATTGGTGTTCTTGGTCTGTCCGCTATTGTAGTCTCTCTTTGGGATAAATTCAATGACAAAAGATACAGACCGATGCGTGCAGGAATATTTTCGTTTATGGGCTGTAGCGGTACTTTTCTTTTTTAATTTTTTTGGGGTTTTCGACATTATGACATTTTTAAATTTTTTGTTTTATTTTTTCAATGGGTGACTTGGGCGTCTATTTAAAATTTTTTATAACAATTAACGTGTTCAAAAATGTCGAAATTTAAAATATTTCAAAATTCGAAAGTAAATTTATTTCGGGAATCATAGTTGCTAAACAGCTCTGAAAGGGGGATGTCCAAGGTTCCGAATTCCTAACATAAACAGCTCTAAAAGGGGATGTTCTGGAGTCCGTCAGAATTCGACTCGGGGGTTTTTTTTAAAAATTTTTGACTGCTTTTTTGACTAAAAAATTTTTTCAGGAGTAGTTCCAACAATTCATTTTGCATACACAGATGGAATGCATCGTTTAATTGAAGATAATAGTTTTTATTGGCTTATAGCAATGGCTTTGCTTTATTTATTTGGGGTTGTACTTTATGCTACTAGAACGCCTGAACGATTCTTTCGTAAGAAAATTAAAAAAAAAATTTTTTTTTTGGGTTTCTATATAATTTATGATTTTTTAAATAATTTTGGGAGGTGACATTTTGTCCCAAAAAAAATTTTTTTATTTTTTAAAAATTAAAAAAAAATTATTTTTTCTTTTAGCTGGAAAATGCGACTTAGTTTTCCAGTCCCATCAGCTTTTCCATCTCTGCGTTGTCTGTGCTGCTTTTGCTCATTATTATGGAATTTCTAATGTAAAAAATAAAAAAAAATTAAAAAATAATTAAAAAAAATATTTTTTTCAGATGGCAATGAAAAGACTGACAGGTACATGTCCTGGCCACCACGATTCAGTGGCATCTGTTGTACAACACAATGAACTTTAGAGAAAATTTATCAAAAAAAATATTATTATTTGTAGTATTTTTGTGTTAAATTTGGCTGTTTATTGAGAATATTATATATTTAATTATAGGGTGCTTTCCGTTAATGTTTTAAATAATACAATTGGCGACTAGGCTATTTTAAAAATCAGAATTTCAGTATATTTTTTTGGTTTCAAGTTTATTTAAGTTTGAGTTTCTGATTTTGGTTTTTTATACTTAAGTTTATATAAAACTTTAATTAAATAAACAACCAGAAAAAAATCAGAAACTTAAGTTACAAATAAATTTTAACTCAGAAACTTAAGTAAATTCTGTTTAAGTTTCTGATTTCGGGTTTTATATACTTAAGTTTATCAAATATTTCTGATTTCATTTACTTAAGAACTTAGGTTTATTTAAAACTTGAATTAAATTTGACCAGAAATAAACTGAACGCAATAACTTAAGTATAAATTCAGAAACTTAAGAATAATTCTGTTTAAGTTTCTGATCTCAAGTTTATTTAAAATCCAAGTTTCTGATTTTATATTCTTAAGTTTGAGTTTTTCATGTTAAGTTTCTGATTTTAATTATTATGTCACCAATTGTTCTGATTACTCAACTTTTATTAGGCCATTTCTATTTTTATAGTAGTACTGGTTTATTTTGTGGGTGATTTCTTTTGTTTAACTGACCGAAAATTTTTTTTCCGAATATTATAGTAATTTTGAATTTTTATTGTACCTTTTAAAAAACCGGAAATTTAAAAAAAATTTTAATTTTAATGACCCGAGTTCTTTTTCCCTTAATTTTCTCAAAATTTACTACTTGCTTTCCGCTTCTTTTTGAACTGTAACAGAGTCGGGTGTTTATTTAAAGAATATCTGTTTTCCTTTTTTTTAAAAATTACATTAGTTAAGCAATGTTTCTCGAACAGTTTCACTTTGTTTAATAAAGATTTTCTTTTGTATTAATTTTTAAAGAAATTTTTGTCTTAATCAATATTATTATATTTTCATTTTTTCGAAAATATTTTTAAATTTTATTTTTTTTGTTTCAGGTTTTTTTTTAATTTGAAGATGAATCCTTCCGTTTTAATGAAAATCTGCTATCTTTTCGCTTTTGCAAAGTATGATTGTGCTTATAAATAAAAGTTAGCTTCATTCGGAGTTTACTTCATATCAATTTTATGATTGAATCTAATGTATCTGGAGGTTGTGTTATGGCTCAAATTTTATTTACATTATTTTTTTAGTAAATATACGGTCATTAGTTTGTTAGTGAAGAAATTCTGAATATTGAAAAATTTAATCAATTACGAATCAGTTGGTATTGAACTAGCCAAGTATAATGGATTCATTTATCAGTTTTCTGTTAAAGATGTTTAAAAGTCATGATTAATCATTCGCCGACTGTGTTTATGTATATCACTACCAAAAATTTTTTTGAACGATAATTTTTTGGATTATATAAAATTTCAGTAAATGTATGGCCTAATTTGTTATAAAAACATTATTTATTTGCTTAATAAAAGGAGAAAATATTTTTTGGGTCTTTTTATTAGTAAATTGATTTTTTCATCTCATTTTCCCATTTTTCTGTCTTTTTGGGTCCGAATAGTATAAACATATTCATAGTAATGTGTATACAAAAAAGAAACAAACCATTAATTTTTGTTGAATGAATTGGTGGTTTTAGGGGGATCATTTGCTGCTCTAGCGCCAATTTTTTTTTGCGGTCGGATGACAGACAGCAAAAAAAAGAGCATTTTTATTGTTCAACGGCTGTTTTCTCAGGAACATTTAATCATTTATTTCCGCCTGATTTATTAAAATTTTTCCTTTTATTTTTTAAAGGGGTAAGTATTTATTCACTTTGGAGGAATTTTCTGATTTTTTTACTTTAATTTTTATCCCGAAAAAATTATTTTTCACGCAATTAATTTTAATTATGCATTAAATTATTTGTTTATTTGTGTTAAGAAATGATTAGCATTTATTCTATATTTTTGACCATTTTTGGTTTATTAGGACTTTTTATTTAACAATAAGTTGCTTCCTTTATACCAGTGATGGCTTCCTTTATACCAAAGGGATGAGTCATGAGTTGGGTTAGGAAGAAAGAGGGCTCTTGTACAGCTTACGCGTCCAATGAAAGGTTTATGTGTCTAAACAAATTTTTATGCGTCCGAGCTACGTTAATAGGTACTCGGTTCTGCGTGTTAGAACCGATGGTCTGGTCTGGTTTTTCATTGACGCTTAAAGGTGCGATTGGACGCGTAATCTGGACAAGATCCAAAAAGGGGGTCAAGACAGGTTTTCTGAACATTTCTCGAATCTGGGTTGGATTCGGGTAAAAAAAGTCCGAGTTTCTGATAACTCGCCCCATCCTTGTCCACCTTTGCTTTATTCTTACATCTTTTTCAGTTTTTGTCACAAAAATTTCAAAAATTTTTTATTGACTTAAATAGACTCATCATTCATTTTTTCTTATAAAAATTGAACAAATATTTTGTAAAAATATTTGTTTTTTCAAAAATATTTTTTATGATCCTGATGCATTTTTAAAATTTGTTTTGGCTGCATTTTTGAGTTGTTTTCACAACTGCTATAAATATTAAAAAAATATTTCTTAAAAAAATAAATTATTTTTTCCTTAAAAATCCTTTAAAGTCTCCTTAATTATTATGACTCATCATTATACCCAATTTGGGATTATTGAACAACCACAACAAAATTCCTCTCATAATATCGTCCCCTTCGACCCATACAATTGGGAAAACTTCTTTTTCGGCCTTATAGACCGAAACGATGCCGAGGCTCTTTTAAAGGGGACTGAAGTTGGCACTTTTCTGATGCGTGAATCGACATCAGAAGAGGGGTATTCATTAAGTGTCAAGTTGGTTTTTTGGAATTTTTTTTGGTTATTTTTTAAATAATTAGGGAAACAAGTGATCGGGTGAACCATTATTTGATAAAGCGTGAACAGCAAGAAGATGGGAAGCAGAGATTTGTGGTATTAAATAAATTTTTGTTTGAGAGTATTTTTTAAACTTTCTTAAAATATTTTTTTTGACTTTAGAAATTTTTTAAAAATTTCTAAAAATTTTAAAAAAATTAAAAAAAATTTTTTTTTAATTGTGGATAAAAAATGTGGGCATTTCGGGAACATAAAGAAAAAATGTAAAAAAATTTTTTTTGTTCAATTTTACTCTTAAAATTATTAAAATTTTAAAATAAAAATATGTATTTCTGGTTATTTTTATGATCCCAAAAAGTCCGAATTTTATAGGATTATTTTTGAAAAAAATATTTTTTAAGAGAATATTTTCAATTAAAATCAAAAAAAATTTTTTTAATAAAATTTTGGCTGTACTTTAGTACGTGGGTGCAGGCTTTAATTTACAAATGTTATACCATTCGAAAGAGCTCGTCGAGCTGAGTCGAATGCCACCAAAATTAGATCTAGGAAAAATTTCTGGACCGAGATATAGGTCCCTAAAGTTTGAAAAACCATAGGGGGGACCAAGCACTTTTTTGGGGTGAAAAATTCGAAAATGCAAATTATACCTCGTTCGAAAGAGCTCATCGAGCTGAGTCGAAAGACACCAAAATCAACAAAATCCGACTTGATTGGACAAAGTTCTGATATTTTCTTTTAGCTCCTTACCTATGGCATCTGTGGAGATTTTTGCTGATACAGAGGCTCCAAATACGTCCAGAACAAGGGAGATAAGAATAGGTTTATGTTACGAGCCCAGACCCATCGCCCGTAGACTCCCCGCGAGGCGCGTGCCGCAAAACCCCGCGCGAAGCGCGGGGTTTTGCACAAGCGCCTCGCCGACGCCCCATAGGTTTAGGTTCTGTTTTTTTGTGTCATAACTTTTTCTAATCTTGTTTAATCATGGTGATTTTGGTCTCATTCGACTCAGCTCGTCGAGCTCTTTCGAATGAGGTATTATTTGTATAAAAAATTTTTTATTCCAAAAATCGCCCCTTTGTATCTTAGGTTTTTAGGGGGCTTATATCTCGGTCCAATCAAGTCGGATTTCGTTGATTTTGGTGTCTTTCGACTCAGCTCGATGAGCTCTTTCGAACGAGGTATAATTTGCATTTTCGAATTTTTCACCCCAAAAAAGTGCTTGGTCCCCCTATGGTTTTTCAAACTTTAGGGACCTATATCTCGGTCCAGAAATTTTTCCTAGATCTAATTTTGGTGGCATTCGACTCAGCTCGACGAGCTCTTTCGAATGGTATAACATTTGTAAATTAAAGCCTGCACCCACGTACTAAAGTGACCCCAAAATTTTTAAACAAAGATTTCCAATAATGTTGTGTTTGTGGACATTCCTTCACTTCTCAGCCATTACAAACTTCGAAAACTCGATTCAACTCCACTTATCTTTCCATTAGGAAGACCTTCAATTGAAAAAGTTATTGGAAGGTTTTGCTTTGAAAATTAAATTTTGTTTTAATTTTAAAATAAAATTAAAGATTCAAGTTTGAGGGAGAACGAATTAGTGATTTGCCTTTTGATAGAGGGGAAATACTTGAAGTTTTGAGTAAACCAGAAGAACGGTGGTGGATGGCAAGGTTGTGGAAATTATTTGAAAAACAAATCTTTTATTTCTCAAAATTTTGGAAAATTTTTGGAATTTCAAAAAAATTTTTTGAAAAAATTCAAAAAAATTTTCAGAAATTTTCGAAATTTTTTTTATAATTTTTTAAAATTTCACAAAAAATATTTTTGAAATTTTTTTTAAAAAATTTTCCAAAATATTTTTTCCACAAAATAAAATAATTTTTAAGCAATTGTCTCGGAAATACCGGATTAATCCCTGCTAATTATGTTAAAATTTATGAAGAAGGCGATGAGATTAGCCTTCAAAATTTAAGCTCAAAAAGCAGTGGAAGTACTGGTAAACGTTATAGTGCTAATTCTGTGGAGAGCAATAATAATGTTAACGAACAACAACAAACGAATAAGGTATGGGAATGTTTAAAAATCAGAATTTGTAAAAAATAAATATCAGAAGCTGTAATTCAGAATTTGCAATATTAAAATTCAGAATTTGTAATTTATTAAAATTCAGAATTTGTAAATTCAGAATTTGTAAACTCAGAATTTGTAATTTATTGAAATTCAGAATTTGTAAAATAAAATTCAGAATTTGTAAACTCAGAATT
This sequence comes from Meloidogyne incognita, assembly GCA_036172945.1. NCBI lineage: Eukaryota > Metazoa > Nematoda > Chromadorea > Rhabditida > Meloidogynidae > Meloidogyne > Meloidogyne incognita. The sequence goes on along the minus strand of JARQAC010000011.1, from coordinate 6,451,013 downwards.
TGTAATTTATTGAAATTCAGAATTTGTAAAATAAAATTCAGAATTTGTAAACTCAGAATTTGTAATTTATTGAAATTCAGAATTTGTAAACTCAGAATTTGTAATTTATTGAAATTCAGAATTTGTAAAATAAAATTCAGAAGTTGTAAAAATAAAATTACAATTTGTAAAAAATAAACAGAATTTGTAAAAATCAGAATTTGTATAAAATAAAATCAGAATTTATAATAAACAATTTTAGAAATCAGAATATCAAAAATTAAAATTTCGAATACAAATTAAAGAAAAACTATTTAAAATTTTTACTTTTAATTATAACTTAAAGCTGACAACAAATTCTTGGGTCAGAGTGATAGCTGATCGTTGCCCCAGCATTTATGATGTGGCAGCATTGAGCATAAGGGTTTCTAATTTAATTAACATTTCCAAATTTTTTTAAATTCTAGCAGGGCCAACTCCTCTGGGTTCAGGAATTGTTGTCCAATGGAATGTGCAAAGGTGCAAATGAGGACGGCAAGGCAGGATTATTCCCTATTACCTATGTTGAACCCGTTGGAGTAACACCTGAAGCAGCAATGCCTGCAATAGACCATTCTTCTACTCAATTTTTGAGTTGATTTTTGCTGAAAACTATAAATTTATCAATTTGAAAAATGCTTTTTATCTTGTTATTTGCCTTAATCTCTTATATATTACATTGTATTTAAATCATATCATTAAGCTAATAATTTTTTACGCAAGCAATCCCAGCATTTAATATACATTTTAAATTGTAAAATTTAACCCTTTTTAATAGCACTATTTTGGGAATATGTTACGAATTTTAAAAAATCAGAATTTGTAATTTAAAAAATTCAGAATTTGTAATTTATTAAATTTCAGAATTTTAATCAATTAAATTTCAGAATTTATAATTAAAATTCAGAATTTGTAAAAAAATAAACAGAATTTGTAATTTATTAAATTTCAGAATTTGTAATTTATTAAAATTCAGAATTTGTAATTTAATAAATTTCAGAATTTGTAATTTAATAAATTTCAGAATTTGTAATTTATTAAAAATCAGAATTTGTAATTTATTAAATTTCAGAATTTGTAATTTATTAAAATTCAGAATTTGTAATTTATTAAATTTCAGAATTTGTAATTTAATAAATTTCAGAATTTGTAATTTGTGCTTATTTATTATGCATATTTATTATTTCTGATAACTATTTATTACAGCCTTAATATCCAAAAATATAAAATTAATTAATAATTACAAAGATATTTGTAATATTTACACATTGCATTTTACTCGTATTTTCTTATAGTATTTTTGCAAGTATTTTCGCATTTGTAAAATAAATTAAATTTATTTTTATTTTTGTCCAATTACCGTATTTATTCTAATTGAATGACAGTCATTCTATTTTTCAATACCCCAGAAATTTGTCATTCAATTAGAGAGGTCATTCAAATAGAGGCGGTCATTCTATTTTTCAATAACCAATTATTTTAAATTTTATCAAAAATTTGTAAATTTTTAAGTAAATTTATTGAAATTCTTACATTAAAATTTTTAATAAAATACCTAATAAGACAACTTAAAATTGCGTTTTGATAAAATCCTGGTTGTTTTTCGAATATTCCAAATTTTCGGATCAGGATCCAGGGATTTCCCATGATTCTCAGACCCTTTTCAAGACAACGAAGTGAGAAGTCTAGAGATCCTCTGACTTCCCTTTAACTCCCCGATATTCGTCCAACTCATCTGATATCCTTTTTAATCCTACAAATCCCTTGATATCTCCGATTAATTGATTTGAGAGTTATCTGTAGATTTGGAACACTTAACCAGTGCTTCGAAATTTCAAATTTGCTCGTACTCGTACTCGTACTTCGTACCACCTCTTTTTTTGGCCTCGTACTCGTACCTCGTACCACCCCTATTTTTTTGCTCGTACTCGTACTCGTACTTGCCTAATTTTTTTGCTCGTACTCGTACTCGTACTTCGTACCAGGTACGAGTACGAGTACGAGGTACGAGTACGAATTTTGGTACGAGCTTCGAAGCACTGCACTTAACAAGGCTTTTGAATTACCTGACCAAAGAATCTCTAGACTCAAGCGGAGATTAAAAATTTCGCCTTTTTTGGACTTTCGTCTTTTGCTGTTCGCCTTTTAAAATTACTATTGCATTTTCTCCTTTCGCTTTTTAAAATTACTTTCGGCACATCCCTGCTACCCATCTAATTTTTAATTTTTACCCCGATTTCGACTAGGTCGATTTCGGATCCGGGATTCGAAATAAACAAATTCTAAGTTGAGATTCGGACTCAGCACACTCGATTACTTACTGGCAAGCCTCAAGAATATCGAAGGAGCATTTTTTACTAATTTCCTTCAAGGGACCAATGATCTTAAGGATTACCGAAGGTCCTTCTCCATCTGACAATGTTTCTACGTCGATTTTATTTTCAATATTATAAAAAGAATCCATTCTTTAATAATACTTATAATTACGATTATACGTAAGATAAAATTAATAAAAATTATTAATTATTTTTTCACCTCTAAAAGGGTCATTCAATTAGGGGGGTCATTCAAATAGAGGGGGTCATTTTATTTTTCAATAGCCTCAAAAATGGGTCATTCAATTAGGGGGGTCATTCAAATAGAGGAGTCATTCAATTAGAGTAAATACGGTATTAAAAGTCATTCGTTGATTATTTTATTTAAATTTATTTTATCTTAAAAATAAGTTCTCTTTAATTTGAATTAAAAATTCAAAAATAAAATTCCATTTTAATTCTATGGATTTTGAATACATTACTGAAAACGTTGCTGGACCTGGTTTAGATCCTGTTTGCTTAGATGATCAGTTCGAAGGTTGTTCATGTATTGGAGAGTGTAGTGCTGCTAGCAAATGTTCATGCATTTTTAATGGATTGGTTAGTCATTGCTAAATTATAACTTAATAAATTCGGAATTTGTAATTTGTAAATCGGGATTGTAATAATAAACTTGTAAATTATTATCTCAATTAAAAAACCAGAATTGTTAAAATCGGACTCAGAAAAAAATATAATCAGAATTTTATTAAAATCAGAATTTGTAATTTATTAAATTCAGAATTTGTAATTTATTAAAATCAGAATTTGTAATTTATTAAAATCAGAATTTGTAATTTATTAAAATCAGAATTTGTAATTTATTAAAATCAGAATTTGTAATTTATTAAAATCAGAATTTGTAATTTATTAAAATCAGAATTTATTAAAGTCAGAATTTTATTAAAATCAGAATTTGTAATTAATTAAAAATCAGAATTTGTAATTAATTAAAAATCAGAATTTGTAATTTATTAAATTCAGAATTTGTAATTTATTAAAATCAGAATTTGTAATTTATTAAAATCAGAATTTATTAAAGTCAGAATTTTATTAAAATCAGAATTTGTAATTAATTAAAAATCAGAATTTGTAATTAATTAAAAATCAGAATTTGTAATTTATTAAAACCAGAATTAACTTTAAACAGCCTAATTACGATAAGGATGGCCGCTTTTTTCATTCACCAAATTCTGCTTCAAGTTCTGTTCATTTGGAATGTTCTGACAATTGCGAATGTGCCCTCTCCCCAGAAAAATGTACAAATAGGAATATTCAACTTGGAATTAAGTTTAAATTGAAGGTGTGAATTTAAAAAAATTTCAATTTTGAAAAATATTTTTTTAAAAAGGTAGCAAAATGTGAATCAGAACAAAAAGGGTTTGGGGTATTTGCTCAAGAAAAGATACCTGCTGGACACTTTGTGGTTGAATATGTGGGCGAACTTGTATCAAAGGAAGAGGCAGAAAAGAGATTAACTAGTCAACAATACCACAACTATCTTTTTACAATTAGAGAATTTATTGGGGGTAAGTTTTTATTCTAGTATTGAATTAGAAAAAATTAACTTACTAATATGTGAGAGGGGGGGGGGGGAGGGGGTAAAGTAAAAAATTCATCTAATGAATTTTTCAACATCACGAACATAATACAATTCTATTGTTCTTTGTAAAATAATAGATGTCATAGTTTACATTATTGCTAACTTTTTTAAAGATTTTTGTTTCCAATGAAGATACCTAAGCCGACTGGAATCTAGATTTTTCTATAATTAAGCCCCACCATATACCCTTAATATTAGTTTACAGATTCAACTTTTCTTGATCATACAAAATTAAAATATTCAAAAAATTAACTTAGGTGAATGTCGGTACACTTTTATTGATGGCCGTTACAAAGGGAACATTTCTCGTTTTATTAATCATAGCTGCGAGCCTAATTTGTTTCTGCAAGTATTCCGTTTGGGAAGGGCTTCACCTTCATTGGCAATGTTTGCAAGTCGAGATATTTTGGAAGGTCCGATTTTTAAATTTAAATTTGGCCGTTTTGAAAATTAATATTTTGGGCTCGCCTAAGCATAGCAATTATTAACAAAAAAGATGAATTTTAGATTTTTTTAGAAAAAATTAATGTATTGTAAAAAGTATTGTAAGGCATATAGCTATCTATTTCATAAGGCTATGCAGTAGGCGGCGCGGTGTAATGGCTAACACATCAGTCCGGTCTACTGAAGATGCTGGTTCGTTCCCAGCCGCCGATTAACCTTTTGCACTAGCTAAAGGAGAGAAATAGCTATAGCCCAGATGCCATACTGTATATTATATTGTTCTAAAAACTACTCAAGATTGAAATGGCCAACAATATCAGTGTCCTTAGAAACAACTTAAGGGCACTTCCCAAATCTCTGAATCGAGTTTTTGTTAAATAAATTATGAATATTAAAATAAAAGGAATATTTATAAAATAATTTATTCAAAAATCAAATAAAAATTTGAAGAATTAATTTTTTTTAATATTTTTATAATGCTTTCTTCAAAATATTTTTTTCTCATCTTCACATTTGTTTATTCTCTTCCTCTTTCAATTCACACTTTTAAAATTTAAACAGTATTAGCTCTTCCACCACACTTAATTGACACATTACCTTCCTTCTTTTTAATCATAAAATTATTTCCATTAATTTTAAGTTTAGTTTCATGGGTTTCCTTGTTATAAGTGTCAAGTTCAATAACACACTTATTTTCAGAAAATAATGGAACCAGTTCGAAATAAGCAGAAATTTCAGTTCCTTTTTCAGTTTTGAAAATTAATTTTCCATTTAATTCATCTCCGGTTATTTTACATTTGGTTTCGCCATTATTAATTTTAACGGTACAAGGCTCTTGCCCAGCTACTTGTAATGTCACTTGAGTAGTTTTGAATGTTTGAACATTTCCAGACATTTTTAGAGTATTTTGTACACCTGGTTTGTTTGCTTTTGCTGGGCGAATTTCCCCTATATGAATAAGGGTTGCAACCTGCATACAACCAGGGCTTGAAGCTGATGCATTTCGATCGCCTGCTCCCTCAGCTATGGCAATAAAAGCCAATGAAATGATTAGAAGGGTAGAAGTGAAGAGGAGAGCCGCCATTTTAGAGTTGTTTTGGGGTGTTTTTTTGAGTTTTTTAGTTGTTGAGGAGATTATTTGATGGTTGGATAGCTAATTAATTGCTGTTTATATATTAATGGATTTTGGGGGTTTTGAACTTTTGTGGGAAAAACAAAAGTGCAATTACATTATGTTATACATCATATTACGTGTTAGATAATACTTTTAAGAAGTCGACAATATAAACACGTAATATGATGTATAACATAATGTAATTGCACTTTTGTTTTTCCCACAAAAGTTCAAAACCCCCAAAATCCATTAATATATAAACAGCAATTAATTAGCTATCCAACCATCAAATAATCTCCTCAACAACTAAAAAACTCAAAAAAACACCCCAAAACAACTCTAAAATGGCGGCTCTCCTCTTCACTTCTACCCTTCTAATCATTTCATTGGCTTTTATTGCCATAGCTGAGGGAGCAGGCGATCGAAATGCATCAGCTTCAAGCCCTGGTTGTATGCAGGTTGCAACCCTTATTCATATAGGGGAAATTCGCCCAGCAAAAGCAAACAAACCAGGTGTACAAAATACTCTAAAAATGTCTGGAAATGTTCAAACATTCAAAACTACTCAAGTGACATTACAAGTAGCTGGGCAAGAGCCTTGTACCGTTAAAATTAATAATGGCGAAACCAAATGTAAAATAACCGGAGATGAATTAAATGGAAAATTAATTTTCAAAACTGAAAAAGGAACTGAAATTTCTGCTTATTTCGAACTGGTTCCATTATTTTCTGAAAATAAGTGTGTTATTGAACTTGACACTTATAACAAGGAAACCCATGAAACTAAACTTATAATTAATGGAAATAATTTTATGATTAAAAAGAAGGAAGGTAGTGTTTCAACTAAGTGTGGTGGAAGAGCTAATACTGTTTAAATTTTAAAAGTGTGAATTGAAAGAGGAAGAGAATATAAACAAATGTGAGGATGAGAAAAAAATATTTTTGAAGAAAGCATTACAAAAAATTTAAAAAAAATAATTCTTCAAATCCATTTATTTTTTTAATAAAACATTTTATTAAATCTTCTTTTTATTATTATATTAATACCTTTTAACAAAAACTCGATTCAGAGATTTGGGAAGTGCCCTTAAGTTGCTCCTAAGGACACTGATATTGTTGGCTATTCCAATCTTGAGTAGTTTTTAGAACAATATCGTATACAATATGGCATCTGGGCTATAGCTATTTCTCTCCTTTAGCTAGTGCAAAAGGTTAATCGGCGGCTGGGAGCGAACCAGCATCTTCAGTAGACCTGGACTGATGTGTTAGCCATTACACTGCGCCGCCTATTGCATAGCCTTAGGAATTAAATAGCTATATGCTTTACAATACCTTATTTACGAAGATAATAATTCCTTATAAATTACGGAGAACCCACTTTTCCAATCTGTTTAGTTGCCGTTGAGAAACTTGGGAGGAGAAAAATTATTTTTGTTGGGAAGCCCAAAATGTTAAAGTTGTCCTTATTTTTCCCTAACAATCATTCATTTTTCTATGTACGATTTCTTCATTCCGAATTAAAAAAATTATTTAAGGAGAAGAATTAAGCTATAGTTATGGGTTTCTTTCAAATGAAGAAGACCAGCAGCAGCAAGATGTTAATTTATCTACAAATTCCGTGGTACTTTCTTTGAAGAAATGTTTTTGTGGGTCAGCTAACTGTAAAGGAAGGCTGCCTTCTGCTTTAAATATTTGAAATTCTCTAAATATTTGATTTATGCAAGGAATAATTTTTACGATCAAAAAACATTCTACGAAAAATTTTTTTCTTAATTTTTTATATAAAACAAGAAAAACATTTTACCCAAAAATTTATGCAAAAAAAGTTTTTAAAACAAAGCTGATTAAATACGTGTAAATTTAATAAAAGAAAAATGAAGCTGTTTGAAGGGGATATGTTAGTTTTTTGAAAAACAAGCTTGAAAATTTTGTAGCTCCCAAATTCACTGTAGACCAAGAATAATATCCGTTTATAACGTTATCCTAAGGACTTGACTATATCTTTCGAATCTCAAATCTGAATAAATATTTTCTGCTGGCCCCTGGGAAATTTTGAAGTTTTTGTTAAACAGAATTACGGTATACCCTGTTGTAGTGTTGCACCGGAAGTTCCGGTTCCGGTAGGCCGGGAGCTCCGGGATTTTTGGTTCTGATTCCTGCCAAATTTGCGGTTCCGGCGCAACACTACCCTGTTGAGAATATAAAAAAATTTTCAACATTATACGGAGTTAGAGACAGTTTGAGGCTTCACAGAAGCGGGCAAATATGAGGGTTGTTTAAATAAATGTTTAAATAAATCTTTTATGTACAATCGTCCAATGGTTCTTGTCTTGTGTTTTAATGCGAAACTCCACAACTCATAAAACTTGTTTGCTCCTTCTGCTTTTCATTTTACTTTAAGCTTCTTTCGGATGCTTTTCCCCGTGTTTGTTACTCAAATTTTTGTCCTTCTTTAAATGCAGTGTTTTGTGAATGTTTGGAAGTCCTTTTACAAGTTTACGACCAACACGATATGATAATCCCTCCTTTTCAAATTTTTCAAAGAAATGCTCTATTGAGTCGTTATCACTTTCATTCTTTTTTGTAGGTTTGTTAATATTATCCAAAGTATTGTTAAATATATTGAACACATCAGAAATATCAGTTATATATTCAAACTCAACGTGTAAAAAGTTAAAAGTTTTTTATAAGCATCGCATAACTTCTTTAAATATTTTACAAATTCTTTGTTGTTCTTGAAAGTTTTGTGGAGACTTGACGTAATATCGCACATTTCTGTCTTTTGCAAGAATATTAAAAAATCATTTTCTTCCAATGTTTCCAAATACCCATGCAATTTCTTAAAAAATTTCGATTTAGAAATTTTCTTCAAAATTTAAAAAATTTTGAAATCGGGTGGGATTGATCCAAAGCGCCTAGAAACTCATTTTTGGTCGATAAATTTTGAGTTAATTTTTAGTGATTTTATATCTGGAGAGGAATTTTAAGTAAAAAAAATTTTCATATTCGTAGACTTATAAAGCATGTTTTAATAAGGCAGACAAAGTCTCTTCCCAACCTTTTGGATAAAACGATGCTCGGGAATTAGAATTTACCGAAACTCGAGAACCGAGACAGAGAATTAGTCCGAGACCGAGACAAATCGAGACATAAAACCCGAGAAAATTTCGGGTTAGACCCGAGATCGAGAAATAGTTTTTGAAATTTATGTAAAAAATCGGACTTTTTAATGACTTGTTTAAAAGCAGTGCTCGTTATTGGTGGGCAAAAAACTTCGGATCGAAAAATATACGTAGAATAAATGTTAAATTTTAAATCCTTTCATAATGGATTTCCCAAATATATATTTTGAAAATAAAAAAAGCAATATTTGGATATTATTTATAAAATTAAATGTACAGACCAGGGTAGCACGAGACCGTTTAATTCGAGGTTTATTTTTCCTGTGGCTGACTTTTCCCTTCTCTCTTCTCTTTTTGACCCGCCACAGGGAACAATAAACGAGGTTATTAAACGGTCTCGTGCTACCTTAGTACAGACCTGAAACTTTTGCTTCATTGTTTTCGATGTTTTCTTTTCTGAATCGTTATTTACAATTTGGAAGCGATTGTTAAAATGTTTAACAAACTCTTCAAACTTTAAAGCATCTTTAAAGAATGTCGGGATTTGGCCATCTAATTTATTTATCTTTCCAATTTCGTTAATATATATTTTTTGTTTGTTATCATCAGTTAAAATTTCAATAACCGGAAGTGCATTTTCCTCAAATTTATCCAAATTTCCAATTCCACTTGCTTCTTTTTTTATCTCTTCGATTTTGTTAGCAATAATTTGAAAGCTCTCCTTTTCCTTATCTATTGCTTGTTCGTCAACTTTTTCTAATTTTTGATAAGGAAAATCTTTTTCCCCAAGCTTGAAAGGATCTGCCTTAACAAACGAATCGGCAATAAAAATACCCAATAAAATCAAAAAACAAGAAAAATTAGAGTATTTTTTTGAAGGCTTTTTAAATTTCATCTAAATTAATTTAGTAAAAATTTATAAAATTTATATTAAGTAGTTATTTTATAAATTTTAAGCAATTTATAAATTATCGTTAAGGAGCAGCTCATAAACAAGATAACTAAGACGACAGCTAAAAAACTTATTCGAATGATATAAGCTTTTCTCTTTTATTCCGCGATCAAATTGCCTAAAGCAATTTGATCTTTTAACCAATTATCACTCAAATTCGCTAGTTTCTCACTCCTTTTTGTACTTTAAGCAAATTCCCCTCTTTTTTATATATCCTTGATAATGTATTATTGTACTTTTTATACAATTTTCTCAAAAAATATGTGATATATAAGCCCATGGTTATTGTTCATCGGCAGTTCTCCCATTGGGGAGGCTCACTGATGTTTAAATTAAGATGTAAATAAATAAATTTTTTATTTGACCCTTTATTAATAATTTAGTATGGGTTTAAACAATTAGATCTATATTATTATTCGACCCGATCATAACACATGGATTTTACAACTTTTGCTTCAATTGTATTTTTGCTACGTTAACAACTCTTGTATATGTGCTCTCACATTTCATCAAACGAGTTCGGATAAACCCTAGGCATGATAAAAACTTTTGACTGTGATTTATAAAAATAGAAAGTTTAAAGCGAATTGGGGCTATGGATGCGGCATTAGGCTGTTGAATTAAGTGAATAATTATATAGAGGAGGCTTTTTTAATGAATGGCTTCAATGGACTTCTTATCCATTTTATAAGACTTTTCAAAGGTAAAACGCACGCCTCTAAAATTTTGACTGCCAAAAATTAATCAAGCTCCTCCTTTTTTTTAATTTTATTTTCTCCCTCTAAAATTTTCAACTCTGGTAAGGAAGAGAAGGGAGAGGGGAGGAAAAAATCGTCGAGGAGTTATTGAATGTGTGGCAAGCTCCAGACTTTTTTACCTATTCTTCTCCTTTTCTTAACCTCCCGTTTCAAACTTCCCATTTTAGACTTTTGGCGGGTTATTAGATTGTAGAACGCCAAATAGGTTCCAATAAATAACAAAGTCCTTTTTTTAAACAAAAGATTTTTCAAAAATAAAAACCGATATAAGATTCTCTTAAAATAATTATTTCTGAGAAAATATAATAGGTTTTTCCTAGTTATAAAAGTGTTTTAAAAATTTTCCGGATTCAAGGACATCTAAATACTTTTATTTTTACTTATTTGGTATCAAATAATAGAAATTTGGTTCAAGCATTTTGGTTCAATTTTGGTTCAAAAATTCGAAAGTTTGAGACAGCTGAGACAAGCACTACACTTATTAGTCTAGCCAAAAAATTAAGTAAAGGGCATTCACGAGGGAGAAAATGCCAATAACGCTCTCATGACTCTCTAAAAATGAGTGTGACCTTGAATAGAGAAATATTTATATTGATTTAATTAGCTTATTAATTAATTTAATTTATTTAAAAATTCTTAATAATTAATTTATTAACTTCAACTTTATGTTGCTTAAAGTAATTTAAGTTATAAATTATTTTTTATCTGTATAATTAATTTACTTTTTGACATGGTGAATACCGTATTTACTCGATTAATTCCCCTCCCCGAATAATTCCCCCTGATACGGATGAGTTGAAACAATAATTCCCCTCCCCCAAATACCCTACTACACGTTCAAATTTCAAAACTCGAAAAATTCACCACTCTTGAATAATTACCCATGCCACGGATGGGTTGAAAAAATAATTCCACAAGGAATACGGTATAACATAGATCTTGGAATCATACAGGGAACTTAATATGCTAATAACTTGACCCAGTTAAAAAAGTTGGCGGAAACCAGAATATGAAAATTGTTGGAACCGCAAAAGCTTACATATTCGACGGACAAAATCAAGCATATATCACATTTTACGTTACACAAAGAGCTTCCAAGCAAATATATAGTACTCCGAAATATTCCTTGGTAAAGAAGAATGGGAACATATCGGCTGTAGACCCATTAAAGATTCTTTCAATTGCAGATAATGATAACAATTTCAGGAAGAAAATGAAAACAATAACACTTACTCTTAAATTAAATTTGAAAAAATTATTATATATCATCCACATGTGATGTAAAACTATATGAATCTCTTACACCTTCAACAGAGTGCAATGGAAAACAAGTTATACCTTTCTTTGGAGCCATACATTTGTTCGGAGCTGGCATATACTTTCATAAAAGCCTGTTAACTAAAAGACGAATGCGCTATAACTAGAATAATCTTAGAAAATAAATATTGATTAGAATAATAACACCGAATATTTGTTAAGCGAGAAATCTAAACTACTAAATATTGCTAGCATATTCTATGGTATTATTGGAATCTTAGAAAATAAATATTGATCAGAATAATACTTCTCCCAACTCTAAAGCTTTGTTGTAATAAACAATTTTACAATCATAAACGTTCGACCAAAAATGAAAAAACGAAATCTTTTATCTAAAACTAAGAATGATTGAACAAATCTAGATATGTCATATAGGTAATTGGTGGTACGACAATTCAAGACCAAACTAGAAATCATTTAGAAATCGTCAAGAGTCACCATAAGACGGGCGACTCTTAGCAATAATTGTTTAACTTTTTTGATTTCTATTTCCGAAGTTGCCGTAGCACAGTACAATTCAATTAAAAAATAAAATTGAAAAATGTATGTATATGTGCAACTTAAAAATAACCATGTAGATTTAGATGTTTCAAGAAAGGCGGTATATACCAGGGGTGTGCTGAAACATATTTTAAAAAGCGAAACTTGAAAGCTGAATATAAATTTAAAAAAGGGACACGCGAAACGCGAGAGGCTAAAATCCAAAAAACCCCGAAAATCATCAAAGGTGAATCGCGAACTGGCACACCCCAGGTATATACATAGTTGTTTATCTCCGAAGGTAATCGTACTAACACCCAGCTTTCCTAGATAAGAGCTGTCGAAATTGTTAGGATTCTTAGAACGAGTAATCATTCGGGAATTGTATATGTAGGAGAGTGTTAATAAAGAAGTAATATGGTATATCTATAAAGAATTATCTACAATTGGTCAATGGTTCTTGGCTTGTAGCCCAATGCAAAACTCTTCATCTGTTCCAAAACCTCGAATAATTTTCTTCTCAAATTCCATCTTTAATTTTCTTTCTTATGCTCTTCCTCATGTTTGTCACCCACATTTTTGCCTATTTTTGAATGAAACATTTTCCCAAAAACATTTCCCATTTTTGGATGAAACATTTTCCCCAAAACCCTATTTGCAACTTTATGACTATGTAAAAGAGCAGGATCGACTATTTCTTCCTTTTCAAAATTTTCAAAGAAATTATTTATTTCTTTGTTATCATCGACATTATTTGTCGTAAATTTAACATTTAATTTAGAAAAAATTTCTTCGGTACTTTTGCATAAATCAGGTTTATCTACTTGGGATTCTTTGTTAAATTTTAACTCTTTAAAAAATAACTTTTTAAACTTTTTACATATAATGATGCTTGTCAAAAATGTAGTAAACTCATTTGCCGTCAGTGCTTTTAAATGCCCATTCAATTTCTTAAAAAATTTTTTGATTTACAAATTTACTTCGAATTTTAGATAAAAATTTCTATGTGATAGTAAAACCTAGAGTTTGTGTTTAAAATAGGGTTGACAAAGAGGAATGACCCGGATTGGCAAAAAGTTGAAAGTTTTAGGTTCGGGAAAGTTCCGTGTATAGGGATCTGGTCTGTTAGAAAATATGAACTAGCCTAAAATTTTGGAAACATATAAGTGCTCAACATTGATTACTTTGTAGGGTTTTCTAGAGCAGGGTTGTCTGTTCAGCAATCCTAAGTTTAAAATCTTGTCTTCCTTTCTGGTTTAATATCGGTTTTTGTTATAATCGGTTTTGTGTAACGCATTTATCTCATTTTCTCATCTCTCTAAAATAAAATGAGAAAAGGAATGCTGAGCAAATTATGAGTTTAAATTTAAATTATTTCGAATCCCGGAACCGCCGCCGCCCAGCCCGCGGTAGGTTGGGCGGCGGTAGATTGGGCGCGGTAGATTGGGCCGGTAGTTTGGGCAGCGGTAGATTGGCCTGCTCCCCTTGTACTATTATTTTGGTTCATTCAGGGGGGAATTTCTAGAAATTACTCATTTTCAAAAATTTCCTGTTTTCTGTTTCTAAATTTCAAAAAACGGTTAATTTTTGTTAAAACCATCAAAAATTCCCTTCACAAAACCTCAAACTTTTCCTTCATTATGTTAGAAAACTTCTTTTCTGAATCAGTTTCTATCTTTTGGTATTCTTGATTGAAATAATCTACAAACATTTCAAAATTTTTGCGATTTTTAAAGAATGTTGGGATTTGCTCATCTAATTTATTTATCTCTTTAATTTCATCAATATATTTTTGTATTTTGTCCTTATTCGTTAGAATTTCAATAGCAGTTTTTATGCCCACTTTTACGTCTTTTAAAATTTCATCTGTTTTCAAGTTCGCAGCTTGTATTTTCAAGCTCTCTTTTTCCTTATCTATTTCTTGTTCGCCCACTTCTTCTAAATTTTGATTATCAAATCCTATCCAAGTCTTAACAAAGCCGGGAATAACAGCCGAATTCGCACCAAAAATAACTAACAAAATCACAAAACAATAAAACTTTTTAAATTTCATCTAAATTAATTTATAAATTTGAAGCAATTTATAGCTGAAAGTTAAGGTACTAGCCCTAACTAAGAAAACTAGTGAGCGGCAAAATAATTTTTCCGGGTCCGGAAACCGAATTTTGGATTTCACACTCATGCCGGACCGGATCCGGCAGGATTTTTCCGGATTAATCCGGTCCGGTTTTAGTCCGGAAAGTTAAAAAAACTCGGATCTGGGATCCGGACTCCGGAAAAATCCGGCCGGATCCGGTCCGGTGCCGCTCACTAAACAAAACTAATAAACAATAAAGCAAGTAGAAACTCAAAGAATTTCTAAATGGCATTTTCGTCACTTTTTCTTTAAATAAATTAAAATAAATTTTATTTTTAAATTGGAAAAAATTAAAAAAAATAGATTTTAAAGAGAGGTTAACGACGGAAATGGGATGCTAAAAAGACGCGAGGCATCTTCTCAAGGGTAAAACGCACGCCTCTAAAATTTTGACTGCCAAAAATTATTCAAGCTCCACGTTTTTTTAAATTTTATTTTCTCCCTCTAAAATTTTCAAATGTTGTAGGGGAGAGATGAGAGGAAATTAAAAGTTTTAGGAATAGGAGAAACGTCTAGGAGCATGAAAAGAAGCAGATTTCTTTCTGATTCTCGGACGGTACTGTCTTTGTTCGATTTGTGTGATTTAGGAGATATTATGGAAAACGAGAATCCGTCATTTTTATTATTTGAATATCACCAGTGCTGGGTATTTGCCATTTGTTGGCTCCGGGCTCCGGGGTTTCCAAAATCTTAGCTCCAGCTCCGGAGCTAGCTCCCGGAGCTATACCCAGCACTGAATATCACACACCGCATTCCTGTCCAGTGTTTAATGTACAATTGTCAATTGTTTATTGACAATTAATCAACAACAATCAATTGTCATGCGTCATTAAACATCTTCATTAAAGGACATCCACGAGGAGCGAATGCCATAAACGCCCGCATGCCTTCCCAAAAAATTGAGTGTGACTTTGGATAGAGAAATTTTTATATTGATTTAATTAAAAATTATAAAAATTTATTAACTTCAACAGTGTATTTAATTAAAACAATGTTGGTAATAGAAATGACGAATTTTGTTAGTAATTTTGTTTATTTAAAAAAAACATCCAGCCAGAACTCAGCTACTAATAGTAGCACCACTTTTCCTAGAAAAATGGCGATAATTTACCCACCCTTACCAAACGGAATATTGTCATGCCCTAAGCTTTCAACATTTACAGTAGTCGACATAAAGATAGGGACAAGTGTAATTTCAATGTAAATTAACTATTTTTCAGTCAAAAAATACGTTCTATATATCAATCGAAAGCTCTATTCGTATCTCAGTTGACATGTTTCTGCATTTCTCATGAAAATGAAAATTGACCGAGATAATCCGGATCTACCGGATATACCAAATCCCATAGCCTCGGAAAAAATTTTCGGAAAAAATTTAACAAACCCATTTGATAGAGCATATTTTTGTGAGCATTTACCACAAAACCGCTTAGAAATATCTTTTACCGGTCCAGAGATATGATTTTTTGAAAATGGCATTTTTAGCCTATTTTTGCAAAAAATTCAATTTTTAAGGGAAAAATGCCATTTTCAAAAAATCATATCTCTGGACCGGTAAAAGATATTTCTAAGCGGTTTTGTGGTAAATGCTCACAAAAATATGCTCTATCAAATGGGTTTGTTAAATTTTTTCCGAAAATTTTTTCCGAGGCTATGGGATTTGGTATATCCGGTAGATCCGGATTATCTCAGTCAATTTTCATTTTCGTGAGAAATTCAGAAACATGTCAACTGAGATACGAATAGAGCTTTCGATTGATATATAGAACGTATTTTTTGACTGAAAAATAGTTAATTTACATTGAAATTACACTTGTCCCTATCTTTATGTCGACGACTGTAAGCAAAAACTCAAAATAGAGATCAAAGAAAAACTAATTAAAGATAAGTAAATGAAAGTGAGGTCAGAAAATAATTATATGGTGACATAAAAGAAACTGCACACAGTATTTTTGAAATAACTTTATTCAAATTGAAGATAATGAGATCAAATAAGGCTTAAATAATAGAGTTATGACTGGGGAACAAATACGATTAAGAAATTTCGAAATACCCATCCTGTGCTCGGATACAGAGTTCAAGGCGCTTGGAAAAATTTTGGGCAAAAGTTCGCACCTACATGGTTGGGATTTTCTCCCATTCCTGGGCGAATTGTTGACGAAACGACTCAAAACTTCTGTTTTATTAAGAACAGACCCTTGCCTTCAAAGCAGAATAGAAATTCAATCCAACGGATTCAAATCCGATGAGTACGGTGGCATTATTTGAGACGGGTTAAAACCGGGTAAATTGGCTGCACACCAACCT
This sequence comes from Meloidogyne incognita, assembly GCA_036172945.1. NCBI lineage: Eukaryota > Metazoa > Nematoda > Chromadorea > Rhabditida > Meloidogynidae > Meloidogyne > Meloidogyne incognita. The sequence continues at coordinate 6,434,407 of JARQAC010000011.1, read as the reverse complement.
TGGACGTCAAAGGTCTTATTAGAAGAGGAATTAGGAGAAGAGTTATCAAATTAGGAGAAGAGTTATCTCCTAATTTGGGGATTAGGAGATAATCAATTTACAAAAAAATAAAAAAATATTTTTAATTTATTTGTCAATTTAGAATAATACAAACTATAAAACAGCATCGGGTTCACTAATAAATGGAAAAATCCAATGTTTAATTAGCTGGAAATTATTTAAAATTATTTTTAGGGTTTAAAGCAAAATTCTCGCAAACGCTTTATTATCCAAAATTAATAAAAAAAAGAGAAAGGTTATTTAAAATAAAATGATATTTAGCCTTCAAACTTTAAATTCTAAAAACGAGTATTTTTTGGATTTATTTTTAATAATAAAAATGAGTAAATAATTCAAGTAACTACTAATTAATACTTTTTAAAATAATAATTCTATTATTAAAAATGGCTAAAACAATTTTAATTTTCATTTTAAATTAAATCAAAATGAAATTAAGTAAAAATAAAATAAATTTTATTAATAAAATTATTTTTAATTTAATCATTTTTCTATTAAATTATTCGTATGTAGAAGCTCAAACTAGTTCGAATTATTCCCAAATATATAATGAATTTCCTCCAAATAATATTTCGTTAACAGAATTGAGTAACAAATTTAATGTAAGTCAAGAATTGGAGGATAAATATCGAAAAACAAATCAGAATTTTGCCGTTTTTAATGAAAGCAATGTAATTTTTAATTTGTTTTTAAATTGAAAATTAAATTAGTAAGAGATTTTCGAAACAAAAAAAAATTTTCAAGAATTAAGAAAAATATAAATAATGCGCAGGTTTTATAAGTAATAAATAGGCTAGGTTTAAATTGCCTTTTGCTCTGAGCGCTCAAAATTAAAAAATTTTTCATTAAAGTAATGAAGATTGTTAGGTGATTGAAAGGCCTGAGATTTATTCTCGTTGAGGCAACTCAAAGAATAATCTATAAATAGTCAAATTTCGGAAATTATCTTTTTGATCAAAATTTTTGATGCAGACTCTCTTTTTATATACCACTAGTATAATTTCTTTGAATTTGTCCAAGAAGCCAGATCGAAAATGACACAAAAATTCGACGATTGCAAAAAAATACCCATAGAAAATCGAGATTTCGAAATGACTCAAATGAGATAATATTGGGAATTAGGAGAAAAATGACAATTTGAGGAAAATAATGTACTTGCGATAACATTCCTCAACTTAGAACGTTTTTAGCTTAATATTTATACTGTTTAAGTTTGTTTTATTTTGAATCAAGAATTTAATTAATAATTAAATTCATTTAAAAATCAAGGTTGAATTAACATATAGAGATAATTTTATTCGCCTTAAAATATTTCCGTTAGCAGCTGCTGCTTATGGTACTGACAAAAATATTGTTGATTGTCTTACAGAAATATATCCAGAATTTAAAGTAATTATTTAAAATAATAAATGAAATATGTAAAATGATCAACCTTTAGTTTATCAAAAATTGGGTAGTTAAATGTCAAGGTGTAGATGCTTCTTGTTCAGCTTTTATTGCTGTTTCTATAACTGACAAAGCAGTTGTTCTAGCATTTAGGTAGAAATATTTTTAGAAAATCGTAATAAAGATTTGACAATTTTAAGAGGTACAGACACATTCTGGCAATTAACCCATGAAGTTATAGAAACGTTATTTTTTCAAAAAGTTCTTTCAGTATTTGGCCATGGATATGTTTTTTCGAATATCTTAAAATTTTTAGTTTAATCTTTTCAAGGTTGCCTTCTATTTTGATAATATTTTTACCCAGTTGGATAAGAAAGGAGTAACTGAAGAGGTTATCACTCTATTGAACGAATATCGAGGATATGAAGTTTGGGTTTGTTAAATTTAGATTTAAGAGGATGCTTTTTGGAATAGATTGTGATAAAATAGCTATTTAATTTATGGCTAATAGATCTAGGTCCTAAATTTATATAATGGAAATTGTTGGGTATTGACTTGCCGTTGTCAGACTATTAACAGAAGACATGACTAACAAACTGTGCTTTATTATAAAGGCAATAATACAATGGAATAGTTGGAAATGTGCTTTTGTATATTTCTAACATATGTTCGGCACGGTTCGGTCTACCGCGGTCCTTCCTATAAACCGCGGTATTACGTAAAGAATTGTAATAACTTGAGCTACCCCGAAAGATTTTAGTGTAATTATCTGTTCTAAATTTGTGTTTATGGCATTAATTTAAATTATCAAGGCGATAAGACCAAAAAATAGTTTTAGATCATTTCATGTTTATAATATAAATTTATAAAACCCCTCTATTTATTTATTAATAATATAAAAAACACTTGGTAATAGTTCGGTTCGTACCCCCCTTTTCCTACCTAAAAGTATTAAAAATGGTCAGTCAGTCTTAGGTTATAGAACCCGTCGAGCTGTGTCGAATGACACCAAAATTAACCCCAGGTCTTAACTTTGGGCCGAGATACAGACCCCCGAAAATTGAAAAATAAGAGGCTGGACGAAGCTCATTTTTTATGGTAAAAATTCGATTAAACAAATAATAGCTCATTCGAAAGAGCGTGTTGAGCTGATTCGAATGACATCAAAATCAACGTAATTAAAAAAAGATTTACAAAGTTATGACATAAAGTAATCCTATTGTAGTCGTGAGACGCTTGCAAAACCTTCTCTTTGCACAGGGGTTTTGTCTGTATCTCGGCCCAAAGTTAAGACCTGGGGTTGATTTTGGTGTCATTCGACACAGCTCGACGGGACCTATAACCTAAGACTGACTGACCATTTTTAATACTTTTAGGTAGGAAAAAAAGGGGGGGTACGAACCGAACTATTACCAAACACTTTTTAACGATATGTTGGCCTAGTCCGATCAAGATAAATATTTGTTAAGTTAAAGAATATATTTAATAGATAACCGGGCATTCTTTGGGCGGAGCTCTGGCCGCAATTGCCGCTGCAAAACTAGTACATCTCAATAGAATACCGCAAGATAGAGTAAAATTAGTTACTTTTGGACAACCAAGGACAGGAGATAGTGGATTTGCGGCAAGAATGGCTACAGAGGTAGAAACTCAGAATTCTTTTCTTAAACTTCTGGACAATCCAAACATTTTAATTTATGTTTTGTATGCATAAATGCCTTGAGAGAAGCCCAAAATAGTCTCTGAAGTCATCAAACTTTTGCTAAGCTACCAATTTTCTTTTATATAAAATTATTTTTCTTGCAAAAATACAATTTTTAAATTTTCTTTTCATATTTTATGCATTTATTGGGGCTTTTAGGTGCATATATAGGCAATTTTTGTACATATCTTGGACAACCTTACTTAAAACTGTTTTATTTTAAGTTGTCATTCTTCAATTATCGAGTAGTAAGAGCTCGTGATTTAGTTGTTCATATACCTCCACGAGTATATGAAGATTATGCTCATTATAGAACTGAGGTTTAAAATTTTTTTAAAATTATAATATAAATTTATAAAACCCCTCTATTTATTTAATAATAATATGAAAAAAACTTTTTAACGATATGTTGGCCTAGTCCGATCAAGATAAATATTTGTTAAGTTACATATATTTAATTAAATTTTAAGATTTTTTATGACAATGAAATGAAGCCGGGTGAGCCCTGGAAAAGATGTGTCGGGGGAGATGAAGACAAGGATTGTGCAAATAAATATGGGCAAGATTTTAATAACAGTATTAAAATTGTATTTTTATTTTTAAAGTATTTATTCGGTCAGTGACCACGTAACTTATTTTGATAGAAATGTAGCAACATATGGGCTGAGTGGATGCTATGGTGGATGAAAATATTAATATGTGAAATATTTCAAATAAAAAAATAAAAATTTTTGTCTCTATCTAATACACCTAAAAGTATCGTTAAACTAAATATGTAGTATAAGCGGGAAAATAAAATATACCTAACCTACACCTCGTTGATTTTTATAATAAATACATATTAGGTATAGTATATGTAGGTATAGCATATTAGGTAAAGTATACGACCTTAGTTGTGTTTACTGGTCGAGTTCTGTCACTTTTTTTAAAGTCAACACTCGTACCTACTTCCATAAATATTCTTAGAAAAATTTTTCCCATAAAATTTCATACCAGAATTTCTTAATTATGTCTCAGAAAGTGTTTATTTTAACATTGGATAATAATTTATTTTTAATTTAAAAATAAAATAAATTTATGCTTTTGTTAAAAAATTTAAAATACAATTTGTTGAATAATTTAAAAAATAAAAAAAAATATTTTAGAAAGTTTTTAAATATAAAAAATAAAAAAAAACACAATTGACAATTGAACGGTAAATAAAGTTGACCCCAAATTTAAAACAAATTTGCGTGACTATTTTGAACGGGAATATTTACAAGACTAATGGGAGGTGTTGTTTAGTGGTGTGAGGATAGTATGTATAAAGTCTGTCGGATAATGATAGTCTGTCGGATAATGATAGCGCGGCTAGTCACTGATCTCTTTCGTCTGTTCCAGCTCCAATCCCATCGCTTACACATTGTTACATTTACACTTCAGATAAACTGTTATTCTCGTGCACATCAACTTCGGAATAATCTCAGACATAACAGGAGGTGGTTGGAAAAATAATACTATTTTTCACTTAAGATGTACATAATGGTCAACTTCCCCTTCCTTAAAGAAACTGAATAGATTTTGACTGAATAGATATGACTGAAATAGATAAAAATGCAAATATTGTCACAGATGCTTCATCGGACATCTATATAGACAGCAGGGATGTCTCGGGTCGAGAAAAAAGTCGGGTCGGATTTCGGGTCGGGTTTTCAAAATTTTCCTCGGGTCGGGTTTCGGGTTTCGGGTCGAAAAAAAGTCCGGGTTTCGGGTCGGGTTTCGGGTCGGGTCAATTAAAAATTTGAACATGTATCCAGATTTTTCGAAGTGCTGGGGGATGTTAGGGTGGCGCGCTTAGTATAAAAGGCGCAGCCTTTTAGTAGTCGGGGAGTTAGCCTTGATCTAGTCCATAGTCAGTCTTAGTCCGTAGTCAAGCTACATTCTACTCCAGCGCATAGTCTCGTCATTTCCATTGTATTATTACCTTGTGATAAACCTTTGTTAGTTAGTCAGTTAGTTAGTCTTTCTGTTAGTATCGGACACACCGCAGGTCGATACGTAACAGGGGACATCAGTGATTTGGGGAATAATTAGAGCGATGCCTGCGGAATTACAGGGATAAATGATGAGCTGGACGGATTAAAGCAATATCAGGGGATTGGGGATTAAGAGGGATATAAAGATTATTTGGGGAAGATACTTCACCAATTAAAAGAATTAGGAGAAGATATCGAATCTAATAATCTACCTAAAACCCATGATACCCTCTCCAAATTGTTTGATAGTTAACTTTTCTGAGCCGTCCCATGATGTAAAATTGTTATTTAAATACTCTACTTTTAGCGCCGCAGGCGAAAATTTTGAGAATTATGGAGGATAGAAGCCAGTTTTCTTCCTTTTTCAGCGCCGCAGGCGAAAATTTCGAGAATTATGGAAAGCTAGAAGCCAGATTTCTGCCTTTTTCTGCGCCGCAGGCGAAAATTTTCAGAAATTTGGAAGGCCAAGAAGCCAGATTTTCTCTTTTAATGGTGAAAAGTTCTATGGAAAAAGTCGGGTTTCGGGTCGGGTTTTCCAAATTTTCCTCGGGTCGGGTTTCGGGTCGAAAAAAAGTCCGGGTTTCGGGTTTCGGGTATCGGGTTTCGGGTAACCCGAGACATCCCTGATAGACAGCGAGCTGGACCACATAATTTGTGTGCCATATTTTCCCTAATACTTTTCCATTATATTCCCACAGTTTTTTTTTAATTTACCTCTTTCCTTTTCTTATAAAATGGTTAAAATTGAATTGTGGTAAAGGATTAAGTTAATAAAAACTTTAATATGAGAAAAATATCATTGAATTTTTGTCAACTTGGTTGGTATTTTTTAAATTTATGTCTGATTTTTAGAAAGAATGATAAAGGTATGGTCTCTTAAAGAATTTATGGGAATAAGGAGCTCTAGTCACCCAAAAAATTTATATCCGCATAGAACATAAACTTTTGTTTCTAAAAAGCAGAGCTTTATAGTACTTTCACTCCATTTGTGGGCAAAGATATAACGGAAAAGTACAGGTTTCTTACAACATTCAATTTTCTTTTTTATCCAATTTTTGATAATTTTTGTTGTTCTTCTTTTTCCCGAATTTCTTTAATTGACGATTAATAAAGCTGTCCTTTTCCTTTACAAATTTATCAAAAAATTGTTTTAAATCTTCATTTTCTTTTTCCTTAATCGAGTCCAATTTATCCAAAATCTCTTGTTTATTGTTTTCCTCAGCAACATCCAAGGCTTTACTTAATTCCTCGTCAAGAGAAATTTCAAGGTTAATGTAGGCCTTGGTTAAAGGCAACATTTGCCCGCATATTTCTTTAGAATTTTTTTTCAAAGCTTCGTTCTTTTCGAAAATCTTGTAGATACTTTTATAGCTTTCCTCCATACACATTTCAATTTTGTCCAAAAAATTTGAAAATTTTGTTGCCTTCAATTCTTTCAAATGGTTGTCCAATTTCTTAAAAAATTTTTTATCAAAAATTTTTTTACGGATCTACAAACTGAGTTAAGTAAAATTTTATGACAAATTTTATTACATTGGCAATATAAGCAATAAAAATTACTAAAACATAATAGAAGTTCATGCCCTATTAAAGGCCTCACAGTCAAAGAAACCCATTGATAGATTAACGCCCAAGACTTCTATTAGTATATTCCTTCCTTATTTAAATGTTTAGTTCCAGACAGGCATCGATCTTGCAACCTCCTAGCAGTTAATGCTAGTAAGAAGCCGTAGAAATAATGTTCCAAGAGTAAACCTTTCAAATGATTCGCCAACCCTAATTGCTAGAAACACGTTACCGCGTATTAGAGCTTTTTTGACACTCTGTTAAAAGCTCCTAAATGAACTTCTAATAACCGGATTAAATGTTTAGTGTCTTCCTCTTCATTAAAATAAAATATAAACAAACCTCAAAATTTTTCTTGAGTGTTTTCGACGTATTTTTAGATGTGTTTATAGCTTTATAACGTTTGTTGAAATGATCTACAAATTTTTCAAAAGAGGAGGCATTTTTAAAGAATTTTATAATTTCATTATCAAATTTTTCTAGAACTATAAATTTGGCAAAATGACTTTCTATTATTTCTGAATCTGTTATAGCTTCAATAAAATCAAGTGCTATTTTCTCATATTCATCATAATTTCCAACTCGTTTTGCTTCCTCTTCCATTTCTTCAAACTTTTTCTTATAATAAATTTCGGGCTGTTTCCCCGGATTCTCCAATTCCCCTCCGTTTTCAGCTTCATCGTCCACATTCTCTAATTTTTGATAGCCAACATGGCTTCTTCGAGAATTAAAAAGAACAGAATTAACCGTCGAATTGGCAACAAAAATAGCCAATAACATTATAAAACAATAAAATATGGAGAAATGCCAAAAAATGTTTGGCAACATTATAGACAATTTTCTATCTAAATTAATTTAAATTTTCTTTTTAATTTAAAATTTTTTTTAAATTTAAAATGGATTTTTACGAGAGGTGAGATGCTAAAATGAAGGGATTTTTCTTACATTTTACATGTACAACCTCTCATAAGCAAAACGCGCGCGTCTAAAATTGATCGCCGAAAATTTATTTAAGACCCCCTCCCTCCACCTCCACCTCTCCTTTTCTTTAAAATTCTTTCACTCTGCTTGGAGAATGAATTCGAGGGAAATGAATCGTCTAGGAAATTGAATCGTCTAGGAATATGTGGAAATTGATTATAGTTGTATGCATGTTTCTAGACTGCCAAACATCTAAATATGTTTCAATAGGGTGCAATACATTCATCTTAAACAAATTATTTTCTAAAAATAACAACGGATTTCTAAAAATAACAACGTATATCACATCATAACTGTTTTGCAGAGTAGAGCATGTTTTCTTAATAAAATTGGATAAAAAAGGGTTGATGGAAAGGATTTTTCAGCCAAAATGATATACATTCTGATATCCTGTATATCCTCGTACTCGCTTCCCTCATATTTCGGATATCCCCAAAATCATATCCCCATAACCACGAGGAGAAAATGTGGTAATTGTTCGGTTTAGACCCCCCACTCATTTTTCTGACCATCTTTTCATTTTTCCTTCCCTTTCTCCCTTATTTCTCATAAGGCAATTATCAAAAAGGATTATGAGTTAAAAAGGATTAGCTCATTAGTTATAAATAATTTCTGATATCTTTTCAGTTCGAGATTTATTTAGACAAATATATTCTATTATAACTCATTAGTTATAAATAATTACTGATATCTTCTGCCAGTTCGAGATTTATTTAGACAAATATATTCTATTATAACTCATTAGTTATAAATAATTACTGATATCTTCTGCCAGTTCGAGATTTATTTAGACAAATATATTCTATTATAACTCATAGTTATAAATAATTACTGATATCTTCTGCCAGTTCGAGATTTATTTAGACAAATATATTCTATTATAACTCATTAGTTATAAATAATTACTGATATCTTCTGCCAGTTCGAGATTTATTTAGACAAATATATTCTATTATAACTCATTAGTTATAAATAATTACTGATATCTTCTGCCAGTTCGAGATTTATTTAGACAAATATATTCTATTATAACTCATTAGTTATAAATAATTACTGATATCTTCTGCCAGTTCGAGATTTATTTAGACAAATATATTCTATTATAACTCATTAGTTATAAATAATTACTGATATCTTCTGCCAGTTCGAGATTTATTTAGACAAATATATTCTATTATAACTCATTAGTTATAAATAATTACTGATATCTTCTGCCAGTTCGAGATTTATTTAGACAAATATATTCTATTATAACTCATTAGTTATAAATAATTACTGATATCTTCTGCCAGTTCGAGATTTATTTAGACAAATATATTCTATTATAACTCATTAGTTATAAATAATTACTGATATCTTCTGCCAGTTCGAGATTTATTTAGACAAATATATTCTATTATAACTCATTAGTTATAAATAATTACTGATATCTTCTGCCAGTTCGAGATTTATTTAGACAAATATATTCTATTATAACTCATTAGTTATAAATAATTACTGATATCTTCTGCCAGTTCGAGATTTATTTAGACAAATATATTCTATTATAACTCATAGTTATAAATAATTACTGATATCTTCTGCCAGTTCGAGATTTATTTAGACAAATATATTCTATTATAACTCATTAGTTATAAATAATTACTGATATCTTCTGCCAGTTCGAGATTTATTTAGACAAATATATTCTATTATAACTCATTAGTTATAAATAATTACTGATATCTTCTGCCAGTTCGAGATTTATTTAGACAAATATATTCTATTATAACTCATAGTTATAAATAATTACTGATATCTTCTGCCAGTTCGAGATTTATTTAGACAAATATATTCTATTATAACTCATTAGTTATAAATAATTACTGATATCTTCTGCCAGTTCGAGATTTATTTAGACAAATATATTCTATTATAACTCATAGTTATAAATAATTACTGATATCTTCTGCCAGTTCGAGATTTATTTAGACAAATATATTCTATTATAACTCATTAGTTATAAATAATTACTGATATCTTCTGCCAGTTCGAGATTTATTTAGACAAATATATTCTATTATAACTCATTAGTTATAAATAATTACTGATATCTTCTGCCAGTTCGAGATTTATTTAGACAAATATATTCTATTATAACTCATTAGTTATAAATAATTACTGATATCTTCTGCCAGTTCGAGATTTATTTAGACAAATATATTCTATTATAACTCATTAGTTATAAATAATTACTGATATCTTCTGCCAGTTCGAGATTTATTTAGACAAATATATTCTATTATAACTCATTAGTTATAAATAATTACTGATATCTTCTGCCAGTTCGAGATTTATTTAGACAAATATATTCTATTATAACTCATTATTTATAAATATTTACTGATATCTTCTGCCAGTTCGAGATTTATTTAGACAAATATATTCTATTATAACTCATTAGTTATAAATAATTACTGATATCTTCTGCCAGTTCGAGATTTATTTAGACAAATATATTCTATTATAACTCATAGTTATAAATAATTACTGATATCTTCTGCCAGTTCGAGATTTATTTAGACAAATATATTCTATTATAACTCATTAGTTATAAATAATTACTGATATCTTCTGCCAGTTCGAGATTTATTTAGACAAATATATTCTATTATAACTCATAGTTATAAATAATTACTGATATCTTCTGCCAGTTCGAGATTTATTTAGACAAATATATTCTATTATAACTCATTAGTTATAAATAATTACTGATATCTTCTGCCAGTTCGAGATTTATTTAGACAAATATATTCTAATATAACTCATTAGTTATAAATAATTACTGATATCTTCTGCCAGTTCGAGATTTATTTAGACAAATATATTCTATTATAACTCATTAGTTATAAATAATTACTGATATCTTCTGCCAGTTCGAGATTTATTTAGACAAATATATTCTATTATAACTCATTAGTTATAAATAATTACTGATATCTTCTGCCAGTTCGAGATTTATTTAGACAAATATATTCTATTATAACTCATTAGTTATAAATAATTACTGATATCTTCTGCCAGTTCGAGATTTATTTAGACAAATATATTCTATTATAACTCATTAGTTATAAATAATTACTGATATCTTCTGCCAGTTCGAGATTTATTTAGACAAATATATTCTATTATAACTCATAGTTATAAATAATTACTGATATCTTTGCCAGTTCGAGATTTATTTAGACAAATATATTCTATTATAACTCATTAGTTATAAATAATTACTGATATCTTCTGCCAGTTCGAGATTTATTTAGACAAATATATTCTATTATAACTCATTAGTTATAAATAATTACTGATATCTTCTGCCAGTTCGAGATTTATTTAGACAAATATATTCTATTATAACTCATTAGTTATAAATAATTACTGATATCTTCTGCCAGTTCGAGATTTATTTAGACAAATATATTCTATTATAACTCATTAGTTATAAATAATTACTGATATCTTCTGCCAGTTCGAGATTTATTTAGACAAATATATTCTATTATAACTCATTAGTTATAAATAATTACTGATATCTTCTGCCAGTTCGAGATTTATTTAGACAAATATATTCTATTATAACTCATTAGTTATAAATAATTACTGATATCTTCTGCCAGTTCGAGATTTATTTAGACAAATATATTCTATTATAACTCATTAGTTATAAATAATTACTGATATCTTCTGCCAGTTCGAGATTTATTTAGACAAATATATTCTATTATAACTCATTAGTTATAAATAATTACTGATATCTTCTGCCAGTTCGAGATTTATTTAGACAAATATATTCTATTATAACTCATTAGTTATAAATAATTACTGATATCTTCTGCCAGTTCGAGATTTATTTAGACAAATATATTCTATTATAACTCATAGTTATAAATAATTACTGATATCTTTGCCAGTTCGAGATTTATTTAGACAAATATATTCTATTATAACTCATTAGTTATAAATAATTACTGATATCTTCTGCCAGTTCGATATTTATTTAGACAAATATATTCTATTATAACTCATAGTTATAAATAATTACTTATATCTTTGCCAGTTCGAGATTTATTTAGACAAATATATTCTATTATAACTCATTAGTTATAAATAATTACTGATATCTTCTGCCAGTTCGAGATTTATTTAGACAAATATATTCTATTATAACTCATTAGTTATAAATAATTACTGATATCTTCTGCCAGTTCGAGATTTATTTAGACAAATATATTCTATTATAACTCATAGTTATAAATAATTACTGATATCTTTGCCAGTTCGAGATTTATTTAGACAAATATATTCTATTATAACTCATTAGTTATAAATAATTACTGATATCTTCTGCCAGTTCGAGATTTATTTAGACAAATATATTCTATTATAACTCATAGTTATCAATAATTACTGATATCTTTGCCAGTTCGAGATTTATTTAGACAAATATATTCTATTATAACTCATTAGTTATAAATAATTACTGATATCTTCTGCCAGTTCGAGATTTATTTAGACAAATATATTCTATTATAACTCATAGTTATAAATAATTACTGATATCTTTGCCAGTTCGAGATTTATTTAGACAAATATATTCTATTATAACTCATTAGTTATAAATAATTACTGATATCTTCTGCCAGTTCGAGATTTATTTAGACAAATATATTCTATTATAACTCAGTTATAAATAATTACTGATATCTTCTGCCAGTTCGAGATTTATTTAGACAAATATATTCTATTATAACTCATTAGTTATAAATAATTACTGATATCTTCTGCCAGTTCGAGATTTATTTAGACAAATATATTCTATTATAACTCATTAGTTATAAATAATTACTGATATCTTCTGCCAGTTCGAGATTTATTTAGACAAATATATTCTATTATAACTCATTAGTTATAAATAATTACTGATATCTTCTGCCAGTTCGAGATTTATTTAGACAAATATATTCTATTATAACTCATTAGTTATAAATAATTACTGATATCTTCTGCCAGTTCGAGATTTATTTAGACAAATATATTCTATTATAACTCATAGTTATAAATAATTACTGATATCTTCTGCCAGTTCGAGATTTATTTAGACAAATATATTCTATTATAACTCATTAGTTATAAATAATTACTGATATCTTCTGCCAGTTCGAGATTTATTTAGACAAATATATTCTATTATAACTCATAGTTATAAATAATTACTGATATCTTCTGCCAGTTCGAGATTTATTTAGACAAATATATTCTATTATAACTCATTAGTTATAAATAATTACTGATATCTTCTGCCAGTTCGAGATTTATTTAGACAAATATATTCTATTATAACTCATTAGTTATAAATAATTACTGATATCTTCTGCCAGTTCGAGATTTATTTAGACAAATATATTCTATTATAACTCATTAGTTATAAATAATTACTGATATCTTCTGCCAGTTCGAGATTTATTTAGACAAATATATTCTATTATAACTCATAGTTATAAATAATTACTGATATCTTCTGCCAGTTCGAGATTTATTTAGACAAATATATTCTATTATAACTCATTAGTTATAAATAATTACTGATATCTTCTGCCAGTTCGAGATTTATTTAGACAAATATATTCTATTATAACTCAGTTATAAATAATTACTGATATCTTCTGCCAGTTCGAGATTTATTTAGACAAATATATTCTATTATAACTCATTAGTTATAAATAATTACTGATATCTTCTGCCAGTTCGAGATTTATTTAGACAAATATATTCTATTATAACTCATTAGTTATAAATAATTACTGATATCTTCTGCCAGTTCGAGATTTATTTAGACAAATATATTCTATTATAACTCATTAGTTATAAATAATTACTGATATCTTCTGCCAGTTCGAGATTTATTTAGACAAATATATTCTATTATAACTCATTAGTTATAAATAATTACTGATATCTTCTGCCAGTTCGAGATTTATTTAGACAAATATATTCTATTATAACTCATAGTTATAAATAATTACTGATATCTTCTGCCAGTTCGAGATTTATTTAGACAAATATATTCTATTATAACTCATTAGTTATAAATAATTACTGATATCTTCTGCCAGTTCGAGATTTATTTAGACAAATATATTCTATTATAACTCATAGTTATAAATAATTACTGATATCTTCTGCCAGTTCGAGATTTATTTAGACAAATATATTCTATTATAACTCATTAGTTATAAATAATTACTGATATCTTCTGCCAGTTCGAGATTTATTTAGACAAATATATTCTATTATAACTCATTAGTTATAAATAATTACTGATATCTTCTGCCAGTTCGAGATTTATTTAGACAAATATATTCTATTATAACTCATTAGTTATAAATAATTACTGATATCTTCTGCCAGTTCGAGATTTATTTAGACAAATATATTCTATTATAACTCATTAGTTATAAATAATTACTGATATCTTCTGCCAGTTCGAGATTTATTTAGACAAATATATTCTATTATAACTCATTAGTTATAAATAATTACTGATATCTTCTGCCAGTTCGAGATTTATTTAGACAAATATATTCTATTATAACTCATTAGTTATAAATAATTACTGATATCTTCTGCCAGTTCGAGATTTATTTATACATATATATTCTATTATAACTCATAGTTATAAATAATTACTGATATCTTCTGCCAGTTCGAGATTTATTTAGACAAATATATTCTATTATAACTCATTAGTTATAAATAATTACTGATATCTTCTGCCAGTTCGAGATTTATTTAGACAAATATATTCTATTATAACTCATTAGTTATAAATAATTACTGATATCTTCTGCCAGTTCGAGATTTATTTAGACAAATATATTCTATTATAACTCATTAGTTATAAATAATTACTGATATCTTCTGCCAGTTCGAGATTTATTTAGACAAATATATTCTATTATAACTCATTAGTTATAAATAATTACTGATATCTTCTGCCAGTTCGAGATTTATTTAGACAAATATATTCTATTATAACTCATTAGTTATAAATAATTACTGATATCTTCTGCCAGTTCGAGATTTATTTAGACAAATATATTCTATTATAACTCATAGTTATAAATAATTACTGATATCTTCTGCCAGTTCGAGATTTATTTAGACAAATATATTCTATTATAACTCATTAGTTATAAATAATTACTGATATCTTCTGCCAGTTCGAGATTTATTTAGACAAATATATTCTATTATAACTCATTAGTTATAAATAATTACTGATATCTTCTGCCAGTTCGAGATTTATTTAGACAAATATATTCTATTATAACTCATTAGTTATAAATAATTACTGATATCTTCTGCCAGTTCGAGATTTATTTAGACAAATATATTCTATTATAACTCATTAGTTATAAATAATTACTGATATCTTCTGCCAGTTCGAGATTTATTTAGACAAATATATTCTATTATAACTCATTAGTTATAAATAATTACTGATATCTTCTGCCAGTTCGAGATTTATTTAGACAAATATATTCTATTATAACTCATTAGTTATAAATAATTACTGATATCTTCTGCCAGTTCGAGATTTATTTAGACAAATATATTCTATTATAACTCATTAGTTATAAATAATTACTGATATCTTCTGCCAGTTCGAGATTTATTTAGACAAATATATTCTATTATAACTCATTAGTTATAAATAATTACTGATATCTTCTGCCAGTTCGAGATTTATTTAGACAAATATATTCTATTATAACTCATTAGTTATAAATAATTACTGATATCTTCTGCCAGTTCGAGATTTATTTAGACAAATATATTCTATTATAACTCATAGTTATAAATAATTACTGATATCTTCTGCCAGTTCGAGATTTATTTAGACAAATATATTCTATTATAACTCATTAGTTATAAATAATTACTGATATCTTCTGCCAGTTCGAGATTTATTTAGACAAATATATTCTATTATAACTCATTAGTTATAAATAATTACTGATATCTTCTGCCAGTTCGAGATTTATTTAGACAAATATATTCTATTATAACTCATTAGTTATAAATAATTACTGATATCTTCTGCCAGTTCGAGATTTATTTAGACAAATATATTCTATTATAACTCATTAGTTATAAATAATTACTGATATCTTCTGCCAGTTCGAGATTTATTTAGACAAATATATTCTATTATAACTCATTAGTTATAAATAATTACTGATATCTTCTGCCAGTTCGAGATTTATTTAGACAAATATATTCTATTATAACTCATAGTTATAAATAATTACTGATATCTTCTGCCAGTTCGAGATTTATTTAGACAAATATATTCTATTATAACTCATTAGTTATAAATAATTACTGATATCTTCTGCCAGTTCGAGATTTATTTAGACAAATATATTTTATTATAACCCATTAGTTATAAATAATTACTGATATCTTCTGCCAGTTCGAGATTTATTTAGACAAATATATTCTATTATAACTCATAGTTATAAATAATTACTGATATCTTCTGCCAGTTCGAGATTTATTTAGACAAATATATTCTATTATAACTCATTAGTTATAAATAATTACTGATATCTTCTGCCAGTTCGAGATTTATTTAGACAAATATATTCTATTATAACTCATAGTTATAAATAATTACTGATATCTTCTGCCAGTTCGAGATTTATTTAGACAAATATATTCTATTATAACTCATTAGTTATAAATAATTACTGATATCTTCTGCCAGTTCGAGATTTATTTAGACAAATATATTCTATTATAACTCATTAGTTATAAATAATTACTGATATCTTCTGCCAGTTCGAGATTTATTTAGACAAATATATTCTATTATAACTCATTAGTTATAAATAATTACTGATATCTTCTGCCAGTTCGAGATTTATTTAGACAAATATATTCTATTATAACTCATTAGTTATAAATAATTACTGATATCTTCTGCCAGTTCGAGATTTATTTAGACAAATATATTCTATTATAACTCATTAGTTATAAATAATTACTGATATCTTCTGCCAGTTCGAGATTTATTTAGACAAATATATTCTATTATAACTCATTAGTTATAAATAATTACTGATATCTTCTGCCAGTTCGAGATTTATTTAGACAAATATATTCTATTATAACTCATTAGTTATAAATAATTACTGATATCTTCTGCCAGTTCGAGATTTATTTAGACAAATATATTCTATTATAACTCATTAGTTATAAATAATTACTGATATCTTCTGCCAGTTCGAGATTTATTTAGACAAATATATTCTATTATAACTCATTAGTTATAAATAATTACTGATATCTTCTGCCAGTTCGAGATTTATTTAGACAAATATATTCTATTATAACTCATTAGTTATAAATAATTACTGATATCTTCTGCCAGTTCGAGATTTATTTAGACAAATATATTCTATTATAACTCATTAGTTATAAATAATTACTGATATCTTCTGCCAGTTCGAGATTTATTTAGACAAATATATTCTATTATAACTCATAGTTATAAATAATTACTGATATCTTTGCCAGTTCGAGATTTATTTAGACAAATATATTCTATTATAACTCATTAGTTATAAATAATTACTGATATCTTCTGCCAGTTCGAGATTTATTTAGACAAATATATTCTATT
Source organism: Meloidogyne incognita (assembly GCA_036172945.1). Lineage (NCBI taxonomy): Eukaryota > Metazoa > Nematoda > Chromadorea > Rhabditida > Meloidogynidae > Meloidogyne > Meloidogyne incognita. The sequence goes on along the minus strand of JARQAC010000011.1, from coordinate 6,416,976 downwards.
ATAACTCATTAGTTATAAATAATTACTGATATCTTCTGCCAGTTCGAGATTTATTTAGACAAATATATTCTATTATAACTCATTAGTTATAAATAATTACTGATATCTTCTGCCAGTTCGAGATTTATTTAGACAAATATATTCTATTATAACTCATAGTTATAAATAATTACTGATATCTTCTGCCAGTTCGAGATTTATTTAGACAAATATATTCTATTATAACTCATTAGTTATAAATAATTACTGATATCTTCTGCCAGTTCGAGATTTATTTAGACAAATATATTCTATTATAACTCATTAGTTATAAATAATTACTGATATCTTCTGCCAGTTCGAGATTTATTTAGACAAATATATTCTATTATAACTCATTAGTTATAAATAATTACTGATATCTTCTGCCAGTTCGAGATTTATTTAGACAAATATATTCTATTATAACTCATTAGTTATAAATAATTACTGATATCTTCTGCCAGTTCGAGATTTATTTAGACAAATATATTCTATTATAACTCATTAGTTATAAATAATTACTGATATCTTCTGCCAGTTCGAGATTTATTTAGACAAATATATTCTATTATAACTCATTAGTTATAAATAATTACTGATATCTTCTGCCAGTTCGAGATTTATTTAGACAAATATATTCTATTATAACTCATTAGTTATAAATAATTACTGATATCTTCTGCCAGTTCGAGATTTATTTAGACAAATATATTCTATTATAACTCATTAGTTATAAATAATTACTGATATCTTCTGCCAGTTCGAGATTTATTTAGACAAATATATTCTATTATAACTCATTAGTTATAAATAATTACTGATATCTTCTGCCAGTTCGAGATTTATTTAGACAAATATATTCTATTATAACTCATTAGTTATAAATAATTACTGATATCTTCTGCCAGTTCGAGATTTATTTAGACAAATATATTCTATTATAACTCATTAGTTATAAATAATTACTGATATCTTCTGCCAGTTCGAGATTTATTTAGACAAATATATTCTATTATAACTCATTAGTTATAAATAATTACTGATATCTTCTGCCAGTTCGAGATTTATTTAGACAAATATATTCTATTATAACTCATTAGTTATAAATAATTACTGATATCTTCTGCCAGTTCGAGATTTATTTAGACAAATATATTCTATTATAACTCATTAGTTATAAATAATTACTGATATCTTCTGCCAGTTCGAGATTTATTTAGACAAATATATTCTATTATAACTCATTAGTTATAAATAATTACTGATATCTTCTGCCAGTTCGAGATTTATTTAGACAAATATATTCTATTATAACTCATTAGTTATAAATAATTACTGATATCTTCTGCCAGTTCGAGATTTATTTAGACAAATATATTCTATTATAACTCATAGTTATAAATAATTACTGATATCTTTGCCAGTTCGAGATTTATTTAGACAAATATATTCTATTATAACTCATTAGTTATAAATAATTACTGATATCTTCTGCCAGTTCGAGATTTATTTAGACAAATATATTCTATTATAACTCATTAGTTATAAATAATTACTGATATCTTCTGCCAGTTCGAGATTTATTTAGACAAATATATTCTATTATAACTCATAGTTATAAATAATTACTGATATCTTTGCCAGTTCGAGATTTATTTAGACAAATATATTCTATTATAACTCATTAGTTATAAATAATTACTGTATCTTCTGCCAGTTCGAGATTTATTTAGACAAATATATTCTATTCTAACTCATTAGTTAAAAATAATTACTGATATCTTCTGCCAGTTCGAGATTTATTTAGACAAATATATTCTATTATAACTCATAGTTATAAATAATTACTGATATCTTTGCCAGTTCGAGATTTTTTTAGACAAATATACTCCATTTTAACTCATTAGTTATAAATAATTTCTGATATCTTCTGCCAGTTCGAGATTTATTTAGACAAATATATTCTATTATAACTCATTAGTTATAAATAATTACTGATATCTTCTGCCAGTTCGAGATTTATTTAGACAAATATATTCTATTATAACTCATAGTTATAAATAATTACTGATATCTTTGCCAGTTCGAGATTTATTTAGACAAATATATTCTATTATAACTCATTAGTTATAAATAATTACTGATATCTTCTGCCAGTTCGAGATTTATTTAGACAAATATATTCTATTATAACTCATAGTTATAAATAATTACTGATATCTTTGCCAGTTCGAGATTTATTTAGACAAATATATTCTATTATAACTCATTAGTTATAAATAATTACTGATATCTTCTGCCAGTTCGAGATTTATTTAGACAAATATATTCTATTATAACTCATAGTTATAAATAATTACTGATATCTTTGCCAGTTCGAGATTTATTTAGACAAATATATTCTATTATAACTCATTAGTTATAAATAATTACTGATATCTTCTGCCAGTTCGAGATTTATTTAGACAAATATATTCTATTATAACTCAGTTATAAATAATTACTGATATCTTCTGCCAGTTCGAGATTTATTTAGACAAATATATTCTATTATAACTCATTAGTTATAAATAATTACTGATATCTTCTGCCAGTTCGAGATTTATTTAGACAAATATATTCTATTATAACTCATTAGTTATAAATAATTACTGATATCTTCTGCCAGTTCGAGATTTATTTAGACAAATATATTCTATTATAACTCATTAGTTATAAATAATTACTGATATCTTCTGCCAGTTCGAGATTTATTTAGACAAATATATTCTATTATAACTCATTAGTTATAAATAATTACTGATATCTTCTGCCAGTTCGAGATTTATTTAGACAAATATATTCTATTATAACTCATAGTTATAAATAATTACTGATATCTTCTGCCAGTTCGAGATTTATTTAGACAAATATATTCTATTATAACTCATTAGTTATAAATAATTACTGATATCTTCTGCCAGTTCGAGATTTATTTAGACAAATATATTCTATTATAACTCATAGTTATAAATAATTACTGATATCTTCTGCCAGTTCGAGATTTATTTAGACAAATATATTCTATTATAACTCATTAGTTATAAATAATTACTGATATCTTCTGCCAGTTCGAGATTTATTTAGACAAATATATTCTATTATAACTCATTAGTTATAAATAATTACTGATATCTTCTGCCAGTTCGAGATTTATTTAGACAAATATATTCTATTATAACTCATTAGTTATAAATAATTACTGATATCTTCTGCCAGTTCGAGATTTATTTAGACAAATATATTCTATTATAACTCATTAGTTATAAATAATTACTGATATCTTCTGCCAGTTCGAGATTTATTTAGACAAATATATTCTATTATAACTCATTAGTTATAAATAATTACTGATATCTTCTGCCAGTTCGAGATTTATTTAGACAAATATATTCTATTTTACCTCATTAGTTATAAATAATTACTGATATCTTCTGCCAGTTCGAGATTTATTTAGACAAATATATTCTATTATAACTCATAGTTATAAATAATTACTGATATCTTCTGCCAGTTCGAGATTTATTTAGACAAATATATTCTATTATAACTCATAGGTCTAAATAATTACTGATATCTTCTGCCAGTTCGAGATTTATTTAGACAAATATATTCTATTATAACTCATTAGTTATAAATAATTACTGATATCTTCTGCCAGTTCGAGATTTATTTAGACAAATATATTCTATTATAACTCATAGTTATAAATAATTACTGATATCTTCTGCCAGTTCGAGATTTATTTAGACAAATATATTCTATTATAACTCATTAGTTATAAATAATTACTGATATCTTCTGCCAGTTCGAGATTTATTTAGACAAATATATTCTATTATAACTCATTAGTTATAAATAATTACTGATATCTTCTGCCAGTTCGAGATTTATTTAGACAAATATATTCTATTATAACTCATTAGTTATAAATAATTACTGATATCTTCTGCCAGTTTGAGATTTATTTAGACAAATATATTCTATTATAACTCATTAGTTATAAATAATTACTGATATCTTCTGCCAGTTCGAGATTTATTTAGACAAATATATTCTATTATAACTCATAGTTATAAATAATTACTGATATCTTCTGCCAGTTCGAGATTTATTTAGACAAATATATTCTATTATAACTCATTAGTTATAAATAATTACTGATATCTTCTGCCAGTTCGAGATTTATTTAGACAAATATATTCTATTATAACTCATTAGTTATAAATAATTACTGATATCTTCTGCCAGTTCGAGATTTATTTAGACAAATATATTCTATTATAACTCATTAGTTATAAATAATTACTGATATCTTCTGCCAGTTCGAGATTTATTTAGACAAATATATTCTATTATAACTCATTAGTTATAAATAATTACTGATATCTTCTGCCAGTTCGAGATTTATTTAGACAAATATATTCTATTATAACTCATAGTTATAAATAATTACTGATATCTTCTGCCAGTTCGAGATTTATTTTGACAAATATATTCTAGTATAACTCATTAGTTATAAATAATTACTTATATCTTCTGCCAGTTCGAGATTTATTTAGACAAATATATTCTATTATAACTCATTAGTTATAAATAATTACTGATATCTTCTGCCAGTTCGAGATTTATTTAGACAAATATATTCTATTATAACTCATTAGTTATAAATAATAACTGATATCTTCTGCCAGTTCGAGATTTATTTGGACAAATATATTCTATTATAACTCATTAGTTATAAATAATTACTGATATCTTCTGCCAGTTCGAGATTTATTTAGACAAATATATTCTATTATAACTCATTAGTTATAAATAATTACTGATATCTTCTGCCAGTTCGAGATTTATTTAGACAAATATATTCTATTATAACTCATTAGTTATAAATAATTACTGATATCTTCTGCCAGTTCGAGATTTATTTAGACAAATATATTCTATTATAACTCATTAGTTATAAATAATTACTGATATCTTCTGCCAGTTCGAGATTTATTTAGACAAATATATTCTATTATAACTCATTAGTTATAAATAATTTCGATATCTTCTGCGAGTTCGAGATTTATTTAGACAAATATATTTTATTATATATCATTAGTTATAAATAATTTCGATATCTTCTGCGAGTTCGAGATTTATTTAGACAAATATATTCTATTACAGCTCATTAGTTATAAATAATTTCTGATATCTTTTCAGTTCGAGATTTATTTAGACAAATATATTCTATTATAGCTCTTTAGTTATAAATAATTTCGATATCTTCTGCCAGTTCGAGATTTATTTAGACAAATATATTTTATTATATATCATTAGTTATAAATAATTTCGATATCTTCTGCGAGTTCGAGATTTATTTAGACAAATATATTTTATTAATGTATATATCATTAGTTATAAATAATTTCGATATCTTCTGCGAGTTCGAGATTTATTTAGACAAATATATTCTATTACAGCTCATTAGTTATAAATAATTTCTGATATCTTTTCAGTTCGAGATTTATTTAGACAAATATATTCTATTATAGCTCTTTAGTTATAAATAATTTCGATATCTTCTGCCAGTTCGAGATTTATTTAGACAAATATATTTTATTAATGTATATATCATTAGTTATAAATAATTTCGATATCTTCTGCGAGTTCGAGATTTATTTAGACAAATATATTCTATTACAGCTCATGAGTTATAAATAATTTCTGATATCTTTTCAGTTCGAGATTTATTTAGACAAATATATTCTATTATAGCTCTTCAGTTATAAATAATTTCGATATCTTCTGCCAGTTCGAGATTTATTTAGACAAATATATTTTATTATATATCATTAGTTATAAATAATTTCGATATCTTCTGCGAGTTCGAGATTTATTTAGACAAATATATTCTATTATAGCTCTTTAGTTATAAATAATTTCGATATCTTCTGCGAGTTCGAGATTTATTTAGACAAATATATTCTATTACAGCTCATTAGTTATAAATAATTTCTGATATCTTTTCAGTTCGAGATTTATTTAGACAAATATATTCTATTATAACTCATTAGTTATAAATAATTACTGATATCTTCTGCCAGTTCGAGATTTATTTAGACAAATATATTCTATTATAACTCATTAGTTATAAATAATTACTGATATCTTCTGCCAGTTCGAGATTTATTTAGACAAATATATTCTATTATAACTCATTAGTTATAAATAATTACTGATATCTTCTGCCAGTTCGAGATTTATTTAGACAAATATATTCTATTATAACTCATTAGTTATAAATAATTACTGATATCTTCTGCCAGTTCGAGATTTATTTAGACAAATATATTCTATTATAACTCATTAGTTATAAATAATTACTGATATCTTCTGCCAGTTCGAGATTTATTTAGACAAATATATTCTATTATAACTCATTAGTTATAAATAATTACTGATATCTTCTGCCAGTTCGAGATTTATTAGACAAATATATTCTATTATAACTCATTAGTTATAAATAATTACTGATATCTTCTGCCAGTTCGAGATTTATTTAGACAAATATATTCTATTATAACTCATTAGTTATAAATAATTTCGATATCTTCTGCCAGTTCGAGATTTATTTAGACAAATATATTCTATTACAGCTCATTAGTTATAAATAATTACTGATATCTTCTGCCAGTTCGAGATTTATTTAGACAAATATATTCTATTATAACTCATTAGTTATAAATAATTACTCATATCTTCTGCCAGTTCGAGATTTATTTAGACAAATATATTCTATTATAACTCATTAGTTATAAATAATTACTGATATCTTCTGCCAGTTCGAGATTTATTTAGACAAATATATTCTATTATAACTCATTAGTTATAAATAATTACTGATATCTTCTGCCAGTTCGAGATTTATTTAGACAAATATATTCTATTATAACTCATAGTTATAAATAATTACTGATATCTTCTGGCAGTTCGAGATTTATTTAGACAAAAATATTCTATTATAACTCATTAGTTATAAATAATTACTGATATCTTCTGCCAGTTCGAGATTTATTTAGACAAATATATTCTATTATAACTCATTAGTTATAAATAATTACTGATATCTTCTGCCAGTTCGAGATTTATTTAGACAAATATATTCTATTATAACTCATTAGTTATAAATAATCACTGATATCTTCTGCCAGTTCGAGATTTATTTAGACAAATATATTCTATTATAACTCATTAGTTATAAATAATTACTGATATCTTCTGCCAGTTCGAGATTTATTTAGACAAATATATTCTATTATAACTCATTAGTTATAAATAATTACTGATATCTTCTGCCAGTTCGAGATTTATTTAGACAAATATATTCTATTATAACTCATTAGTTATAAATAATTACTGATATCTTCTGCCAGTTCGAGATTTATTTAGACAAATATATTCTATTATAACTCATTAGTTATAAATAATTACTGATATCTTCTGCCAGTTCGAGATTTATTTAGACAAATATATTCTATTATAACTCATTAGTTATAAATAATTTCGATATCTTCTGCGAGTTCGAGATTTATTTAGACAAATATATTTTATTATATATCATTAGTTATAAATAATTTCGATATCTTCTGCGAGTTCGAGATTTATTTAGACAAATATATTCTATTACAGCTCATTAGTTATAAATAATTTCTGATATCTTTTCAGTTCGAGATTTATTTAGACAAATATATTCTATTATAGCTCTTTAGTTATAAATAATTTCGATATCTTCTGCCAGTTCGAGATTTATTTAGACAAATATATTTTATTATATATCATTAGTTATAAATAATTTCGATATCTTCTGCGAGTTCGAGATTTATTTAGACAAATATATTTTATTAATGTATATATCATTAGTTATAAATAATTTCGATATCTTCTGCGAGTTCGAGATTTATTTAGACAAATATATTCTATTACAGCTCATTAGTTATAAATCATATCTGCTACCTTTTCAGTTCGAGATTTATTTAGACAAATATATTCTATTATAGCTCTTTAGTTATAAATAATTTCGATATCTTCTGCCAGTTCGAGATTTATTTAGACAAATATATTTTATTAATGTATATATCATTAGTTATAAATAATTTCGATATCTTCTGCGAGTTCGAGATTTATTTAGACAAATATATTCTATTACAGCTCATTAGTTATAAATAATTTCTGATATCTTTTCAGTTCGAGATTTATTTAGACAAATATATTCTATTATAGCTCTTTAGTTATAAATAATTTCGATATCTTCTGCCAGTTCGAGATTTATTTAGACAAATATATTTTATTATATATCATTAGTTATAAATAATTTCGATATCTTCTGCGAGTTCGAGATTTATTTAGACAAATATATTCTATTATAGCTCTTTAGTTATAAATAATTTCGATATCTTCTGCGAGTTCGAGATTTATTTAGACAAATATATTCTATTACAGCTCATTAGTTATAAATAATTTCTGATATCTTTTCAGTTCGAGATTTATTTAGACAAATATATTCTATTATAGCTCTTTAGTTATAAATAATTTCGATATCTTCTGCCAGTTCGAGATTTATTTAGACAAATATATTTTATTATATATCATTAGTTATAAATAATTTCGATATCTTCTGCGAGTTCGAGATTTATTTAGACAAATATATTCTATTATAGCTCATTAGTTATAAATAATTACTGATATCTTCTGCCAGTTCGAGATTTATTTAGACAAATATATTCTATTATAGCTCTTTAGTTATAAATAATTTCGATATCTTCTGCGAGTTCGAGATTTATTTAGACAAATATATTCTATTACAGCTCATTAGTTATAAATAATTTCTGATATCTTTTCAGTTCGAGATTTATTTAGACAAATATATTCTATTATAGCTCTTTAGTTATAAATAATTTCGATATCTTCTGCCAGTTCGAGATTTATTTAGACAAATATATTTTATTATATATCATTAGTTATAAATAATTTCGATATCTTCTGCGAGTTCGAGATTTATTTAGACAAATATATTCTATTATAGCTCATTAGTTATAAATAATTACTGATATCTTCTGCCAGTTCGAGATTTATTTAGACAAATATATTCTATTATATCTCATTAGTTATAAATAAGTTCGATATCTTCTGCGAGTTCGAGATTTATTTAGACAAATATATTTTATTATATATCATTAGTTATAAATAATTTCGATATCTTCTGCGAGTTCGAGATTTATTTAGACAAATATATTCTATTACAGCTCATTAGTTATAAATAATTTCTGATATCTTTTCAGTTCGAGATTTATTTAGACAAATATATTCTATTATAGCTCTTTAGTTATAAATAATTTCGATATCTTCTGCCAGTTCGAGATTTATTTAGACAAATATATTTTATTATATATCATTAGTTATAAATAATTTCGATATCTTCTGCGAGTTCGAGATTTATTTAGACAAATATATTTTATTAATGTATATATCATTAGTTATAAATAATTTCGATATAATTTCGATATCTTCTGCCAGTTCGAGATTTATTTAGACAAATATATTTTATTATATATCATTAGTTATAAATAATTTCGATATCTTCTGCGAGTTCGAGATTTATTTAGACAAATATATTTTATTAATGTATATATCATTAGTTATAAATAATTTCGATATCTTCTGCGAGTTCGAGATTTATTTAGACAAATATATTCTATTACAGCTCATTAGTTATAAATAATTTCTGATATCTTTTCAGTTCGAGATTTATTTAGACAAATATATTCTATTATAGCTCTTTAGTTATAAATAATTTCGATATCTTCTGCCAGTTCGAGATTTATTTAGACAAATATATTTTATTAATGTATATATCATTAGTTATAAATAATTTCGATATCTTCTGCGAGTTCGAGATTTATTTAGACAAATATATTCTATTACAGCTCATTAGTTATAAATAATTTCTGATATCTTTTCAGTTCGAGATTTATTTAGACAAATATATTCTATTATAGCTCTTTAGTTATAAATAATTTCGATATCTTCTGCCAGTTCGAGATTTATTTAGACAAATATATTTTATTATATATCATTAGTTATAAATAATTTCGATATCTTCTGCGAGTTCGAGATTTATTTAGACAAATATATTCTATTATAGCTCTTTAGTTATAAATAATTTCGATATCTTCTGCGAGTTCGAGATTTATTTAGACAAATATATTCTATTACAGCTCATTAGTTATAAATAATTTCTGATATCTTTTCAGTTCGAGATTTATTTAGACAAATATATTCTATTATAGCTCTTTAGTTATAAATAATTTCGATATCTTCTGCCAGTTCGAGATTTATTTAGACAAATATATTTTATTATATATCATTAGTTATAAATAATTTCGATATCTTCTGCGAGTTCGAGATTTATTTATACAAATAGATTCTATTATAGCTCATTAGTTATAAACAATTACTGATGTCTTCTGCCAGATCGAGATTTTTTTAGACAAATATGTTGTCTTATATCTCTTTTTTTATAAATAATTTCGATATCTTCTGCGAGTTCGAGATTTATTTAGACAAATATATTCTATTACAGCTCATTAGTTATAAATAATTTCTGATATCTTTTCAGTTCGATATTTATTTAGACAAATATATGCTATTATAGCTCTTTAGTTATAAATAATTTCGATATCTTCTGCCAGTTCGAGATTTATTTAGACAAATATATTTTATTATATATCATTAGTTATAAATAATTTCGATATCTTCTGCGAGTTCGAGATTTATTTAGACAAATATATTCTATTATAGCTCATTAGTTATAAATAATTACTGATATCTTCTGCCAGTTCGAGATTTATTTAGACAAATATATTCTATTATAACTCATTAGTTATAAATAATTTCGATATCTTCTGCGAGTTCGAGATTTATTTAGACAAATATATTTTATTATATATCATTAGTTATAAATAATTTCGATATCTTCTGCGAGTTCGAGATTTATTTAGACAAATATATTCTATTACAGCTCATTAGTTATAAATAATTTCTGATATCTTTTCAGTTCGAGATTTATTTAGACAAATATATTCTATTATAGCTCTTTAGTTATAAATAATTTCGATATCTTCTGCCAGTTCGAGATTTATTTAGACAAATATATTTTATTATATATCATTAGTTATAAATAATTTCGATATCTTCTGCGAGTTCGAGATTTATTTAGACAAATATATTTTATTAATGTATATATCATTAGTTATAAATAATTTCGATATCTTCTGCGAGTTCGAGATTTATTTAGACAAATATATTCTATTACAGCTCATTAGTTATAAATAATTTCTGATATCTTTTCAGTTCGAGATTTATTTAGACAAATATCTTCTATTATAGCTCTTTAGTTATAAATAATTTCGATATCTTCTGCCAGTTCGAGATTTAATTAGACAAATTTATTTTATTATATATCATTAGTTATAAATAATTTCGATATCTTCTGCGAGTTCGAGATTTATTTAGACAAATATATTCTATTATAGCTCTTTAGTTATAAATAATTTCGATATCTTCTGCGAGTTCGAGATTTATTTAGACAAATATATTCTATTACAGCTCATTAGTTATAAATAATTTCTGATATCTTTTCAGTTCGAGATTTATTTAGACAAATATATTCTATTATAGCTCTTTAGTTATAAATAATTTCGATATCTTCTGCCAGTTCGAGATTTATTTAGACAAATATATTTTATTATATATCATTAGTTATAAATAATTTCGATATCTTCTGCGAGTTCGAGATTTATTTAGACAAATATATTTTATTATATATCAGTAGTTATAAATAATTTCGATATCTTCTGCGAGTTCGAGATTTATTTAGACAAATATATTTTATTATATATCATTAGTTATAAATAATTTCGATATCTTCTGCGAGTTCGAGATTTATTTAGACAAATATATTTTATTATATATCAGTAGTTATAAATAATTTCGATATCTTCTGCGAGTTCGAGATTTATTTAGACAAATATATTTTATTATATATCATTAGTTATAAATAATTTCGATATCTTCTGCGAGTTCGAGATTTATTTAGACAAATATATTTTATTATATATCATTAGTTATAAATAATTTCGATATCTTCTGCCAGTTCGAGATTTATTTAGACAAATATATTTTATTATATATCATTAGTTATAAATAATTTCGATATCTTCTGCGAGTTCGAGATTTATTTAGACAAATATATTTTATTATATATCATTAGTTATAAATAATTTCGATATCTTCTGCGAGTTCGAGATTTATTTAGACAAATATATTTTATTATATATCATTAGTTATAAATAATTTCGATATCTTCTGCGAGTTCGAGATTTATTTAGACAAATATATTCTATTATAGCTCTTTAGTTATAAATAATTTCGATATCTTCTGCGAGTTCGAGATTTATTTAGACAAATATATTCTATTACAGCTCATTAGTTATAAATAATTTCTGATATCTTTTCAGTTCGAGATTTATTTAGACAAATATATTCTATTATAGCTCTTTAGTTATAAATAATTTCGATATCTTCTGCCAGTTCGAGATTTATTTAGACAAATATATTTTATTATATATCATTAGTTATAAATAATTTCGATATCTTCTGCGAGTTCGAGATTTATTTAGACAAATATATTTTATTATATATCATTAGTTATAAATAATTTCGATATCTTCTGCGAGTTCGAGATTTATTTAGACAAATATATTTTATTATATATCATTAGTTATAAATAATTTCGATATCTTCTGCGAGTTCGAGATTTATTTAGACAAATATATTTTATTATATATCATTAGTTATAAATAATTTCGATATCTTCTGCCAGTTCGAGATTTATTTAGACAAATATATTTTATTATATATCATTAGTTATAAATAATTTCGATATCTTCTGCGAGTTCGAGATTTATTTAGACAAATATATTTTATTATATATCATTAGTTATAAATAATTTCGATATCTTCTGCGAGTTCGAGATTTATTTAGACAAATATATTTTATTATATATCATTAGTTATAAATAATTTCGATATCTTCTGCGAGTTCGAGATTTATTTAGACAAATATATTTTATTATATATCATTAGTTATAAATAATTTCGATATCTTCTGCGAGTTCGAGATTTATTTAAACAAATATATTCTATTACAGCTCATTAGTTATAAATAATTTCTGATATCTTTTCAGTTCGAGATTTATTTAGACAAATATATTCTATTATAGCTCTTTAGTTATAAATAATTTCGATATCTTCTGCCAGTTCGAGATTTATTTAGACAAATATATTTTATTATATATCATTAGTTATAAATAATTTCGATATCTTCTGCGAGTTCGAGATTTATTTAGACAAATATATTCTATTATAGCTCTTTAGTTATAAATAATTTCGATATCTTCTGCGAGTTCGAGATTTATTTAGACAAATATATTTTATTATATATCATTAGTTATAAATAATTTCGATATCTTCTGCGAGTTCGAGATTTATTTAGACAAATATATTTTATTATATATCATTAGTTATAAATAATTTCGATATCTTCTGCGAGTTCGAGATTTATTTAGACAAATATATTTTATTATATATCATTAGTTATAAATAATTTCGATATCTTCTGCGAGTTCGAGATTTATTTAGACAAATATATTTTATTATATATCATTAGTTATAAATAATTTCGATATCTTCTGCGAGTTAGAGATTTATTTAGACAAATATATTTTATTATATATCATTAGTTATAAATAATTTCGATATAATTTCGATATCTTCTGCGAGTTCGAGATTTATTTAGACAAATATATTTTATTATATATCATTAGTTATAAATAATTTCGATATCTTCTGCGAGTTCGAGATTTATTTAGACAAATATATTTTATTATATATCATTAGTTATAAATAATTTCGATATCTTCTGCGAGTTCGAGATTTATTTAGACAAATATATTTTATTATATATCATTAGTTATAAATAATTTCGATATCTTCTGCGAGTTCGAGATTTATTTAGACAAATATATTTTATTATATATCATTAGTTATAAATAATTTCGATATAATTTCGATATCTTCTGCGAGTTCGAGATTTATTTAGACAAATATATTTTATTATATATCATTAGTTATAAATAATTTCGATATCTTCTGCCAGTTCGAGATTTATTTAGACAAATATATTTTATTATATATCATTAGTTATAAATAATTTCGATATCTTCTGCGAGTTCGAGATTTATTTAGACAAATATATTTTATTATATATCATTAGTTATAAATAATTTCGATATCTTCTGCGAGTTCGAGATTTATTTAGACAAATATATTTTATTATATATCATTAGTTATAAATAATTTCGATATCTTCTGCGAGTTCGAGATTTATTTAGACAAATATATTTTATTATATATCATTAGTTATAAATAATTTCGATATCTTCTGCGAGTTCGAGATTTATTTAGACAAATATATTTTATTATATATCATTAGTTATAAATAATTTCGATATAATTTCGATATCTTCTGCGAGTTCGAGATTTATTTAGACAAATATATTTTATTATATATCATTAGTTATAAATAATTTCGATATCTTCTGCGAGTTCGAGATTTATTTAGACAAATATATTTTATTATATATCATTAGTTATAAATAATTTCGATATCTTCTGCGAGTTCGAGATTTATTTAGACAAATATATTTTATTATATATCATTAGTTATAAATAATTTCGATATCTTCTGCGAGTTCGAGATTTATTTAGACAAATATATTTTATTATATATCATTAGTTATAAATAATTTCGATATAATTTCGATATCTTCTGCGAGTTCGAGATTTATTTAGACAAATATATTTTATTATATATCATTAGTTATAAATAATTTCGATATAATTTCGATATCTTCTGCGAGTTCGAGATTTATTTAGACAAATATATTTTATTATATATCATTAGTTATAAATAATTTCGATATCTTCTGCGAGTTCGAGATTTATTTAGACAAATATATTTTATTATATATCATTAGTTATAAATAATTTCGATATCTTCTGCGAGTTCGAGATTTATTTAGACAAATATATTTTATTATATATCATTAGTTATAAATAATTTCGATATAATTTCGATATCTTCTGCGAGTTCGAGATTTATTTAGACAAATATATTTTATTATATATCATTAGTTATAAATAATTTCGATATCTTCTGCGAGTTCGAGATTTATTTAGACAAATATATTTTATTATATATCATTAGTTATAAATAATTTCGATATCTTCTGCGAGTTCGAGATTTATTTAGACAAATATATTTTATTATATATCATTAGTTATAAATAATTTCGATATCTTCTGCGAGTTCGAGATTTATTTAGACAAATATATTTTATTATATATCATTAGTTATAAATAATTTCGATATAATTTCGATATCTTCTGCGAGTTCGAGATTTATTTAGACAAATATATTTTATTATATATCATTAGTTATAAATAATTTCGATATAATTTCGATATCTTCTGCGAGTTCGAGATTTATTTAGACAAATATATTTTATTATATATCATTAGTTATAAATAATTTCGATATCTTCTGCGAGTTCGAGATTTATTTAGACAAATATATTTTATTATATATCATTAGTTATAAATAATTTCGATATCTTCTGCGAGTTCGAGATTTATTTAGACAAATATATTTTATTATATATCATTAGTTATAAATAATTTCGATATAATTTCGATATCTTCTGCGAGTTCGAGATTTATTTAGACAAATATATTTTATTATATATCATTAGTTATAAATAATTTCGATATCTTCTGCCAGTTCGAGATTTATTTAGACAAATATATTTTATTATATATCATTAGTTATAAATAATTTCGATATCTTCTGCGAGTTCGAGATTTATTTAGACAAATATATTTTATTATATATCATTAGTTATAAATAATTTCGATATCTTCTGCGAGTTCGAGATTTATTTAGACAAATATATTTTATTATATATCATTAGTTATAAATAATTTCGATATCTTCTGCGAGTTCGAGATTTATTTAGACAAATATATTTTATTATATATCATTAGTTATAAATAATTTCGATATCTTCTGCGAGTTCGAGATTTATTTAGACAAATATATTCTATTACAGCTCATTAGTTATAAATAATTTCTATATCTTTTCAGTTCGAGATTTATTTAGACAAATATATTCTATTATAGCTCTTTAGTTATAAATAATTTCGATATCTTCTGCGAGTTCGAGATTTATTTAGACAAATATATTTTATTATATATCATTAGTTATAAATAATTTCGATATCTTCTGCGAGTTCGAGATTTATTTAGACAAATATATTTTATTATATATCATTAGTTATAAATAATTTCGATATCTTCTGCGAGTTCGAGATTTATTTAGACAAATATATTTTATTATATATCATTAGTTATAAATAATTTCGATATCTTCTGCGAGTTCGAGATTTATTTAGACAAATATATTTTATTATATATCATTAGTTATAAATAATTTCGATATCTTCTGCGAGTTCGAGATTTATTTAGACAAATATATTCTATTACAGCTCATTAGTTATAAATAATTTCGATATCTTCTGCGAGTTCGAGATTTATTTAGACAAATATATTTTATTATATATCATTAGTTATAAATAATTTCGATATCTTCTGCGAGTTCGAGATTTATTTAGACAAATATATTTTATTATATATCATTAGTTATAAATAATTTCGATATCTTCTGCGAGTTCGAGATTTATTTAGACAAATATATTTTATTATATATCATTAGTTATAAATAATTTCGATATCTTCTGCGAGTTCGAGATTTATTTAGACAAATATATTTTATTATATATCATTAGTTATAAATAATTTCGATATCTTCTGCGAGTTCGAGATTTATTTAGACAAATATATTTTATTATATATCATTAGTTATAAATAATTTCGATATCTTCTGCGAGTTCGAGATTTATTTAGACAAATATATTTTATTATATATCATTAGTTATAAATAATTTCGATATCTTCTGCGAGTTCGAGATTTATTTAGACAAATATATTTTATTATATATCATTAGTTATAAATAATTTCGATATCTTCTGCGAGTTCGAGATTTATTTAGACAAATATATTTTATTATATATCATTAGTTATAAATAATTTCGATATCTTCTGCGAGTTCGAGATTTATTTAGACAAATATATTTTATTATATATCATTAGTTATAAATAATTTCGATATCTTCTGCGAGTTCGAGATTTATTTAGACAAATATATTTTATTATATATCATTAGTTATAAATAATTTCGATATCTTCTGCGAGTTCGAGATTTATTTAGACAAATATATTTTATTATATATCATTAGTTATAAATAATTTCGATATCTTCTGCGAGTTCGAGATTTATTTAGACAAATATATTTTATTATATATCATTAGTTATAAATAATTTCGATATCTTCTGCGAGTTCGAGATTTATTTAGACAAATATATTTTATTATATATCATTAGTTATAAATAATTTCGATATCTTCTGCGAGTTCGAGATTTATTTAGACAAATATATTTTATTATATATCATTAGTTATAAATAATTTCGATATCTTCTGCGAGTTCGAGATTTATTTAGACAAATATATTTTATTATATATCATTAGTTATAAATAATTTCGATATCTTCTGCGAGTTCGAGATTTATTTAGACAAATATATTTTATTATATATCATTAGTTATAAATAATTTCTGATATCTTCTGCGAGTTCGAGATTTATTTAGACAAATATATTTTATTATATATCATTAGTTATAAATAATTTCGATATCTTCTGCGAGTTCGAGATTTATTTAGACAAATATATTTTATTATATATCATTAGTTATAAATAATTTCGATATCTTCTGCGAGTTCGAGATTTATTTAGACAAATATATTTTATTATAGCTCATTAGTTATAAATAATTTCGATATCTTCTGCGAGTTCGAGATTTATTTAGACAAATATATTTTATTATAT
This sequence comes from Meloidogyne incognita, assembly GCA_036172945.1. Taxonomy (NCBI): domain Eukaryota; kingdom Metazoa; phylum Nematoda; class Chromadorea; order Rhabditida; family Meloidogynidae; genus Meloidogyne; species Meloidogyne incognita. The sequence continues at coordinate 6,398,745 of JARQAC010000011.1, read as the reverse complement.
ATCATTAGTTATAAATAATTTCGATATCTTCTGCGAGTTCGAGATTTATTTAGACAAATATATTTTATTATATATCATTAGTTATAAATAATTTCGATATCTTCTGCGAGTTCGAGATTTATTTAGACAAATATATTTTATTATATATCATTAGTTATAAATAATTTCGATATCTTCTGCGAGTTCGAGATTTATTTAGACAAATATATTTTATTATATATCATTAGTTATAAATAATTTCGATATCTTCTGCGAGTTCGAGATTTATTTAGACAAATATATTCTATTATAGCTCTTTAGTTATAAATAATTTCGATATCTTTTCAGTTCGAGATTTATTTAGACAAATATATTCTATTATAGCTCTTTAGTTATAAATAATTTCGATATCTTCTGCCAGTTCGAGATTTATTTAGACAAATATATTTTATTATATATCATTAGTTATAAATAATTTCGATATCTTCTGCGAGTTCGAGATTTATTTAGACAAATATATTCTATTATAGCTCTTTAGTTATAAATAATTTCTGAAATCTTTTCAGTTCGAGATTTATTTAGACAAATATATTCTATTATAGCTCTTTAGTTATAAATAATTTCGATATCTTTTCAGTTCGAGATTTATTTAGACAAATATATTCTATTATAGCTCTTTAGTTATAAATAATTTCGATATCTTCTCAGTTCGAGATTTATTTAGACAAATATATTTTATTATATATCATTAGTTATAAATAATTTCGATATCTTCTGCGAGTTCGAGATTTATTTAGACAAATATATTTTATTATATATCATTAGTTATAAATAATTTCGATATCTTCTGCGAGTTCGAGATTTATTTAGACAAATATATTTTATTATATATCATTAGTTATAAATAATTTCGATATCTTCTGCGAGTTCGAGATTTATTTAGACAAATATATTTTATTATATATCATTAGTTATAAATAATTTCGATATCTTCTGCGAGTTCGAGATTTATTTAGACAAATATATTTTATTATATATCATTAGTTATAAATAATTTCGATATCTTCTGCGAGTTCGAGATTTATTTAGACAAATATATTTTATTATATATCATTAGTTATAAATAATTTCGATATCTTCTGCGAGTTCGAGATTTATTTAGACAAATATATTTTATTATATATCATTAGTTATAAATAATTTCGATATCTTCTGCGAGTTCGAGATTTATTTAGACAAATATATTTTATTATATATCATTAGTTATAAATAATTTCGATATCTTCTGCGAGTTCGAGATTTATTTAGACAAATATATTTTATTATATATCATTAGTTATAAATAATTTCGATATCTTCTGCGAGTTCGAGATTTATTTAGACAAATATATTTTATTATATATCATTAGTTATAAATAATTTCGATATCTTCTGCGAGTTCGAGATTTATTTAGACAAATATATTTTATTATATATCATTAGTTATAAATAATTTCGATATCTTCTGCGAGTTCGAGATTTATTTAGACAAATATATTTTATTATATATCATTAGTTATAAATAATTTCGATATCTTCTGCGAGTTCGAGATTTATTTAGACAAATATATTTTATTATATATCATTAGTTATAAATAATTTCGATATCTTCTGCGAGTTCGAGATTTATTTAGACAAATATATTTTATTATATATCATTAGTTATAAATAATTTCGATATCTTCTGCGAGTTCGAGATTTATTTAGACAAATATATTTTATTATATATCATTAGTTATAAATAATTTCGATATCTTCTGCGAGTTCGAGATTTATTTAGACAAATATATTTTATTATATATCATTAGTTATAAATAATTTCGATATCTTCTGCGAGTTCGAGATTTATTTAGACAAATATATTTTATTATATATCATTAGTTATAAATAATTTCGATATCTTCTGCGAGTTCGAGATTTATTTAGACAAATATATTTTATTATATATCATTAGTTATAAATAATTTCGATATCTTCTGCGAGTTCGAGATTTATTTAGACAAATATATTTTATTATATATCATTAGTTATAAATAATTTCGATATCTTCTGCGAGTTCGAGATTTATTTAGACAAATATATTTTATTATATATCATTAGTTATAAATAATTTCGATATCTTCTGCGAGTTCGAGATTTATTTAGACAAATATATTTTATTATATATCAGTAGTTATAAATAATTTCGATATCTTCTGCGAGTTCGAGATTTATTTAGACAAATATATTTTATTATATATCATTAGTTATAAATAATTTCGATATCTTCTGCGAGTTCGAGATTTATTTAGACAAATATATTTTATTATATATCATTAGTTATAAATAATTTCTGATATCTTCTGCGAGTTCGAGATTTATTTAGACAAATATATTTTATTATATATCATTAGTTATAAATAATTTCGATATCTTCTGCGAGTTCGAGATTTATTTAGACAAATATATTTTATTATATATCATTAGTTATAAATAATTTCGATATCTTCTGCGAGTTCGAGATTTATTTAGACAAATATATTCTATTATATATCATTAGTTATAAATAATTTCGATATCTTCTGCCAGTTCGAGATTTATTTAGACAAATATATTTTATTATATATCATTAGTTATAAATAATTTCGATATCTTCTGCGAGTTCGAGATTTATTTAGACAAATATATTCTATTATAGCTCTTTAGTTATAAATAATTTCTGAAATCTTTTCAGTTCGAGATTTATTTAGACAAATATATTCTATTATAGCTCTTTAGTTATAAATAATTTCGATATCTTTTCAGTTCGAGATTTATTTAGACAAATATATTCTATTATAGCTCTTTAGTTATAAATAATTTCGATATCTTTTCAGTTCGAGATTTATTTAGACAAATATATTCTATTATAGCTCTTTAGTTATAAATAATTTCGATATCTTCTGCCAGTTCGAGATTTATTTAGACAAATATATTTTATTATATATCATTAGTTATAAATAATTTCGATATCTTCTGCGAGTTCGAGATTTATTTAGACAAATATATTCTATTATAGCTCTTTAGTTATAAATAATTTCTGAAATCTTCTCAGTTCGAGATTTATTTAGACAAATATATTTTATTATATATCATTAGTTATAAATAATTTCGATATCTTTTGCAGTTCGAGATTTATTTAGACAAATATATTCTATTATAGCTCTTTAGTTATAAATAATTTCGATATCTTCTGCCAGTTCGAGATTTATTTAGACAAATATATTTTATTATATATCATTAGTTATAAATAATTTCGATATCTTCTGCGAGTTCGAGATTTATTTAGACAAATATATTTTATTATATATCATTAGTTATAAATAATTTCGATATCTTCTGCGAGTTCGAGATTTATTTAGACAAATATATTCTATTACAGCTCATTAGTTATAAATAATTTCTGATATCTTTTCAGTTCGAGATTTATTTAGACAAATATATTCTATTATAGCTCTTTAGTTATAAATAATTTCGATATCTTCTGCCAGTTCGAGATTTATTTAGACAAATATATTCTATTATAGCTCTTTAGTTATAAATAATTTCGATATCTTCTGCCAGTTCGAGATTTATTTAGACAAATATATTTTATTATATATCATTAGTTATAAATAATTTCGATATCTTCTGCGAGTTCGAGATTTATTTAGACAAATATATTCTATTATAGCTCTTTAGTTATAAATAATTTCGATATCTTCTGCGAGTTCGAGATTTATTTAGACAAATATATTTTATTATATATCATTAGTTATAAATAATTTCGATATCTTCTGCGAGTTCGAGATTTATTTAGACAAATATATTTTATTATATATCATTAGTTATAAATAATTTCGATATCTTCTGCGAGTTCGAGATTTATTTAGACAAATATATTTTATTATATATCATTAGTTATAAATAATTTCGATATCTTCTGCGAGTTCGAGATTTATTTAGACAAATATATTTTATTATATATCATTAGTTATAAATAATTTCGATATCTTTTCAGTTCGAGATTTATTTAGACAAATATATTCTATTATAGCTCTTTAGTTATAAATAATTTCGATATCTTCTGCCAGTTCGAGATTTATTTAGACAAATATATTTTATTATATATCATTAGTTATAAATAATTTCGATATCTTCTGCGAGTTCGAGATTTATTTAGACAAATATATTTTATTATATATCATTAGTTATAAATAATTTCGATATCTTCTGCGAGTTCGAGATTTATTTAGACAAATATATTTTATTATATATCATTAGTTATAAATAATTTCGATATCTTTTCGAGTTCGAGATTTATTTAGACAAATATATTTTATTATATATCATTAGTTATAAATAATTTCGATATCTTCTGCGAGTTCGAGATTTATTTAGACAAATATATTTTATTATATATCATTAGTTATAAATAATTTCGATATCTTCTGCCAGTTCGAGATTTATTTAGACAAATATATTTTATTATATATCATTAGTTATAAATAATTTCGATATCTTCTGCGAGTTCGAGATTTATTTAGACAAATATATTTTATTATATATCTTTAGTTATAAATAATTTCGATATCTTCTGCGAGTTCGAGATTTATTTAGACAAATATATTTTATTATATATCATTAGTTATAAATAATTTCGATATCTTCTGCGAGTTCGAGATTTATTTAGACAAATATATTTTATTATATATCATTAGTTATAAATAATTTCGATATCTTCTGCGAGTTCGAGATTTATTTAGACAAATATATTCTATTATATATCATTAGTTATAAATAATTTCGATATCTTCTGCGAGTTCGAGATTTATTTAGACAAATATATTTTATTATATATCATTAGTTATAAATAATTTCGATATCTTCTGCGAGTTCGAGATTTATTTAGACAAATATATTTTATTATATATCATTAGTTATAAATAATTTCGATATCTTCTGCGAGTTCGAGATTTATTTAGACAAATATATTCTATTACAGCTCATTAGTTATAAATAATTTCGATATCTTCTGCGAGTTCGAGATTTATTTAGACAAATATATTTTATTATATATCATTAGTTATAAATAATTTCGATATCTTCTGCGAGTTCGAGATTTATTTAGACAAATATATTCTATTATAACTCATTAGTTATAAATAATTACTGATATCTTCTGCCAGTTCGAGATTTATTTAGACAAATATATTCTATTATAACTCATTAGTTATAAATAATTACTGATATCTTCTGCCAGTTCGAGATTTATTTAGACAAATATATTCTATTATAACTCATTAGTTATAAATAATTACTGATATCTTCTGCCAGTTCGAGATTTATTTAGACAAATATATTCTATTATAACTCATAGTTATAAATAATTACTGATATCTTCTGCCAGTTCGAGATTTATTTAGACAAATATATTTTATTATATATCATTAGTTATAAATAATTTCGATATCTTCTGCCAGTTCGAGATTTATTTAGACAAATATATTTTATTATATATCATTAGTTATAAATAATTTCGATATCTTCTGCGAGTTCGAGATTTATTTAGACAAATATATTTTATTATATATCATTAGTTATAAATAATTTCGATATCTTCTGCGAGTTCGAGATTTATTTAGACAAATATATTTTATTATATATCATTAGTTATAAATAATTTCGATATCTTCTGCGAGTTCGAGATTTATTTAGACAAATATATTTTATTATATATCATTAGTTATAAATAATTTCGATATCTTCTGCGAGTTCGAGATTTATTTAAACAAATATATTCTATTACAGCTCTTTAGTTATAAATAATTTCGATATCTTCTGCCAGTTCGAGATTTATTTAGACAAATATATTTTATTATATATCATTAGTTATAAATAATTTCGATATCTTCTGCGAGTTCGAGATTTATTTAGACAAATATATTCTATTATAGCTCTTTAGTTATAAATAATTTCGATATCTTCTGCCAGTTCGAGATTTATTTAGACAAATATATTTTATTATATATCATTAGTTATAAATAATTTCGATATCTTCTGCGAGTTCGAGATTTATTTAGACAAATATATTCTATTATAGCTCTTTAGTTATAAATAATTTCGATATCTTCTGCGAGTTCGAGATTTATTTAGACAAATATATTTTATTATATATCATTAGTTATAAATAATTTCTGATATCTTTTCAGTTCTAGATTTATTTAGACAAATATATTCTATTATAGCTCTTTAGTTATAAATAATTTCGATATCTTCTGCCAGTTCGAGATTTATTTAGACAAATATATTTTATTATATATCATTAGTTATAAATAATTTCGATATCTTCTGCGAGTTCGAGATTTATTTAGACAAATATATTTTATTATATATCATTAGTTATAAATAATTTCTGATATCTTTTCAGTTCGAGATTTATTTAGACAAATATATTCTATTATAGCTCTTTAGTTATAAATAATTTCGATATCTTCTGCCAGTTCGAGATTTATTTAGACAAATATATTCTATTATAGCTCTTTAGTTATAAATAATTTCGATATCTTCTGCCAGTTCGAGATTTATTTAGACAAATATATTTTATTATATATCATTAGTTATAAATAATTTCGATATCTTCTGCGAGTTCGAGATTTATTTAGACAAATATATTCTATTATAGCTCTTTAGTTATAAATAATTTCGATATCTTCTGCGAGTTCGAGATTTATTTAGACAAATATATTTTATTATATATCATTAGTTATAAATAATTTCTGATATCTTTTCAGTTCGAGATTTATTTAGACAAATATATTCTATTATAGCTCTTTAGTTATAAATAATTTCGATATCTTCTGCCAGTTCGAGATTTATTTAGACAAATATATTTTATTATATATCATTAGTTATAAATAATTTCGATATCTTCTGCGAGTTCGAGATTTATTTAGACAAATATATTCTATTATAGCTCTTTAGTTATAAATAATTTCGATATCTTCTGCGAGTTCGAGATTTATTTAGACAAATATATTTTATTATATATCATTAGTTATAAATAATTTCTGATATCTTTTCAGTTCTAGATTTATTTAGACAAATATATTCTATTATAGCTCTTTAGTTATAAATAATTTCGATATCTTCTGCCAGTTCGAGATTTATTTAGACAAATATATTTTATTATATATCATTAGTTATAAATAATTTCGATATCTTCTGCGAGTTCGAGATTTATTTAGACAAATATATTTTATTATATATCATTAGTTATAAATAATTTCTGATATCTTTTCAGTTCGAGATTTATTTAGACAAATATATTCTATTATAGCTCTTTAGTTATAAATAATTTCGATATCTTCTGCCAGTTCGAGATTTATTTAGACAAATATATTTTATTATATATCATTAGTTATAAATAATTTCGATATCTTCTACGAGTTCGAGATTTATTTAGACAAATATATTCTATTATAGCTCTTTAGTTATAAATAATTTCGATATCTTCTGCGAGTTCGAGATTTATTTAGACAAATATATTTTATTATATATCATTAGTTATAAATAATTTCGATATCTTCTGCGAGTTCGAGATTTATTTAGACAAATATATTTTATTATATATCATTAGTTATAAATAATTTCGATATCTTCTGCGAGTTCGAGATTTATTTAGACAAATATATTTTATTATATATCATTAGTTATAAATAATTTCGATATCTTCTGCCAGTTCGAGATTTATTTAGACAAATATATTTTATTATATATCATTAGTTATAAATAATTTCGATATCTTCTGCGAGTTCGAGATTTATTTAGACAAATATATTTTATTATATATCATTAGTTATAAATAATTTCGATATCTTCTGCGAGTTCGAGATTTATTTAGACAAATATATTTTATTATATATCATTAGTTATAAATAATTTCGATATCTTCTGCGAGTTCGAGATTTATTTAGACAAATATATTTTATTATATATCATTAGTTATAAATAATTTCGATATCTTCTGCGAGTTCGAGATTTATTTAGACAAATATATTCTATTACAGCTCATTAGTTATAAATAATTTCTGATATCTTTTCAGTTCGAGATTTATTTAGACAAATATATTCTATTATAGCTCTTTAGTTATAAATAATTTCGATATCTTCTGCCAGTTCGAGATTTATTTAGACAAATATATTCTATTATAGCTCTTTAGTTATAAATAATTTCGATATCTTCTGCCAGTTCGAGATTTATTTAGACAAATATATTTTATTATATATCATTAGTTATAAATAATTTCGATATCTTCTGCGAGTTCGAGATTTATTTAGACAAATATATTCTATTATAGCTCTTTAGTTATAAATAATTTCGATATCTTCTGCGAGTTCGAGATTTATTTAGACAAATATATTTTATTATATATCATTAGTTATAAATAATTTCGATATCTTCTGCGAGTTCGAGATTTATTTAGACAAATATATTCTATTATAACTCATTAGTTATAAATAATTACTGATATCTTCTGCCAGTTCGAGATTTATTTAGACAAATATATTCTATTATAACTCATTAGTTATAAATAATTACTGATATCTTCTGCCAGTTCGAGATTTATTTAGACAAATATATTCTATTATAACTCATTAGTTATAAATAATTACTGATATCTTCTGCCAGTTCGAGATTTATTTAGACAAATATATTCTATTATAACTCATTAGTTATAAATAATTACTGATATCTTCTGCCAGTTCGAGATTTATTTAGACAAATATATTCTATTATAACTCATTAGTTATAAATAATTACTGATATCTTCTGCCAGTTCGAGATTTATTTAGACAAATATATTCTATTATAACTCATTAGTTATAAATAATTACTGGTATCTTCTGCCAGTTCGAGATTTATTTAGACAAATATATTCTATTATAACTCATTAGTTATAAATAATTACTGATATCTTCTGCCAGTTCGAGATTTATTTAGACAAATATATTCTATTATAACTCATTAGTTATAAATAATTACTGATATCTTCTGCCAGTTCGAGATTTATTTAGACAAATATATTCTATTATAACTCATTAGTTATAAATAATTACTGATATCTTCTGCCAGTTCGAGATTTATTTAGACAAATATATTCTATTATAACTCATTAGTTATAAATAATTACTGATATCTTCTGCCAGTTCGAGATTTATTTAGACAAATATATTCTATTATAACTCATTAGTTATAAATAATTACTGATATCTTCTGCCAGTTCGAGATTTATTTAGACAAATATATTCTATTATAACTCATTAGTTATAAATAATTACTGATATCTTCTGCCAGTTCGAGATTTATTTAGACAAATATATTCTATTATAACTCATAGTTATAAATAATTACTGATATCTTCTGCCAGTTCGAGATTTATTTAGACAAATATATTCTATTATAACTCATTAGTTATAAATAATTACTGATATCTTCTGCCAGTTCGAGATTTATTTAGACAAATATATTCTATTATAACTCATTAGTTATAAATAATTACTGATATCTTCTGCCAGTTCGAGATTTATTTAGACAAATATATTCTATTATAACTCATTAGTTATAAATAATTACTGATATCTTCTGCCAGTTCGAGATTTATTTAGACAAATATATTCTATTATAACTCATTAGTTATAAATAATTACTGATATCTTCTGCCAGTTCGAGATTTATTTAGACAAATATATTCTATTATAACTCATTAGTTATAAATAATTACTGATATCTTCTGCCAGTTCGAGATTTATTTAGACAAATATATTCTATTATAACTCATTAGTTATAAATAATTACTGATATCTTCTGCCAGTTCGAGATTTATTTAGACAAATATATTCTATTATAACTCATTAGTTATAAATAATTACTGATATCTTCTGCCAGTTCGAGATTTATTTAGACAAATATATTCTATTATAACTCATTAGTTATAAATAATTACTGATATCTTCTGCCAGTTCGAGATTTATTTAGACAAATATATTCTATTATAACTCATTAGTTATAAATAATTACTGATATCTTCTGCCAGTTCGAGATTTATTTAGACAAATATATTCTATTATAACTCATTAGTTATAAATAATTACTGATATCTTCTGCCAGTTCGAGATTTATTTAGACAAATATATTCTATTATAACTCATTAGTTATAAATAATTACTGATATCTTCTGCCAGTTCGAGATTTATTTAGACAAATATATTCTATTATAACTCATTAGTTATAAATAATTACTGATATCTTCTGCCAGTTCGAGATTTATTTAGACAAATATATTCTATTATAACTCATTAGTTATAAATAATTACTGATATCTTCTGCCAGTTCGAGATTTATTTAGACAAATATATTCTATTATAACTCATTAGTTATAAATAATTACTGATATCTTCTGCCAGTTCGAGATTTATTTAGACAAATATATTCTATTATAACTCATTAGTTATAAATAATTACTGATATCTTCTGCCAGTTCGAGATTTATTTAGACAAATATATTCTATTATAACTCATTAGTTATAAATAATTACTGATATCTTCTGCCAGTTCGAGATTTATTTAGACAAATATATTCTATTATAACTCATTAGTTATAAATAATTACTGATATCTTCTGCCAGTTCGAGATTTATTTAGACAAATATATTCTATTATAACTCATTAGTTATAAATAATTACTGATATCTTCTGCCAGTTCGAGATTTATTTAGACAAATATATTCTATTATAACTCATTAGTTATAAATAATTACTGATATCTTCTGCCAGTTCGAGATTTATTTAGACAAATATATTCTATTATAACTCATTAGTTATAAATAATTACTGATATCTTCTGCCAGTTCGAGATTTATTTAGACAAATATATTCTATTATAACTCATTAGTTATAAATAATTACTGATATCTTCTGCCAGTTCGAGATTTATTTAGACAAATATATTCTATTATAACTCATTAGTTATAAATAATTACTGATATCTTCTGCCAGTTCGAGATTTATTTAGACAAATATATTCTATTATAACTCATTAGTTATAAATAATTACTGATATCTTCTGCCAGTTCGAGATTTATTTAGACAAATATATTCTATTATAACTCATTAGTTATAAATAATTACTGATATCTTCTGCCAGTTCGAGATTTATTTAGACAAATATATTCTATTATAACTCATTAGTTATAAATAATTACTGATATCTTCTGCCAGTTCGAGATTTATTTAGACAAATATATTCTATTATAACTCATTAGTTATAAATAATTACTGATATCTTCTGCCAGTTCGAGATTTATTTAGACAAATATATTCTATTATAACTCATTAGTTATAAATAATTACTGATATCTTCTGCCAGTTCGAGATTTATTTAGACAAATATATTCTATTATAACTCATTAGTTATAAATAATTACTGATATCTTCTGCCAGTTCGAGATTTATTTAGACAAATATATTCTATTATAACTCATTAGTTATAAATAATTACTGATATCTTCTGCCAGTTCGAGATTTATTTAGACAAATATATTCTATTATAACTCATTAGTTATAAATAATTACTGATATCTTCTGCCAGTTCGAGATTTATTTAGACAAATATATTCTATTATAACTCATTAGTTATAAATAATTACTGATATCTTCTGCCAGTTCGAGATTTATTTAGACAAATATATTCTATTATAACTCATTAGTTATAAATAATTACTGATATCTTCTGCCAGTTCGAGATTTATTTAGACAAATATATTCTATTATAACTCATTAGTTATAAATAATTACTGATATCTTCTGCCAGTTCGAGATTTATTTAGACAAATATATTCTATTATAACTCATTAGTTATAAATAATTACTGATATCTTCTGCCAGTTCGAGATTTATTTAGACAAATATATTCTATTATAACTCATTAGTTATAAATAATTACTGATATCTTCTGCCAGTTCGAGATTTATTTAGACAAATATATTCTATTATAACTCATTAGTTATAAATAATTACTGATATCTTCTGCCAGTTCGAGATTTATTTAGACAAATATATTCTATTATAACTCATTAGTTATAAATAATTACTGATATCTTCTGCCAGTTCGAGATTTATTTAGACAAATATATTCTATTATAACTCATTAGTTATAAATAATTACTGATATCTTCTGCCAGTTCGAGATTTATTTAGACAAATATATTCTATTATAACTCATTAGTTATAAATAATTACTGATATCTTCTGCCAGTTCGAGATTTATTTAGACAAATATATTCTATTATAACTCATTAGTTATAAATAATTACTGATATCTTCTGCCAGTTCGAGATTTATTTAGACAAATATATTCTATTATAACTCATTAGTTATAAATAATTACTGATATCTTCTGCCAGTTCGAGATTTATTTAGACAAATATATTCTATTATAACTCATTAGTTATAAATAATTACTGATATCTTCTGCCAGTTCGAGATTTATTTAGACAAATATATTCTATTATAACTCATTAGTTATAAATAATTACTGATATCTTCTGCCAGTTCGAGATTTATTTAGACAAATATATTCTATTATAACTCATTAGTTATAAATAATTACTGATATCTTCTGCCAGTTCGAGATTTATTTAGACAAATATATTCTATTATAACTCATTAGTTATAAATAATTACTGATATCTTCTGCCAGTTCGAGATTTATTTAGACAAATATATTCTATTATAACTCATTAGTTATAAATAATTACTGATATCTTCTGCCAGTTCGAGATTTATTTAGACAAATATATTCTATTATAACTCATTAGTTATAAATAATTACTGATATCTTCTGCCAGTTCGAGATTTATTTAGACAAATATATTCTATTATAACTCATTAGTTATAAATAATTACTGATATCTTCTGCCAGTTCGAGATTTATTTAGACAAATATATTCTATTATAACTCATTAGTTATAAATAATTACTGATATCTTCTGCCAGTTCGAGATTTATTTAGACAAATATATTCTATTATAACTCATTAGTTATAAATAATTACTGATATCTTCTGCCAGTTCGAGATTTATTTAGACAAATATATTCTATTATAACTCATTAGTTATAAATAATTACTGATATCTTCTGCCAGTTCGAGATTTATTTAGACAAATATATTCTATTATAACTCATTAGTTATAAATAATTACTGATATCTTCTGCCAGTTCGAGATTTATTTAGACAAATATATTCTATTATAACTCATTAGTTATAAATAATTACTGATATCTTCTGCCAGTTCGAGATTTATTTAGACAAATATATTCTATTATAACTCATTAGTTATAAATAATTACTGATATCTTCTGCCAGTTCGAGATTTATTTAGACAAATATATTCTATTATAACTCATTAGTTATAAATAATTACTGATATCTTCTGCCAGTTCGAGATTTATTTAGACAAATATATTCTATTATAACTCATTAGTTATAAATAATTACTGATATCTTCTGCCAGTTCGAGATTTATTTAGACAAATATATTCTATTATAACTCATTAGTTATAAATAATTACTGATATCTTCTGCCAGTTCGAGATTTATTTAGACAAATATATTCTATTATAACTCATTAGTTATAAATAATTACTGATATCTTCTGCCAGTTCGAGATTTATTTAGACAAATATATTCTATTATAACTCATTAGTTATAAATAATTACTGATATCTTCTGCCAGTTCGAGATTTATTTAGACAAATATATTCTATTATAACTCATTAGTTATAAATAATTACTGATATCTTCTGCCAGTTCGAGATTTATTTAGACAAATATATTCTATTATAACTCATTAGTTATAAATAATTACTGATATCTTCTGCCAGTTCGAGATTTATTTAGACAAATATATTCTATTATAACTCATTAGTTATAAATAATTACTGATATCTTCTGCCAGTTCGAGATTTATTTAGACAAATATATTCTATTATAACTCATTAGTTATAAATAATTACTGATATCTTCTGCCAGTTCGAGATTTATTTAGACAAATATATTCTATTATAACTCATTAGTTATAAATAATTACTGATATCTTCTGCCAGTTCGAGATTTATTTAGACAAATATATTCTATTATAACTCATTAGTTATAAATAATTACTGATATCTTCTGCCAGTTCGAGATTTATTTAGACAAATATATTCTATTATAACTCATTAGTTATAAATAATTACTGATATCTTCTGCCAGTTCGAGATTTATTTAGACAAATATATTCTATTATAACTCATTAGTTATAAATAATTACTGATATCTTCTGCCAGTTCGAGATTTATTTAGACAAATATATTCTATTATAACTCATTAGTTATAAATAATTACTGATATCTTCTGCCAGTTCGAGATTTATTTAGACAAATATATTCTATTATAACTCATTAGTTATAAATAATTACTGATATCTTCTGCCAGTTCGAGATTTATTTAGACAAATATATTCTATTATAACTCATTAGTTATAAATAATTACTGATATCTTCTGCCAGTTCGAGATTTATTTAGACAAATATATTCTATTATAACTCATTAGTTATAAATAATTACTGATATCTTCTGCCAGTTCGAGATTTATTTAGACAAATATATTCTATTATAACTCATTAGTTATAAATAATTACTGATATCTTCTGCCAGTTCGAGATTTATTTAGACAAATATATTCTATTATAACTCATTAGTTATAAATAATTACTGATATCTTCTGCCAGTTCGAGATTTATTTAGACAAATATATTCTATTATAACTCATTAGTTATAAATAATTACTGATATCTTCTGCCAGTTCGAGATTTATTTAGACAAATATATTCTATTATAACTCATTAGTTATAAATAATTACTGATATCTTCTGCCAGTTCGAGATTTATTTAGACAAATATATTCTATTATAACTCATTAGTTATAAATAATTACTGATATCTTCTGCCAGTTCGAGATTTATTTAGACAAATATATTCTATTATAACTCATTAGTTATAAATAATTACTGATATCTTCTGCCAGTTCGAGATTTATTTAGACAAATATATTCTATTATAACTCATTAGTTATAAATAATTACTGATATCTTCTGCCAGTTCGAGATTTATTTAGACAAATATATTCTATTATAACTCATTAGTTATAAATAATTACTGATATCTTCTGCCAGTTCGAGATTTATTTAGACAAATATATTCTATTATAACTCATTAGTTATAAATAATTACTGATATCTTCTGCCAGTTCGAGATTTATTTAGACAAATATATTCTATTATAACTCATTAGTTATAAATAATTACTGATATCTTCTGCCAGTTCGAGATTTATTTAGACAAATATATTCTATTATAACTCATTAGTTATAAATAATTACTGATATCTTCTGCCAGTTCGAGATTTATTTAGACAAATATATTCTATTATAACTCATTAGTTATAAATAATTACTGATATCTTCTGCCAGTTCGAGATTTATTTAGACAAATATATTCTATTATAACTCATTAGTTATAAATAATTACTGATATCTTCTGCCAGTTCGAGATTTATTTAGACAAATATATTCTATTATAACTCATTAGTTATAAATAATTACTGATATCTTCTGCCAGTTCGAGATTTATTTAGACAAATATATTCTATTATAACTCATTAGTTATAAATAATTACTGATATCTTCTGCCAGTTCGAGATTTATTTAGACAAATATATTCTATTATAACTCATTAGTTATAAATAATTACTGATATCTTCTGCCAGTTCGAGATTTATTTAGACAAATATATTCTATTATAACTCATAGTTATAAATAATTACTGATATCTTCTGCCAGTTCGAGATTTATTTAGACAAATATATTCTATTATAACTCATTAGTTATAAATAATTACTGATATCTTCTGCCAGTTCGAGATTTATTTAGACAAATATATTCTATTATAACTCATTAGTTATAAATAATTACTGATATCTTCTGCCAGTTCGAGATTTATTTAGACAAATATATTCTATTATAACTCATTAGTTATAAATAATTACTGATATCTTCTGCCAGTTCGAGATTTATTTAGACAAATATATTCTATTATAACTCATTAGTTATAAATAATTACTGATATCTTCTGCCAGTTCGAGATTTATTTAGACAAATATATTCTATTATAACTCATTAGTTATAAATAATTACTGATATCTTCTGCCAGTTCGAGATTTATTTAGACAAATATATTCTATTATAACTCATTAGTTATAAATAATTACTGATATCTTCTGCCAGTTCGAGATTTATTTAGACAAATATATTCTATTATAACTCATTAGTTATAAATAATTACTGATATCTTCTGCCAGTTCGAGATTTATTTAGACAAATATATTCTATTATAACTCATAGTTATAAATAATTACTGATATCTTCTGCCAGTTCGAGATTTATTTAGACAAATATATTCTATTATAACTCATTAGTTATAAATAATTACTGATATCTTCTGCCAGTTCGAGATTTATTTAGACAAATATATTCTATTATAACTCATTAGTTATAAATAATTACTGATATCTTCTGCCAGTTCGAGATTTATTTAGACAAATATATTCTATTATAACTCATTAGTTATAAATAATTACTGATATCTTCTGCCAGTTCGAGATTTATTTAGACAAATATATTCTATTATAACTCATTAGTTATAAATAATTACTGATATCTTCTGCCAGTTCGAGATTTATTTAGACAAATATATTCTATTATAACTCATAGTTATAAATAATTACTGATATCTTCTGCCAGTTCGAGATTTATTTAGACAAATATATTCTATTATAACTCATTAGTTATAAATAATTACTGATATCTTCTGCCAGTTCGAGATTTATTTAGACAAATATATTCTATTATAACTCATTAGTTATAAATAATTACTGATATCTTCTGCCAGTTCGAGATTTATTTAGACAAATATATTCTATTATAACTCATTAGTTATAAATAATTACTGATATCTTCTGCCAGTTCGAGATTTATTTAGACAAATATATTCTATTATAACTCATTAGTTATAAATAATTACTGATATCTTCTGCCAGTTCGAGATTTATTTAGACAAATATATTCTATTATAACTCATTAGTTATAAATAATTACTGATATCTTCTGCCAGTTCGAGATTTATTTAGACAAATATATTCTATTATAACTCATTAGTTATAAATAATTACTGATATCTTCTGCCAGTTCGAGATTTATTTAGACAAATATATTCTATTATAACTCATTAGTTATAAATAATTACTGATATCTTCTGCCAGTTCGAGATTTATTTAGACAAATATATTCTATTATAACTCATTAGTTATAAATAATTACTGATATCTTCTGCCAGTTCGAGATTTATTTAGACAAATATATTCTATTATAACTCATTAGTTATAAATAATTACTGATATCTTCTGCCAGTTCGAGATTTATTTAGACAAATATATTCTATTATAACTCATTAGTTATAAATAATTACTGATATCTTCTGCCAGTTCGAGATTTATTTAGACAAATATATTCTATTATAACTCATTAGTTATAAATAATTACTGATATCTTCTGCCAGTTCGAGATTTATTTAGACAAATATATTCTATTATAACTCATTAGTTATAAATAATTACTGATATCTTCTGCCAGTTCGAGATTTATTTAGACAAATATATTCTATTATAACTCATTAGTTATAAATAATTACTGATATCTTCTGCCAGTTCGAGATTTATTTAGACAAATATATTCTATTATAACTCATTAGTTATAAATAATTACTGATATCTTCTGCCAGTTCGAGATTTATTTAGACAAATATATTCTATTATAACTCATTAGTTATAAATAATTACTGATATCTTCTGCCAGTTCGAGATTTATTTAGACAAATATATTCTATTATAACTCATAGTTATAAATAATTACTGATATCTTCTGCCAGTTCGAGATTTATTTAGACAAATATATTCTATTATAACTCATTAGTTATAAATAATTACTGATATCTTCTGCCAGTTCGAGATTTATTTAGACAAATATATTCTATTATAACTCATAGTTATAAATAATTACTGATATCTTCTGCCAGTTCGAGATTTATTTAGACAAATATATTCTATTATAACTCATTAGTTATAAATAATTACTGATATCTTCTGCCAGTTCGAGATTTATTTAGACAAATATATTCTATTATAACTCATTAGTTATAAATAATTACTGATATCTTCTGCCAGTTCGAGATTTATTTAGACAAATATATTCTATTATAACTCATAGTTATAAATAATTACTGATATCTTCTGCCAGTTCGAGATTTATTTAGACAAATATATTCTATTATAACTCATTAGTTATAAATAATTACTGATATCTTCTGCCAGTTCGAGATTTATTTAGACAAATATATTCTATTATAACTCATTAGTTATAAATAATTACTGATATCTTCTGCCAGTTCGAGATTTATTTAGACAAATATATTCTATTATAACTCATTAGTTATAAATAATTACTGATATCTTCTGCCAGTTCGAGATTTATTTAGACAAATATATTCTATTATAACTCATTAGTTATAAATAATTACTGATATCTTCTGCCAGTTCGAGATTTATTTAGACAAATATATTCTATTATAACTCATAGTTATAAATAATTACTGATATCTTCTGCCAGTTCGAGATTTATTTAGACAAATATATTCTATTATAACTCATTAGTTATAAATAATTACTGATATCTTCTGCCAGTTCGAGATTTATTTAGACAAATATATTCTATTATAACTCATAGTTATAAATAATTACTGATATCTTCTGCCAGTTCGAGATTTATTTAGACAAATATATTCTATTATAACTCATTAGTTATAAATAATTACTGATATCTTCTGCCAGTTCGAGATTTATTTAGACAAATATATTCTATTATAACTCATTAGTTATAAATAATTACTGATATCTTCTGCCAGTTCGAGATTTATTTAGACAAATATATTCTATTATAACTCATAGTTATAAATAATTACTGATATCTTCTGCCAGTTCGAGATTTATTTAGACAAATATATTCTATTATAACTCATTAGTTATAAATAATTACTGATATCTTCTGCCAGTTCGAGATTTATTTAGACAAATATATTCTATTATAACTCATAGTTATAAATAATTACTGATATCTTCTGCCAGTTCGAGATTTATTTAGACAAATATATTCTATTATAACTCATTAGTTATAAATAATTACTGATATCTTCTGCCAGTTCGAGATTTATTTAGACAAATATATTCTATTATAACTCATTAGTTATAAATAATTACTGATATCTTCTGCCAGTTCGAGATTTATTTAGACAAATATATTCTATTATAACTCATAGTTATAAATAATTACTGATATCTTCTGCCAGTTCGAGATTTATTTAGACAAATATATTCTATTATAACTCATTAGTTATAAATAATTACTGATATCTTCTGCCAGTTCGAGATTTATTTAGACAAATATATTCTATTATAACTCATTAGTTATAAATAATTACTGATATCTTCTGCCAGTTCGAGATTTATTTAGACAAATATATTCTATTATAACTCATTAGTTATAAATAATTACTGATATCTTCTGCCAGTTCGAGATTTATTTAGACAAATATATTCTATTATAACTCATTAGTTATAAATAATTACTGATATCTTCTGCCAGTTCGAGATTTATTTAGACAAATATATTCTATTATAACTCATTAGTTATAAATAATTACTGATATCTTCTGCCAGTTCGAGATTTATTTAGACAAATATATTCTATTATAACTCATTAGTTATAAATAATTACTGATATCTTCTGCCAGTTCGAGATTTATTTAGACAAATATATTCTATTATAACTCATTAGTTATAAATAATTACTGATATCTTCTGCCAGTTCGAGATTTATTTAGACAAATATATTCTATTATAACTCATTAGTTATAAATAATTACTGATATCTTCTGCCAGTTCGAGATTTATTTAGACAAATATATTCTATTATAACTCATTAGTTATAAATAATTACTGATATCTTCTGCCAGTTCGAGATTTATTTAGACAAATATATTCTATTATAACTCATTAGTTATAAATAATTACTGATATCTTCTGCCAGTTCGAGATTTATTTAGACAAATATATTCTATTATAACTCATTAGTTATAAATAATTACTGATATCTTCTGCCAGTTCGAGATTTATTTAGACAAATATATTCTATTATAACTCATTAGTTATAAATAATTACTGATATCTTCTGCCAGTTCGAGATTTATTTAGACAAATATATTCTATTATAACTCATAGTTATAAATAATTACTGATATCTTCTGCCAGTTCGAGATTTATTTAGACAAATATATTCTATTATAACTCATTAGTTATAAATAATTACTGATATCTTCTGCCAGTTCGAGATTTATTTAGACAAATATATTCTATTATAACTCATTAGTTATAAATAATTACTGATATCTTCTGCCAGTTCGAGATTTATTTAGACAAATATATTCTATTATAACTCATAGTTATAAATAATTACTGATATCTTCTGCCAGTTCGAGATTTATTTAGACAAATATATTCTATTATAACTCATTAGTTATAAATAATTACTGATATCTTCTGCCAGTTCGAGATTTATTTAGACAAATATATTCTATTATAACTCATAGTTATAAATAATTACTGATATCTTCTGCCAGTTCGAGATTTATTTAGACAAATATATTCTATTATAACTCATTAGTTATAAATAATTACTGATATCTTCTGCCAGTTCGAGATTTATTTAGACAAATATATTCTATTATAACTCATTAGTTATAAATAATTACTGATATCTTCTGCCAGTTCGAGATTTATTTAGACAAATATATTCTATTATAACTCATAGTTATAAATAATTACTGATATCTTCTGCCAGTTCGAGATTTATTTAGACAAATATATTCTATTATAACTCATTAGTTATAAATAATTACTGATATCTTCTGCCAGTTCGAGATTTATTTAGACAAATATATTCTATTATAACTCATTAGTTATAAATAATTACTGATATCTTCTGCCAGTTCGAGATTTATTTAGACAAATATATTCTATTATAACTCATTAGTTATAAATAATTACTGATATCTTCTGCCAGTTCGAGATTTATTTAGACAAATATATTCTATTATAACTCATTAGTTATAAATAATTACTGATATCTTCTGCCAGTTCGAGATTTATTTAGACAAATATATTCTATTATAACTCATAGTTATAAATAATTACTGATATCTTCTGCCAGTTCGAGATTTATTTAGACAAATATATTCTATTATAACTCATTAGTTATAAATAATTACTGATATCTTCTGCCAGTTCGAGATTTATTTAGACAAATATATTCTATTATAACTCATTAGTTATAAATAATTACTGATATCTTCTGCCAGTTCGAGATTTATTTAGACAAATATATTCTATTATAACTCATTAGTTATAAATAATTACTGATATCTTCTGCCAGTTCGAGATTTATTTAGACAAATATATTCTATTATAACTCATTAGTTATAAATAATTACTGATATCTTCTGCCAGTTCGAGATTTATTTAGACAAATATATTCTATTATAACTCATAGTTATAAATAATTACTGATATCTTCTGCCAGTTCGAGATTTATTTAGACAAATATATTCTATTATAACTCATTAGTTATAAATAATTACTGATATCTTCTGCCAGTTCGAGATTTATTTAGACAAATATATTCTATTATAACTCATTAGTTATAAATAATTACTGATATCTTCTGCCAGTTCGAGATTTATTTAGACAAATATATTCTATTATAACTCATTAGTTATAAATAATTACTGATATCTTCTGCCAGTTCGAGATTTATTTAGACAAATATATTCTATTATAACTCATAGGTATAAAAAATTACTGATAACTTCTGCCAGATCGAGATTTATTTAGACAAATATATTCTATTATAACTCATTATTTATTAAAAATTACTGATATCTTCTGCCAGTTCGAGATTTATTTAGACAAATATATTCTATTATAACTCATTAGTTATAAATAATTACTGATATCTTCTGCCAGTTCGAGATTTATTTAGACAAATATATTCTATTATAACTCATTAGTTATAAATAATTACTGATATCTTCTGCCAGTTCGAGATTTATTTAGACAAATATATTCTATTATAACTCATTAGTTATAAATAATTACTGATATCTTCTGCCAGTTCGAGATTTATTTAGACAAATATATTCTATTATAACTCATAGTTATAAATAATTACTGATATCTTCTGCCAGTTCGAGATTTATTTAGACAAATATATTCTATTATAACTCATTAGTTATAAATAATTACTGATATCTTCTGCCAGTTCGAGATTTATTTAGACAAATATATTCTATTATAACTCATTAGTTATAAATAATTACTGATATCTTCTGCCAGTTCGAGATTTATTTAGACAAATATATTCTATTATAACTCATTAGTTATAAATAATTACTGATATCTTCTGCCAGTTCGAGATTTATTTAGACAAATATATTCTATTATAACTCATTAGTTATAAATAATTACTGATATCTTCTGCCAGTTCGAGATTTATTTAGACAAATATATTCTATTATAACTCATTAGTTATAAATAATTACTGATATCTTCTGCCAGTTCGAGATTTATTTAGACAAATATATTCTATTATAACTCATTAGTTATAAATAATTACTGATATCTTCTGCCAGTTCGAGATTTATTTAGACAAATATATTCTATTATAACTCATTAGTTATAAATAATTACTGATATCTTCTGCCAGTTCGAGATTTATTTAGACAAATATATTCTATTATAACTCATTAGTTATAAATAATTACTGATATCTTCTGCCAGTTCGAGATTTATTTAGACAAATATATTCTATTATAACTCATTAGTTATAAATAATTACTGATATCTTCTGCCAGTTCGAGATTTATTTAGACAAATATATTCTATTATAACTCATTAGTTATAAATAATTACTGATATCTTCTGCCAGTTCGAGATTTATTTAGACAAATATATTCTATTATAACTCATTAGTTATAAATAATTACTGATATCTTCTGCCAGTTCGAGATTTATTTAGACAAATATATTCTATTATAACTCATTAGTTATAAATAATTACTGATATCTTCTGCCAGTTCGAGATTTATTTAGACAAATATATTCTATTATAACTCATTAGTTATAAATAATTACTGATATCTTCTGCCAGTTCGAGATTTATTTAGACAAATATATTCTATTATAACTCATTAGTTATAAATAATTACTGATATCTTCTGCCAGTTCGAGATTTATTTAGACAAATATATTCTATTATAACTCATTAGTTATAAATAATTACTGATATCTTCTGCCAGTTCGAGATTTATTTAGACAAATATATTCTATTATAACTCATTAGTTATAAATAATTACTGATATCTTCTGCCAGTTCGAGATTTATTTAGACAAATATATTCTATTATAACTCATTAGTTATAAATAATTACTGATATCTTCTGCCAGTTCGAGATTTATTTAGACAAATATATTCTATTATAACTCATTAGTTATAAATAATTACTGATATCTTCTGCCAGTTCGAGATTTATTTAGACAAATATATTCTATTATAACTCATAGTTATAAATAATTACTGATATCTTCTGCCAGTTCGAGATTTATTTAGACAAATATATTCTATTATAACTCATTAGTTATAAATAATTACTGATATCTTCTGCCAGTTCGAGATTTATTTAGACAAATATATTCTATTATAACTCATTAGTTATAAATAATTACTGATATCTTCTGCCAGTTCGAGATTTATTTAGACAAATATATTCTATTATAACTCATAGTTATAAATAATTACTGATATCTTCTGCCAGTTCGAGATTTATTTAGACAAATATATTCTATTATAACTCATTAGTTATAAATAATTACTGATATCTTCTGCCAGTTCGAGATTTATTTAGACAAATATATTCTATTATAACTCATTAGTTATAAATAATTACTGATATCTTCTGCCAGTTCGAGATTTATTTAGACAAATATATTCTATTATAACTCATTAGTTATAAATAATTACTGATATCTTCTGCCAGTTCGAGATTTATTTAGACAAATATATTCTATTATAACTCATAGTTATAAATAATTACTGATATCTTCTGCCAGTTCGAGATTTATTTAGACAAATATATTCTATTATAACTCATTAGTTATAAATAATTACTGATATCTTCTGCCAGTTCGAGATTTATTTAGACAAATATATTCTATTATAACTCATTAGTTATAAATAATTACTGATATCTTCTGCCAGTTCGAGATTTATTTAGACAAATATATTCTATTATAACTCATTAGTTATAAATAATTACTGATATCTTCTGCCAGTTCGAGATTTATTTAGACAAATATATTCTATTATAACTCATTAGTTATAAATAATTACTGATATCTTCTGCCAGTTCGAGATTTATTTAGACAAATATATTCTATTATAACTCATAGTTATAAATAATTACTGATATCTTCTGCCAGTTCGAGATTTATTTAGACAAATATATTCTATTATAACTCATTAGTTATAAATAATTACTGATATCTTCTGCCAGTTCGAGATTTATTTAGACAAATATATTCTATTATAACTCATAGTTATAAATAATTACTGATATCTTCTGCCAGTTCGAGATTTATTTAGACAAATATATTCTATTATAACTCATTAGTTATAAATAATTACTGATATCTTCTGCCAGTTCGAGATTTATTTAGACAAATATATTCTATTATAACTCATTAGTTATAAATAATTACTGATATCTTCTGCCAGTTCGAGATTTATTTAGACAAATATATTCTATTATAACTCATAGTTATAAATAATTACTGATATCTTCTGCCAGTTCGAGATTTATTTAGACAAATATATTCTATTATAACTCATTAGTTATAAATAATTACTGATATCTTCTGCCAGTTCGAGATTTATTTAGACAAATATATTCTATTATAACTCATTAGTTATAAATAATTACTGATATCTTCTGCCAGTTCGAGATTTATTTAGACAAATATATTCTATTATAACTCATTAGTTATAAATAATTACTGATATCTTCTGCCAGTTCGAGATTTATTTAGACAAATATATTCTATTATAACTCATTAGTTATAAATAATTACTGATATCTTCTGCCAGTTCGAGATTTATTTAGACAAATATATTCTATTATAACTCATAGTTATAAATAATTACTGATATCTTCTGCCAGTTCGAGATTTATTTAGACAAATATATTCTATTATAACTCATTAGTTATAAATAATTACTGATATCTTCTGCCAGTTCGAGATTTATTTAGACAAATATATTCTATTATAACTCATTAGTTATAAATAATTACTGATATCTTCTGCCAGTTCGAGATTTATTTAGACAAATATATTCTATTATAACTCATAGTTATAAATAATTACTGATATCTTCTGCCAGTTCGAGATTTATTTAGACAAATATATTCTATTATAACTCATTAGTTATAAATAATTACTGATATCTTCTGCCAGTTCGAGATTTATTTAGACAAATATATTCTATTATAACTCATAGTTATAAATAATTACTGATATCTTCTGCCAGTTCGAGATTTATTTAGACAAATATATTCTATTATAACTCATTAGTTATAAATAATTACTGATATCTTCTGCCAGTTCGAGATTTATTTAGACAAATATATTCTATTATAACTCATTAGTTATAAATAATTACTGATATCTTCTGCCAGTTCGAGATTTATTTAGACAAATATATTCTATTATAACTCATAGTTATAAATAATTACTGATATCTTCTGCCAGTTCGAGATTTATTTAGACAAATATATTCTATTATAACTCATTAGTTATAAATAATTACTGATATCTTCTGCCAGTTCGAGATTTATTTAGACAAATATATTCTATTATAACTCATTAGTTATAAATAATTACTGATATCTTCTGCCAGTTCGAGATTTATTTAGACAAATATATTCTATTATAACTCATTAGTTATAAATAATTACTGATATCTTCTGCCAGTTCGAGATTTATTTAGACAAATATATTCTATTATAACTCATTAGTTATAAATAATTACTGATATCTTCTGCCAGTTCGAGATTTATTTAGACAAATATATTCTATTATAACTCATTAGTTATAAATAATTACTGATATCTTCTGCCAGTTCGAGATTTATTTAGACAAATATATTCTATTATAACTCATTAGTTATAAATAATTACTGATATCTTCTGCCAGTTCGAGATTTATTTAGACAAATATATTCTATTATAACTCATTAGTTATAAATAATTACTGATATCTTCTGCCAGTTCGAGATTTATTTAGACAAATATATTCTATTATAACTCATTAGTTATAAATAATTACTGATATCTTCTGCCAGTTCGAGATTTATTTAGACAAATATATTCTATTATAACTCATTAGTTATAAATAATTACTGATATCTTCTGCCAGTTCGAGATTTATTTAGACAAATATATTCTATTATAACTCATTAGTTATAAATAATTACTGATATCTTCTGCCAGTTCGAGATTTATTCAGACAAATATATTCTATTATAACTCATTAGTTATAAATAATTACTGATATCTTCTGCCAGTTCGAGATTTATTTAGACAAATATATTCTATTATAACTCATTAGTTATAAATAATTACTGATATCTTCTGCCAGTTCGAGATTTATTTAGACAAATATATTCTATTATAACTCATAGTTATAAATAATTACTGATATCTTATGCCAGTTCGAGATTTATTTAGACAAATATATTCTATTATAACTCATTAGTTATAAATAATTACTGATATCTTCTGCCAGTTCGAGATTTATTTAGACAAATATATTCTATTATAACTCATTAGTTATAAATAATTACTGATATCTTCTGCCAGTTCGAGATTTATTTAGACAAATATATTCTATTATAACTCATAGTTATAAATAATTACTGATATCTTCTGCCAGTTCGAGATTTATTTAGACAAATATATTCTATTATAACTCATTAGTTATAAATAATTACTGATATCTTCTGCCAGTTCGAGATTTATTTAGACAAATATATTCTATTATAACTCATTAGTTATAAATAATTACTGATATCTTCTGCCAGTTCGAGATTTATTTAGACAAATATATTCTATTATAACTCATAGTTATAAATAATTACTGATATCTTCTGCCAGTTCGAGATTTATTTAGACAAATATATTCTATTATAACTCATTAGTTATAAATAATTACTGATATCTTCTGCCAGTTCGAGATTTATTTAGACAAATATATTCTATTATAACTCATTAGTTATAAATAATTACTGATATCTTCTGCCAGTTCGAGATTTATTTAGACAAATATATTCTATTATAACTCATTAGTTATAAATAATTACTGATATCTTCTGCCAGTTCGAGATTTATTTAGACAAATATATTCTATTATAACTCATTAGTTATAAATAATTACTGATATCTTCTGCCAGTTCGAGATTTATTTAGACAAATATATTCTATTATAACTCATAGTTATAAATAATTACTGATATCTTCTGCCAGTTCGAGATTTATTTAGACAAATATATTCTATTATAACTCATTAGTTATAAATAATTACTGATATCTTCTGCCAGTTCGAGATTTATTTAGACAAATATATTCTATTATAACTCATTAGTTATAAATAATTACTGATATCTTCTGCCAGTTCGAGATTTATTTAGACAAATATATTCTATTATAACTCATTAGTTATAAATAATTACTGATATCTTCTGCCAGTTCGAGATTTATTTAGACAAATATATTCTATTATAACTCATTAGTTATAAATAATTACTGATATCTTCTGCCAGTTCGAGATTTATTTAGACAAATATATTCTATTATAACTCATAGTTATAAATAATTACTGATATCTTCTGCCAGTTCGAGATTTATTTAGACAAATATATTCTATTATAACTCATTAGTTATAAATAATTACTGATATCTTCTGCCAGTTCGAGATTTATTTAGACAAATATATTCTATTATAACTCATTAGTTATAAATAATTACTGATATCTTCTGCCAGTTCGAGATTTATTTAGACAAATATATTCTATTATAACTCATTAGTTATAAATAATTACTGATATCTTCTGCCAGTTCGAGATTTATTTAGACAAATATATTCTATTATAACTCATAGTTATAAATAATTACTGATATCTTCTGCCAGTTCGAGATTTATTTAGACAAATATATTCTATTATAACTCATTAGTTATAAATAATTACTGATATCTTCTGCCAGTTCGAGATTTATTTAGACAAATATATTCTATTATAACTCATTAGTTATAAATAATTACTGATATCTTCTGCCAGTTCGAGATTTATTTAGACAAATATATTCTATTATAACTCATTAGTTATAAATAATTACTGATATCTTCTGCCAGTTCGAGATTTATTTAGACAAATATATTCTATTATAACTCATTAGTTATAAATAATTACTGATATCTTCTGCCAGTTCGAGATTTATTTAGACAAATATATTCTATTATAACTCATAGTTATAAATAATTACTGATATCTTCTGCCAGTTCGAGATTTATTTAGACAAATATATTCTATTATAACTCATTAGTTATAAATAATTACTGATATCTTCTGCCAGTTCGAGATTTATTTAGACAAATATATTCTATTATAACTCATTAGTTATAAATAATTACTGATATCTTCTGCCAGTTCGAGATTTATTTAGACAAATATATTCTATTATAACTCATTAGTTATAAATAATTACTGATATCTTCTGCCAGTTCGAGATTTATTTAGACAAATATATTCTATTATAACTCATTAGTTATAAATAATTACTGATATCTTCTGCCAGTTCGAGATTTATTTAGACAAATATATTCTATTATAACTCATTAGTTATAAATAATTACTGATATCTTCTGCCAGTTCGAGATTTATTTAGACAAATATATTCTATTATAACTCATTAGTTATAAATAATTACTGATATCTTCTGCCAGTTCGAGATTTATTTAGACAAATATATTCTATTATAACTCATTAGTTATAAATAATTACTGATATCTTCTGCCAGTTCGAGATTTATTTAGACAAATATATTCTATTATAACTCATTAGTTATAAATAATTACTGATATCTTCTGCCAGTTCGAGATTTATTTAGACAAATATATTCTATTATAACTCATTAGTTATAAATAATTACTGATATCTTCTGCCAGTTCGAGATTTATTTAGACAAATATATTCTATTATAACTCATTAGTTATAAATAATTACTGATATCTTCTGCCAGTTCGAGATTTATTTAGACAAATATATTCTATTATAACTCATAGTTATAAATAATTACTGATATCTTCTGCCAGTTCGCGATTTCTTTAGCCACATATATTCTATTATAACTCATTAGTTATAAATAATTTCTGATATCTTCTGCAAGTTCGAGATTTATTTAGACAAATATATTTTATTATATATCATTAGTTATAAATAATTTCGATATCTTCTGCGAGATCGAGATTTATTTAGACAAATATATTCTATTATAACTCATTAGTTATAAATAATTACTGATATCTTCTGCCAGTTCGAGATTTATTTAGACAAATATATTCTATTATAACTCATTAGTTATAAATAATTACTGATATCTTCTGCCAGTTCGAGATTTATTTAGACAAATATATTCTATTATAACTCATAGTTATAAATAATTACTGATATCTTCTGCCAGTTCGAGGTTTATTTAGACAAATATATTCTATTATAACTCATTAGTTATAAATAATTACTGATATCTTCTGCCAGTTCGAGATTTATTTAGACAAATATATTCTATTATAACTCATTAGTTATAAATAATTACTGATATCTTCTGCCAGTTCGAGATTTATTTAGACAAATATATTCTATTATAACTCATTAGTTATAAATAATTACTGATATCTTCTGCCAGTTCGAGATTTATTTAGACAAATATATTCTATTATAACTCATTAGTTATAAATAATTACTGATATCTTCTGCCAGTTCGAGATTTATTTAGACAAATATATTCTATTATAACTCATTAGTTATAAATAATTACTGATATCTTCTGCCAGTTCGAGATTTATTTAGACAAATATATTCTATTATAACTCATTAGTTATAAATAATTACTGATATCTTCTGCCAGTTCGAGATTTATTTAGACAAATATATTCTATTATAACTCATTAGTTATAAATAATTACTGATATCTTCTGCCAGTTCGAGATTTATTTAGACAAATATATTCTATTATAACTCATTAGTTATAAATAATTACTGATATCTTCTGCCAGTTCGAGATTTATTTAGACAAATATATTCTATTATAACTCATTAGTTATAAATAATTACTGATATCTTCTGCCAGTTCGAGATTTATTTAGACAAATATATTCTATTATAACTCATTAGTTATAAATAATTACTGATATCTTCTGCCAGTTCGAGATTTATTTAGACAAATATATTCTATTATAACTCATTAGTTATAAATAATTACTGATATCTTCTGCCAGTTCGAGATTTATTTAGACAAATATATTCTATTATAACTCATTAGTTATAAATAATTACTGATATCTTCTGCCAGTTCGAGATTTATTTAGACAAATATATTCTATTATAACTCATTAGTTATAAATAATTACTGATATCTTCTGCCAGTTCGAGATTTATTTAGACAAATATATTCTATTATAACTCATAGTTATAAATAATTACTGATATCTTCTGCCAGTTCGAGATTTATTTAGACAAATATATTATATTATAACTCATTAGTTATAAATAATTTCTGATATCTTCTGCAAGTTAGAGATTTATTTAGACAAATATATTTTATTATATATCATTAGTTATAAATAATTTCGATATCTTCTGCGAGATTGAGATTTATTTAGACAAATATATTCTATTATAACTCATTAGTTATAAATAATTACTGATATCTTCTGCCAGTTCGAGATTTATTTAGACAAATATATTCTATTATAACTCATTAGTTATAAATAATTACTGATATCTTCTGCCAGTTCGAGATTTATTTAGACAAATATATTCTATTATAACTCATAGTTATAAATAATTACTGATATCTTCTGCCAGTTCGAGATTTATTTAGACAAATATATTCTATTATAACTCATTAGTTATAAATAATTACTGATATCTTCTGCCAGTTCGAGATTTATTTAGACAAATATATTCTATTATAACTCATTAGTTATAAATAATTACTGATATCTTCTGCCAGCTCGAGATTTATTTAGACAAATATATTCTATTATAACTCATTAGTTATAAATAATTACTGATATCTTCTGCCAGTTCGAGATTTATTTAGACAAATATATTCTATTATAACTCATTAGTTATAAATAATTACTGATATCTTCTGCCAGTTCGAGATTTATTTAGACAAATATATTCTATTATAACTCATTAGTTATAAATAATTACTGATATCTTCTGCCAGTTCGAGATTTATTTAGACAAATATATTCTATTATAACTCATTAGTTATAAATAATTACTGATATCTTCTGCCAGTTCGAGATTTATTTAGACAAATATATTCTATTATAACTCATAGTTATAAATAATTACTGATATCTTCTGCCAGTTCGAGATTTTTTTAGACAAATATATTCTATTATAACTCATTAGTTATAAATAATTACTGATATCTTCTGCCAGTTCGAGATTTATTTAGACAAATATATTCTATTATAACTCATTAGTTATAAATAATTACTGATATCTTCTGCCAGTTCGAGATTTATTTAGACAAATATATTCTATTATAACTCATTAGTTATAAATAATT
This sequence comes from Meloidogyne incognita, assembly GCA_036172945.1. Lineage (NCBI taxonomy): Eukaryota > Metazoa > Nematoda > Chromadorea > Rhabditida > Meloidogynidae > Meloidogyne > Meloidogyne incognita. The sequence continues at coordinate 6,366,494 of JARQAC010000011.1, read as the reverse complement.
ACTGATATCTTCTGCCAGTTCGAGATTTATTTAGACAAATATATTCTATTATAACTCATAGTTATAAATAATTACTGATATCTTCTGCCAGTTCGAGATTTATTTAGACAAATATATTCTATTATAACTCATTAGTTATAAATAATTACTGATATCTTCTGCCAGTTCGAGATTTATTTAGACAAATATATTCTATTATAACTCATAGTTATAAATAATTACTGATATCTTCTGCCAGTTCGAGATTTATTTAGACAAATATATTCTATTATAACTCATTAGTTATAAATAATTACTGATATCTTCTGCCAGTTCGAGATTTATTTAGACAAATATATTCTATTATAACTCATTAGTTATAAATAATTACTGATATCTTCTGCCAGTTCGAGATTTATTTAGACAAATATATTCTATTATAACTCATTAGTTATAAATAATTACTGATATCTTCTGCCAGTTCGAGATTTATTTAGACAAATATATTCTATTATAACTCATAGTTATAAATAATTACTGATATCTTCTGCCAGTTCGAGATTTATTTAGACAAATATATTCTATTATAACTCATTAGTTATAAATAATTACTGATATCTTCTGCCAGTTCGAGATTTATTTAGACAAATATATTCTATTATAACTCATTAGTTATAAATAATTACTGATATCTTCTGCCAGTTCGAGATTTATTTAGACAAATATATTCTATTATAACTCATTAGTTATAAATAATTACTGATATCTTCTGCCAGTTGGAGATTTATTTAGACAAATATATTCTATTATAACTCATTAGTTATAAATAATTACTGATATCTTCTGCCAGTTCGAGATTTATTTAGACAAATATATTCTATTATAACTCATAGTTATAAATAATTACTGATATCTTCTGCCAGTTCGAGATTTATTTAGACAAATATATTCTATTATAACTCATTAGTTATAAATAATTACTGATATCTTCTGCCAGTTCGAGATTTATTTAGACAAATATATTCTATTATAACTCATTAGATATAAATAATTACTGATATCTTCTGCCAGTTCGAGATTTATTTAGACAAATATATTCTATTATAACTCATTAGTTATAAATAATTACTGATATCTTCTGCCAGTTCGAGATTTATTTAGACAAATATATTCTATTATAACTCATTAGTTATAAATAATTACTGATATCTTCTGCCAGTTCGAGATTTATTTAGACAAATATATTCTATTATAACTCATAGTTATAAATAATTACTGGTATCTTTTGCCAGTTCGAGATTTATTTAGACAAATATATTCTATTATAACTCATTAGTTATAAATAATTACTGATATCTTCTGCCAATTCGAGATTTATTTAGACAAATATATTCTATTATAACTCATAGTTATAAATAATTACTGATATCTTCTGCCAGTTCGAGATTTATTTAGACAAATATATTCTATTATAACTCATTAGTTATAAATAATTACTGATATCTTCTGCCAGTTCGAGATTTATTTAGACAAATATATTCTATTATAGCTCATTAGTTGTAAATAATTTTGATATCTTCTGCCAGTTCGAGATTTATTTAAAAAAATATATTCTATTATAGCTATTCTATTATAGCTCAAAATATATTCTATTATAGCTCATTAGTTATAAATAATTACTGATATCTTCTGCCAGTTCGAGATTTATTTAAAAAAATATATTCTATTATAGCTATTCTATTATAGCTCAAAATATATTCTATTATAGCTCATTAGTTATAAATAATTTCTGATATCTTTTCAGTTCGAGATTTATTTAGATAAATATATTCTATTATAACTCATAAGTTATAAATAATTTCTGAAATCTTTTCAGTTCGAGATTTATTTAGATAAATATATTCTAATATAACTCATTAGTTATAAATAATTTCTGATATCTTCTGCCAGTTCGAGATTTATTTAGATAAATATATTCTAATATAACTCATTAGTTATAAATAATTTCTGATATCTTCTGCAAGTTCTAAATTTATTTAGATAAATATATTCTATTATAACTCATTAGTTATAAATAATTTCTGATATCTTCTGCAAGTTCGAAATTTATTTAGATAAATATATTCTATTATAACTCATTAGTTATAAATAATTTCTGATATCTTCTGTCAGTTCGAGATTTATTTAGATAAATATATTCTATTATAACTCATTAGTTATAAATAATTTCTGATATCTTCTGTCAGTTCGAGATTTATTTAGATAAATATATTCTATTATAACTCATTAGTTATAAATAATTTCTGATATCTTTTCAGTTCGAGATTTATTTAGATAAATATATTCTATTATAACTCATAAGTTATAAATAATTTCTGATATCTTTTCAGTTCGAGATTTATTTAGATAAATATATTCTAATATAACTCATTAGTTATAAATAATTTCTGATATCTTCTGCCAGTTCGAGATTTATTTAGATAAATATATTCTAATATAACTCATTAGTTATAAATAATTTCTGATATATTCTGCAAGTTCTAAATTTATTTAGATAAATATATTCTATTATAACTCATTAGTTATAAATAATTTCTGATATCTTCTGCAAGTTCGAAATTTATTTAGATAAATATATTCTATTATAACTCATTAGTTATAAATAATTTCTGATATCTTCTGCCAGTTCGAGATTTATTTAGATAAATATATTCTATTATAACTCATTAGTTATAAATAATTTCTGATATCTTCTGCCAGTTCGAGATTTATTTAGATAAATATATTCTATTATAACTCATTAGTTATAAATAATTTCTGATATCTTCTGCCAGTTCGAGATTTATTTAGATAAATATATTCTATTATAACTCATTAGTTATAAATAATTTCTGATATCTTCTGCAAGTTCGAAATTTATTTAGATAAATATATTCTATTATAACTCATTAGTTATAAATAATTTCTGATATCTTCTGCAAGTTCGAAATTTATTTAGATAAATATATTCTATTATAACTCATTAGTTATAAATAATTTCTGATATCTTCTGCCAGTTCGAGATTTATTTAGATAAATATATTCTATTATAACTCATTAGTTATAAATAATTTCTGATATCTTCTGCCAGTTCGAGATTTATTTAGATAAATATATTCTATTATAACTCATTAGTTATAAATAATTTCTGATATCTTCTGCCAGTTCGAGATTTATTTAGATAAATATATTCTATTATAACTCATTAGTTATAAATAATTTCTGATATCTTTTCAGTTCGAGATTTATTTAGATAAATATATTCTATTATAACTCATTAGTTATAAATAATTTCTGATATCTTTTCAGTTCGAGATTTATTTAGATAAATATATTCTATTATAACTCATTAGTTATAAATAATTTCTGATATCTTCTGCCAGTTCGAGATTTATTTAGATAAATATATTCTATTATAACTCATTAGTTATAAATAATTTCTGATATCTTCTGCCAGTTCGAGATTTATTTAGATAAATATATTCTATTATAACTCATTAGTTATAAATAATTTCTGATATCTTCTGCAAGTTCGAAATTTATTTAGATAAATATATTCTATTATAACTCATTAGTTATAAATAATTTCTGATATCTTCTGCCAGTTCGAGATTTATTTAGATAAATAAATTCTATTATAACTCATTAGTTATAAATAATTTCTGATATCTTCTGCCAGTTCGAGATTTATTTAGATAAATATATTCTATTATAACTCATTAGTTATAAATAATTTCTGATATCTTCTGCAAGTTCGAAATTTATTTAGATAAATATATTCTATTATAACTCATTAGTTATAAATAATTTCTGATATCTTCTGCCAGTTCGAGATTTATTTAGATAAATATATTCTATTATAACTCATTAGTTATAAATAATTTCTGATATCTTCTGCCAGTTCGAGATTTATTTAGATAAATATATTCTATTATAACTCATTAGTTATAAATAATTTCTGATATCTTCTGCCAGTTCGAGATTTATTTAGATAAATATATTCTATTATAACTCATTAGTTATAAATAATTTCTGATATCTTCTGCCAGTTCGAGATTTATTTAGATAAATATATTCTATTATAACTCATTAGTTATAAATAATTTCTGATATCTTCTGCAAGTTCGAAATTTATTTAGATAAATATATTCTATTATAACTCATTAGTTATAAATAATTTCTGATATCTTCTGCCAGTTCGAGATTTATTTAGATAAATATATTCTATTATAACTCATTAGTTATAAATAATTTCTGATATCTTCTGCCAGTTCGAGATTTATTTAGATAAATATATTCTATTATAACTCATTAGTTATAAATAATTTCTGATATCTTCTGCAAGTTCGAAATTTATTTAGATAAATATATTCTATTATAACTCATTAGTTATAAATAATTTCTGATATCTTCTGCCAGTTCGAGATTTATTTAGATAAATATATTCTATTATAACTCATTAGTTATAAATAATTTCTGATATCTTCTGCCAGTTCGAGATTTATTTAGATAAATATATTCTATTATAACTCATTAGTTATAAATAATTTCTGATATCTTCTGCCAGTTCGAGATTTATTTAGATAAATATATTCTATTATAACTCATTAGTTATAAATAATTTCTGATATCTTCTGCCAGTTCGAGATTTATTTAGATAAATATATTCTATTATAACTCATTAGTTATAAATAATTTCTGATATCTTCTGCAAGTTCGAAATTTATTTAGATAAATATATTCTATTATAACTCATTAGTTATAAATAATTTCTGATATCTTCTGCCAGTTCGAGATTTATTTAGATAAATATATTCTATTATAACTCATTAGTTATAAATAATTTCTGATATCTTCTGCCAGTTCGAGATTTATTTAGATAAATATATTCTATTATAACTCATTAGTTATAAATAATTTCTGATATCTTCTGCCAGTTCGAGATTTATTTAGATAAATATATTCTATTATAACTCATTAGTTATAAATAATTTCTGATATCTTCTGCCAGTTCGAGATTTATTTAGATAAATATATTCTATTATAACTCATTAGTTATAAATAATTTCTGATATCTTCTGCCAGTTCGAGATTTATTTAGATAAATATATTCTATTATAACTCATTAGTTATAAATAATTTCTGATATCTTCTGCCAGTTCGAGATTTATTTAGATAAATATATTCTATTATAACTCATTAGTTATAAATAATTTCTGATATCTTTTCAGTTCGAGATTTATTTAGATAAATATATTCTATTATAACTCATTAGTTATAAATAATTTCTGATATCTTTTCAGTTCGAGATTTATTTAGATAAATATATTCTATTATAACTCATTAGTTATAAATAATTTCTGATATCTTCTGCCAGTTCGAGATTTATTTAGATAAATATATTCTATTATAACTCATTAGTTATAAATAATTTCTGATATCTTCTGCCAGTTCGAGATTTATTTAGATAAATATATTCTATTATAACTCATTAGTTATAAATAATTTCTGATATCTTCTGCCAGTTCGAGATTTATTTAGATAAATATATTCTATTATAACTCATTAGTTATAAATAATTTCTGATATCTTCTGCCAGTTCGAGATTTATTTAGATAAAAATATTCTGTGATAGCTCATTGTTTATAAATAGTTTCTGATATCTTCTGCAAGTTCGAAATTTATTTAGATAAATATATTCTTTTATATCTCATTAGTTATAAATAATTTTTGATATCTTCTGCCAGTTCGAGATTTATTTAGATAAATATATTCTATTATAACTCATTAGTTATAAATAATTTCTGATATCTTCTGCAAGTTCGAGATTTATTTAGATAAATATATTCTATTATAACTCATTAGTTATAAATAATTTCTGATATCTTCTGCCAGTTCGAGATTTATTTAGATAAATATATTCTATTATAACTCATTAGTTATAAATAATTTCTGATATCTTCTGCCAGTTCGAGATTTATTTAGATAAATATATTCTATTATAACTCATTAGTTATAAATAATTTCTGATATCTTCTGCCAGTTCGAGATTTATTTAGATAAATATATTCTATTATAACTCATTAGTTATAAATAATTTCTGATATCTTTTCAGTTCGAGATTTATTTAGATAAATATATTCTATTATAACTCATTAGTTATAAATAATTTCTGATATCTTTTCAGTTCGAGATTTATTTAGATAAATATATTCTATTATAACTCATTAGTTATAAATAATTTCTGATATCTTCTGCCAGTTCGAGATTTATTTAGATAAATATATTCTATTATAACTCATTAGTTATAAATAATTTCTGATATCTTCTGCCAGTTCGAGATTTATTTAGATAAATATATTCTATTATAACTCATTAGTTATAAATAATTTCTGATATCTTCTGCCAGTTCGAGATTTATTTAGATAAATATATTCTATTATAACTCATTAGTTATAAATAATTTCTGATATCTTCTGCCAGTTCGAGATTTATTTAGATAAATATATTCTATTATAACTCATTAGTTATAAATAATTTCTGATATCTTCTGCAAGTTCGAAATTTATTTAGATAAATATATTCTATTATAACTCATTAGTTATAAATAATTTCTGATATCTTCTGCCAGTTCGAGATTTATTTAGATAAATATATTCTATTATAACTCATTAGTTATAAATAATTTCTGATATCTTCTGCCAGTTCGAGATTTATTTAGATAAATATATTCTATTATAACTCATTAGTTATAAATAATTTCTGATATCTTCTGCCAGTTCGAGATTTATTTAGATAAATATATTCTATTATAACTCATTAGTTATAAATAATTTCTGATATCTTCTGCCAGTTCGAGATTTATTTAGATAAATATATTCTATTATAACTCATTAGTTATAAATAATTTCTGATATCTTCTGCCAGTTCGAGATTTATTTAGATAAATATATTCTATTATAACTCATTAGTTATAAATAATTTCTGATATCTTCTGCAAGTTCGAAATTTATTTAGATAAATATATTCTATTATAACTCATTAGTTATAAATAATTTCTGATATCTTCTGCCAGTTCGAGATTTATTTAGATAAATATATTCTATTATAACTCATTAGTTATAAATAATTTCTGATATCTTCTGCCAGTTCGAGATTTATTTAGATAAATATATTCTATTATAACTCATTAGTTATAAATAATTTCTGATATCTTCTGCCAGTTCGAGATTTATTTAGATAAATATATTCTATTATAACTCATTAGTTATAAATAATTTCTGATATCTTCTGCCAGTTCGAGATTTATTTAGATAAATATATTCTATTATAACTCATTAGTTATAAATAATTTCTGATATCTTCTGCAAGTTCGAGATTTATTTAGATAAATATATTCTATTATAACTCATTAGTTATAAATAATTTCTGATATCTTCTGCCAGTTCGAGATTTATTTAGATAAATATATTCTATTATAACTCATTAGTTATAAATAATTTCTGATATCTTCTGCCAGTTCGAGATTTATTTAGATAAATATATTCTATTATAACTCATTAGTTATAAATAATTTCTGATATCTTCTGCCAGTTCGAGATTTATTTAGATAAATATATTCTATTATAACTCATTAGTTATAAATAATTTCTGATATCTTCTGCCAGTTCGAGATTTATTTAGATAAATATATTCTATTATAACTCATTAGTTATAAATAATTTCTGATATCTTCTGCCAGTTCGAGATTTATTTAGATAAATATATTCTATTATAACTCATTAGTTATAAATAATTTCTGATATCTTCTGCCAGTTCGAGATTTATTTAGATAAATATATTCTATTATAACTCATTAGTTATAAATAATTTCTGATATCTTCTGCCAGTTCGAGATTTATTTAGATAAATATATTCTATTATAACTCATTAGTTATAAATAATTTCTGATATCTTCTGCCAGTTCGAGATTTATTTAGATAAATATATTCTATTATAACTCATTAGTTATAAATAATTTCTGATATCTTCTGCCAGTTCGAGATTTATTTAGATAAATATATTCTATTATAACTCATTAGTTATAAATAATTTCTGATATCTTCTGCCAGTTCGAGATTTATTTAGATAAATATATTCTATTATAACTCATTAGTTATAAATAATTTCTGATATCTTCTGCCAGTTCGAGATTTATTTAGATAAATATATTCTATTATAACTCATTAGTTATAAATAATTTCTGATATCTTCTGCCAGTTCGAGATTTATTTAGATAAATATATTCTATTATAACTCATTAGTTATAAATAATTTCTGATATCTTCTGCCAGTTCGAGATTTATTTAGATAAATATATTCTATTATAACTCATTAGTTATAAATAATTTCTGATATCTTCTGCCAGTTCGAGATTTATTTAGATAAATATATTCTATTATAACTCATTAGTTATAAATAATTTCTGATATCTTCTGCCAGTTCGAGATTTATTTAGATAAATATATTCTATTATAACTCATTAGTTATAAATAATTTCTGATATCTTCTGCCAGTTCGAGATTTATTTAGATAAATATATTCTATTATAACTCATTAGTTATAAATAATTTCTGATATCTTCTGCAAGTTCGAAATTTATTTAGATAAATATATTCTATTATAACTCATTAGTTATAAATAATTTCTGATATCTTCTGCCAGTTCGAGATTTATTTAGATAAATATATTCTATTATAACTCATTAGTTATAAATAATTTCTGATATCTTCTGCCAGTTCGAGATTTATTTAGATAAATATATTCTATTATAACTCATTAGTTATAAATAATTTCTGATATCTTCTGCCAGTTCGAGATTTATTTAGATAAATATATTCTATTATAACTCATTAGTTATAAATAATTTCTGATATCTTCTGCCAGTTCGAGATTTATTTAGATAAATATATTCTATTATAACTCATTAGTTATAAATAATTTCTGATATCTTCTGCCAGTTCGAGATTTATTTAGATAAATATATTCTATTATAACTCATTAGTTATAAATAATTTCTGATATCTTCTGCCAGTTCGAGATTTATTTAGATAAATATATTCTATTATAACTCATTAGTTATAAATAATTTCTGATATCTTTTCAGTTCGAGATTTATTTAGATAAATATATTCTATTATAACTCATTAGTTATAAATAATTTCTGATATCTTTTCAGTTCGAGATTTATTTAGATAAATATATTCTATTATAACTCATTAGTTATAAATAATTTCTGATATCTTCTGCCAGTTCGAGATTTATTTAGATAAATATATTCTATTATAACTCATTAGTTATAAATAATTTCTGATATCTTCTGCCAGTTCGAGATTTATTTAGATAAATATATTCTATTATAACTCATTAGTTATAAATAATTTCTGATATCTTCTGCCAGTTCGAGATTTATTTAGATAAATATATTCTATTATAACTCATTAGTTATAAATAATTTCTGATATCTTCTGCCAGTTCGAGATTTATTTAGATAAATATATTCTATTATAACTCATTAGTTATAAATAATTTCTGATATCTTCTGCAAGTTCGAAATTTATTTAGATAAATATATTCTATTATAACTCATTAGTTATAAATAATTTCTGATATCTTCTGCCAGTTCGAGATTTATTTAGATAAATATATTCTATTATAACTCATTAGTTATAAATAATTTCTGATATCTTCTGCCAGTTCGAGATTTATTTAGATAAATATATTCTATTATAACTCATTAGTTATAAATAATTTCTGATATCTTCTGCCAGTTCGAGATTTATTTAGATAAATATATTCTATTATAACTCATTAGTTATAAATAATTTCTGATATCTTCTGCCAGTTCGAGATTTATTTAGATAAATATATTCTATTATAACTCATTAGTTATAAATAATTTCTGATATCTTCTGCCAGTTCGAGATTTATTTAGATAAATATATTCTATTATAACTCATTAGTTATAAATAATTTCTGATATCTTTTCAGTTCGAGATTTATTTAGATAAATATATTCTATTATAACTCATTAGTTATAAATAATTTCTGATATCTTTTCAGTTCGAGATTTATTTAGATAAATATATTCTATTATAACTCATTAGTTATAAATAATTTCTGATATCTTCTGCCAGTTCGAGATTTATTTAGATAAATATATTCTATTATAACTCATTAGTTATAAATAATTTCTGATATCTTCTGCCAGTTCGAGATTTATTTAGATAAATATATTCTATTATAACTCATTAGTTATAAATAATTTCTGATATCTTCTGCCAGTTCGAGATTTATTTAGATAAATATATTCTATTATAACTCATTAGTTATAAATAATTTCTGATATCTTCTGCCAGTTCGAGATTTATTTAGATAAATATATTCTATTATAACTCATTAGTTATAAATAATTTCTGATATCTTCTGCAAGTTCGAAATTTATTTAGATAAATATATTCTATTATAACTCATTAGTTATAAATAATTTCTGATATCTTCTGCCAGTTCGAGATTTATTTAGATAAATATATTCTATTATAACTCATTAGTTATAAATAATTTCTGATATCTTCTGCCAGTTCGAGATTTATTTAGATAAATATATTCTATTATAACTCATTAGTTATAAATAATTTCTGATATCTTCTGCCAGTTCGAGATTTATTTAGATAAATATATTCTATTATAACTCATTAGTTATAAATAATTTCTGATATCTTCTGCCAGTTCGAGATTTATTTAGATAAATATATTCTATTATAACTCATTAGTTATAAATAATTTCTGATATCTTCTGCCAGTTCGAGATTTATTTAGATAAATATATTCTATTATAACTCATTAGTTATAAATAATTTCTGATATCTTCTGCCAGTTCGAGATTTATTTAGATAAATATATTCTATTATAACTCATTAGTTATAAATAATTTCTGATATCTTTTCAGTTCGAGATTTATTTAGATAAATATATTCTATTATAACTCATTAGTTATAAATAATTTCTGATATCTTTTCAGTTCGAGATTTATTTAGATAAATATATTCTATTATAACTCATTAGTTATAAATAATTTCTGATATCTTCTGCCAGTTCGAGATTTATTTAGATAAATATATTCTATTATAACTCATTAGTTATAAATAATTTCTGATATCTTCTGCCAGTTCGAGATTTATTTAGATAAATATATTCTATTATAACTCATTAGTTATAAATAATTTCTGATATCTTTTCAGTTCGAGATTTATTTAGATAAATATATTCTATTATAACTCATTAGTTATAAATAATTTCTGATATCTTTTCAGTTCGAGATTTATTTAGATAAATATATTCTATTATAACTCATTAGTTATAAATAATTTCTGATATCTTCTGCAAGTTCGAAATTTATTTAGATAAATATATTCTATTATAACTCATTAGTTATAAATAATTTCTGATATCTTTTCAGTTCGAGATTTATTTAGATAAATATATTCTATTATAACTCATTAGTTATAAATAATTTCTGATATCTTTTCAGTTCGAGATTTATTTAGATAAATATATTCTATTATAACTCATTAGTTATAAATAATTTCTGATATCTTTTCAGTTCGAGATTTATTTAGATAAATATATTCTATTATAACTCATTAGTTATAAATAATTTCTGATATCTTTTCAGTTCGAGATTTATTTAGATAAATATATTCTATTATAACTCATTAGTTATAAATAATTTCTGATATCTTTTCAGTTCGAGATTTATTTAGATAAATATATTCTATTATAACTCATTAGTTATAAATAATTTCTGATATCTTTTCAGTTCGAGATTTATTTAGATAAATATATTCTATTATAACTCATTAGTTATAAATAATTTCTGATATCTTCTGCCAGTTCGAGATTTATTTAGATAAATATATTCTATTATAACTCATTAGTTATAAATAATTTCTGATATCTTTTCAGTTCGAGATTTATTTAGATAAATATATTCTATTATAACTCATTAGTTATAAATAATTTCTGATATCTTTTCAGTTCGAGATTTATTTAGATAAATATATTCTATTATAACTCATTAGTTATAAATAATTTCTGATATCTTCTGCAAGTTCGAAATTTATTTAGATAAATATATTCTATTATAACTCATTAGTTATAAATAATTTCTGATATCTTTTCAGTTCGAGATTTATTTAGATAAATATATTCTATTATAACTCATTAGTTATAAATAATTTCTGATATCTTTTCAGTTCGAGATTTATTTAGATAAATATATTCTATTATAACTCATTAGTTATAAATAATTTCTGATATCTTTTCAGTTCGAGATTTATTTAGATAAATATATTCTATTATAACTCATTAGTTATAAATAATTTCTGATATCTTTTCAGTTCGAGATTTATTTAGATAAATATATTCTATTATAACTCATTAGTTATAAATAATTTCTGATATCTTTTCAGTTCGAGATTTATTTAGATAAATATATTCTATTATAACTCATTAGTTATAAATAATTTCTGATATCTTTTCAGTTCGAGATTTATTTAGATAAATATATTCTATTATAACTCATTAGTTATAAATAATTTCTGATATCTTCTGCCAGTTCGAGATTTATTTAGATAAATATATTCTATTATAACTCATTAGTTATAAATAATTTCTGATATCTTTTCAGTTCGAGATTTATTTAGATAAATATATTCTATTATAACTCATTAGTTATAAATAATTTCTGATATCTTTTCAGTTCGAGATTTATTTAGATAAATATATTCTATTATAACTCATTAGTTATAAATAATTTCTGATATCTTCTGCAAGTTCGAAATTTATTTAGATAAATATATTCTATTATAACTCATTAGTTATAAATAATTTCTGATATCTTTTCAGTTCGAGATTTATTTAGATAAATATATTCTATTATAACTCATTAGTTATAAATAATTTCTGATATCTTTTCAGTTCGAGATTTATTTAGATAAATATATTCTATTATAACTCATTAGTTATAAATAATTTCTGATATCTTTTCAGTTCGAGATTTATTTAGATAAATATATTCTATTATAACTCATTAGTTATAAATAATTTCTGATATCTTTTCAGTTCGAGATTTATTTAGATAAATATATTCTATTATAACTCATTAGTTATAAATAATTTCTGATATCTTTTCAGTTCGAGATTTATTTAGATAAATATATTCTATTATAACTCATTAGTTATAAATAATTTCTGATATCTTCTGCCAGTTCGAGATTTATTTAGATAAATATATTCTATTATAACTCATTAGTTATAAATAATTTCTGATATCTTTTCAGTTCGAGATTTATTTAGATAAATATATTCTATTATAACTCATTAGTTATAAATAATTTCTGATATCTTTTCAGTTCGAGATTTATTTAGATAAATATATTCTATTATAACTCATTAGTTATAAATAATTTCTGATATCTTCTGCAAGTTCGAAATTTATTTAGATAAATATATTCTATTATAACTCATTAGTTATAAATAATTTCTGATATCTTTTCAGTTCGAGATTTATTTAGATAAATATATTCTATTATAACTCATTAGTTATAAATAATTTCTGATATCTTTTCAGTTCGAGATTTATTTAGATAAATATATTCTATTATAACTCATTAGTTATAAATAATTTCTGATATCTTTTCAGTTCGAGATTTATTTAGATAAATATATTCTATTATAACTCATTAGTTATAAATAATTTCTGATATCTTTTCAGTTCGAGATTTATTTAGATAAATATATTCTATTATAACTCATTAGTTATAAATAATTTCTGATATCTTTTCAGTTCGAGATTTATTTAGATAAATATATTCTATTATAACTCATTAGTTATAAATAATTTCTGATATCTTTTCAGTTCGAGATTTATTTAGATAAATATATTCTATTATAACTCATTAGTTATAAATAATTTCTGATATCTTCTGCCAGTTCGAGATTTATTTAGATAAATATATTCTATTATAACTCATTAGTTATAAATAATTTCTGATATCTTCTGCCAGTTCGAGATTTATTTAGATAAATATATTCTATTATAACTCATTAGTTATAAATAATTTCTGATATCTTTTCAGTTCGAGATTTATTTAGATAAATATATTCTATTATAACTCATTAGTTATAAATAATTTCTGATATCTTTTCAGTTCGAGATTTATTTACATAAATATATTCTATTATAACTCATTAGTTATAAATAATTTCTGATACTTTTCAGTTCGAGATTTATTTAGATAAATATATTCTATTATAACTCATTAGTTATAAATAATTTCTGATATCTTTTCAGTTCGAGATTTATTTAGATAAATATATTCTATTATAACTCATTAGTTATAAATAATTTCTGATATCTTTTCAGTTCGAGATTTATTTAGATAAATATATTCTATTATAACTCATTAGTTATAAATAATTTCTGATATCTTTTCAGTTCGAGATTTATTTAGATAAATATATTCTATTATAACTCATTAGTTATAAATAATTTCTGATATCTTCTGCCAGTTCGAGATTTATTTAGATAAATATATTCTATTATAACTCATTAGTTATAAATAATTTCTGATATCTTCTGCCAGTTCGAGATTTATTTAGATAAATATATTCTATTATAACTCATTAGTTATAAATAATTTCTGATATCTTTTCAGTTCGAGATTTATTTAGATAAATATATTCTATTATAACTCATTAGTTATAAATAAGTTCTGATATCTTTTCAGTTCGAGATTTATTTAGATAAATATATTCTATTATAACTCATTAGTTATAAATAATTTCTGATATCTTCTGCAAGTTCGAAATTTATTTAGATAAATATATTCTATTATAACTCATTAGTTATAAATAATTTCTGATATCTTTTCAGTTCGAGATTTATTTAGATAAATATATTCTATTATAACTCATTAGTTATAAATAATTTCTGATATCTTTTCAGTTCGAGATTTATTTAGATAAATATATTCTATTATAACTCATTAGTTATAAATAATTTCTGATATCTTTTCAGTTCGAGATTTATTTAGATAAATATATTCTATTATAACTCATTAGTTATAAATAATTTCTGATATCTTTTCAGTTCGAGATTTATTTAGATAAATATATTCTATTATAACTCATTAGTTATAAATAATTTCTGATATCTTTTCAGTTCGAGATTTATTTAGATAAATATATTCTATTATAACTCATTAGTTATAAATAATTTCTGATATCTTCTGCCAGTTCGAGATTTATTTAGATAAATATATTCTATTATAACTCATTAGTTATAAATAATTTCTGATATCTTTTCAGTTCGAGATTTATTTAGATAAATATATTCTATTATAACTCATTAGTTATAAATAATTTCTGATATCTTTTCAGTTCGAGATTTATTTAGATAAATATATTCTATTATAACTCATTAGTTATAAATAATTTCTGATATCTTCTGCAAGTTCGAAATTTATTTAGATAAATATATTCTATTATAACTCATTAGTTATAAATAATTTCTGATATCTTTTCAGTTCGAGATTTATTTAGATAAATATATTCTATTATAACTCATTAGTTATAAATAATTTCTGATATCTTTTCAGTTCGAGATTTATTTAGATAAATATATTCTATTATAACTCATTAGTTATAAATAATTTCTGATATCTTTTCAGTTCGAGATTTATTTAGATAAATATATTCTATTATAACTCATTAGTTATAAATAATTTCTGATATCTTTTCAGTTCGAGATTTATTTAGATAAATATATTCTATTATAACTCATTAGTTATAAATAATTTCTGATATCTTTTCAGTTCGAGATTTATTTAGATAAATATATTCTATTATAACTCATTAGTTATAAATAATTTCTGATATCTTTTCAGTTCGAGATTTATTTAGATAAATATATTCTATTATAACTCATTAGTTATAAATAATTTCTGATATCTTCTGCCAGTTCGAGATTTATTTAGATAAATATATTCTATTATAACTCATTAGTTATAAATAATTTCTGATATCTTCTGCCAGTTCGAGATTTATTTAGATAAATATATTCTATTATAACTCATTAGTTATAAATAATTTCTGATATCTTTTCAGTTCGAGATTTATTTAGATAAATATATTCTATTATAACTCATTAGTTATAAATAATTTCTGATATCTTTTCAGTTCGAGATTTATTTAGATAAATATATTCTATTATAACTCATTAGTTATAAATAATTTCTGATATCTTCTGCAAGTTCGAAATTTATTTAGATAAATATATTCTATTATAACTCATTAGTTATAAATAATTTCTGATATCTTTTCAGTTCGAGATTTATTTAGATAAATATATTCTATTATAACTCATTAGTTATAAATAATTTCTGATATCTTTTCAGTTCGAGATTTATTTAGATAAATATATTCTATTATAACTCATTAGTTATAAATAATTTCTGATATCTTTTCAGTTCGAGATTTATTTAGATAAATATATTCTATTATAACTCATAAGTTATAAATAATTTCTGATATCTTTTCAGTTCGAGATTTATTTAGATAAATATATTCTATTATAACTCATTAGTTATAAATAATTTCTGATATCTTCTGCCAGTTCGAGATTTATTTAGATAAATATATTCTATTATAACTCATTAGTTATAAATAATTTCTGATATCTTTTCAGTTCGAGATTTATTTAGATAAATATATTCTAATATAACTCATTAGTTATAAATAATTTCTGATATCTTCTGCCAGTTCGAGATTTATTTAGATAAATATATTCTATTATAACTCATTAGTTATAAATAATTTCTGATATCTTTTCAGTTCGAGATTTATTTAGACAAATATATTCTATTTTAGCTCATTAGTTATAAATAATTTCTGATATCTTTTCAGTTCGAGATTTATTTAGATAAATATATTCTAATATAACTCATTAGTTATAAATAATTTCTGATATCTTCTGCAAGTTCGAAATTTATTTAGATAAATATATTCTATTATAACTCATTAGTTATAAATAATTTCTGATATCTTCTGCCAGTTCGAGATTTATTTAGATAAATATATTCTATTATAACTCATTAGTTATAAATAATTTCTGATATCTTTTCAGTTCGAGATTTATTTAGACAAATATATTCTATTTTAGCTCATTAGTTATAAATAATTTCTGATATCTTTTCAGTTCGAGATTTATTTAGATAAATATATTCTAATATAACTCATTAGTTATAAATAATTTCTGATATCTTCTGCAAGTTCGAAATTTATTTAGATAAATATATTCTATTATAACTCATTAGTTATAAATAATTTCTGATATCTTCTGCCAGTTCGAGATTTATTTAGATAAATATATTCTATTATAACTCATTAGTTATAAATAATTTCTGATATCTTTTCAGTTCGAGATTTATTTAGATAAATATATTCTATTATAACTCATTAGTTATAAATAATTTCTGATATCTTTTCAGTTCGAAATTTATTTAGATAAATAAATTCTATTATATATTATTATATAAATATATTATTATATTCTATTATATAATTATTATTAATTATTATTAAATATTATATTATTAATTATTATAATTATTAATTATTATATAATTATATTCTATTATTAATATATTCTATTATATAAATATATTCTATTATAATAGAATATATTTATCTAAATAAATCTCGAACTGAAAAGATATCAGAAATTATTTATAACTAATGAGTTATAATAGAATATAATATATTCTATTATAACTCATTAGTTATAAATATTTTTATAACTAATTATTTATAACTAATGAGTTATAATAGAATATATTTATCTAAATAAATCTCGAACTGGCAGAAGATATCAGAAATTATTTATAACTAATGAGTTATAATAGAATATATTTATCTAAATAAATTTCGAACTTGCAGAAGATATCAGAAATTATTTATAACTAATGAGTTATATTAGAATATAACTCATAGTTATATTAGAATATAACTCATAGAATATGAGTTATATTAGAATATATTTATCTAAATAAATGCCAGTTCGAGATTTATTTAGATAAATATATTCTATTATAACTCATTAGTTATAAATAATTTCTGATATCTTCTGCCAGTTCGAGATTTATTTAGATAAATATATTCTATTATAACTCATTAGTTATAAATAATTTCTGATATCTTTTCAGTTCGAGATTTATTTAGACAAATATATTCTAATATAACTCATTAGTTATAAATAATTTCTGATATCTTCTGCAAGTTCGAAATTTATTTAGATAAATATATTCTATTATAACTCATTAGTTATAAATAATTTCTGATATCTTCTGCCAGTTCGAGATTTATTTAGATAAATATATTCTATTATAACTCATTAGTTATAAATAATTTCTGATATCTTTTCAGATAATAATTTCTGATATCTAATTCTGATAACTAATGAGTTATAATAGAATATATTTATCTAAATAAATCTCGAACTGAAAAGATATCAGAAATTATTTATAACTAATGAGTTATAATAGAATATATTATATTCTATAAATAAAAATAATTTATAAATAATTTCTGATATCTTTTCTATATTATATATATATTATATATTATAGATTTATTTAGATAAATATATTCTAATATAACTCATTAGTTATAAATAATTTCTGATATCTTCTGCAAGTTCGAAATTTATTTAGATAAATATATTCTATTATAACTCATTAGTTATAAATAATTTCTGATATCTTCTGCCAGTTCGAGATTTATTTAGATAAATATATTCTATTATAACTCATTAGTTATAAATAATTTCTGATATCTTTTCAGTTCGAGATTTATTTAGATAAATATATTCTAATATAACTCATTAGTTATAAATAATTTCTATATCTTCTGCCAGTTCGAGATTTATTTAGATAAATATATTCTATTATAACTCATTAGTTATAAATAATTTCTGATATCTTCTGCCAGTTCGAGATTTATTTAGATAAATATATTCTATTATAACTCATTAGTTATAAATAATTTCGGATATCTTTTCAGTTCGAGATTTATTTAGATAAATATATTCTATTATAACTCATTAGTTATAAATAATTTCTGATATCTTTTCAGTTCGAGATTTATTTAGATAAATATATTCTATTATAACTCATTAGTTATAAATAATTTCTGATATCTTCTGCCAGTTCGAGATTTATTTAGATAAATATATTCTATTATAACTCATTAGTTATAAATAATTTCTGATATCTTTTCAGTTCGAGATTTATTTAGATAAATATATTCTATTATAACTCATTAGTTATAAATAATTTCTGATATCTTTTCAGTTCGAGATTTATTTAGATAAATATATTCTATTATAACTCATTAGTTATAAATAATTTCTGATATCTTCTGCCAGTTCGAGATTTATTTAGATAAATATATTCTATTATAACTCATTAGTTATAAATAATTTCTGATATCTTTTCAGTTCGAGATTTATTTAGATAAATATATTCTATTATAACTCATTAGTTATAAATAATTTCTGATATCTTCTGCCAGTTCGAGATTTATTTAGATAAATATATTCTATTATAACTCATTAGTTATAAATAATTTCTGATATCTTCTGCCAGTTCGAGATTTATTTAGATAAATATATTCTATTATAACTCATTAGTTATAAATAATTTCTGATATCTTTTCAGTTCGAGATTTATTTAGATAAATATATTCTAATATAACTCATTAGTTATAAATAATTTCTGATATCTTCTGCAAGTTCGAAATTTATTTAGATAAATATATTCTATTATAACTCATTAGTTATAAATAATTTCTGATATCTTCTGCCAGTTCGAGATTTATTTAGATAAATATATTCTATTATAACTCATTAGTTATAAATAATTTCTGATATCTTTTCAGTTCGAGATTTATTTAGATAAATATATTCTAATATAACTCATTAGTTATAAATAATTTCTATATCTTCTGCCAGTTCGAAATTTATTTAGATAAATATATTCTATTATAACTCATTAGTTATAAATAATTTCTGATATCTTCTGCCAGTTCGAGATTTATTTAGATAAATATATTCTATTATAACTCATTAGTTATAAATAATTTCTGATATCTTTTCAGTTCGAGATTTATTTAGATAAATATATTCTAATATAACTCATTAGTTATAAATAATTTCTGATATCTTCTGCCAGTTCGAGATTTATTTAGATAAATATATTCTATTATAACTCATTAGTTATAAATAATTTCTGATATCTTTTCAGTTCGAGATTTATTTAGACAAATATATTCTATTTTAGCTCATTAGTTATAAATAATTTCTGATATCTTTTCAGTTCGAGATTTATTTAGATAAATATATTCTATTATTACTCATTAGTTATAAATAATTTCTGATATCTTCTGCCAGTTCGAGATTTATTTAGATAAATATATTCTATTATAACTCATTAGTTATAAATAATTTCGGATATCTTTTCAGTTCGAGATTTATTTAGATAAATATATTCTATTATAACTCATTAGTTATAAATAATTTCTGATATCTTTTCAGTTCGAGATTTATTTAGATAAATATATTCTATTATTACTCATTAGTTATAAATAATTTCTGATATCTTCTGCCAGTTCGAGATTTATTTAGATAAATATATTCTATTATAACTCATTAGTTATAAATAATTTCGGATATCTTTTCAGTTCGAGATTTATTTAGATAAATATATTCTATTATAACTCATTAGTTATAAATAATTTCTGATATCTTTTCAGTTCGAGATTTATTTAGATAAATATATTCTATTATAACTCATTAGTTATAAATAATTTCTGATATCTTCTGCCAGTTCGAGATTTATTTAGATAAATATATTCTATTATAACTCATTAGTTATAAATAATTTCTGATATCTTTTCAGTTCGAGATTTATTTAGATAAATATATTCTATTATAACTCATTAGTTATAAATAATTTCTGATATCTTTTCAGTTCGAGATTTATTTAGATAAATATATTCTATTATAACTCATTAGTTATAAATAATTTCTGATATCTTCTGCCAGTTCGAGATTTATTTAGATAAATATATTCTATTATAACTCATTAGTTATAAATAATTTCTGATATCTTTTCAGTTCGAGATTTATTTAGATAAATATATTCTATTATAACTCATTAGTTATAAATAATTTCTGATATCTTCTGCCAGTTCGAGATTTATTTAGATAAATATATTCTATTATAACTCATTAGTTATAAATAATTTCTGATATCTTCTGCCAGTTCGAGATTTATTTAGATAAATATATTCTATTATAACTCATTAGTTATAAATAATTTCTGATATCTTTTCAGTTCGAGATTTATTTAGATAAATATATTCTAATATAACTCATTAGTTATAAATAATTTCTGATATCTTCTGCAAGTTCGAAATTTATTTAGATAAATATATTCTATTATAACTCATTAGTTATAAATAATTTCTGATATCTTTTCAGTTCGAGATTTATTTAGATAAATATATTCTAATATAACTCATTAGTTATAAATAATTTCTGATATCTTCTGCCAGTTCGAGATTTATTTAGATAAATATATTCTATTATAACTCATTAGTTATAAATAATTTCTGATATCTTCTGCCAGTTCGAGATTTATTTAGATAAATATATTCTATTATAACTCATTAGTTATAAATAATTTCTGATATCTTCTGCCAGTTCGAGATTTATTTAGATAAATATATTCTATTATAACTCATTAGTTATAAATAATTTCTAATATCTTTTCAGTTCGAGATTTATTTAGATAAATATATTCTAATATAACTCATTAGTTATAAATAATTTCTGATATCTTCTGCAAGTTCGAAATTTATTTAGATAAATATATTCTATTATAACTCATTAGTTATAAATAATTTCTGATATCTTCTGCCAGTTCGAGATTTATTTAGATAAATATATTCTATTATAACTCATTAGTTATAAATAATTTCTGATATCTTCTGCCAGTTCGAGATTTATTTAGATAAATATATTCTATTATAACTCATTAGTTATAAATAATTTCTGATATCTTCTGCCAGTTCGAGATTTATTTAGATAAATATATTCTATTATAACTCATTAGTTATAAATAATTTCTGATATCTTCTGCCAGTTCGAGATTTATTTAGATAAATATATTCTATTATAACTCATTAGTTATAAATAATTTCTGATATCTTTTCAGTTCGAGATTTATTTAGATAAATATATTCTAATATAACTCATTAGTTATAAATAATTTCTGATATCTTCTGCAAGTTCGAAATTTATTTAGATAAATATATTCTATTATAACTCATTAGTTATAAATAATTTCTGATATCTTCTGCCAGTTCGAGATTTATTTAGATAAATATATTCTATTATAACTCATTAGTTATAAATAATTTCTGATATCTTTTCAGTTCGAGATTTATTTAGATAAATATATTCTAATATAACTCATTAGTTATAAATAATTTCTGATATCTTCTGCCAGTTCGAGATTTATTTAGATAAATATATTCTATTATAACTCATTAGTTATAAATAATTTCTGATATCTTTTCAGTTCGAGATTTATTTAGATAAATATATTCTAATATAACTCATTAGTTATAAATAATTTCTGATATCTTCTGCCAGTTCGAGATTTATTTAGATAAATATATTCTATTATAACTCATTAGTTATAAATAATTTCTGATATCTTCTGCCAGTTCGAGATTTATTTAGATAAATATATTCTATTATAACTCATTAGTTATAAATAATTTCTGATATTTTCTGCCAGTTCGAGATTTATTTAGATAAATATATTCTATTATAACTCATTAGTTATAAATAATTTCTGATATCTTTTCAGTTCGAGATTTATTTAGATAAATATATTCTAATATAACTCATTAGTTATAAATAATTTCTGATATCTTCTGCCAGTTCGAGATTTATTTAGATAAATATATTCTATTATAACTCATTAGTTATAAATAATTTCTGATATCTTTTCAGTTCGAGATTTATTTAGACAAATATATTCTATTTTAGCTCATTAGTTATAAATAATTTCTGATATCTTTTCAGT
Source organism: Meloidogyne incognita (assembly GCA_036172945.1). Lineage (NCBI taxonomy): Eukaryota > Metazoa > Nematoda > Chromadorea > Rhabditida > Meloidogynidae > Meloidogyne > Meloidogyne incognita. The sequence goes on along the minus strand of JARQAC010000011.1, from coordinate 6,343,224 downwards.
TCGAGATTTATTTAGATAAATATATTCTATTATTACTCATTAGTTATAAATAATTTCTGATATCTTCTGCCAGTTCGAGATTTATTTAGATAAATATATTCTATTATAACTCATTAGTTATAAATAATTTCTGATATCTTTTCAGTTCGAGATTTATTTAGATAAATATATTCTATTATAACTCATTAGTTATAAATAATTTCTGATATCTTTTCAGTTCGAGATTTATTTAGATAAATATATTCTATTATAACTCATTAGTTATAAATAAATTCTGATATCTTCTGCCAGTTCGAGATTTATTTAGATAAATATATTCTATTATAACTCATTAGTTATAAATAATTTCTGATATCTTTTCAGTTCGAGATTTATTTAGATAAATATATTCTATTATAACTCATTAGTTATAAATAATTTCTGATATCTTTTCAGTTCGAGATTTATTTAGATAAATATATTCTATTATAACTCATTAGTTATAAATAATTTCTGATATCTTCTGCCAGTTCGAGATTTATTTAGATAAATATATTCTATTATAACTCATTAGTTATAAATAATTTCTGATATCTTTTCAGTTCGAGATTTATTTAGATAAATATATTCTAATATAACTCATTAGTTATAAATAATTTCTGATATCTTTTCAGTTCGAGATTTATTTAGATAAATATATTCTAATATAACTCATTAGTTATAAATAATTTCTGATATCTTCTGCAAGTTCGAAATTTATTTAGACAAATATATTCTATTTTAGCTCATTAGTTATAAATAATTTCTGATATCTTATGCAGTTCGAGATTTATTTAGATAAATATATTCTATTATAACTCATTAGTTATAAATAATTTCTGATATCTTTTCAGTTCGAGATTTATTTAGATAAATATATTCTAATATAACTCATTAGTTATAAATAATTTCTGATATCTTCTGCCAGTTCGAAATTTATTTAGACAAATATATTCTATTTTAGCTCATTAGTTATAAATAATTTCTGATATCTTATGCAGTTCGAGATTTATTTAGACAAATATATTCTATTTTAGCTCATTAGTTATAAATAATTTCTGATATCTTTTCAGTTCGAGATTTATTTAGATAAATATATTCTATTATAACTCATTAGTTATAAATAATTTCTGATATCTTCTGCCAGTTCGAGATTTATTTAGATAAATATATTCTATTATAACTCATTAGTTATAAATAATTTCTGATATCTTCTGCCAGTTCGAGATTTATTTAGATAAATATATTCTATTATAACTCATTAGTTATAAATAATTTCTGATATCTTCTGCAGTTCGAGATTTATTTAGACAAATATATTCTATTTTAACTCATTAGTTATAAATAATTACTGATATCTTTTCAGTTCGAGATTTATTTAGACAAATATATTCTATTATAGCTCATTAGTTATAAATAATTTCTGATATCTTCTGCAGTTCGAGATTTATTTAGACAAATATATTCTATTTTAGCTCATTAGTTATAAATAATTTCTGATATCTTCTGCAGTTCGAGATTTATTTAGGAAAATATATTCTATTATAGCTCATTAGTTATAAATAATTTCTGATATCTTATGCAGTTCGAGATTTATTTAGACAAATATATTTTATTATATATCATTAGTTATAAATAATTTCGATATCTTCTGCGAGTTCGAGATTTATTTGGACAAATATATTTTATTATATATCATTAGTTATAAATAATTTCGATATCTTCTGCGAGTTCGAGATTTATTTAGACAAATATATTTTATTATATATCATTAGTTATAAATAATTTCGATATCTTCTGCGAGTTCGAGATTTATTTAGACAAATATATTTTATTATATATCATTAGTTATAAATAATTTCGATATCTTCTGCCAGTTCGAGATTTATTTGGACAAATATATTTTATTATATATCATTAGTTATAAATAATTTCGATATCTTCTGCGAGTTCGAGATTTATTTAGACAAATATATTTTATTATATATCATTAGTTATAAATAATTTCGATATCTTCTGCGAGTTCGAGATTTATTTAGACAAATATATTTTATTATATATCATTAGTTATAAATAATTTCGATATCTTCTGCGAGTTCGAGATTTATTTAGACAAATATATTTTATTATATATCATTAGTTATAAATAATTTCGATATCTTCTGCGAGTTCGAGATTTATTTGGACAAATATATTCTATTATAGCTCTTTAGTTATAAATAATTTCGATATCTTCTGCGAGTTCGATATTTATTTAGACAAATATATTTTATTATATATCATTAGTTATAAATAATTTCGATATCTTCTGCCAGTTCGAGATTTATTTGGACAAATATATTCTATTATAGCTCTTTAGTTATAAATAATTTCGATATCTTCTGCGAGTTCGAGATTTATTTAGACAAATATATTCTATTATAGCTCATTAGTTATAAATAATTTCTGATATCTTTTCAGTTCGAGATTTATTTAGACAAATATATTTATTATAACTCATTAGTTATAAATAATTTCTGATATCTTCTGAGTTCGAGATTTATTTAGACAAATATATAAAAATCTCGAACTCGTTATAAATAATTTCGATATCTTCTGCGAGTTCGAGATTTATTTAAAAAATATATTCTATTATAACTCATTAGTTATAAATAATTACTGATATCTTTTCAGTTCGAGATTTATTTAGATAAATATATTCTATTATAACTCATTAGTTATAAATAATTTCTGATATCTTCTGCCAGTTCGAGATTTATTTAGATAAATATATTCTATTATAACTCATTAGTTATAAATAATTTCTGATATCTTTTCAGTTCGAGATTTATTTAGATAAATATATTCTATTATAACTCATTAGTTATAAATAATTTCTGATATCTTTTCAGTTCGAGATTTATTTAGATAAATATATTCTATTATAACTCATTAGTTATAAATAATTTCTGATATCTTCTGCCAGTTCGAGATTTATTTAGACAAATATATTTATTATAACTCATTAGTTATAAATAATTTCTGATATCTTCTGAGTTCGAGATTTATTTAGACAAATATATAAAAATCTCGAACTCGTTATAAATAATTTCGATATCTTCTGCGAGATCGAGATTTATTTAAAAAATATATTCTATTATAACTCATTAGTTATAAATAATTACTGATATCTTTTCAGTTCGAGATTTATTTAGACAAATATATTTCTTATAACTCATTAGTTATAAATAATTTCTGATATCTTTTCAGTTCGAGATTTATTAGATAAATATATTCTATTATAACTCATTAGTTATAAATAATTTCTGATATCTTCTGCCAGTTCGAGATTTATTTCGACAAATATATTCTATTATAGCTCTTTAGTTATAAATAATTTCGATATCTTCTGCGAGTTCGAGATTTATTTAGACAAATATATTCTATTATAGCTCATTAGTTATAAATAATTTCTGATATCTTTTCAGTTCGAGATTTATTTAGACAAATATATTTATTATAACTCATTAGTTATAAATAATTTCTGATATCTTCTGAGTTCGAGATTTATTTAGACAAATATATAAAAATCTCGAACTCGTTATAAATAATTTCGATATCTTCTGCGAGTTCGAGATTTATTTAGACAAATATATTCTATTATAGCTCATTAGTTATAAATAATTTCTGATATCTTTTCAGTTCGAGATTTATATTTATTATAACTCATTAGTTATAAATAATTTCTGATATCTTCTGAGTTCGAGATTTATTTAGACAAATATATAAAAAGCTCGAACTCGTTAAAAATAGTTTCGATATCTTCTGCGAGTTCGAGATTTATTTAAAAAATATATTCTATTATAACTCATTAGTTATAAATAATTTCTGATATCTTTTCAGTTCGAGATTTATTTAGACAAATATATTCTATTATAACTCATTTGTTATAAATAATTACTGATATCTTTTCAGTTCGAGATTTATTTAGACAAATATATTCTATTATAACTCATTAGTTATAAATAATTTCTGATATCTTTTCAGTTCGAGATTTATTTAGACAAATATATTCTATTATAGCTCATTAGTTATAAATAATTTCTGATATCTTTTCAGTTCGAGATTTATTTAGATAAATATATTCTATTATAACTCATTAGTTATAAATAATTTCTGATATCTTTTCAGTTCGAGATTTATTTAGATAAATATATTCTATTTTAACTCATTAGTTATAAATAATTTCTGATATCTTCTGCCAGTTCGAGATTTATTTAGATAAATATATTCTATTATAACTCATTAGTTATAAATAATTTCTGATATCTTCTGCCAGTTCGAGATTTATTTAGATAAATATATTCTATTATAACTCATTAGTTATAAATAATTTCTGATATCTTTTCAGTTCGAGATTTATTTAGATAAATATATTCTATTATAACTCATTAGTTATAAATAATTTCTGATATCTTCTGCCAGTTCGAGATTTATTTAGATAAATATATTCTATTATAACTCATTAGTTATAAATAATTTCTGATATCTTCTGCCAGTTCGAGATTTATTTAGATAAATATATTCTATTATAACTCATTAGTTATAAATAATTTCTGATATCTTCTGCAGTTCGAGATTTATTTAGACAAATATATTCTATTTTAGCTCATTAGTTATAAATAATTTCTGATATCTTCTGCCAGTTCGAGATTTATTTAGATAAATATATTCTATTATAACTCATTAGTTATAAATAATTTCTGATATCTTTTCAGTTCGAGATTTATTTAGATAAATATATTCTATTATAACTCATTAGTTATAAATAATTTCTGATATCTTCTGCCAGTTCGAGATTTATTTAGATAAATATATTCTATTATAACTCATTAGTTATAAATAATTTCTGATATCTTTTCAGTTCGAGATTTATTTAGATAAATATATTCTATTATAACTCATTAGTTATAAATAATTTCTGATATCTTTTCAGTTCGAGATTTATTTAGATAAATATATTCTATTATAACTCATTAGTTATAAATAATTTCTGATATCTTCTGCCAGTTCGAGATTTATTTAGACAAATATATTTATTATAACTCATTAGTTATAAATAATTTCTGATATCTTCTGAGTTCGAGATTTATTTAGACAAATATATAAAAATCTCGAACTCGTTATAAATAATTTCGATATCTTCTGCGAGTTCGAGATTTATTTAAAAAATATATTCTATTATAACTCATTAGTTATAAATAATTACTGATATCTTTTCAGTTCGAGATTTATTTAGACAAATATATTTATTATAACTCATTAGTTATAAATAATTTCTGATATCTTTTCAGTTCGAGATTTATTAGATAAATATATTCTATTATAACTCATTAGTTATAAATAATTTCTGATATCTTCTGCCAGTTCGAGATTTATTTCGACAAATATATTCTATTATAGCTCTTTAGTTATAAATAATTTCGATATCTTCTGCGAGTTCGAGATTTATTTAGACAAATATATTCTATTATAGCTCATTAGTTATAAATAATTTCTGATATCTTTTCAGTTCGAGATTTATTTAGACAAATATATTTATTATAACTCATTAGTTATAAATAATTTCTGATATCTTCTGAGTTCGAGATTTATTTAGACAAATATATAAAAATCTCGAACTCGTTATAAATAATTTCGATATCTTCTGCGAGTTCGAGATTTATTTAGACAAATATATTCTATTATAGCTCATTAGTTATAAATAATTTCTGATATCTTTTCAGTTCGAGATTTATATTTATTATAACTCATTAGTTATAAATAATTTCTGATATCTTCTGAGTTCGAGATTTATTTAGACAAATATATAAAAATCTCGAACTCGTTATAAATAATTTCGATATCTTCTGCGAGTTCGAGATTTATTTAAAAATATATTCTATTATAACTCATTAGTTATAAATAATTTCTGATATCTTTTCAGTTCGAGATTTATTTAGACAAATATATTCTATTATAACTCATTTGTTATAAATAATTACTGATATCTTTTCAGTTCGAGATTTATTTAGACAAATATATTCTATTATAACTCATTAGTTATAAATAATTTCTGATATCTTTTCAGTTCGAGATTTATTTAGACAAATATATTCTATTATAGCTCATTAGTTATAAATAATTTCTGATATCTTTTCAGTTCGTGATTTATTTAGATAAATATATTCTATTATAACTCATTAGTTATAAATAATTTCTGATATCTTTTCAGTTCGAGATTTATTTAGATAAATATATTCTATTTTAACTCATTAGTTATAAATAATTTCTGATATCTTCTGCCAGTTCGAGATTTATTTAGATAAATATATTCTATTATAACTCATTAGTTATAAATAATTTCTGATATCTTCTGCCAGTTCGAGATTTATTTAGATAAATATATTCTATTATAACTCATTAGTTATAAATAATTTCTGATATCTTTTCAGTTCGAGATTTATTTAGATAAATATATTCTATTATAACTCATTAGTTATAAATAATTTCTGATATCTTCTGCCAGTTCGAGATTTATTTAGATAAATATATTCTATTATAACTCATTAGTTATAAATAATTTCTGATATCTTTTCAGTTCGAGATTTATTTAGATAAATATATTCTATTATAACTCATTAGTTATAAATAATTTCTGATATCTTCTGCCAGTTCGAGATTTATTTAGATAAATATATTCTATTATAACTCATTAGTTATAAATAATTTCTGATATCTTCTGCCAGTTCGAGATTTATTTAGATAAATATATTCTATTATAACTCATTAGTTATAAATAATTTCTGATATCTTTTCAGTTCGAGATTTATTTAGATAAATATATTCTATTATAACTCATTAGTTATAAATAATTTCTGATATCTTCTGCAGTTCGAGATTTATTTAGACAAATATATTCTATTTTAGCTCATTAGTTATAAATAATTTCTGATATCTTATGCAGTTCGAGATTTATTTAGACAAATATATTCTATTTTAGCTCATTATTTATAAATAATTTCTGATATCTTATGCAGTTCGAGATTTATTTAGACAAATATATTTTATTATATATCATTAGTTATAAATAATTTCGATATCTTCTGCGAGTTCGAGATTTATTTAGACAAATATATTCTATTATAGCTCATTAGTTATAAATAATTTCTGATATCTTCTGCAGTTCGAGATTTATTTAGACAAATATATTCTATTTTAGCTCATTAGTTATAAATAATTTCTGATATCTTCTGCAGTTCGAGATTTATTTAGGAAAATATATTCTATTATAGCTCATTAGTTATAAATAATTTCTGATATCTTATGCAGTTCGAGATTTATTTAGACAAATATATTTTATTATATATCATTAGTTATAAATAATTTCGATATCTTCTGCGAGTTCGAGATTTATTTAGACAAATATATTTTATTATATATCATTAGTTATAAATAATTTCGATATCTTCTGCGAGTTCGAGATTTATTTGGACAAATATATTTTATTATATATCATTAGTTATAAATAATTTCGATATCTTCTGCGAGTTCGAGATTTATTTAGACAAATATATTTTATTATATATCATTAGTTATAAATAATTTCGATATCTTCTGCGAGTTCGAGATTTATTTAAAAAATATATTCTATTATAACTCATTAGTTATAAATAATTTCTGATATCTTTTCAGTTCGAGATTTATTTAGACAAATATATTCTATTATAACTCATTTGTTATAAATAATTACTGATATCTTTTCAGTTCGAGATTTATTTAGACAAATATATTCTATTATAACTCATTAGTTATAAATAATTTCTGATATCTTTTCAGTTCGAGATTTATTTAGACAAATATATTCTATTATAGCTCATTAGTTATAAATAATTTCTGATATCTTTTCAGTTCGAGATTTATTTAGATAAATATATTCTATTATAACTCATTAGTTATAAATAATTTCTGATATCTTTTCAGTTCGAGATTTATTTAGATAAATATATTCTATTATAACTCATTAGTTATAAATAATTTCTGATATCTTCTGCCAGTTCGAGATTTATTTAGATAAATATATTCTATTATAACTCATTAGTTATAAATAATTTCTGATATCTTCTGCCAGTTCGAGATTTATTTAGATAAATATATTCTATTATAACTCATTAGTTATAAATAATTTCTGATATCTTTTCAGTTCGAGATTTATTTAGATAAATATATTCTATTATAACTCATTATTTATAAATAATTTCTGATATCTTCTGCCAGTTCGAGATTTATTTAGATAAATATATTCTATTATAACTCATTATTTATAAATAATTTCTGATATCTTCTGCCAGTTCGAGATTTATTTAGATAAATATATTCTATTATAGCTCATTAGTTATAAATAATTTCTGATATCTTATGCAGTTCGAGATTTATTTAGACAAATATCTTCTATTTTAGCTCATTAGTTATAAATAATTTCTGATATCTTCTGCAGTTCGAGATTTATTTCGACAAATATATTCTATTTTAGCTCATTAGTTATAAATAATTTCTGATATCTTATGCAGTTCGAGATTTATTTAGACAAATATATTCTATTTTAGCTCATTAGTTATAAATAATTTCTGATATCTTATGCAGTTCGAGATTTATTTAGACAAATATATTTTATTATATATCATTAGTTATAAATAATTTCGATATCTTCTGCGAGTTCGAGATTTATTTAGACAAATATATTCTATTATAGCTCATTAGTTATAAATAATTTCTGATATCTTCTGCAGTTCGAGATTTATTTAGACAAATATATTCTATTTTAGCTCATTAGTTATAAATAATTTCTGATATCTTCTGCAGTTCGATATTTATTTAGGAAAATATATTCTATTATAGCTCATTAGTTATAAATAATTTCTGATATCTTATGCAGTTCGAGATTTATTTAGACAAATATATTTTATTATATATCATTAGTTATAAATAATTTCGATATCTTCTGCGAGTTCGAGATTTATTTAGACAAATATATTTTATTATATATCATTAGTTATAAATAATTTCGATATCTTCTGCGAGTTCGAGATTTATTTGGACAAATATATTTTATTATATATCATTAGTTATAAATAATTTCGATATCTTCTGCGAGTTCGAGATTTATTTAGACAAATATATTTTATTATATATCATTAGTTATAAATAATTTCGATATCTTCTGCGAGTTCGAGATTTATTTAGACAAATATATTTTATTATATATCATTAGTTATAAATAATTTCGATATCTTCTGCCAGTTCGAGATTTATTTGGACAAATATATTTTATTATATATCATTAGTTATAAATAATTTCGATATCTTCTGAGTTCGAGATTTATTTAGACAAATATATAAAAATCTCGAACTCGTTATAAATAATTTCGATATCTTCTGCGAGTTCGAGATTTATTTAAAAAATATATTCTATTATAACTCATTAGTTATAAATAATTACTGATATCTTTTCAGTTCGAGATTTATTTAAACAAATATATTTATTATAACTCATTAGTTATAAATAATTTCTGATATCTTCTGAGTTCGAGATTTATAATAAAATATATTTGTCTAAAGCCGATCGGTAGCCGACTAGAGCTGACCTAACTGACTAGAGACGACCTAGCTTCCAGCTTTCAGAACGAGTTATAGCTCATTATTTATAAATAATTTCGATATCTTCTGCGAGTTCGAGATTTATTTAGACAAATATATTCTATTATAACTCATTAGTTATAAATAATTACTGATATCTTGTCAGGTCGAGATTTATTTAGACAACTATATCCTATTATAACGCATTAGTGATAAATAATTACTGATATCTTTTCAGTTCGAGATTTATTTAGACAAATATATTTATTATAACTCATTAGTTATAAATAATTTCTGATATCTTCTGAGTTCGAGATTTCTTTAGACAAATATATTCTATTATAACTCATTAGTTATAAATAATTACTGATATCTTTTCAGTTCGAGATTTATTTAGACAAATATATTTATTATAACTCATTAGTTATAAATAATTTCTGATATCTTCTGAGTTCGAGATTTATTTAGACAAATATATTCTATTATAACTCATTTGTTATAAATAATTACTGATATCTTTTCAGTTCGAGATTTATTTAGACAAATATATTTATTATAACTCATTAGTTATAAATAATTACTGATATCTTTTCAGTTCGAGATTTATTTAGACAAATATATTCTATTATAACTCATTTGTTATAAATAATTACTGATATCTTTTCAGTTCGAGATTTATTTAGACAAATATATTCTATTATAACTTATTAGTTATAAATAATTACTGATATCTTTTCAGTTCGAGATTTATTTAGACAAATATATTCTATTATAACTCATTTGTTATAAATAATTACTGATATCTTTTCAGTTCGAGATTTATTTAGACAAATATATTCTATTATAACTCATTTGTTATAAATAATTACTGATATCTTTTCAGTTCGAGATTTATTTAGACAAATATATTCTATTATAACTCATTTGTTATAAATAATTACTGATATCTTTTCAGTTCGAGATTTATTTAGACAAATACATTCTATTATAACTCATTTGTTATAAATAATTTCTGATATCTTTTCAGTTCGAGATTTATTTAGATAAATATATTCTATTATAACTCATTAGTTATAAATAATTTCTGATATCTTTTCAGTTCGAGATTTATTTAGATAAATATATTCTATTTTAACTCATTAGTTATAAATAATTTCTGATATCTTCTGCCAGTTCGAGATTTATTTAGATAAATATATTCTATTATAACTCATTAGTTATAAATAATTTCTGATATCTTCTGCCAGTTCGAGATTTATTTAGATAAATATATTCTATTATAACTCATTAGTTATAAATAATTTCTGATATCTTTTCAGTTCGAGATTTATTTAGATAAATATATTCTATTATAACTCATTAGTTATAAATAATTTCTGATATCTTCTGCCAGTTCGAGATTTATTTAGATAAATATATTCTATTATAACTCATTAGTTATAAATAATTTCTGATATCTTCTGCCAGTTCGAGATTTATTTAGAAAAATATATTCTATTATAACTCATTAGTTATAAATAATTTCTGATATCTTCTGCAGTTCGAGATTTATTTAGACAAATATATTCTATTTTAGCTCATTAGTTATAAATAATTTCTGATATCTTTTCAGTTCGAGATTTATATTTATTATAACTCATTAGTTATAAATAATTTCTGATATCTTCTGAGTTCGAGATTTATTTAGACAAATATATAAAAATCTCGAACTCGTTATAAATAATTTCGATATCTTCTGCGAGTTCGAGATTTATTTAAAAATATATTCTATTATAACTCATTAGTTATAAATAATTTCTGATATCTTTTCAGTTCGAGATTTATTTAGACAAATATATTCTATTATAACTCATTTGTTATAAATAATTACTGATATCTTTTCAGTTCGAGATTTATTTAGACAAATATATTCTATTATAACTCATTAGTTATAAATAATTTCTGATATCTTTTCAGTTCGAGATTTATTTAGACAAATATATTCTATTATAGCTCATTAGTTATAAATAATTTCTGATATCTTTTCAGTTCGAGATTTATTTAGATAAATATATTCTATTATAACTCATTAGTTATAAATAATTTCTGATATCTTTTCAGTTCGAGATTTATTTAGATAAATATATTCTATTTTAACTCATTAGTTATAAATAATTTCTGATATCTTCTGCCAGTTCGAGATTTATTTAGATAAATATATTCTATTATAACTCATTAGTTATAAATAATTTCTGATATCTTCTGCCAGTTCGAGATTTATTTAGATAAATATATTCTATTATAACTCATTAGTTATAAATAATTTCTGATATCTTTTCAGTTCGAGATTTATTTAGATAAATATATTCTATTATAACTCATTAGTTATAAATAATTTCTGATATCTTCTGCCAGTTCGAGATTTATTTAGATAAATATATTCTATTATAACTCATTAGTTATAAATAATTTCTGATATCTTCTGCCAGTTCGAGATTTATTTAGATAAATATATTCTATTATAACTCATTAGTTATAAATAATTTCTGATATCTTCTGCAGTTCGAGATTTATTTAGACAAATATATTCTATTTTAGCTCATTAGTTATAAATAATTTCTGATATCTTATGCAGTTCGAGATTTATTTAGACAAATATATTCTATTTTAGCTCATTATTTATAAATAATTTCTGATATCTTATGCAGTTCGAGATTTATTTAGACAAATATATTTTATTATATATCATTAGTTATAAATAATTTCGATATCTTCTGCGAGTTCGAGATTTATTTAGACAAATATATTCTATTATAGCTCATTAGTTATAAATAATTTCTGATATCTTCTGCAGTTCGAGATTTATTTAGACAAATATATTCTATTTTAGCTCATTAGTTATAAATAATTTCTGATATCTTATGCAGTTCGAGATTTATTTAGACAAATATATTCTATTTTAGCTCATTATTTATAAATAATTTCTGATATCTTATGCAGTTCGAGATTTATTTAGACAAATATATTTTATTATATATCATTAGTTATAAATAATTTCGATATCTTCTGCGAGTTCGAGATTTATTTAGACAAATATATTTTATTATATATCATTAGTTATAAATAATTTCGATATCTTCTGCGAGTTCGAGATTTATTTGGACAAATATATTTTATTATATATCATTAGTTATAAATAATTTCGATATCTTCTGCGAGTTCGAGATTTATTTAGACAAATATATTTTATTATATATCATTAGTTATAAATAATTTCGATATCTTCTGCGAGTTCGAGATTTATTTAAAAAATATATTCTATTATAACTCATTAGTTATAAATAATTTCTGATATCTTTTCAGTTCGAGATTTATTTAGATAAATATATTCTATTATAACTCATTAGTTATAAATAATTTCTGATATCTTCTGCCAGTTCGAGATTTATTTAGATAAATATATTCTATTATAGCTCATTAGTTATAAATAATTTCTGATATCTTATGCAGTTCGAGATTTATTTAGACAAATATATTCTATTTTAGCTCATTAGTTATAAATAATTTCTGATATCTTCTGCAGTTCGAGATTTATTTAGACAAATATATTCTATTTTAGCTCATTAGTTATAAATAATTTCTGATATCTTATGCAGTTCGAGATTTATTTAGACAAATATATTCTATTTTAGCTCATTAGTTATAAATAATTTCTGATATCTTATGCAGTTCGAGATTTATTTAGACAAATATATTTTATTATATATCATTAGTTATAAATAATTTCGATATCTTCTGCGAGTTCGAGATTTATTTAGACAAATATATTCTATTATAGCTCATTAGTTATAAATAATTTCTGATATCTTCTGCAGTTCGAGATTTATTTAGACAAATATATTCTATTTTAGCTCATTAGTTATAAATAATTTCTGATATCTTCTGCAGTTCGAGATTTATTTAGGAAAATATATTCTATTATAGCTCATTAGTTATAAATAATTTCTGATATCTTATGCAGTTCGAGATTTATTTAGACAAATATATTTTATTATATATCATTAGTTATAAATAATTTCGATATCTTCTGCGAGTTCGAGATTTATTTAGACAAATATATTTTATTATATATCATTAGTTATAAATAATTTCGATATCTTCTGCGAGTTCGAGATTTATTTGGACAAATATATTTTATTATATATCATTAGTTATAAATAATTTCGATATCTTCTGCGAGTTCGAGATTTATTTAGACAAATATATTTTATTATATATCATTAGTTATAAATAATTTCGATATCTTCTGCGAGTTCGAGATTTATTTAAAAAATATATTCTATTATAACTCATGAGTTATAAATAATTTCTGATATCTTTTCAGTTCGAGATTTATTTAGATAAATATATTCTATTATAACTCATTAGTTATAAATAATTTCTGATATCTTCTGCCAGTTCGAGATTTATTTAGATAAATATATTCTATTATAGCTCATTAGTTATAAATAATTTCTGATATCTTATGCAGTTCGAGATTTATTTAGAAAAATATATTCTATTTTAGCTCATTAGTTATAAATAATTTCTGATATCTTCTGCAGTTCGAGATTTATTTAGACAAATATATTCTATTTTAGCTCATTAGTTATAAATAATTTCTGATATCTTATGCAGTTCGAGATTTATTTAGACAAATATATTCTATTTTAGCTCATTAGTTATAAATAATTTCTGATATCTTATGCAGTTCGAGATTTATTTAGACAAATATATTTTATTATATATCATTAGTTATAAATAATTTCGATATCTTCTGCGAGTTCGAGATTTATTTAGACAAATATATTCTATTATAGCTCATTAGTTATAAATAATTTCTGATATCTTCTGCAGTTCGAGATTTATTTAGACAAATATATTCTATTTTAGCTCATTAGTTATAAATAATTTCTGATATCTTCTGCAGTTCGAGATTTATTTAGGAAAATATATTCTATTATAGCTCATTAGTTATAAATAATTTCTGATATCTTATGCAGTTCGAGATTTATTTAGACAAATATATTTTATTATATATCATTAGTTATAAATAATTTCGATATCTTCTGCGAGTTCGAGATTTATTTAGACAAATATATTTTATTATATATCATTAGTTATAAATAATTTCGATATCTTCTGCGAGTTCGAGATTTATTTGGACAAATATATTTTATTATATATCATTAGTTATAAATAATTTCGATATCTTCTGCGAGTTCGAGATTTATTTAGACAAATATATTTTATTATATATCATTAGTTATAAATAATTTCGATATCTTCTGCGAGTTCGAGATTTATTTAGACAAATATATTTTATTATATATCATTAGTTATAAATAATTTCGATATCTTCTGCCAGTTCGAGATTTATTTGGACAAATATATTTTATTATATATCATTAGTTATAAATAATTTCGATATCTTCTGAGTTCTAGATTTATTTAGACAAATATATAAAAATCTCGAACTCGTTATAAATAATTTCGATATCTTCTGCGAGTTCGAGATTTATTTAAAAAATATATTCTATTATAACTCATTAGTTATAAATAATTACTGATATCTTTTCAGTTCGAGATTTATTTAGACAAATATATTTATTATAACTCATTAGTTATAAATAATTTCTGATATCTTCTGAGTTCGAGATTTATAATAAAATATATTTGTCTAAAGCCGATCGGTAGCCGACTAGAGCTGACCTAACTGACTAGAGACGACCTAGCTTCCAGCTTTCAGAACGAGTTATAGCTCATTAGTTATAAATAATTTCGATATCTTCTGCGAGTTCGAGATTTATTTAGACAAATATATTCTATTATAACTCATTAGTTATAAATAATTACTGATATCTCTTCAGTTCGAGATTTATTTAGACAAATATATTCTATTATAACTCATTAGTTATAAATAATTACTGATATCTTTTCAGTTCGAGATTTATTTAGACAAATATATTTATTATAACTCATTAGTTATAAATAATTTCTGATATCTTCTGAGTTCGAGATTTCTTTAGACAAATATATTCTATTATAACTCATTAGTTATAAATAATTACTGATATCTTTTCAGTTCGAGATTTATTTAGACAAATATATTTATTATAACTCATTAGTTATAAATAATTTCTGATATCTTCTGAGTTCGAGATTTATTTAGACAAATATATTCTATTATAACTCATTTGTTATAAATAATTACTTATATCTTTTCAGTTCGAGATTTATTTAGACAAATATATTTATTATAACTCATTAGTTATAAATAATTACTGATATCTTTTCAGTTCGAGATTTATTTAGACAAATATATTCTATTATAACTCATTTGTTATAAATAATTACTGATATCTTTTCAGTTCGAGATTTGTTTAGACAAATATATTCTATTATTCTATATTTAAAATAAGTGCTTTTATTTTAATGAAGGTTGAGGTCGTTCATTTCTCAGCCTACTTAATTCGAAGGTAAAAATATTACCTTGACAAAAATACTATAAGATGTTGAGGATGGAAAATTGCCTCTGCTAAAACGTCAAACTTTACGCCTTTTTTATTTATTAATATTATATATTTTCGATAAATTAGGATGTAACTTTGTTAGATAAATCTTTTTAAGATAAATATAGAATTTAATGGATAAGAAACAGGTTTTGTTAAAACTTTCATGAAAAATATTGGTAATCAAATGATCTGTAAGATGTATATTAATAATTTAAATTATCAGATGTGCAAGAAGAACAAGTTTATATTTCTGTTCCATTTTGTTTCTATTTGTTTATAATTGTTGTCATTGTTATGGGCGCCAATGATTTAATATTACACAAATTTTTATTGCTACATGTAACGCAGTTTTTGTATTTTGGAGGGCATTCTCCACAATTTTGTTCAACTTAAATTAAATTTATTTAAAATCCTATGTAGAATAAAAGAGTAAAGGGTTGGGGTCATAAGGGCGCGGGGCCATTAGGGCGCCAACACTAGAAAGTGACACTTAGACGAAACCGAAATTTATGAAAATTTTCCCTAATTTCTTTAACATCATTGACTACCTCCTCCAGAAATTTTAGAATTTTTCATCGAAAATTTCTGAAGTTATAGTCGATAAACCGCGAAAAATTAGGGTTTTTTCGGAAAATCAACATTTTTGGCCACATTTTCCGAAATTTTTGCTCAAAAATTCTGAAATTTTTGGAGAACGTAGATAAAGGCATGAGAGTTATTATTGCAAAATTTTATCTTTTTTGATAAGCAACTCAATGTTTTATAAGCTCGCGCCCTAATGGCCCCGCGCCCTAATGGCCCAGTCCCAAGAGTAAATACATATGAACTTTTTATACGACGCCTTATTTGGGGGCAAAACCAGAACATGACAGTCTGCCAATTGTGTTCATGCTTGAAAATCTATTGAATTTGAGATAAGCTGAAACACACATCTACATAAGTTAATACCCGACCGGACAAGGGCCTAGGTTATTAATCCAAACTGTGAAATGCTGTGATAATCCTACATGCTGTTACTGATAAGAAATATGAAGTGACCCTATGATAATCGTTCTTTACTCATTTCTTTCTATTAGTAGTATTTCAATAAAACTATCACCCCTTCCAAATATATCTCTAGCAATGTAACAACTCGATATGACCGGATGGCACGTCTTCACTCTTTTCAAATATGGATGTAAATTTGGACTAAGATGATGACATCTCATAGTTTTAAGCTTTGATTTGTCGTTACAGTATCTTTGGTTACAATTTATGCATTTATTTAAATTTTTTTGATCAGAGCATTTACCACAGCCTTGCACTATTGCTTAAATAATTACAAACGGTTTATTTGTTAAATTTTGTTAGTAATTAAATTGTATATTGTATCTATTTGAATTTCGAGTTTTACAATCACTCTCCAGTCTTATAAATTTTTTTGGAAATTCGGTCTGAATATGGAAATGAAACAAATTGGGAGAAAATCATCATAAGAAATTCCATATAGATTTTCTCATATTAGTGCACATAGAATTCAATTGTTCGAAGTTCCGGTTCTGAGACTGTTTCCGTGGAACTGGTTAATTAAATCTGGATATCATTTTACTAAAAGCAGGGTTGTAACAGCTTTGCCTTTAACGAGTTGCGCCTTTCTGGTTTTGTCGTTCGCTTTTCAAATCCGTTTAAGCACACCCCTCTGTGTACCATTTAGGTATACATCGGCATTTATTTAAAAATTTTGTAATATTACCCATTTCACTGCTATTAACACCAACAAAGCATGCTCCAACCGCACACCATTTTACTCCCTTTTCTGGTGTCCATTTTCTAGCAGCCTTCTCCAAGCAGAACAATCGCTCTTCCAAAAATGTAAAAGAATTGCAAGCAGGACCATGACTGCAGTGAGCACATTGCATTTTATTAAAGTCGGCTGTCTTGTGTTGTTCAATGTTGCCACTATCATCACGATAATCTACTAATTGGCCTATTTTGTAAACACCTTTGGGGCATTCTCCACAACCATATACGGACACCATTTCACCTTAAATTGCATGTTAATATACACATTTTGTGGGATTAAATTTTCGGTCTAGCCATTAACATCTATTAAAGGAGGACGTGAAGCAGCCACCGACAGCTGCGTTAGTTCAATCATCCTCGTGTGTGTGCTACGCGCCTAGCAATAGTCTTGCCAAATTAATAAATATATTAAAAATTTAAACTCAACTTTAGCAATGTAACATGTTGATTTCTCACATTCTTTCAAAAGTTTTAGACGAGGATATAAACAAAAATATGGAAAATTCTCTCCATCATTACAAAATTGACCAAAACATTTTTTACATGCTGTGCTGGGACATTCACCACAGCCTCGTACAACTTAAATTTTCAAATATTTACTTTGTTATTTTCGGTATACCTCTCGAGAATTTATAAAAAATTACTTTTGTTCTTTTTAATTCTAGCAGTATAGCATGGGCTATTGTAAGGTGTTAAGCATTGTAATAGTTTGCCAACATCTTTTTTATCAGTTTTATGGCAGTAATGATGCACCAAACTTTCTTTGTTACAATAAGATTTGCTGCATTCTTGACAGCTTTCTTTATCCGTGACAGGACATTTACCACATCCTTGCTTAACTTGAAATAAAAACGAAACTTATTCAAGTTATGTAAGCAATATAAATAATGTAGTATACACAGTCACATTTTTCTTCAGGGCTCTATTTTGGACCACAGCTGTAGGATCACAGCTGCAGCATAAAGATTAAATTACAAACTGCCTTGATAAGCTAATAATAACACACAATTAATAATAGCTAATAATAATATACACTAATAATAATTAGCTCCTTTCTTTTATAATACTAAACACAATTTGCATTAAATTTTGGCCAAGCGTTACGTTTTGCGTTTTTTGGATTATCTCTTGTGCCCACCTCCGATGCGGATTATTATTGATAAAGGATTAAAATGAATGTAATCACTTATAAAGTAGTATTGAAGTGATATCGTAAACCACGATTACAAGCACTGTATAATGTTATAATAATCTGATCTTATCATTTAGCTACCAATAAGGCTCAGCGCATTAAATTTTAATCTATGAGAAGTATTCAAAACGCTAGGTATTTTCCTGGGGCTTTGATCCAAAATAGACCCAAATAACCAAAAAATAAAGTGACTTTAAAATTCATACGTTTTCCAGTCTCTAGACGTTGTACAAAACATTTACTTTGACAAATATTTTTGTCCCTAATGTAATTTTCTTCGTCTTCAGATTTTTTCAAACAATAAAAGGATTTTTCAAAAAATTCTTTTGTATTGCAAAGGGATTTATTACATCTAAAAAGCTGATAGCCTCTCTTTTCCAAATCAAATCTACTTCCACATCCTTGTTTAACTAATTTAAGGATAAATTTTTAAATTTGAATGGCTCTAATGATTATACCCTTCCTTTTCGAATTAATTGCATAATAACAAATTCCTTCAGTTTCATCTCTGTAACAATGTTCTATTAGGCCTTTTGATTTCCAGCAAGAATGCATTTCGTCATAAAATTCTTTCGAATTACACAGACTTTTTGTACATGTTATGCAAAATTCAATATCTTTAGGACAATTTCCACACCCTTGGGTTGTGTAATTTTGTAAGGCTTCTGCTTCATTTCCATCTTTTAAGATAAAATGAAAAAATTAGAGATAGGTCTTCTGCCTATTTATTATTATCCCTCTAAGATAAGACTATTATTGATAATCGTAAACACCATTTTAGAGCTTCTCACTTCAAAGCATATACGCATACGAAACATGCATTTGCATGTTTTATCAGGCCCTATATATTACCTTTGTTGGTATCATATAGGTTCATAGCCTACCCGCATACTGAGGATTAGGCTTTATTAGCTGGCACCTCATAATGCTCTAATGGCATATTATATGGAGCCATAATTTTAACAAACTTTCAGGCAAAATGTAAATTGGCCGGCCGAATTGGAATGCTACATATCCATATGATTAGTCCCGGGATATTTTCTATAGTTTAAATGAATTTACGTCTTAAATCGACAGCTAAAAAGCATTTTGAGTCAAAGAGTTGGTATCCCCATTTGCTACTAATCCTTGACATTCCATTCGTTGTTGTGCACCCTCTTGTTTTGTTGGTTGTCAAAGAAGCATTGCTGCTATAATAACATTTGAATGCTCGATCAAATTCTAGTTTTGAATTGCATTTTGATGCTTTGCAGTCGAAGCAATCTGACATTGAATTTTGGCATTTTCCGCAGCCAGATTCATTCACTTTCTTAATATATGACTACTATAATAATTTATTAGTTGCTTACGCCTTGTGCATAATAACAATGATTATATAATTTAGGGCATAAGACAGGCTTCTCCTCCAAAGTCAAACAGAAATGAAACTTTTTTGAGACAAAGTCATCATTATTGCAATAAGTTTCATTACACTGGAAGCAATCTTTTCCCTTTGGGCATTGTCCACATCCAACGGTTACTGAATTTATAGGATATTTAGTGTGTGTCAAACACTCATTTTGTTAGGCTACTTTGTGATTCATCTCTCATAATGTAACAATACCCATCCTTTCCAACTTTACACAGATCAGCATTTCGGTTTTTTGTATTGTCATAGCAATATTTGTAAGGGAAAATTTCCTTACTGTTACAGTAGTCACTACAAATAAAAAACTGGTTTTTGTGAATTTATAATAAAAATTCTGATCCAGTTATCATTTTACAATCAAGACTTGCAGCAAAACGGCTTGATATTTTCTATTATTAATTACCTATTGCATTCGATACATTTAGTTTCATCCTCTGAAAGTGGGTAATATTAGGATTATACATATTAGTAAAGGTAAAGGCGAATTCTCTACAAGAACAAAACCTTTATAATAGTCACAACCATAGCATACTTAATATAAAATTTAATAAAAATTGCTTTAATTTTTTCAAAATTTTACCGCCAGTTGAATCACAACGAACGCAATCCGTATCATAAACTAAATAAATTATGGAAAAACTTATACCTCTTGGTATTTTAATTTTAAATTCAAACTATTAAGGTAATGCTCTTTAATACGGACAATACATGTGGCTAAATAAAGATACATAATGGAAATATGTACATATTTAAATAACGCTCACCCTCCTTTCCATTATATGCTTTTGCGGTACAGTTCCCTTTTGTCGATTCGTGACATAATAATGCTTCATATCCCTTTAAATAAATCTCGTAAATTTTGAACTAAAAACAAGAGAGAGCACTTGATTTTGAGCACTTGATTTTGATCAAGCTTTCGATTGATATATAGATCATAATAATGCTATTTACTTTTTAATTTAAAAATCAAAGTGAACGTGAACTTTTGACTCAACCTAGTACGATACCAGAGCGCCACGGATTATAGCTCGGTGGTACATTGGGTTTTTATTACATTTTTTACATTGACTATAGCTCGGTGGTACATTGGGTTTTTATTACATTTTTTACATTGACTATAGCTCGGTGGTACATTGGGCTCGCGGCACATCGGGGTGTACCCAAACAAGGGATTTAGGTTCAGATATAGTCTAAAAGGAGTCTTAATTAATGCCAGGGCTCTATATCAAATGGAGGAATTCCTCTTATTCCTAAGAAAGATATTAAATAATTACCTTAATTAAAATAAAAATAATAATTATTCTTGAAATTGATAACATTCTTATAAATTTAAAAAATAAAATTCAAAAAATAATTTTTGTTTTTAGCCAATTTTTATTTAAAATACGTTTAAATGGATGAATAACTTAAAATAAATTCACTAGCAAAATTTTTTTCACATTTAATTTTTCATTAAATAATTGGAAATAATTACTCATCAAATTTATTGATGATATTTAATTTTAGATTAAAAGTTTTTTGATTTAAAATTTGAGAAAAATTCACAATGAATATTATTTTTAGAAAATACAAATTACTCTAATGGTGTTATAATGTATTAAGCCTAACATAATTTTCAATTTTGTCGGGAGTGAAGCTGAGTTATTTTTAGAATTTAATCCACCGATATCGGCCGACCCGAGAGGTTTCATTCTCGGGTTCGAGACCGAGAATGAAAAAACCGAGACCGATTTGGAATAAAGCCGAGAATCTCGGTATTGGTCTCGGTCTCGTCTTGTTAAACTCTAGTAATAAGCACAGTCTTTTACTCAAGTCTTCTGTTAGTTTGTAGAGGTTGATTTTGATTTGGATTTATATAGGCAACTTGGAGAGATTTGCATTTAATTAATGAGATTTTGAGGCAGTTAATCTTAAGTTAGGTAGTTTAAAAATTTATTAATAAAGTTTTGGTGTGATGAGTGATAGTAGTTATGCGGTGTAGAGTCAATAGTAGAATAAGCTTAAGATCATACGCAAATAATTTCGGTGTAACCCCCTACCAGTTTCAGCTATTTATCCTCTATTTATCTCGAAGTCCCATGGACACCCAAAAGGCTCTTCTTTGTAAGTTCTTGTCCACCGTTGCATTTTCGTTTTTTTTGATATTATATTAAATATTTTTTTGAATATTTTTGAATTTTTGTTTCAATAGTTGTTAATGCATTTTTAATTGAATAATGCATTTTTACTTATAATTGAATGACTTAAACTTGGGTAAATAAATTAATGATATTTTATTTAAAATTTTTTTATTAAATTAAAAAAAGTAGACAAAATTAAATTAAAATATGTAATTATGCCATTTATTAGGCACAGAGCCAAATAATTAAATTAGTTCAAATCTTAGTTTTTCTTTCATTTTTTACCAATTTTGTTTTAACGAGGTAAAATGACAAATTCCAAAATTTTTTATACTTAGACATTATCTTGACGTACAGAAAGTGCTTACAAAGGATGGAATTAAGTACAATTTGTACTTGTTCTTCAAATATCACGCAAACTTATCACTCAAAAAAATTCAACAAAAAATATAAAAATTATTTTATTTTTTATTAAAATTCAAAAAACATCTTTTTCAAAGTTATTTTATTTCTGGGTGGTCAAAAATTTGCGTGCTGACATTTAAATTACTTGGAAAATTTATATTTAAATTAGATTTTATACTCTGAATTTTTTAATCCAGTATTTACTGAGTATTTAATGAAGACTGAAATTCAGCTAATTTATAAGTGGAACTTCGAGTAACCTCAAATAGTGGCGCCCTTCTTTGAGGCATTATATTTAAGATTAGGGTTATTCCTCGACGGGAGTAGGTCAGCGGAAGGAGGGTGGGGAAGAGCCACGGGGACTAATAAACTACCATTTTCGCTCTATACTTTGATTATAAAATTACTTTCAAATTTAAAACTAGATATTTATTTAAATTTATAGCAATGACAGTTAATATTGCATTTTATCTCTTTACTTCTAATATTTGTATAATTATTATAACCATTCTATTAACAATCTTTCTATTAATTTTAAATCGCCCTTTATACTTATTTTCAAAAGAAAGGATTGCTCTTTTTATTTTGTATAGTAAGGTAGGTAATCTGTATAGTAAGGTAGGTAATGATCTTTAATTTAATTGAGGGAAATCTATTCCTAGAAATTAATAGACTATATAGTTATAACTACGCGTTACCAGAATGTTATTGCACACTTTTCATTCCATCATAACCTTTTCCATAATGTACATTTTTAGATATTCTTATACTCATTTTGGTGCCCAAACAATTCTCCTTCCTTCAGGGCCTATAAGCCCGGTTCATTGTTGAACTTTTTCCAAAAGATTCAACGTTCACAAGGTTTTTTCTCCTCGCAGAATTCAAAAAAGCACTGTCCAAAAAACTTTAAAAAATTTTTGACAGAAAATTTCTAAAAAGTATTTAGGCTAGTAGCTATGCCTTCATTTTAAAAAAAGTGGCAGAAACCGATCAGTAAGCACGCCTAAGAACGCGAACAGGGTCAAATTTTGAGTATACTTTTAGTTTCTATAACATGGCCGGGCGACAGACTCTAGTCTGTAGTTAGAATAAGCGATTGTACTTGAGATTTTTATCTAATCATAAATGTCAATTATTTATATTTAGACATGTTTGATCCTCCTGTATCAATTTTCTGCCATCATTGGTTTTGTTTTATATAATATTCCGATAAATTCACCAACATTCAAAAATTACATAAGTTGGATGTTTAAGTATATTTTTAATATAATTGGACATATTGCTTTAAATGGATCTTATTTTCACATGGTCGCTTTAGCGTTAAATCGTTTTCATGCAGTATTCTTTGTATTTAGCTACCAACATATATGGAAATTAAGGTATAATATAATTGAATATTTTTAAATTTTGAAGTTGGATGGTTTAGTTCATTGTTGATCTGTATAATTTTATTTGAGAGCCCAGAATATAATATGAACGATATATATGTTATTCTAAGAGCCTGGTTCTGCGTCGTATGAGCTCTCTCAAATGAGATAATGCATATTCGAATTTTTGGCCCCACAAATCAACTTGGTCACCATATTTTTAAACACTTGAGGCTTTTAATACTCAGCCCATTTATGCGACCGAAGAAGCTGCGTTTTGTTTTGTTCACCCTATATCTCAAGCTCGGCGAGCTCTTTAGAATGATTTATATAAAACATATAGGAGACTCTGACACTCAATATCTTCCACAAATCGTTTAACTCTTATATTTACTTTTAATCTATGTTTCCCTCTATTTACTTCTTATTCTTCAAATCCTAAATCCCTTATACAGTACTGCACAAAAGTATAAGAACACTTTTAAAAAGCTTATAACTTGGGACATACTTGACCAAATTTTAGCAAATTTTGTGTAAATATGTGGATTATAACGAGAAATACGATTAAATAATAAAAATTTAAAATTTTTTTAAAACATCTCGTCAAAACTTAAAATTATTAAAATGGTGCGATTTTTTACTGCACAAAAGTATAAGAACACTTAGCTTTTGACAGTTTCCAACATTAGGAAAAATTTACAAAAATTTTAGCAATCATATCTATTGATACTAAGAAAAAATAAAAAAGAATTAGACCCATATCTCACTTCAGTGTCGAGATCCAGATACCTCGAAAATCAACGTAAATCGGGGGTATGGCTATTTAAAAATTATTTTCGACCCCTTATTGTTTGTTTTAAATTTTTATTTTGGGCTTACCTGAAAGCCCTTGAAATTTGCTACAAGATAGCTTTAGTCCAATTTTTCAGAAAAAAATATTTCGATTGGTTATTAAGAGTTAAATTTTCATGTCTCCAAAAACGCCCAAATACCCCCATAAAATTAGCTCCGGAAGATTAACGTCCTGTATATCTCTAATCTATCTCTAAGCAATTGACATCTTAATTATTACTAATCTATCTATATGATTCCGTTTTAGTTTACTAAGTCTTACTAAGAGAGTATATCATGCGACTCATGATTAAAAGAAAGCACAAAATGTTATTAGAGATCAAAGCTTACTGGCGGCTCTCTAGAAGCTGCACTACATACATATAGTTTTTACTAAAATTCTGATAATTAGTGGCTCATTTCGTTCATAGTGAATTTTTATAAGCAAACATGAGAAGCGCTAACTTAAAGATTTTTTATTTACAGAAATATAAAATACTATATTTTGTTTATATGGATGATTACACTTTTATCCACTGCTGTAGAATGTATATTATCGTATATAGGCATAAATTATGGATTTTTTGGTTTTGTCGAAAGGTATAAAATGAGTGCTTCATTATAATTTATTTGGAATTCTTTGCGATGACTAGCGTGAGAAATTATAAGGACTCTTTCTCTTAACTTCTTTTTAATTCACTAAGTCCAAATACAAGCACTCCAATTCAATATTTATTCAATAAAAAGAGGCAATACAATTCCAACAAAATAAATTAAACAAACGAATAAAAAGGGGAACGACCACTAAAAGAAATAAATTAACAAATGAACAATTTTGGGGAGAAATGATTTTCTTAAATAGGGGAGGTCACAAAACATAACAAGGGATAAAATGTCATTTATTTATTTTATTTTCATTTAAAGTCATTTGAGTCTGAGGATCACCACACTAGGGACTTGCAAAACATTAAATGCAATTTTTGTATGCGGATATGCCTTGATTTGAGAGGCTCGAAAATTGTGTTTGTCGGTTTTAGGAGGAATGCAAAAAATGAGAAAAATTATACCAAACATGTTGAAAATTGTTCAGAATTTTGAAAATCATTGCATTCTATGAAAATTCTTTGTCATTAATTATAATTAAAGTAGTATGAAGGTTTTTTACAAACTGAGGCCGAAGATCTCCGGGGCTTGAAAACATAAACACATCATTTTTGGTCTTCCACTTCAAGGCAATCTTGACGCAAAACATGCATTTGCATGTTTAGCTGTCTTTAGTCACTACAAAGTAGCGGTTTAAAAAATTAGTATTAAATATGAGACGTAAACGATTCTTGGTAAATCGTTTAATCTACTTACACTTCCATTTGAACCGAAACCACTCTTAGAGCCGCTTGTAAATTCCCCAATTTTCTAATAAAATCTCGGTTCAATATTCAACTTGGATACTGGATAGTTTTAAATAATTTTAAACATAATTTAGCATATTAATGACCGGAATATTTATGCCAGGCGACTTAATTCTAGTAGCTTCATTCTGCACATCAGCAACTATATATTTGGCAATTCTGACGAAATTTTGTTATAATTACAGTAAGTTATTGTTAGGACCCCGCTTAATAGAGGTAGACAACAGAAAATTTATCGAAACGAAAATACAAAGAAGATAAAGATAGGGGTAGGAAGAGGATAAGACTGAGACCATGAACTAACTTGGCTAGCTTTTATACTAAACTCTTTAAGGGCTGTCGCCCATACACAACAGTTATGCTAACTAATCCTATATAAAATCCAATTTTTATCATTCTTAAATGCTAATTATAAACCAAAGAGCGCTTCGACAGAAAAGAAATTCCTCACGAGCCACAAATTGTCGGGAATTCACGATTTTCTGGAGTAAAGTCGGCGCTCATTTCAACGTTCGTTCAATTCATCATTTTAATGTTAAAATCCGCAGCAGCAATTAGCAAGTAAAAAAACACGAAATTTCATGCAATACTGAATACGAAATCCGCAATTGCGTCTACTCCTGTAATAGTTCGGATGAGACCCCCCCCCCATATTTTGTGAGTGTATTCATATTAAAAAATTTTTAAATTAAACAGTAATACAGAAAACTGCAACTGTTTCAGTTCAGGATACAAATTCAGCAAAAGATCGTCTGCTAATTTTTATTATTTGTTTGGCCAGCACCACACCTTGTCCTCTATTAATTGGAATTTACAATTTGTTTGTATTACTCTATAGCATTCTAGATAATTCGATGGATGATTATACAATTTTAGCTGCAATATTCGATACTATATATAATGTCGATTTTCTAATTATTGAGTGTTTTGAAGAATTCTGTTTGCTTATAATGTCAAAAGATTTTCGCAGTTTGGTTAAAAAACAATTTTTTAAAAGCACACAAAATACTTCTACAACAGTTAATTTACAAAATTCACAACGAGAAAGAATGCGTCAATTAAATGTTCAACATAACAATTTTATTAATAATTCTTGAATTTTCGAAAAAAATTATTTCTATAAACAAAACATGTTTATTCTAATTTTTATAAATTTTTTTGGAGACTTGTCCCTATTTTAAGATGCTCGTATCTTTTATCCAGCGGAAATAAGCATACTAGTTTACTTTTATCAATATAGGATGTAGGACTATACTGTGTAATATTTTAACAAACAAATATAGTACCGGCAATATGTTTGGTAACACTTGCCTAGCGAAATTTTGAAATTAAATAACTTGTTGATGTAAAGCATATAGCTATTTAATTCCTAAGGCTATGCAGTAGGCGACGTGGTGTAATGGCTAACACATCAGTCCGGTCTATTGAAGATGCTGGTTCGCTCTCACCCGCCGATTAACCTTTTGCACTAGCTAAAGGAGAACAGCTTATCACTCCTCTATTAATTAACTTGCACATTCTTGGGCAAGCTCATCTTCTACTTGATACCTGGGCTGTGCGCCAAAATTTTCGCGTGGCGTGCCAAACGCCAAACGCCAATTTTTCAAATTCTTAAATCACGCCACACGCCAAAATCAGCAAAAAATGGACGCCAGAACGCCAAAACGCCAAAATTTTTATAATGTATATAGGCCCAAAAACCATGGCTTTTTTTATTTCACGATGTCCACGAGTCAATTTTCATCCTTTATTATCTCGGAAGGCAAAAATAATGGCAATTCCTGATCGGGGGACCAATATATGGTCGGGGTATATAATTTCGGAATTCTGTGGGAAAAAAATTTTCTTTTCTGATAATCATCCTCCCATTTATTTAAAAAATTTCCATCATTAGGGGTGTAAAAATAATGGAGTTTTGGCGCGCCAAAATCGGCCAAAAATGGTCGCCAAACGCCACGCCAAAACGCCGTGGCGCACAGCCCTGCTTGATACTATTTTTTGCTATCAACCTTTTGTGACCCACAAAACTCTCTTCTATTCAGCTGGGACATTCTAATTGATCACTCACTCCTTTCTCTCTCTATTAATCTGACATACCGTATTTGCTCTAATTGAATGACAGTCATTCTATTTTTCATATACCCCAGAAATTTGTCACTCAATTAGAGAGGTCATTCAAATAGAGCGGGTCATTCTATTTTTCGAAATCAATTATTTCAAGTTTTATTAAAAATTTGAAAAAATTTTATCGAAAAATTCCGTTCTCAAATTATAAATCGCCTAACACTCGGGCATAAACACAACTAGAATAAACACAATTTGCAGAAATATCTCCTGACACGAGTTTAATTCGAACATAAACAATAAAATTAACCTAAGTAAAGTTTAAAATTTTTAATAAAATACCTAATAATTATCAAAACATAGTAATTTCGGTACCATTCGACTCAGCTTAAAGAGCTGAGTAAGATAACTTCGCTCTAAATTGTACTTTTTGGTTATATCCTACCATTTTCCTTTTTACTAAATTTGATCGGTTATAACTTTTTTATTATTAATCCAATCAAATGAATCTCATATCATTCAAAAGCACTTGATAATCACTATCTTTTAGCCAACTTATTGATAAAGTTTGATCACGCATGAAAAAGTTACAAGTCGATAAGTGCAAGAAATCGTTGTTTTTCATTATTATCGACTTGTAACCTTTTCTTACGTGATCAAACTTTATCAATAAGTTGGCTAAAAGATGGTGATTATTGAGGGCTTTTGAATGAAGTGAGATTCATTTGGATTGGATTAATAATAAAAAAGTTATAACCGATCAACTTTAGTAAAAAGGAAAATGGTGGGATATAACCAAAATGTACCCCCTAAACATCTATCTAATTATGAATTTTTACCCCGAATTCGTCTTAGTTGAATTTGGTCCGGGATTCGAAATAAACAAGTTCTAAGTTGAGATTCGGACTCAGCAAACTCGATTACCTACTGTCAAGCCTCAAAAATACCGAAGGAGCATTTTTTATTAACTTTTTTCTATGGACCTCTAAAAGGGTCATTCAAATAGAGCGGGTCATTTTATTTTTCAATAGCCCCAAAAATGTGTCATTCAATTAGAAGGGTCATTCAAATAGAGGAGTCATTCAATTAGAGCAAATACGGTATATATTATCTTTATATTAAATATATCTTTATATTAATATATTATCTTTATATTAAATCTTATTAATAATCTGACATATATATTATCTTTATATTAAATAGGTACTTTTATTTTGTCTTTTGTGTTTGTTGGATTTGTCTTTTGAAGATTATATATTTAGTCGATCATTTCAAATAAAAATATACTCGCACGGGCTCAAGTTAACATGCACCTATTTTCTACACACGATATAATAAAGCGCTATACCGATCAATCCCGATACCGCTTACCAACTTTGACAAAGTTGACATAGGTAAATAAAACAAAAACTCAATTTAATTTATCTTGTATATCTAGAGAAATTGATATTTTAAATTATTATTTTAATGAAGAATAAATTGGAAAATATTAAAATAATATAATAACAGATAGTATTAAAGGATGATTCTATTAAATATTTTATTTTACTTTCTAGCTAAGATTTCTAATATTTTTATTATTCCACCACCACATACAGCCGTACAGCTTGGTTGACAAGGACAACCAGTCTGACTGCAGCATGGCTGTTGTCCAAACGTTGAAATAATTAATATAGAATACATCACGGAATATAATAAAAAATATATCACATAATGGATCATTATTGTATAATGGCAATTTACAGCGAGTCAGTCAAGTCCGTATATTGCGATCAAATACAGCTTAAAGGATGAAATATATAAAAACAAATAAATATGATCAAAAATTTTCGATGTTTCACTTTATGCTTGGGTCGATACGTCGAAATCTTGGTCAAAAGTTCGCAAGTTAAGGTATATGTAATTTTTGCGGAAGGAAAATTTCTTATGAACGATACATGTCAAAATCCCTAAAATACAGATATTCAGTCTGAATACTTGGTTAAAATAGTTATTCCTAGCCCAAAAGCTTGCTCATTAGACGGTCTTGCCGGAGCTGAGCCACAAAGAATAAAGCATTGTGTAAATATATAGTAAAGCAGCTGGGCTATAGCTATTTCTCTCCTTCAGCTTGTGCAAAAGGTTATTTGATAGCTGGAAGCGAACCAGCATCTTCAGTAGACGGACAGATGTGTTATCAATTACACCACGATGCCTACTGCACAACCTTAGGAATTAAATAGCTATATGCTTTACAATATCCGTCTATGGATATTGTGCCTAATAAAAGTTGAATAAAAGTCGCGGTATTCTTAGGAATTTCTCTTTTAGAGGCGCTATACCAAATAATATATGTATATATTTAATTAATAACTAAAATCATTAAAGTATTTATATGGCCATGTTACTCCGGATTCAATCATTTTTCTTAACACATATAATTTCATGTTAGCTTTCAAAACGTGGAATCTAATATAAAAATATCATTTAAACACATTCTATTTCCCTAAAATATGTTGCAAAAAATATGAAAAAAATGTAAATTCATTATTGAATAAACATTTACAATTCATTTTATTACCATTTAGTACGGAAAGAATTCCTTGTACTTTTGAAATCTTATTTTTTCAATTGAGATTTTTTAAGTTTGAAATGTGGCTCGTATAACAAAATTATTTTTTTAAGATAATAAAATAATTTTTCTCGTCTTTTATTATGGAAATAAATATTTATGATGTGAAATACGTATTGTTATACTGAAAATAATATAATTTTTTTCGCCTATTGCGCTAAAAATGGAAGAAATCCAGGCTTCTCGCCTTCCAAAATTCTCAAAATTTGAGAGTGATATATAAGAGATATGATTTTGAATAAAATTTTAAATTATATTTTTGTAGCGTACCTATATTTTGAAAATTTTTCCCACTGTATGCTTATACTATACATTTTTCTAGTGTAGGTCGACCTTTTCTAGTGTAGGTCGGTTTTTGATTGACCCCCGGTTTAGGTTAACCGAAACCATTTTTTGGCTATATCATTCGCTAGAATATCTACTGATTCATATTTTATCCAAGTAAAATGCTCTATTATTAATCCTTATTTGATCTCATTATCTTAAATTTGAATAAAGTTATTTCAAAAATAGTGTGTATAGTTTCTTTTATGTTCGGTTAACCGTGTGTACTACCCTAATTTTTTCGTTAAGGCACTGTATATACTCTTGATATCAAGTAATTTATCTAATAAATAAAACAACTAAAAACATAATAGAAAACTATACAAATTTAAAATAAAGCATAATAAAAATTCAAAAATAACTAAAAAATTAATTCTAAATAATAAAAGATGGTCATTGTAGTTGTAAATTTGGATATTCACTTCAGATATAATGGAAACTAAAATTATTAAAAATTATTTTAATTTTATTTTATTTAATTAAATACCTGTTTAAGTCATTTTCTATACATTGCACTACTTGAAAAGTAGAAATCAAGGTCGATACGGCAAGCACAAATGCAAAGAATATTGTGTTAGTATTCATTTTTGTTGATTTAAAAAAGCTGGTATTATCGAGGCTGTTGCTCTTTAGAGGATTTTTATTAAATAAATAAATATTTGATAATTAACCAAAATAAATAGGGTATTTATATGGCCAAAATTAGTCCAGATACCTCTCATCTTGCGTGACACAAAATTCCATGTTGGCCTCCAAAACGTGGAATTTAATATGAAAATATTATTGAAATTGCTCCATTTCTCTAAATTTCTTCCAAAAAATAAATTTTCTATTTATTTTATGACCATGTAGGACGGAAAGAATTCCTTGTACTTTGGAAATTTTATTTTTTCAATTCGGATTTTTTTAATTTTGAAATGTGGATTGTATAACAAAATTATTTTTTAGTGAATAATAAAAATATATTTCTCGACTAGTGTTACGTACAGATGGGAAGGAAATATTGTTTATTTAATATATTTAAAATTATTTTGTAGATTTTATTTTGATTTAGAGCTAAAATATTTATTTTTGCCAATTTTCGCCGATTTTAGGAGTAGGATGTGATGGTTTCCTATGCAGAATGTTCTGTACCCTATAAAATTATTTATGCTTCATTAGTTCTGGTTGATTGAAAAGTTGGATTACCGCGGCTGTTGAGAAATTGCTCAAGCTCATTAAAATCAAAGTGTATATGAAGTTGATTTAACAGTTAATACAAAATATTTTTTTTGTTTTTCGTTTTATAGCAGAAGATTCATTATTTTATTCATAAATTTTTATTTAAAAATATTAAAAGATGACTATATAAATTAAATTTGTGAAAAGACATTGTAGTAAATATCCATAAAATGTCTATAAATCTGTTGAGCTTAGTCATAAGTGCAACAAGAGTTCGAGACAACGTTATAGACTTGGGCTTGAATTTCAAGAAAATATCAGACTTTGATTGAGCTTGATCTCCAATGCACTTATAACATGGATATACTTTAATAGTTAAATGATTAGCGTTTATAATTTAATTGACTTCTATTTAGTGAAACTTTATATCTCGTGTCTCCTTTTCTAAAAAATAGAAGAGGTGGCTAGGAACAGTCAGAGGTGTCGGAAATTGGAAGAGCCGGAAATCAGAACTGCTAATAAGTCGGAACCCGGAACTCGGAAATAAAATTTTTTCTGAAATCGGGATTCCGACCCACCTCTGCAGTAGAGTAAGAAAATTACGGAGAGGTCCAAATCTTTTTCTAATCAGAAAATAATTTTTAGGGAGTTGGTATTCACTAAATAGAATATTAAAGTTTTTAATTTTTATAATTATTCTTTTCGCATTTTATTTATTCTTTCCACTCTGAATTGCTTTGAGTAATGAATTTTCAGCTTCAATCTCCGCTCTTAAATTGGCTATGGAGGTGCGCAATTCATAATTACGACGTTCCAAAAGAGCCAATTCTTGTTGCATTGTGTTCTCTACTTTGCGTTGCCGGCGACGGTAACGAGCAGCGGCGGCATTATTCTGAGTTATAATTTAAATTTTATTTGAGTTATACTCGAATATTTTTATAATAAATGGAAATAATTAGGCATAAGTAAAAATAATAAAAAAAAATTTTGATTTTCAAAAATTTTTGATTTTTGGTTGGTCCTGAGGTGGTGAGTCTTGGGTCTAGAGGTGGGGTTGGTTGACCCCCCTACTCCTTGGGGTCCTAAGAGATGCCCAGTTTTGATCACTATAAATTTTTAAGTCTTAATCCAATCTGAATAAATCCTATATCATTCGAAAGCCCTTGAATAACAGTATAGTTTACAATAATTTCCAACAGATCAGATCAAGATCCATCACTCATTAAAAGGGTTACAACTCGATAAGTGAAATTATTCGATTCTTTTCTTATTATCAGTTAACTTTTAATTGGTTATATCCAGATACTGAGTTTCAGAATCTAATATAATCAAGTTCTTGGATGTTATTCCACTTATAATTTTTCCTATATATCTTCAATTTGTATTTTTTATTCAAACATTTTTGTACTATTTTGTAAATAAAACAGGAATAAAACAACTTTCCAACATTCCGCCCGAATAATAAAAAGTTTATTCACCTGCTTCCTCCTCCTCTCAAGTATTTGTGCAGCTGTTTCGTCTCTTGTAATAATTTCCTCATTCCCTTCCCTTTCATTTTTATTGCTTGTAATGTTTCTTGTCCCAGTCACCTCCCTAACTGTCTCCACCAAAACTTTAACTAAATGCTCTAAAGAAAGGCCAACAACATTATTTGAATTATTTGAATTTTCATTTATTTGTAAAGGAGAATTTGAAGGGAGAAGTAAAAGTTGCTGTGGCTCTTGAAAGTAGTTTAATTGTGATGTTGGTTCGATTTGGGGGGAAAGGATTGCGGAGTTTAAAGCTGCGTTGACGATTTGACATTCCTGTCAAATATTTTTTATTTATTTTAAAGATTCTTTTCGGTCAGATTCACGAACTTTTTATATATTTACACGTTTTTTTATTACAGTCGAAACTCACTAGTGTAAGGATGATTCACCTAGCAGCATTTAAAACGCTTAGGCGGGGGTTAAACGATCTAAAGGAAAAAGAGTCGTCGCATTAGTCGATGCCTCAGTAGCTCAACGGTGGAGTGAGCTCCTATTTGTAGTGAGCGAAGCGCCTAGCGAGAACTACAAGTAGGTCGCAGGTTCGATGAGGTCGCAGAATCCTGCCCGGGTACTAAACATTTGCTAAACTCTCTCTATTTTATACACCCAATACTAGACCAAAGTTGATTTGGTTAACAAAAAATTGGGGGAGCTGTCTAAGCGATACCCTCTATGTAAGATACATCTCATTATAAGCTCGAACCTCAATATGAGAGCCACTCAAATTAATTAAGGTATGTCGACAATTGAGTGAGAAGCTGTTTAAGCGATACTTCCCCATTACTCATTATAGCCTACAATTTATGGGCTTCGAGTGATTAAATTATAACGAGGTTAGACAAATTAATTTTTGGATTTAATTACCAAATTATCAATTTTCCGTTCTTTTAAATAATTTATCAAATTTCTAATAAATAAAGAATTGAAAGAGCTGCCAGAAGGAAAGGGAGGAATCCCGTTGTTGTTTAAATATTCAATCATTGAATTCATCTTATTTAGAAAAATATATAATTGATATAAGTAGCTCAAAATATCTTTATTTAGTAAATTATAGGGAAAAATCTTTTGTATTAGGCATAATACATTGTGTAAAAGCGATAGGGAACTACAGCAGATCAGCGATCTTACCTTCGCGATTTTCTGAATTTGTTCCTTTATCTGCAGTGCTGGAAATAAATACATGCGTTACATAGAAGAATAATCTTAACTTAATGTTAGGCTTAGTAGGAGGTAGATTAAGAAGTTTTTTGTTTCCTAACACTCCAAAATGCCTGTAACTCTCCTTAAGGGGATCAATCAGGGGTCTATTCAATTCGGCATTGATCACTAAAAGACACTAAGCTAGGTGTCATTTCTAGCGACTTTTAATGATTAGTGACTTTTAATGTATTAAAATGAATAAAGTGTAAGGCAGAGAGAGATCCAGCTGGCTAGCATTTAAAACGTTTAGGCGGGGGTTTAAGATCTATTAAAAAAGAAGGTTAAAGCAGAGTCCCGGTAGCTCTAGAACACCTGTACGTGGTGAGCGAAAGCGCCTAGCAATAACTGCCAGGAGGTCGCAGGAATCGAAGCCTGCCCGGGGTTAAACTTTTACCTCGCTCCTACTAAAGTGTTCAGAACTTTATTTATAAGAGGTGTGAGGAACTTAAAATTTTTTAAATAAAAATTAATTTCTGTTTTGGGTAAATAGTTTTAAATAAATTTTTTCGGGTGTTTCTCTAATTAAATTATATATAAAATAAAATTTTTTTGATTGGTGATGCAATAAGAAAATGATGAAATAATAGTTAAAGAAAGTAAAAGACAAGGGAAAAAATAAAAATAGCGCTAAAAGGGTCCAATTTTTAAAAAAAAGATAAGAGTGATGTAATAGGAAGATTATTGAAAGTTTTAATGTAAATAAATTTTGAAATAATTCTTTGAAATAATTTTTGCACTTTTTAATGAAATTTAATTTTGAAATGGTTTTTTAATAATTTCTTGAAAGGGCTGAAATTTTAAAGGAATGATAAGGAGTGTTGGACACTCATGTCAATAAAGATTAATCTTAGATATGTATTTATAGGCTTCTTACAATAAATTTTGAAATAATTTTCTTATTGTCGGAACTATCCACAAAATTTTTAACTCCAAAGCAGAGGTGTTTCGAAACAAAAAAATCTTCGAAAATCGAAATTTCGAAACACCTTTGCTCCAAAGGTAATAAACCTTATTTACTCATATGTATTTTTTTTATTGAAAAAGGTAAATTATCAATTAAACCATCCATTACAGACTTTTCCAAAAAATTACATGTTTCAATTACCTATTTCAATAAAAATTTAAAATTTAATCAACTTGGGTGAGAGGTGGAGAGTAACTATTGTAGACGGAGTAATTATTCGAGAATATACTGTAGGAGGATTTTAGGAATATACGTATCTTTGGTTTGCCATGTTGTGGATAAATTTGTGGAAATTATGTGGATAAATATGGAAATCTAAATTCATGTAATAACTACTTAAACCCAATAAGGAGAAGTCTATAGGGGATAGTTTAATTCGCAATTTATATGCTTCGATAAAAAATTTAAAATTAATTTCTCACCTCTTCAATATCACAAGAAACATCATTTATCAGCCTCATCTCAGTCTCTCCCCTATCTTTAGGCTGTTGTTGTTCAAAGGCTCTACATTCGCTTACAATCTCTCTATAAATCTCTTCTTGATGTTTTAAATTATTCGTAAGAGTATTAGAATTTTGAATTTGTTGCTCATTTTGTAAAAATCCTCCATTAAAATCTATTTCGAGTCTATCTAGTTGATGGCCCAATACACTTGCTGGAGAGCCTTGTCCTATGGAAGGGGAGGAGACTGGACTGTTAATAGTTGGATTGTTTTGGAAATAAGTTTCTGGATCGACATAAACTCGAAAATGATGTTGATAATCGTTAGGTGTTGGAATTGTAGAATAGATTGAAGAAGAGGAACAAGGCTGTTGGCATTGATCTAAAAAAACAAGAAGAGTTTTGATAAAACCGATCTATGAAAAGAAGTATTTCTAGGTCGAAAGGAAGATTTGTGGTAGTGATGTGAGAGATGAGATCAGTGCTTGGACGCTCGTACAAAAATTCGTACTTAAACCTGGTACGAAGTACTGGTACGAACTACAAGTACGAGCAAAATGTACGAGCATAAACTCGTAATTGTATTGAGCATAAAAATTAAAGAATATATTTAATTTCTTCCTACGACCTTCAAGGACAAAGTTCGATGCTCCAAAGCTCGGAAATTTTTTCGAGTTTTGCAGCTTATGATAACTAAAGATGTCATGCTTAAAAAATTCTTTACATATCTTATTATCTGTTTCCTCAAAATTACCCCACGTATTGTAAAATTACGTGTTTCCCAAGAAACTGCCCTCTTCAAGGAATGTGTGGGAGGCTAGATGTTAGGTTAGCAGGTGAACACAGCGTTTTCTCTTGTTAAAAGGAATTCTTTATAGTCTCAAGGAAGTATGTATTCCTATTCAACTAGAAACATTTTTTTCAAAGGGAATGCTTATAATACGAACAAATGTTCCCCTTATTAATTACCAAAATTTTCTTGAACAACTCTAGTTTGCGTTGTATGTTGGGTTTGTGGGGTTGATTTATGTAGTTTATTTGCAGCTACATTAAATAGGGAACCAAATAATGAACGACGGACGAGTTGTTCTTCAGCTGTGAATGGGGTAGCCATAATTATTAGTTTTATTATTTTTACAATAAATTATTAAAGCGAATCTAATTTTCTGAAAATTATATTTCTAATAAAATTCAATTAAAAATTATTCAAAACGACAGTATCCTTCGACTTAGGTGATGAATACCAGCCTGTTACATCTCCGTGTATCTTAGTTAGAGTTTCCGTTTTCGAGTCGGGCTGACGTTCAGTCATTTTTTCGGGCCTTATTTTTATCGGGCCAGGCTGGTCGAGTCCTTTTCGGGCCAAAATTCGATGTCCGACTCGATCCTTCGGACCGGACTAATCTCAATACGTAGCCGAAAGGGACTAAGGTTCTTAGTCAGAAGGGATGGTTCATGGTTCTTGTTAGTCAAAGGACAAATAAATTTCCAACTTTAGCTTATATTTCTATGAAATTTTTATTTAATTCAATAAATAAAATGAAATAAAATTAAATAAAAATTAATAATCAGTAATAAAGTGCTTTATTAATTTATGGGGAGAGAAGATGGCGGCGACTGATCGATTCGTTCCCCTTTATTTTTTTTACATTCTCGACTTTCCCATTCTAAATAATGTTTTTTTTATTTTTTTTTTAATTTTTTATTTAAGAAAGGGCATGTGAGAGTCTTGGTGAAATTTGTTAACCTTTATACAATGGAAGCTCTCTATAACGTCAACCCGGCTCTATATTATCCCTTCTAGCCTATTCAAACGATCTGAGGAGTTAAATTTGTTTTCTAGAGCATCAGAAAATTCTGGTTATTTCTTCGAAAAATTAAAGTTCTCGAGAGAAAATATAAAACCCGAAAACAGATGATTTCTGAAAGTCCTCAAAAAGTAGGGCTGTTGTCAGTTGGGGGATATTGGATCAGGAAAAAATAAAAGTTATTGTGAGAGACTTTTTGAGGTGTCACCACAAACTTTTTGAGGTCTCATTACAAAAATAAATTGTTGATGGGTATTGGCTGATATTTTACTAATACCTCCCTTGATCTTGAACCACACAAATTTTACAAAATATATAATTTTATAAATAATTTTTTATATAAAAATTTTCTTCACATCCGTGTTTGTCTGGGTGATAATAAAGTGATAATAAATTCTTTTATAAAATTATTAATAGAAATATAATAAATTATTTTTTATTAATAATTTTAAATTATTAATAAATTATTATTATTAATTAATTAAATTCCTAACAAAAAAATTTACTCTAAACTTCCCTCAAATTTCGTAACATGCACATGCTCTCAACATGATTGCCCTTGTGTGGCATAAAAAATTAAAAAAAAATTGGGGATTGTCCGACTTGTTTTTTAATTTTTTAAAAATTAATTTTTTAAATTTGTCAATAACTCAAAGAAAAGTGCAAATGTACTTTTATTTTTATTAGTTCCTTATTTTACAACATTTAATTTTATAAAATTTTATTTAAATTTTGTTTCTTCACATCTGTCCACTAATATCTAGAGGCAAAATTGACTGGGGTTGTGATGGGCTACGGCGAGTATTAACTGTTCCAACTATAGGCTGTTGTTGCTAAATTGGAAAAAATAAAATTTTTTAACGCGTAAAAAGTGGATTTAAAATTATTTTAAATATTCTATTTTAAAATAGGTGGTATAAACAAAGTCTAGATCCATGGGAACTTTCATTACCGTATGATAACTATAGTCAATTCTTATACGGGATCTTTAAGCGCTTTTCAGGGAGTTTATTTTAAAATCAGTCCATATTCGTGCTTCAATTTTAATGGGAGCAAGCTAATGTACCAATGTATCGCTGAACTATAAAGTTTGTTCAAAATGATAAAATACAAAGAGATTGTAAGTTCGATGCTCCTCAACGAACTGCATCAAACCATACCAGGAGGTCCGAATTCGATGATTTTGAACTAGGTTCTAGCTCATCGGTAAATTGGGCAGTGGTACGTTGGGGTGTACCCATTTTAATATATTACAAAATAATTTTTTTATTTGTTTTCCACCAGAAAAATTAAATAAAAATTACCTGATTCACCCCTTCCAAATTCCCATTCCCATCAGTTAGCATTTGAGCAGATTGATGAGGCAAATTACCCTCGCGCAAATTATAAAGAGGTGAATGCTGAGAAGAAGCAATTAATTGTGAGAAAGGAGCTGCACCTTCACTAATAAGCCGGAATTGTTGTTCATGATCGCGAATGAGAGAGGAAGCTGGTAATAATGATTCTCCAGATTGTGTTGATTGAATGGGGCCAGTCGGGGAAGTAATTGATGGAGGAGGGAAGATTCCAGTTCCCTTAAATTTTAATCCTTAGTTACCTTTAAAGGACGTCTTGTGATTGAAAAAATTATCTTATAATGAGGATTAGTTAATATTGCAAGTATGCTTGGGAAGCTTCACACATCCTGATGGCAACCAAGTTTTAAAACAAGAACTGAAGGATATTGGAAGAATGATTATCTAGAAGGATATTTGAGGAAAACTTAAATCATATTTTGATGCCCATAATAGTGAAAGGAGGGAGAAAAATGGAATATAATATAACCAGCCCTTTATCTTCAGTCGAGATATAGTCTTATAAAAATCAACGTAAACTAGTAGATGTCTCTCAAAAATATTTCCTCCTAAAGATTAATTTAAATTTATGTTGTGGGCTTAATCGAAAGAATTTCAAATTAACTATAAGATATCAACAATCTTATTCTTCAGGAAAAAAACATTTTATTTAGCTCTCAATACAAAAAACAAAATAGTTAAAATTATTATTACGTGAGCTATAGCAGCAAATTTTCTTGCCCCAGCCGAAAAATAGCGCATTCTTGTTTCATTTCCAATCCGCTCGCGTTCTACAATTGGTCCAACAGTGACGGTCTGTTTTAAAAATAAAAATATTTTTAGTTGGACCAATTGAGAAAAATATTGGAAAATTTTTTTAGTTAATTTCACAAATCTCCCTACCAATTGTTTGAAGAAATTATCAGCTTGTGAACGCTCTTTATCTGCAGCATCGTCTCTTGATTTGAAAAACGTTTCAAATTCTTTCCGACTTACTCTACCATCAGAATTTCCATCTAATTGATGATAACGACGTGAAAGCGTTTCCATCCACGGGCCTATAAAGATCTTTTTATGAAATATTATTAGCTACAGACAAGAGAATATTCCTAGTCCTCTTCTTCACCTTTTCCGTAAATGCTATAATAGAACCATACTCCCTATTTGAAGCACAACCCTAATATAAGAACACCCTACGAAAGGATCAAAAAATAGAAGCACATGTGGTTCTATTAGATCATTTACGATATTCTTGGTATAGAACTCAATTGATCTCAGACACAAATAAAATCTAGCCATAATAAATGGTATTATAAATTGAGGGTATTGCTTATCCAATCCCAACAACCAGTGACCGACAAGATTTAAGAGGATATAGTATATTATATTGAAGTGTGTTTAATCATTGAGTTATTCAACGGAACTCATAACAACCTTAAACTAAGATAAAATTAACTAACGATCACTTAGTAGAAATTCAGAAAAAGAAATCTGGTCATCATTATTGGCATCCATACGGCGAAATTCTGTTTTTAAATTTGCAAAATTAAAAATAATTATTATGAAAAAATTATTTTCGCCTGTTAAACGAGGGTTAAGCATCTCCATGGGTATAGGAGTTATGCCTGCGCCAGCAGTGACGGCAGAAATTAAAAAATATTTATTTAAAAGAATGATGGAAATTAATATTAAGGAGTTTGTTTTTGTCATTGTTCGAAATTTAAAAAAATTAGGCTTTATACAATAACTAATAAAAAGAAGTTCAAGCACATTATTTAAGGTAAAAGGCCAACTCATTCCTCTAACAAACTTAGGGGAACTTTTTCAGCTTCATGTTATTCATACGAGGAGGAAGGACATTTAATACTAGCAAGAATTTAAACGATTACGATGAGAGCTAATACATGGTGAGTGAAGCGTCTAGAAATCACGATCGGTAACTTAACTTGAGCTTAACTGCTATCTTAATAAAATTAAAATTATATTAAATAAAAGCTAAATAATAATAATACGCAAAATTGAGGAATTAACTAACTGTGGATGCAGGCTTTTTGCTTTCATAGAAAACTAGTCGGCGATTTTTTCAATAAAATTGCAAAAAATTATGTAATTGTTTTTACGTGTAAATATGAAATAAAAATGACGCAATAAAAAATATATAGTTGGGAAATTTTGCCTAGGTTACATCGTCCAAATAACCTTCAGAAAAATCCTTTTGCCGAGGTTTAGCACAAATCTTCTAATTACAAATTAATATTTTTATTAAAGATAAAAATTGATGCGTTTAATAATAATATAAACTGATCAAATCGAGTTGGAACTCATTATAAAAAACCAACAGAGTTTGAGTAAACTGGCCGAATCCGTTCTAGAAACCCTTCCCTG
This sequence comes from Meloidogyne incognita, assembly GCA_036172945.1. Taxonomy (NCBI): domain Eukaryota; kingdom Metazoa; phylum Nematoda; class Chromadorea; order Rhabditida; family Meloidogynidae; genus Meloidogyne; species Meloidogyne incognita. The sequence goes on along the minus strand of JARQAC010000011.1, from coordinate 6,300,681 downwards.
GAAGACCAAACCCATCCCTCTCAGGATTTGGCATTCCACTTAATAATGTTAACTGCGTATTCATTAACCTCACTAACCTTTATTATTTTTGCATTATTTGCTAGATTATAAGGAAATTGCCGAAACTTTATTAAAAACACCTCTGTTTAAGCTATATTTTTTTAAAAATTTTGACGAACAAATGGAGTATCAAACAGAGACTATTAAAAGTAAGCTCGTTATAAGCTCACTTTTTTAGCGTCGAGGTTTACATTATAATGAGTTTCATTATATTATATAATTAATCGGATTAAATAAATCTTCCAGTTTTTCTGAATATTCTATCCCTCTTCCTTCTCTTTCTTCTCCTCATTTTCTTCCTTCTTTTCGTCTCCTTCTTCCGATTTATCTCCGTTAACTTTGTCTTTTAGCTCTTCAGATTTCAAATTAATTTGAAAATTAATTTTAATTGAAGTTGGTAATTTAAAATTAAAAGATCCTTTCTTGTTACGTAAATATATAAATGACAACTTTAGAGAATAAAGGCCATAAAATATTATTACTAACATGAAGAATAAATCCTTAATGAGTCAATTAAAATTTAAATATTTTTAATTTTTTAAAGCTACCATTAATGGGTTTTCTTCCATAGCTACGTTTACCACAAATAGAAGGGTAAGGAAGTAGGACAATATCAAGTCCTTGAAATAATTAAAGAATTTTAATTGAAGTGAAATTTGAATAAGGGTGGACAAAATTGAAAAACCAATGGTAAACATTAAATAATATAAACGGGGTTTTTGGCAATATTAGTCGAGTGATATAGTAGCTTCATTAAGAGATATAGTAGCTTCATTGAGATATACACCCTAAACTATTAGGATATCTCCTTCGTAATTTTTCTAGCTTAAAAAGGATTTTTCTTTTGATTCCCCAAGAATTGCAATTTTCATCTGGGCTCCAATACCACACCGCAAATCCAATATTTTCTTAACAGTTTTGTCCAACCCTAAAAAGAATTTTTAAAAACAAACGGTAATAAAAAGGGTTGACAATCTTATTGCTTTATCAGTTTGTCCTTTTGGGTAACGAAGATGTAAGGTTGTATAATACAAAAGCCAATGTATGAAGTAGATAATAGTAGGGGCCCAAAATTGTTTAACAATAATTCTATTTTTTCTAAAGAATGGGATGTAAACGTCGGCCAATAAGAAAAACAATGGCAAAAACTAAAAAATAAAATTGTCTAGGAGGAATTGATTAAATACTAAACTTTCACAATATTACTTCAATATTAGGGCTGTCGGTTTCGAACCAACCCGGAGACTTTCAGTTTGGGTTTGGTTAACCGAAATTTAAGTTTCGGGTTCTCGGTTGGGTTCTGTTAATCGAAGAATTTGGTGAAACCGACAACACTATTCAATATTTTTTGCAAAGTACTTTCCAGGACCTATGGTTAAGTCAAATGGATCGAGTAGATAATAGTAGGTGCCTCAATAATTTCCAGGACCTATGCTTAAGTCTTAAAACTGACAAAAACTGGATAGTTACCCATAATTTTGATGATTGGACTCATAAAAATAAATTATGGTTCTATAACTGTAATAATGAAAGTTGCCTTGGAACTGTCAAAAATGGGATTGACTAGGAACCGTACCCTATTTTAACAGTTGATAGTTCGAACAGAGATAACATTAATCTTAATCCCTTTACCCATTGAAACATTTTTGTTTTTCCAAGATGAGCATATTTCATTTCAATTGGAGAACATTTTGGAAATAATGCCAAGTAGTCCTTTATGCCATCATTCCATAATTTTGCATTACGCATTTTTTTGTAGAGACAAAAAATCATAAAAATATTCAGAATGATTGTAATTGCCGTTAATACCTATTGAATTAGATGGATTTAGATTGTTGAATATAGGATTTTGACCCAAAATTGGCCTAAATTTTGACACAAAAGCGTATATTTTATAAAATTCCCAATAAAATTCCCATTCTTGCTTGAAGAACCTCCAATTTATTTATATATGTACAAGCCCCTGTATTTTTCTTCCTATACCCAATGATATATGCCAGGCTTGGTAATGGATATGGATACAGATAAGTTTAAAATGCCTGCGGATATCCGTCTGTATCCGCCGTAAATATCCGGATACGGATACCAAAATCCATGTCTATTACCAAGTCTGATATATGCTAAACGAACCGCAAAAGTCGGATTAATCAGAACATTTATAATTATTTCCCTCTTATGGCTTTGAATTCTCTCTAAAACATCTTCGTCTTTTTCCATTGGTCTATATATTTTATGATAAAGAGACGGATATGACACAGCTTCAGTTAAGTCAGCATAGGCTTCAAATGTGTAATTAAAAGTTGCAAGCTTGGGGCGTAACCAGCGATATAACGACATTGATCTTGATGAAAACATAATGGTGGAGACGATAAGTATTGGAACGGAGAATATAAAGAAGCACATATCCTGAAATTGAAAGCCACTAGATATAAGATATTCCGCTGTGGCTTTGAAATTCGTATGATATAGTGAAGGATATCTTAAAATGGGTCAATAGTAGTGATCCCCGATCCCGACTTCCGAGGTTATTTCCCGACGCGACTCCCCGGGCTTTTCTTCAATAATTAATGCATGTCATCATGCAGTCCTTGCAGTCACGTCACTTTAAAATGTATCTTTAATTAAGATGTATCAGTATTGGGTATCTTATAGTGAGGACATGTATTAGAGTATAATTCAATACAATTAATGAAGAAACTGCAGCTTTAAATAATTTTTTGGCAAAACAATGGACAATCAAAATAATTAACCCAAACACAGCCAGAATTACTTGACCAGAGGCAAATGAACCATCAATGTTATCGTTATAACGGTAGCCTGTTTCCCAATAAGTGCCAGACCATATAAGTCTATTTCTTTCAGTTACAACTGATCCAACAGCCAGCAATAACAATAAAAACTTGAATAAAAATATTTATCACAAGGGAATGAGTAGGGGCGATATTCGGATTCAATCTAAAAATATTGACCAATACTTCGATGCATGCCTTCCCGGTTTCAATGAATCGACAGTTTGCTTTTCAGATTAACAGTGGTCCAAAATAATGAAGGATCCGGGGAAAATGTTTAAAGCACCGTTACTGCAGTTGAACTAGACTTAGCTACTATATGTATATTCTGTTGTGTTCTTTTAAAATATAATGGCCAACATTAAAATTAAACATTAGGATTTCAATCACGAAATTAAAAAGACATAAATTTACCCAATTTATAAATTTAAACGCTCGATAAGGCCAAAATTTGTTGTAAAGTTGGACATAATACTTGTTATTATCATGCCCAATCAAGCTATATCCTCCACTTTCTTCAATGATATTTTCTTTATCATTTCCGGATTCTTTTACAATATTTTCGTTTATTTCGTTATCCTTTTCTTTATCAACAGTTGATAATTTGTTGATTATTAAATTAATATCTGATGGAACTATTGTCATTGTTTTTTTCTAAATTATAAGAAAATAAGTACCGTATTCCTGAAATAGTACTGCCGGCAGTACTCTCTTTCAACCCTTATCTAAAGGTCAGTACTATTTCAGGGGGCAGCACTGATTTAGGGCAGTACTATTCTAAGAAATAAAGTATTTTAGTTTAGTAATTTTATAAATTTATCGGAGAAAATTATCTAGATATGTATAGACTGATATTTTCTAAGATTTTCTGGCACAGAAAGGCAATGATTTGAGGGGATCTCCAGTTCAGAGTTATTAACACCTAAATATTGTACTACAGACTGAACGTTTCATTTTTGACATTATTTGATAGGTCTAAAAAAAATTCGAAACTTTAGAATGTATGTAAACATATGAAGAAAAAGTAATAAATATATATCATATGATATATTTATTTTCAACATAAAATAAAATTGGCAGGTAAAAAAGCAAACAAAAATCAAATAATATTATTTTTATGTCGTATATGAAACAGCTGCTTAATAAAAAAATAGTAAATAAATACATAGATAAGAAACAAAGCTTATAAAAAAGAAGAAAATAAAATAAGTTGAGTGGGGCAGGATAGAGTTGCAATTTTTATGTAAAATATGACAGAGTCCTCTATGTTTTTTTGTGTTATTTGGCCCAGTTTTCTGCCTATGTGCAACTATATTCGTCGATATTCTGTTAGATAATTTGAGAAATTCCGTTACTTAGAACGATTATTACTCTTCACGTGATTTAACGATGATCCCGGCGATACTACACCTAATTAAAATTGCACCGTATAGGAAATTTGAGAAAGATTTTTGTTGGTGAAAAAGTTTACGAGCAAAACTTTATCTCATTTTTTCTAAAATTACACATCTAATATTTAAAAAATTTTGTTTTAATTTTAGATTAGACATTCATAAGTCAAAAATAATTTCAACTCCGGTAAAAATGCTATTGTCGAAGCAAAAAAGCGGGCAACCTTGGCCATATACTTTTGTACAAGACTATATATTAATTAATCTAAATTAAATATTTTTTAAATTTTATTTAATATTTGTATACCTATGTAAGTAACAAAGGTAATTACTTAATAAAAAATTATTACATTGTTATTTTAAAATTTATTAATTAATTAACAATTTTAATATTTTAAAATTAATAATTTACAATATTTTATGTATTTTTATATAAAAATTTCCTCTTTTTTATCATCTTCATTTTAATTTTAGTTATCGTCGTTATCTTCTTTAATTAGATTTTTATATAGCTCAAAGTTATTTGTTTCAATTACCAACTTCTTTGCATAATTCAAACCTAGAATTTAATTAATAGGATTTGGTGAGATTAAATATTTAGGCATCATTTTATTTAATTATTTTAAATTTCTTAATAATAATTAGACTCAGACAGAGGCTTTAATCGGTCTGACTAGAGCTCAGACCGAAAATTTTCGCTTATCGAGCATAGAAATTTATTCGAGATATTGAGCCGGTTTTTTTATAACACTTTTAGTCCGGGTCTAAAAAATTCTTTATGTCTTGGAATTCAAATAAAAAATTATCAATTTTTTTGCTATGATTGAAGAGAGATATGGTCAAAACTAGGGTTGCCGTTTTCGATTCGAGCCGACGTTCGGTGCATTTTTTTCGAGCTTGGTTTTTTTCGATTCGGTTCGTTTTCGAGTTTTTCGAGCTGAAAAGCCTCGGCTCGCTCGATCTTTCGAGTTTCGGGTTGAGTTTCGGGTCGCTCGATCTTTCGAGTTTCGGGCAACCCTACTTATTCATAACTGAAGCTCGGACGTAGGCAAGATTTCTGTCAAAAATTTCGGTTATAGATCCGCTCACGATATAGATCCGCTCTATTAATAAATATAATTGAGGTAACAAAAAATTCTCTAGGTCTTGAATTCAAATAAAAAAATTATCAATCTTTTGCTGGGATTAAAGAGAGATATGATCAAAACAAAAGGTGCACCAGTGCTGGGTATTTGCCATTTGTTGGCTGCGGCTCCGAGCTCTGCCGGAGCCGGCTCCGGAGCTAGCTCCCGGAACCATACCCAGCACTGTTTGCCACTCTTGTAAATTAATTTAAAAAAAGAGACCTTCTTCTACTGACAACAATTCTTTTTCTAAATTATTTTTAAATTCATTATTCTGATGATTAATTTCCTCATTAATGACCGAGTCATTAATATTTTTTGAATTATTAATTTCCGCAAAGAATTTTTTATATTTTATTAATTCTTCAATTAATTTATTTAATTTTTTAAAAACATTTTCTTTATTATTCTGTTTTATTTTTTTATTTATTCCAATTAATTTAGTTAATTCTTCATTTAATTTAATATATTTTAGATAATATAATGCCCCAAGTTTTAGTTTCTTTTCTGTATAATTTAAATTTTGATTATCCTCAGAAGCTGATAATTCTTTCTAAAAATAAAAATATTTTGAAATTTTATTGACATTGTTATGCTTTTACATACAGGGAAAATTTCCTTTTTGATGTTTTTTCCTTTTTGATGTCTTTTTTATTTTTGTAAATTTTTATACCCTATCCATTCCCGTCGATTAATATGATAAGGGATATGGTGCCATTATTATATTGTTATGTAGGATATTATTTAGAGAATGTTATCTTCCGTTTGAACCTTTAGAGAAATTATTTCATAGAGAGGGGGGGGGGGGTATTATTTTAGACACATGTTCATAATATCCGAAAACTTAATTTTATCTTTTCAGTATTTTTTAATAAAATCAAAATTTCTGGGACATATCAAAGGGGATGTTGGTCAAAAAATCAAAGAATTATCAAAAACGTACAACCTCCAATTTATTTATTTCATCTTCAAACTGATTTATTAAAAATTTAGTCAATCTAATAAATCCTTCATTTTCCAATTTTAATTTTTCTAATAAATTTAAAGATTTTAAGGCATCCACCGCCAAAAATAAATTTTCTTTTTGAGCATTTTCATTCATAAATGAAATTAAAATTAAAATATTTTTAAAATTATTTCTTTCATTTTCTTTAATTTTATCCAAATAATTAATTTCAATTCCATAATCTTTGGCTATTTTAATTTGTTTATTTTCTTTTAAATAATTTTTTGCCATTTCTTTTGCCAAATTCACATTTTCTTTTAAATTTTCTTTTTTTAAAGATTTGCTAAAATTGTAGTAATACCGTATTTTTCCTAATAGTGCGACCGGTCGGTTTATTTTTCAACTATCCTCTAGAGGGTCGGTTTATTAGAAAGGGTCGGTCTAATAGAGACAGTCGGTTTATTTTTCAACCTTTCTCTAGGGAGTTTTGGCCTTTAGGGGTTTCCACTTTTGGCGGTGATAAAGGAAGAAATATGGCTCCATGGCCCTCCAATTCTTCAAAGCTTTCGCCTGCGGCGCTGAAAAATGAAGAAAATCATTATGAAAACTATCGATGGATTAAAAGAGATATCGGTGAACTGGATATTACGAGTATCAAGATTAGAGGATTAAGGGCATAAAATGATAGGATGAGGATCTAAGTGGATATGAATGGATCAAAGCCATTTTAGGGATATCGAGGAATTACTGGGATTAATAAGTATATCGATGGCTTAATCCTCTGTTATCCCTTGATATCTTACAAATCTCATATCTATCTCAATCCTTTCAAATTCCTAATCTTCTATATTCCTCCAAATCACTGATATCAAATGAAAGCTTCTCTAATACTCCAAATTCCCTTATTTTCCCAGGCTAGCCTTTATATCCATACATTGCGAACTGTGGATTGCGGCTGCGGAAAATTTTTTTCTTTTGCGGACACCGCTGATTCTAGCACAAGTCTGAGGCCTTGGTTACTTATTCCCTCTAAATCTACATACCTTAATCCCATTAATCGCTTAAAATCCCCTTATATCTTTCGAAATCCCACCAAATCCACCGATATCCTTCTTGGTGTCCCCCGATAAAACTTGTTTCAAGTAACGGTGTTTAAATGCCCCGCTTTTAACCTAATTTTAAAATAATTTGTTTATTTATTGCGGAATTTTTATAATTTTTTTTTTGAAAATCCGGTTTTCCGGATTTTCCTGATCAGGAAATCCGATCCGATAAGGAAAATTTTAAAAATCCGGAAACAGAATCCGGAATTTTTCAAATTCCGCTCTATAAAAGAATATGGCTATGAAACATAAAAGACAAGATTAATGCTGGAAGGGGGTCGGTTTAATAGAAGGGGTCGGTCTAATAGAGACAGTCGGTTTATTTTTCAATCTCCCTCTAGAGGGTCGGTTTATTAGAAGGGGTCGGTCTAATAGGAAGAGTCGCACTATTAGGAAAAATACGGTAATCGTTTTTCTCGTACCAGGGCTCGTTTTTTGATTTAATTTTTGTTGAAATTTTGTTGGGGAATTTTGAACTTCCAATGTTTGAAGGAACAAAATTTGGCGGAAAATATTTTTTATTTCCAAGCATTTGAATATTTGCTTTAAAAATATACAGTTAAATATAAAATAAATGAGAATTAATGTAAAAGTCATTGTCAGAAATACTAAAAATTGGTAAAATCAGTACTCAGAAATGACAAAATGCCTATAAGTAAAATATAGATTCAAAATACCTAATATCATTAAAATCTGTCAACGCAGAAGTTATTAATTTTTAGAATAGTGCTTCTTAGTTGAAACACCCTGTATAATTAAATCTGGATTTAAGACCATGAAAAATGCAAGAAAAGGCACGTATTTAATCCTGATAATAATGCTTAGCTATCAGGGATCTAGCCGACACGATTCCCGAAATTTGGAATTTATTTTTTATTTTATTAGATCCGTGATGTATCTAAAAACGACATACGCAAAGTTCTAGGGCTTTACTAAATACAAAATTCTCTATATTCTTACTATTATCCAATTTTTACTAATTTAAATAAATAAATTTACGAGGATTTTGTAGTGTATTTTGCATTACATTCATTGAATTAATTTCTTTAATTATCAAATTAAAAATCAAATAATAATTAATAATTTTAAGAAAATTAATTAATTCGGAGAAAAGCATTTTGAAGCTTAATGAATAGAGAAGTATTAATAAATTGGAAAATTTTGATAAAATTGAATAACGTATATGCTCGACTGATTATCCTCTCTTAAATAATTACCACACTAAATTAACTATTACAAGCGAGATGTTGAAACAATGATTACCCAAAGCTTCATTAATAATTTGTTGGAAATAATTATTTAATATTGTATGCATAGGGACCAAAAGTATGCGCTCACGCATTTTTATTAGAATTACATAAATTTGGACTAAGTTCCTTATATGCTTGATTGCCCTATTTGGAGTAGTTTCTTTATATTTGTTTCAGCTTAATGGGCCCTCCCACACTTCCGTAGTACATATATAGTCATGAGATAGCTAGAAAATCTCGTTTCGATAATCGGGATTTTCGTTTATATCTAGTAACGATCGTGTCTGGAAAGAACTATTAGACCTTTGCCACTTTATCACATTTTTATCATGACTTAGCTTTAATTTTATGCTTATTTATATAATAAATTAAAGCATCTTCCAGTGTCCACTTAAATATATGTATTTACATCATTATTATTAATTTGATATTTCTAATGATGATAATAAAAAATAATTCTTAGTAATCTATTAGATCATCCTTATTAATTTATAAATGTAGCATATATTTTGAAATAACTCTAACTTAGAAATTAATTAATTTTTAATTAATTAATTTACCCAACTATTATTACAACGAAAAAATTAAAATAATTTATTCTGTGCGGAAATAATTAAGTGAATTCATTAAAAGTTTCGGTGTCAATATTTTTCAGTTTTTTTAAATTTTTAATACCAGTAGTACTCGAAGTTTCCAATACTTTCTGTAGTATCTCAATATACCAAACGTGCTAATCACTCTTAACACAATAAAACTCTGATTTGTTTTTCAACTTATGAATAATCGTTAAAAATTTTATCTGATAAATCAGATTACAAATAGTAATTATTTTTGTATTTATTTTTAATAATTTATTATTTGTTCTCCCCTTCATTTTCTTCTTCCTTTTCATTTTCGTTTTCCAATTTTTCTCCGATAACTTTGTTCCTTCCTCTTCTTTTTTTAAATTAATTTCAAAATTAATTTTAATTGAAGCTGGTAGTTTTAAGTTAAACATTCCTTTTTTGTTACGTAAATATATAAAACACAAATTTAAAGAATAAAGGCCATAGAAAATTATTAATATTATAAAGAATATATTCTAAATATGTAGAAAATTAAAATTAAAAAAATTTTTTTAAAAACCTCAAAGTCATTTCCCATAGTTACTGCACATATTATAAATAAGATGGTAAAGAAGAAGGACAAGATCAGATCCTTTATAAAATTATATTTTAATTAAGATATAATTATAAATTTATTTTCTTGCTGGAAGTACTTGCTAGGCTTACTGGTAATCTAAGAATGAGTTAGTCCTCAGTTCGCAACTTTTATCTTGCGGTTCTGAGGATTAATACCGGGGGGACTTTTTCGCCTTGAAGATATTATACCCCCTAAAAAGCATTTAAGATACCACTAGGTAAATCACTAAAAGGATAACTGAAAAGTACCCCCAAATTAAAATTTAAAAAATCATACGGTAAAGAAAAGGTATGGCAATCTAATTGCTATGTCAGTCTGTCCTTTCGGATAACGAAGATGTATAGTGGTATAATACAAAAGCCAATCAATCAAATAAATAATTGTCGGAGCCCAAAAATATCTAACAGAAGTATGACGATCATGTCTAAATATTGGTATGTAGACATATGCCAATAGAGGAGATAATGGCAACAACTATTTAATAAGTTAATTTATGTAAATGATTCGTATTTTTCAATTTTAGACACTTAGGAATTGTTATTCATGGGACCCGTGGAAATGTCATAAAGTAAATAAATGATCAGGGTCTGAGTTACCTCGGAAATTAATGACCTGTCATAAACTAGACGAAGAATTGAAATCTCATAAAGTCAAACCGTTTATGCATATGTATAACCCTTTAAAACCCGAATCGCCGAAGAACCTTACCAGGTAAAAGCCTAGAAATAGGAGGCGTACAAACTAATGTTTGTAATCCTACAGCTCAAATATTTACGCCTTTGATTATGAAAATTTTGGTCTTTAGCGGTACGACTATTTGACAAATGCAAAATTATCCTAGACATCGAATTAATATCAAAACAAGATATTACTACTAAGTGAGTATATCAGCTTAATTTTATTTTGATCTCTTTACCCATTGAAGCATTTTTATTTTTCCAAGACGAGCATATTTCATTTCAATTGGAGAACATTTAGGAAATAATGCCAAGTAGTCCTTTATGCCATCATTCCATAATTTTGCATTACGCATTTTTTTAGTGAGAAAACAAATCAAATAAATATTGAGAATGAGTGTGATTGCCGTTAATATCTATTGAATTAAATTGTTTAGATTATTTATCATTATATTTTGGTGAACGGCATTTATAGCCTGAAGGAACTAAAGTATAAATAGGGCCATGGAGCTTAAGCAGAAAAATTCGTTTTTCTGACTGCCTTTGCTGCCATTTGGACTGCAGTATGATTTTCTTTAAAACCGTAAAAGTAAACCTACCATCATACTCGGATTGATTAAAACATTCATAATTATATCCTTCTTATGATTTTCAATCTTATCCAAAGAATAACCTTCCAGATCCAATGCTTTATATTTTCTCATGTCAACTTCAGTAATATCAGCGTAGGCTTCAAGAGTGTAATTGAAATTTGCAAGTTTGGGGCGTAACCAGCGATACAGTGAAATTGTTTTCAATGAATATATAATGGTTGAGATAACAAGTATTATAAGGAAGAATATAAAGAAACACTTATCCTGAATTAATATTATTATAATTTATAGCCTGAAGGAATTAAAGTATAAATAGGGCCATGGAGCTTAAGCAGAAAAAAATTACCCAAGTTTAAGAGCCTCTTGACAAATTATTTTAACTTGGGTAAAAATGAGCAGTAATAAGCGCAATCAGGCTACTGCCAATATTTCGATAATCAATTCAAGAATTGACGAAAACAACAAAAAGAGATTTCTTTGTATAAATAAATAATAATAGCCTTATACTGACATTTTTACCACAAACTTAGAATTTTTTATATAATTATTTTCAACGATGTAAGTGGACCCCCTTTCGTTGAAATTGTTTTTTAAATAAATAAAATAAATTACCCAAGTTTAAGATTACCCAAGAAAAAAATTACCCAAGTTTAAGAGCCTCTTGACAAATTATTTTAACTTGGGATACACCCTCGTTTTTGAAAAAACCTCAAACCTTAAATGTGGGGATCGCATAGTCAATCCTACAACACGTCAGGGATCCTGCCGTCCCCATTCCAGACAATCGGGAATTCCCGACGTTTTTGGTTACCACTCTTCTATTTGAAGGGTTCCTTTTTCATACTAGATCATATGTCCTAGCCTGCTATACAGTGACAAACAATATTTTAAAAAGCATAAATTGAGGTTTAACTACTATACGATATCTTGAGGCGTGATCTATTGTATACAATAATTTATACGGTACTTTTCCGTTATCTCCCCCCATTTTTCTTTCCTTCTCCATCTTTTTACATTTCTTTTTTCTCCGTTAAAGATGGTCAAAGGCAATAATGGTCAGGTAAGAGGAAATATGAAAAGAAAATAAATTTTTCAAAATAAAAAGTTTTTTCAAAGGACCATGAGCAGATGAAACGGACAGTAACAAATGAAATCTGACTTCCCTCTAATTTCCGACTCGAATATTGACTTTCGAACGTAAATCGATTTTGACATCACCATCTAGCCCGATTTCCAATGCTTAACATCATTTCATGGTCATTTACACAGAATTAGTTTATTGTTAAAATGTTTTTTATTTTAAAAATTGATTTGAAGCGTCGTAAATTTAAGATAGTTAAAGATATTATTGGTCTGAAATCAAAGTGTAATATGAACGCTCTTTTGTATTTACTGCCTCTAAATTTATTTAATCCTTTTTGACTTTGACCATTTTGAAAGGGGAAAAAAGGAAAGGAAAATGGGGGGAGATAACGGAAAAGTACCATTTATACTATACCATTAATGAAGACACTGCAGCTTTAAATAAATCTTTGGCAAAACAGTGGGCAATTAAAGCAATTAAACCCATTACGGCCAAAACTACTTGACTCATGGCAACTAAACGACCAATATCAGCATCATTATATGGCGGAATTGATGGCCAATAATTTTTAGCCCATCGAAGACCCTTTACTGAAGTTAAAATTGACCCAACAACCAACAGTAAAAATAAAAGCTTAAAATAATATCATTTAAAATAATGTATTTAAAAATTCATAGATTTATCAAGGTTCATAAATTTATCAATGAATATAACCAGAAAATGACTCGCTTCGATATTTCTTGAGTTCTATGTGGCTAAGGGTTCTTGGGTTCTATGTGGCTAAGGACGTAATAAAAAAATAATAAAAAACTCAACATAAATGAGGTGGTTAGGTCGAGGCTGAGAAAATCGAAGGTTAATTTCAGTTATTTAATTCGAAATGTAACAAAAATTTACCCAATTTATAAATTTAAGCCCACGATAAGGCCAAAATTTGTTGTAAAGTTGGACATAATACTTGTTATCATTCCCAATCAAGCTATATCCTCCACATTCTTCAATATTATTTTCTTTATCATTTACGGATTCTTTTACAATATTTTCATTTATCTCGTTATCTTTTTCTTTATCAATAGTTGATAATTTGTTGATAATTAAATTAATATCTGATGGAACAGATGCCATCGTTCTTTTACTAAATTATACAAAAATAAGTATTTTAATTCAGAAAATTTTTGCTTTATTTGCTAGGCTAGAAGGAAACTTTGCCGGCCTTACAATAATTAAAATATGAAGAAAAAATTACGAAAAAAATAAATATATCATATGATATTTATTTATTTCTCGCTTAAGATTGACAGGATAGCCTAAGTAAGCAAGAAATATTATTATACATTGAAACAGCTGTTTAACAATAAATGTAGTCAATAAATAGATAAGAAACATAAAAAAAACTAGTAAATATTAAATGAAGGAAGATTATAAAGTTGCAATTTTTAGGATAACTAACCAACACTGATGTGTTGGTCTCATATCTTGGCTAGGTTCGACCGCCCCTATTCGTCAACATTTTGATGGCCGTTTTTTTTTGTCAGTCTGTCCTTTATTGTTATTCACGTGATTTAGGGATGTTCTTGGCCGAGCACAAAGCAAGGATATTGCTTAGTGTTTTTACTTTATGTATAAGCAGTCGGCTTACGACAATCTTCACCTAGTTGGATCATAATAATAGTAGTCTAACTTTTGATCTCTTTCATCTTATCCAACCTCCTTTCCAATGCGTATACATATTACTTAATTTTACGTTGGGCAAACTGTTATTTTTCGTCGACTTTGGTATATCTCAGAATACCCATTGACATAACAAAACCAATACATAGTTATTTAATGTATGGATAAACGTTAACAAATTTATCAGATAAATTGGATTATAATTATTTAATTTTTTAGATTTCTTTAAATAATTTATTCCTCATTATTCCCTCCATTTTCGTTCTTCTTAGCACCTTCTTCTTCTATTTTCTCCATGTTATCTTTGTTCTGTCCCCCTTCTTTTTTCAATTTAATTTCAAAATTAATTTTGATTGAAATTGGTAATTTAAAATCAAATGATCCTTTCTTGTTCCGTAAATATATATAACACAACGTTAAAGAGTAACAACCATAGAAAATTATTAATGTAAGCAATATAAAGTATATTTGCTAAATGAGAAAAGATTAAAATTTTTTGAATTTTTTATAACCTGTAGGCCATTTCTATTATTTATCCTGATTATAAATAAAATGGTGAAGAAGGACGACAGGATAAGATCCTTGAAAAAATTTTATTTTAATTAATCTGAATTTAAATTTATTTTCTTGGCGGTAACTTTCGGGGTTTGTAGACATTTTTCAAATTAAGCAAGATTAAGATTATAAAAGTCAGTATACTTGAAAAAGATTATTCCAAGACCCTGTTGGGTATGTGCTTAGTATAAAAGGCTACGGCTTTAGCCATTCGGTGTGTGTCAGTATTCGTTAGTGTTATTCTTAGTCTTGTTCTAGTGCTCCACATATTCGGCGTTAGCCATATTCCTATTGTCCGCTACTATTGTATTGGTATTGTAGATAAAGCACAGTTTGTTAGTCTGTCTTATCTTGTTATTCTTGTTAGTACGTAGACACGCAAGTCACGTACATAAGACCCTCTCTGTTACATGATCACAGCTTTGAGTTCTTGCGAATTTTAATCAGATTTCCGATATAATCGTTCTAGAAATAGTTCACCCAACAGTTCGGGCAACAACCATACTAGTCCTTAACTTTATTTACCGGCTCGAAAATTGGAAATTTATTTGCTTTTAAAAGCCTAAGTCTTTGATAATATTACGATTTATTTTATGTTTATCACAAGAATTGGCTAGATCAAGTCGTGAGAGAGATATCATCTAGTAATCAGATAAAATAGATACCGTATTCAGATAAATATGTACCTTTGTTAATTGTTGTTTCAATCTCTCCGGGAGTATAATTTTTGATAGAGTGATTATTAAATCAAGAGGTATAGTAATTGAGAAATAGTAATTATTATAGCATTAGATAGTTTGAAAAATGGAAAGATAACCGAAAAGTACCCCCAAATTAAAATTTAAAAGATCATACGGTAAAGAAAAAGTAAGACAATTTAATTGCTTTGCAAGATTGTCCGTTTGGATATCTAAGATGTAAAGTCGTATAATACAAAAGCCAAGTAATCAAGTAAATAATAGTTGGAGCCCAAAAATATCTAACAGAAGTACGGCCAAAATCTCTAAATCCTGGCAAGTAGATATATGCCAACAGAGGAGCTAATGGCAATAACTATTTAATATATAAAAATTATAATTAGTACTCGTGCAGTAATCCTTTCAAACATACAAAAAATGTTCTCGAAATTTAGATCCCGTTTTTTGAGCTTTTAATTGGACTCCTAATCTGTGTTCTACCAGAAAGGACGGAGGAAGTAAAACCGTTAAGGACCAGCTCTAATTAATTCAAAAATATGTATAAGCATGGAGTAGGTGAAGAGAACTAAACCTGTAACCTAGAATCAATTAAAATTGGAAATATCGAAGTACATTACTATAGGTTGATATGAAAGTGAAACTACGTAGGACTCGGAACATTCAATATTTGAAACCGGTAGAACCCATATCTAGCTTACTGATTTTAAAAACTTGGTCCAGAACGGCTAGAGGGTTCAGTACTAATCTAACACTCAAAACAGCTAAACTGTCTTATATAAACTGAATATAAGGGTATAAACTCCATGTATAAGCTCCATGGTATAAACCCCTATTGAATTATATTTATTAATCTCCTTACCCATTGAAGCATTTTTATTTTTCCAAGACGAGCATATTTTATTTCAACTGGAGAACAATTTGAAAATAATGCCAAATAGTCATTTACTCCATCATTCCATAATTTTGCATTTCTCATTTTTTTGTAGAGACAAAAAATCAAATAAATGTTGAGAATAAGTGTAACTGCCGTTAATACCTATTGAATTAGATGGATTATGGGATTAAGAGATCTAATTGTTTAGTTTAGGGTTTGAAACATTTTTGTTTTTCACTTGAGAGAATTTGAGTGAAGCCTTCTCATGCGAAAGGCTTCAAGTTTTTCCCATTCTCCCTATCAGAGGTGGGTCGGAATTCCGACTTCCAAAAAAAAGTTTGATTTCTGATTTCCGAGTTCCGACTTTTGAGCCAGTTCAGATTTCCAGCTCTTCCGATTTCCGACGCCTCTGACTATTCCGACCCACCTCTACTTCCTATATGCAATCCCACACCTAATATTATTCAAAAGATGGATACAAAAGATGAATTTGGATTTTCAATCAGAAATCCGAATCATCCAGACCCATTTCCAACCAAAGACTATGATAGATAACCAACCGTAAAAGTCGGATTGATCAAAGCATTTATAATAATGTCTATCTTACGCCTTTCAATCATAAACAAATCATACTCCTTTTTACGAGTAACAACCCTTCCCAAAGCAAAATCTTCATCATCCATTGAATTATAGTCCCAAGAGAAGCGGGGGTAAGGCTCACTTTCAGTAATATCCACATAAGCTTCAAAAGTGTAATTAAAAGTTGCAAGCTTAGGGCGCAACCAGCGATATAATGATATAGTTCTGGATGAAAACACAATGGTGGAGACGACAAGTATTGGAACGGAGAATATAAAGAAGCACATATCCTGAAAATCAAGGGATACAAAATAAATCTGTACTCAATATTTTATTTTTGTCAGGTTATTTAGTACTGTAAAGCATATAGCTATTAATTTCCTAAGGCTAAGCAGTAGGCGGCGTGTTGTAATGGCTAACACATCAGTCCGGTCTACTGAAGATGCTGGTTCGCTCCCAGCCGCCGATTAACCTTTTGCACAAGCTAAAGAAGAGAAATAGCTATAGCCCAGCTGCTTTACTGTACTTATAAAGTTCAGATTTTATTATTGTAAGGTAACTTCAGCCATTTTTAGTTTTCAAAACCGATTGCACCCAGAGCTGTTTCGAAATTTCGATTTTCGATTTCGATTTTCGATTTTCGAGGGTTTTTTCCTTTCGATTTTCGATTTCCGATTTTCGAAATTTTGTGATATTTTCGATTTCCGATTTTCGAATTTTTGAAAAAATTTGAATTTTTGGCGCCAAAAAGTAGGAATTCTGACTTATCGGCCATCATAAATTTAAAAAATTTTCGCCTGCGGCGCAGAAAAAGGAAGATTTTTGGCTTAAGGAACCTCCAATATTTTCAAAATTTTCGCCTGCGGCGCTGAAAAAGGAAGAATTTTGTAGACTTGGTCTTCCAAAATTCTCAAAATTTTCGCCTGCGGCGCTAATTGGAGGAAGCCCTGATCTATTAACAATATTATGCTTCGGTTCCGGTATATTGGGAAAAAATTTTAAATAAGGTATTAGCCATTTTTCAGTTAAAAATTGAAGTATTACTATAAGTCAGCGATTCCTATTTGATTTTGTGATATATAAGGGTTGGATGAATGATTTGGAGTGATGTCGGGGATACAAGGGGATGAAGGGCATCAGAGGATTTAGAGGGATCAAGGGGGTTTAACGAAGTATGGAAAATTGATATTTAAATACTCTACTTTTAGCGCCGCAGGCGAAAATTTTGAGAAATCTGGAGACCTTAAGCCAGATTTCTTCCATTTCTTGCCCTCAGATTAGAAGGGTAAAGTGATTTGAGTTCTCACAAGATGCCTACTTAATTCTCACAAGCACCGATATCTTTTAAATCCACCCGACATCACTCCAAATCATTCATCCAACCCTTATATATCACAAAATCAAATAGGAATCATTAGTTTTCCCCAATTCCTTAGAGTTCAAGCAAAAGTTCCAACTGAGACCTAACATAACAAAAATTTATTTTCCAATTTTTATTAAAATTTTTTTTCGATTTTCGTTTTTCGATTTTCGATTTTCGAGGTTATTTTTCTTTCGATTTCCGATTTTCGATTTCGAAGATTTTGAAAAATATTTTCGATTTTCGATTTCGATATTTTTGGATTTCTTTCGATTTTCGATTTCCGATTTTCGAAGATTTTTTTGTTTCGAAACACCTCTGATTGCACCTTACTTCATGTTGATTTGGCCTAGGTTTCATGACTGGAGTCATAAAATTTAATAACAAATTTTACTGAAATATACCATTAATGAAGACACTGCAGCTTTAAATAAATCTTTGGCAAAACAATGGACAATTATAGCAATAAAGCCCAACACAGCCAAAACTATTTGACCCACTAAAAATGTAGCATCAACAGAATTATTCTTTGTCTCCCAACTTGATGGCCAATAATTTTCAGACCATCGAACACTGTGCATTTCTGTTACAGCTGGCCCAGCAACCAGCAATAAGAATAAAATCTTGAAAAATAATAATTAAAAATCCAAAACCAAGCTTAGTCAATTGAGGGGTGTTATAAATAGACACATCTCGATGTCTTTTGATTTCTGTCTTGACATTTGTGATGGAGTTTCATGCTAAATGGAGTAGGAGAATGTAGAACACACCACATTAGGCCGAAAAATGTAATCGGGCTTGACTTAACGGTATCGAGTTTGGTATTTAATAAGGAGGTACAATTAAAAGTACCATTTTGGTGTAGACTAGGACGTGGCCATATTGGAAATAATTTGGGGTAGATAAGACCGATGTTTTATTTTATTTTTACCTCAAAATTTAAGAAGCAAAAAACTTACCCAATTTAAAATTTTAAGCCCACGATAAGGCCAAAATTTGTTGTAAATTTGGACATAATACTTGTTATTATTCCCAAGCAAGCTATATCCTCCACTTTCTTCAATGATATTTTCTTTATCATTTCCGGATTCTTTAACTATATCATTTATCTCATTATCGTTTTCTTTATCAATTGTTGATAATTTGTTGATAATTAAATTAATATCTGATGGAACTGATGCCATTTATTTTTAATAATTTTTTTACTGAAATTATACCGAAAGCAATTATGTTATAGTAAAACATTCGGAAAGAAGATTGAATGTAAAAATAAGTAAAGTAATCTGAGCGACTGAACGTTATTGTCTCAGCAGAATTGTCTCAGCTTTCGGTATATCTGAAAACCAATTTCATAACAGGTTATGATTTGGGTAAGTAAATCAATGTACCCGATACCGATTTTTGTGAAAACGATACTGTAAAGTAAAGTAAGATACTGTAAAGTGTCTTATTTACATAACAATATTGATGTAAAAATTTCAAATAAAATTGATGACTGTGCTTCTATTAGAGAATTTACAGTAAATAGGTAATTAAATAAAATAAAAATACTACTAGAAATTTTTAAAAAAATTCCTAATTATTTATTATTGAGAAATATAAAACATCTAGGTGCGCTTATAAATAATTTCTTAACATAAGTTAAAGTAATTAAAGGTAAAGTCTTGCCCATGCTTTTAATCATGCCTCTTTTTGACTCGCGATGCCCAAGTCTTATGCCGCATAATGCCTTTAGAAAGGGCATTCACGAGAATAAAATGCCAACGATTCGCCGCATGACTTGCCAAAAATATAGACATTGAATAGAGAAATTTTATATTGATTTAATTAGTTAAATAAAAAAATATTTAATTAATTAGTCAAATTAATTAGGTAATTAAATTAAATAAAAATACTATTAGAAAATTTTTAAAAATTTTCTATTATTTGTCATAGCTAACAAATTATGTGAGAGCTAAAAAAGGTCATAACTTTGTCAAATCAGGTCAGATTTCGATGCATTTGGGGTCGTTCGACTCAGCTGGAAGAGCTCTTTGGTTGACATATAAATTTCCCAAATGTAAAATCCCCAGTAAAGTGTACTTTAGCCTAAATATCGTATAACATTTATTTATATTTAAAATAAAAATGACAGGCTAGCCTAGAAAAGCAAACGAAAATAATAGTAATATTATGAAATAAGCATTTGCTTATAAATACTTATAGTGAGTCAATATATAGATAAGACAAAAAAGCTAAAATCGGGAAAAGGAAAAAAATGAATGAAGGTAAATAAAAGCTGCAATTTCTATAAGGGTGACTAATAAGAATAATTCATATGACTGGCCTTGGGACCAACCCTATTCGTCACAACTCTTTTGGCCGCTTTCTAGGGTTGTACGAATTGAGAACGATTAAATGGGGTGGCCATTTTTCACAGCCAAACCATTTATAATCTCCAAAGGAACACCTAACCCAGTTTGCAGTTAAGACCTCAAGCGAGTGAAACTATGTTGAAATTGACCTGATAAATGCTTTTGTTTCTTTGTACGATCTATCTATAAATTTTTGCCCTCCAAAAATGATAACAATCATGAACAAATAATTTAAAAATAAACAAAAGAATGCATTTATCTAAATCAACATTACGATAAATAAAACTTTTAAAAATTTTCTAGAAATAATTTGTGGTGCAAAAATCATTTGACACTTGATAATATTTTATCACTACAATATTATTCTGGAAGTCTTTAACTCATAATTTGGGATATCCATATATTAAAGCACTTATTTATTTGGAAACTAAGTTTTATAAAGTAAACTTTTGCCCAATCAAGAAGTACACCTTTTTCTAAATTGAAAAAAAATTTGTCAAATTATCATTGTTTTTAATACAAGTTTAGTTTATTTTAAAGAGAATACTTTAACTATCATTCAAACATAAAGATATCACAAGTCATACTGTAAGAAATAATTATCAAGTGTGCAAATTTTTGCACAGCCTTTTTCGTAAAAATGAATTTAGTACAACTTCTCAAAATATCTTTTAAATATTTCTAAGTTTTCTATTTTTAAAATCAAACCCGACGCACATCTCTTGCATTACTAAATTATAAAATAATAGAACAATTTTAGAGGTTTTTATTAGTGTTCGGCATTTGCGATTTTTCGAGATCAAGATTATCGAAACATCTCGATATCGAAAAAATCTCGATTTTTCCAAAAATTGATCGAGACGAGATCGAGATCGATAATCTCGAAAAAAATCTCGCGATATCTCGAAAAATATCGTCGATGTATCGTCTCGTGCCGAATAAGGTTGGCGGTTCCGGGTATCCGGAACCAAAAAAACCTCGGATATCCGAAAGTTTCGGTTCGGATATCGGTTCCGGTTCCGGATATCCGGAAATTTTCGGTTCGGATACCGGTTCCGGTTCCGGATATCCGAAAATTTCGGTTCGGATATCGGTGCCAGTTCCGGATATCCGGAGATTTCCCAGGAACCGCCATCCTTAGCCGTCACTGATCCTAATTTTCGTCATCACGATCCATCCCTGCAGGACAGTATGGAAAAATAATAGAGTCTTGTCTTTTTTAAAAATATCGAAATATCGAAAAATCTCACGATATTTCTGACTTGACCGATACGAGATCGAGATCGATAATCTCGCAAAATCTCGATATCGAAAAATCTCGATTTTTTCAAAAATTGATCGAGACGAGATTTAGATCGATAATCTCGAAAAAAATCTCGCGATATCTCGAAAAATATCGTCGATATATCGTCTCGTGCCGAATACTAGTTTTTATTACGGCCAACGCTTAAATTTTTGCCTATTTTTGCGTTTGAGTGTTTTTTAGAACTATTAAATTTTGACGCACTCAGCGATTTTAGCTTTTGGCTTACATCTCTTATCACACCCCGTGCCAGGGGTGTGCGGGTTTCGCCTTTCGTCTTTCGCCGATTTTCGCTTTTTTGGACTTTCGTCTTTCGCTTTTCAAATTTACTTTCGGCACACCCCTGCCCCGTGCCTAATAAGATAGTTGTAGTGAGGGGGCCTAATATTTTACTAAATCTTTTTAGAAACATGTTCGTATACATTTTATAAAAAACATGCGTGCAAAACCCAAGCTAATTTAAAAATTTAAAACAAACTTTCCAGTTTCAGCGAATTTAGCTTTTAATGCATCGTGTACTTGACGATGTTTTAATTTTAAATGTTTCCATAAGTTTGAATTGAAGTTACGTGATTTTTTAACTTTACTTTTGCAACGCTGATTGTTGCGATGAACTTTGCAATGATATTTCTTAATCCCATCTACGAATATCTCATCAAAAACATCATCAACACTAGTACTTAAGTAGAAATATATTTGGTTTACTATTTAATTTGATAATCATACGCATGAATAACTAAAGAATTCAGAGTTGAAGATGCTTCACCATATTGTTCTCGCACGTTGGTATTTGCTAACATATGACGGCTTTCATTTTGTTGATATGAAGGTTGAATATTTGAATAATCCTCAGATATCAGTGCAGCATCTGGATTTTGTTGGAAGTTACTGTGCAACATACTAGAAGATGGATGTTGTAGATGATCATGTCGATATTGAGGACGAAGAGTTGAATAATTTATATTTGCTGATGTTTCAGCTTCATGGTTTTGTTTCAAGTTATTTTGCAATAAATGATCGGTTCTACCTCCATCTAAAATTTTTATTTTATAAACTTAATGAAAATATTAAGTTTAAATGTATAATATACCAGAATAATCCCTTTCAAAATCCTGAATGAATCAAATTTTATAAATTTATCGAAATTAATATTAACCATAATAAGGTGATCAACCTCTGAAGTTGATGGACTATGATTTGAATTTGACGGAGAAGTCGAGTAGCATTTCGAAGTTAAATGAATCAAAATGAATGTTAAAATTTTGTTAATATACATCTTTAATAATGATATATTTTCGAAGTTTAGAAGAGATTATGGTTTTTATACTTTTCTGTTATTTAAAAATATTAGTCATTATAGTAAAATAAGTTGAGAAATCAAAAATATTTATGTATATTACCGTATTTTCTCTAATATAATGACATGATATTATGCTATAAGCGTCGAATAAATTCAGATAAGATAACTGAAATATGGTCAATTTACAATTTTATTTTACAATACACTTTCTGCGTCACCGGATGATTTCCTCTCTTTGTGGGAAAACTTTTCAAATGACATAAGTTCAAAAAAATTAAACATTTAAAAAATTAAAAAAAAATTAAACATTTAACTAATTATTTAAATAATTTTATTTATTTATTTAATTAAATCAATTTAAAAATTTATCTATTCAATGTATATGTTTAGCAAGTCATGCGGTGAGTCGTTGGCATTTTATTCTCGTGAATGCCCTTTCTAAAGGCAGTAAGAGGCATAAGACTTGAGCATCGCGCGAGTCAAAAAGAGGCAAGAGTAAAAGCATAAGGGAGACTTTATCTTTCTATCTTAGCGAGGAGAAAAAGTTTTCCCTTGACAAAGATTTAGATTCACGGATTTTATTTACTGCCGAATTTTAAGGCATTTCTAATCCTCTTTATCCGAGTAGGACCGTGCGAGCCCTCACGATGCAACTATAATATGCTCGAATCGAAACTTCGGAGAGAATATGTATTACAACACAGCAACATAACCCGCAACTAAGAGCCGTTTCAGTGGCACTGAAATAAATAAATATCTTTCTCTGTTTCTTTTGCGCTCTATTTTTTTCGCGTGCTATTTCTCTAAAGATTTGATGTCCAACTTCGATAAGCTTTATCTCGAAAAAAAACTTTGAAAAAAAATTTCAACTTAGCCAAATCGTTAAACAAAGTCTTATTTTTGTTTTAAAACCAAATTCATTGATTTTTACCATGTTTTAAAAAAGTTACCCATGGGTTTGTAACTAAATTTAGAAAACGAAAAATAAAGAGAAAAACTTATTTAAAAAATGTATTTTAGTTTAAAATGCCATTAGATGTTAAATAAGAACGATATTATTGAGATTTTAATTTTATATAATTCATTTTCGCTGAAAGGATTCGAACCTCTTGCATTTTTCGCTGTCACTAACCAACTAAACTATACTCCCGCACTGAAAGGCAGGTTGCACCCTCTGCCTGTTTTATGTTGCTGTGTACAAATTCAATTTTAAATTTATAACTTAAAGATTTATAAATTCAGGGCAACCAGAGCGGTAAAAGTTAAGGAAAAGTCGGAGCTGTCCGGCCTCTTAGTCTCGAGTCTTAACTCAATATAACAAAGTGTTCGTATGACTGGTCTTGGTGTCAACCCTTTTCGTATAGTTTAAAGTGATTAAATTTCTTTATCTTCATTTCTAAAAATTGCGGATTGCGAGGTGCGGAAATTGCGTCAATTGCGAAGTTTTTTGCAATTGCGGGTGCGGAATCTTTTTTTCAATTGCGTGAAGCCCTGGTTCGTATGCCTGGCCTTGGAGCCTCTTTCTACTCTCTAAAATAGAATCTAGGTAACCCAGTTTGTAGTTAAGGCCAGAAGCGCATGAAACGACAATGTGCATCAACTATGAAAAATAATTTACAAAATAAATAAAAAATCATTTATCTAAATCAACATTACGAATAAAAATTTTAGAAATTTCTAGAAATACACGGTGGTGCAAAGCTTATGGACAATTGATAATATTTTTTCAATACAGTATTACTCTGGTAGTCATCAACTTGTAATTTGGGATAATAGTTTAAAGCATTTTTTATCTACAAATCTAAGTCAACCTAATTAAAAAAATTTGTCAAATTATCATATATTTTATAGAGCATACTTTAATCTTTCATTCAAAAAAGGAAATAGACTTATAACATAAAGACATCACGAGTTATACTGTAAGAAATATTATCAAATTTGCAAACTTTTGCACAGCCTTTTTCGTTAAAATAAATTTAGTACAACTTTTCAAAATATCTTTTAAATAATTCTAGCTTTCCATTTTTTAAAATCATCCCCGACGCACATCTCTTGCATTACTAAAATATAAATAATAGGAAAATTTTAGAGGTTGTTTATTAAGGCTAACGCCAAAATTTATGCCTATATTTGCGTTTGAGTGTTTTTTAGAACAATTAAATTTTGACGCACTCAGCGATTTTAGCTTTTGGCTTACATCTCTTATCACACCCCGTGCCAGGGGTGTCCGGGTTTCGCCTTTCGTCTTTCGCCCTTCGCCGATTTTCGCTTTTTTTGGACTTTCGTCTTTCGCTTTTTAAATTGACTTTCGGCACACCCCTGCCCCGTGCCTAATAAGATAGTTGCAGTGAGGGGGCCTAATATTTTACTAAATCTTTTTAGAAACATGTTACATATACATCTTATGAAAAACACACGTGCAAAACCCACAAACTATGTAAATAAGAAATTTAAAACAAACTTTCTATTTTCAGCGATTTTAGCTTTTATTGCAGAGTATTCGTCAGGATGGCTTTCTCTTAAATGTTTCCATAAATTTGACGTTTTGCCCCTCGATTTAATAACTTTACTTTTGCAACGCTGATTGTTCTGATATTCTTTGCAATGATATTTCTTAATCCCATCTTCGAATATCTCATCAAAAACATCATCAACACTAGTACTTAAATAGAAATATATTTAGTTTATTATTTTAAAATTTGTAGGATTTCAAGTAAGGTTCCTATTTAATTTGATACTCATACGCATGATTATATGAAGAATTCGCAATTGAAGAAGCTTCACCATTCTGATCTCGCCAGTTGATACTTGCTAACATATGACGGCTTTCATTTTGTTGATATGAAGGTTGAATATTTGAAGAATACACGGATGGCTGTGCAGCGTTTTGATTTTGTTGGAAGTTACTGTGCAACATACTAGAGGACGGATGTTGTGGATCATTATGTCGATGTTGATGGTGAAAATTTGAATAATCTATATTTGTTGATGATGATTCAGCTTCATGGTTTTGTTGGAAGCTATTTTGCAATAAATGATCGATTCTACCTCCATCTAAAATTTTATTTTATAAATTTATATAAATATTTTTATGTATATAATATACCAGAATAATCACTTTCAAAATCCTGAATAAATCAAATTTTATTAATTTATCAAAATTAATATTAACCATAATAAGGTGATCAACCTCTGAACCTGACGGACTATGATTTGAAATTTGAGAACCGGTTGAGTACCATTTCAAAGTCAAATAAATTAAAATGAATTTTAGAATATTCATCTTTAATAAAAATTTATTTTAGACAGTTTAGAATAGTTCTGATTATTTTTAATTTTCTGTGAAATGTCTATAGTAAAGCAGCTGGGCTATAGCTATTTCTCTCCTTTAGCTAGTGCAAAAGGTTAATCGGCGGCTGGGAGCGAACCAGCATCTTCAGTAGACTGGACTGATGTGTTAGCCATTCACCACGCCGCCTACTGCATAGCCATAGGAATTGAATAGCTATATGCTTTACACTATTAACATAAGTTCAGACATTCTATTAAGTTCAGATATAAGTTCAGACATGCGTATCAGTTTAATTTAAATTTTTAACAAAATAATTATAAATTTAAAAATTTATAATATTTTTATTAAATTTAATTAACTAATTAAATTAACTAATTATTTTAATATTTATTTATTTAATTAATTAAATCAATTTAAAAATTTCTCTATTCAATGTATATGTTTAGCAAGTCATGCGGTGGGTATTGGCATTTTATTCTCGTGAATGCCCTTTCTAAAGGCAGTAAGAGGCATAAGTCTTGGGCATCGCGCGAGTCAAAAAGAGGCAAGAGTAAAGGAAAGGAAGACTTTATCTTTCTATCTTATCCTTATCTTTCTTATCTTTCTATCCTATCCGGCTGGATTTTTCTATCCTATCCGGCTGGACTTTATCTTTCTATCCTATCCGGCTGGATTCCATATGGTAGTTTAATAAATTTCTGAATTTAGTGAATTTACCATAAAGAGTAATCTTTAAATATTAAGTAGAAACTCTTAATTTTATTAACTTTAAAAAATCCTTAACAAATTCCTTGCCTTTAAAAATTTTTTATATTGACTTATTATTGTCGTTTTACTTTTTTAAAATAAATTTTTTTGCCTGTTTAAAGTATTGATAGATTTTCACATGATTTTTCATAATTTGACTATTGACAGAGTAAAGCAAGAGCAGAAAGAAAGAATACAAAAATCGAGTACAAAAATAAAAATCGAGTACAAAAATCGAGTATATACCCATATATTCGCAACATTTAAAACAAACACTGTAGTTCTGTTTCTAGCCTTTCCAAATGTTTGGGTCATTTTATATACTGAGGTTCAAATAGAGACTTGTTTAATTCTCAGTTTGTCCATCCTCTACTAGTTTAGCAGAAAGAAACTTAATTAAAATTTAAGCATGTTTTACTTGCTTGTTTTCCCTATACATAACAAAAAAGGGTACAGCCCAAGTAGGCGCGCGGCCAAGTAGGCGCGCGGCCAAGTAGGCGCAAAGTCATAACTTGCTTCAGGATTTCCGAATCTTTCAAAATTTAGTATTAAACGATTCCACTCATCGAGCTAAAGAGATTGGTACCAAAATTGTTAAGGTCCAGAAATTTTCAAGCAAGTTATGGATTTGCGCCTACTTGGGCGTGTCCCAACAAAAAAGCGTCTGGCAATAAATAGAGATTTACTCAAGAAAAATTTTCTTTACTCTCCTTCCCTACACACTAAGAGGCGACTTACGCTCTCCTGCGACAATTTATATTTTAATAGTCTCTCTTTAATTTAAATTCTCTGCCGCTCTCTGTGTATGTGGCGAGGTTGGGGACGAAGCGAGCGATTAAATGCCTTTAAATGACAAAAAATTGAATGTAGACGTTCATTTATAAAAAAATTTTTTTAAGAATAAAAATTTAAGAATAAATTTTTTAAATGTTTACAAAATTAAAAATTTATAAAATTCGTAGAATGTCTTAACAACAGCTCAACAAAAGTTAACACATCAAGCTGCTGTTATAAAGACCTTTTGTTTATTTTAGCTATAACAAGTTTATAACTAGAGTCCGGAATTTCCTACCGTAGCGCATTCTGTAGCGTATAACCGACTGTGATACCGATAAATACCAAAAAATACGGCCATACTTCGGTTATACAGCCGCAGTTCTGTTAGACTAAAATGTAATTTAGACGGTGACATATATACTAGAGACCGGTGCGGACGCGGGATCCCGCGCGGGATTTTGCGGGATCACGTCCCGCAATCCCGCACTTTTTTCGATTTGCGGGATTTATCCCGCGGGATCCCGTCGCGCAAAGATTTTTAAAAAATCCCGCATGCGGGATCCCGCAAACGCGATTTTACCGGTCTCTAATATATACATAGTATTTAATTTTTAATTAAGATTAAAAATGTTAAAACTAGTTGTTTTAAATTGCTTTTTGTTAATTTATTGTTTTAATCTTGTTTATGGGAGTGGGGAAGGGTCTAAAGAAGAAAATGAAGTGTTTTTCGATGCAAAGGAAGAATTCGACATTTCTTCCGAAATAGATGAAATTGATCAACTTGTAAAGAATCAAATTGCTGGGATTTTAGAAAATGCTAGTAAATGTGATGAACATGAGAAATGTGTAAATATGTTTTTGAATGATATGGCGATGTTTAATGATCAAGCCCGATTTATAGGCATTTCCGAATTTTGCGACAACTTGAAGAGTGAGGAAAACAAAATTGGGAATCCAATAAGGGTAATCTTTTGAATCTATATATTTTATGCAATACAGGAACTTTTAATATTTTTCATAAAAAATTTTTTAGGACCTTCTAAATGGAGGAATTAAAAATGATGACGCAAAAATTCGTTTACATCTTTATATCGAATGTGTTGATAATTTTTTCTCTAAAGAAAAAGGGCTTTTTCAAATGAAAAATTCAAAACCTCTCGAATTTTCTGAGATTAACAAAAAGCTTCTTAAAGCATTTTTGCTTACTAAACCTCTGTACTTAGCAACTATAATGTACGAATCAATTCAAAATAAAGACACAAATGCTTTATTAGAAATTGTTTCCACTCAAAAATTAGAGGATTTAAATGTGGCAATGAAGATAATGATTGCTCTTCATCCAGATTTTAAATTGGTTAATGATAAAGTAGATTTTAAAGAGTATTCGAAGGATCAAATTCCTTTAGATACTGAAAAACTTGGCCAATTTTTGAATTGGCGTTTTGATCCAAACTGTAATGAAAAGCCAATAGGAGATAAAGTAAGTAAATTCTCATAAGTTTACTTGAACTTATCAATGGCATGATCATTTAATAGTGTAAAGCATATAGCTATTAATTTCCTAAGACTGAGCAGTAGGCGGCGTGGTGTAATGGCTAACACATCAGTCCGGTCTACTGAAGATGCTGGTTCGCTGCCAGCCGCCGAATAACCTTTTGCTAAGGAGAGAAATAGCTATAGCCCAGCTGCTTTACTATATTTTTACAAAATTTAGATGGGATGGTTAAACGTAACAATGAAAAAGCTCCAAGTTTATATGAAAAATGCTGATCAAAAGTGCCTAGAGAATCCTACAATTGGCCACTACATGGAAATGTTGGAAAATAAAAACGAACTAAATAATTTTTTACTTTTTCGTTTCAATTGTTTTATTAAACCTTTCAATAAACCAAATCAAGATGAAACATCCTTACATGTGGATGACTTGATCCGAACCCTTATTCTCTCATATAGCTTTGACGGAGAAAGCATTACTCATATAATGAAAGTAAATGAAAAGAAAGGGCTCGAAGATAAAATAAACAGTGCTCACTTTAATCTTCAAGGATGGAATGACAAAGTTTTCAAATACGCGTGCAAACGCCTTTTAAATCTTGGTAAGTGATATACTTTTCTCTGTGGTGTATACGATCTTGATCATGGAACATTGACCAGTGCTGGGTATGGCTCCGGGAGCTAGCTGCGGAGCCCGGCTCCGGAGTTGGAGCCGGAACCAAGAATTTATAAGCCCGGAGCCATGATTTTGAAGGCACGGAGCCGGACCAACAAATGGCAAATACCCAGTACTGACATTGACTAAATAATGATTATTATTTTTTCAGTAAGTGGAGATTCCACTAACAATTTCTCGCCTGAATTTGTTGATTTTCGAGCAATACAACTATTTGATAATGGGGAGAACAAAAGTTTTGTGGATCGTTTAATTGAGAAAATATTCAATTATTTGAAGAGACCAATTGATTGGATAAGAAATAAAGCTTCAAACAGCAAAAACATTGTGTTCAAAAATGAGTTTAAACAAATTAATTCGTTTGTGGTTGTTATTGAAAATTTTATAACGAAGAAAACGCCTATAGAAAAGCTCTATTTTAAACTCAGTAAAATCAAGAAGCACGGAGAAAAATTGTTGGAAAAATTACAAGTTTTTCTCAACAATTTTCTCAACAATTGGAACGATAAAAACAAATTAAGGGAAGAATTTTTAGAATTATTTCCTAATTTAACAGTCTTCAGCAACGCTTTAAAAATTGAAAAAAATGTCGAAAAGACAAAAGACGAGAATGACGGAGAAATAGCCAATTTAGATAAACCGATAAAGGATGAACTTAAAAAATCGAGCCATGAAATAATTAGATTCATTAAGGATTTTACGAGTAATCTTAAGAAAAAATTGGGTAAAAATCCTGTGAAAAATTATGAGAAAAATAATTGGCAAAATTTGAAAGAGTATTTACCTCAGAAAATTAAGGTGGATTTTAAATTTATTTAAGATAAAAATACTTATACCTCAATACTTGATGTACCTCTATTTAAGAGGTAAAAATCGGAATTTTGTTCCGTACCGTATTACCGACTGTAATACCGATAAATACCGAGAAATACGGCCGTAGTACGGTACGGTCCGATCTCTATTTAAAAGTTAAAACTTGGTCTTCTGCGGGGCTCGTAAATAAATTCGGTGGTAAATAATCGGTAAAGTCCTTGAATAACCAAGTAATAACCCAGAGTTACGAGTTACTCTGAGTTTTGGGTTAATTTACCGGGTTGTTTAAGTCTGAACTCAGGGTAGGAATTTCTGGTGCGAGTTCAGTGTTATATGAGCTTCGGGTAGGGGTTAAATAACTTTTACAACTAATTTATTCCACGGGCCCAGGGTGTGGGAGGCTTCCTATGTATTGGGTGTATCTTATAGTGAGACCGACAGTATTTTATAAAATCTTATAATAAATCAAATTTCAGAATCCTTCTAATCTATCGCAGTCGCTTCGAAAGAAACGTCATACAACTTTTGGTACAAGGGCTGATGTGTTTATTATACACACAGTCCTTAGTGGTCTGATTGCTCTTACACTTTCATATTTCGGAGCAATCCATTTAGGGGGTTTAACATGTCGATTCCCCGAAATTGAAGATTTTCAAAATTTTTTTCGTCGAAGACAAAATTCTCCTACAATTCCTCAACATCAAAATTTCCCTCTTGAACGGTTTGAACGTCCCCATCCATATCGCCAGGAAGATCCATATAGTGAAATCAATATTGATATTGCTGAAGGAATGCCTCAAGCTCAGTTTAATAGACAACACCGTTATCGCCGAAGCATTAAAGGAATGAATAAAGGTTATTTTTTAAAATTGAGCGGAGAGGGGAAATTTATTTAATGAGAAATTTTGGGGGAATTAAAAATTAGGTACGAACTTTCGGACCCAAGAAGACAAATAGTTCCTTTTAGGATTTGCGGGGAAATTTTTTGAAGATTTTTTCAAAAAATTAGCAGTCATTAGGGGTCTTCGACTTTCAATGACGGTAAAAACAACTAGTGATTTTCTGGGATCTAAAAATCCCAGAAAACCCGAAAATTTTTTTTGGTCGATGAACTTTTTTTTTTCAACTTTTTTCGGGGCGAGGTTTTTCGGGGCGAGGAATTGTGAGAAATCGTTCGAGAACAGGGTGCAACTCTGTTTAGCGTGTCCTGCACGGAGTCAAAATAACTAAAAATGTTTTAGGTATTTTCTGCAGTAGAGGAGCATGTAAAACTACAATAAGCTTCCACAAAGATGACAAGGAAAACAATTTGGAATTTTTTAAAAATCAGGGATGCCTTAACGATGTTTTAAACAACGTAACTGGAAGTCAAAACAATATTCGAAAAAAACGTTATGTTGAATGGAATTGTGGAGTTTGGATTGCTTGGATTATTACCTTGTCTCTTTTTGCTCTTTATGCTTTAGGATTTTATCTTATTGCAGCGCATGTTCATTGAATCAAAAAGTTCTATAGAGTTTGGGAAAATGTATAGTTATGATAGGATTTTTTATTTAAAAGAAGGGAAAATTGAGAAAGAAAATTTTAAAGGAAAATATATAAAAAACACAAAAATACAAAAAACAAAAAAAAAACTCAAAAATACAAAAAAAAAACTCAAAAATACAAAAAACACAACAAAACAAAAAATACAAAAAAAGAACAAAACACAAAAATACAAAAAAAAACAAAACAAAACTCAAAAATACAAAAAACACAACAAAACACAACAAAAACAAAAATACAAAAAAAACACAACAAAACACAAAAATACAAAAAACACAGCAAAATACAAAAAGATACAAAAAAACACAACAAAACACAAAAAAACAAAAAACACAGCAAAAAACAAAAATATAAAAAACACAACAAACCACAAAAATACAAAAAACACAACAAAACACAAAAATACAAAAAAACACAACAAAAACAAAAATACAAAAAAACACAACAAAACACAAAAATACAAAAAACACAGCAAAATACAAAAAGATACAAAAAACACACAAAACACAAAAATACAAAAAACACAACAAAACACAAAAATACAAAAAACACAGCAAAATACAAAAAGATACAAAAAAAACACACAAAACACAAAAATACAAAAAAAACACAACAAAACACAAAAATACAAAAAACACAGCAAAATACAAAAAGATACAAAAAAACACAACAAAACACAAAAATTCAAAAAACACAACAAAACACAAAAATATAAAAAACACAACAAACCACAAAAATACAAAAAACACAACAAAACACAAAAATACAAAAAAACACAACAAAAACAAAAATACAAAAAAACACAACAAAACACAAAAATACAAAAAACACAGCAAAATACAAAAAGATACAAAAAAACACACAAAACACAAAAATACAAAAAACACAACAAAACACAAAAATACAAAAAACACAGCAAAATACAAAAAGATACAAAAAAAACACACAAAACACAAAAATACAAAAAACACAACAAAACACAAAAATACAAAAAAACACAACAAAACACAAAAATACAAAAAACACAACAAAACACAAAAATACAAAAAAACACAACAAAACACAAAAATACAAAAAAACACAACAAAACACAAAAATACAAAAAAACACAACAAAAACAAAAATACAAAAAAAACACAACAAAACACAAAAATACAAAAAACACAACAAAACACAAAAATACAAAAAAACACAACAAAAACAAAAATACAAAAAAAACACAACAAAACACAAAAATACAAAAAACACAGCAAAATACAAAAAGATACAAAAAAACACAACAAAACACAAAAATTCAAAAAAACACAACAAAACACAAAAATACAAAAAACACAGCAAAATACAAAAAGATACAAAAAAAACACACAAAACACAAAAATACAAAAAACACAACAAAACACAAAAATACAAAAAACACAGCAAAATACAAAAAGATACAAAAAAACACAACAAAACACAAAAATTCAAAAAAACACAACAAAACACAAAAATACAAAAAACACAACAAAACACAAAAATACAAAAAAAACACAACAAAACACAAAAATACAAAAAACACAGCAAAATACAAAAAGATACAAAAAAACACAACAAAACACAAAAATTCAAAAAAACACAACAAAACACAAAAATACAAAAAACACAACAAAACACAAAAATTCAAAAAAACACAACAAAACACAAAAATACAAAAAACACAGCAAAATACAAAAAGATACAAAAAAACACAACAAAACACAAAAATACAAAAAACACAACAAAACACAAAAATACAAAAAACACAACAAAACACAAAAATACAAAAAAAACACAACAAAACACAAAAATACAAAAAACACAGCAAAATACAAAAAGATACAAAAAAACACAACAAAACACAAAAATACAAAAAACACAGCAAAATACAAAAAGATACAAAAAAACACAACAAAACACAAAAATTCAAAAAAACACAACAAAACACAAAAATACAAAAAACACAACAAAACACAAAAATACAAAAAAAACACAACAAAACACAAAAATACAAAAAACACAACAAAACACAACAAAAACAAAAATACAAAAAAAACACAACAAAACACAAAAATACAAAAAACACAGCAAAATACAAAAAGATACAAAAAAACACAACAAAACACAAAAATTCAAAAAAACACAACAAAACACAAAAATATAAAAAACACAACAAACCACAAAAATACAAAAAACACAACAAAACACAAAAATACAAAAAAACACAACAAAAACAAAAATACAAAAAAAACACAACAAAACACAAAAATACAAAAAACACAGCAAAATACAAAAAGATACAAAAAAAACACACAAAACACAAAAATACAAAAAACACAACAAAACACAAAAATACAAAAAACACAGCAAAATACAAAAAGATACAAAAAAAACACACAAAACACAAAAATACAAAAAAACACAACAAAACACAAAAATACAAAAAACACAGCAAAATACAAAAAGATACAAAAAAACACAACAAAACACAAAAATTCAAAAAAACACAACAAAACACAAAAATATAAAAAACACAACAAACCACAAAAATACAAAAAACACAACAAAACACAAAAATACAAAAAAACACAACAAAAACAAAAATACAAAAAAAAACACAACAAAACACAAAAATACAAAAAACACAGCAAAATACAAAAAGATACAAAAAAAAACACACAAAACACAAAAATACAAAAAACACAACAAAACACAAAAATACAAAAAACACAGCAAAATACAAAAAGATACAAAAAAAACACACAAAACACAAAAATACAAAAAAACACAACAAAAACAAAAATACAAAAAAAAACACAACAAAACACAAAAATACAAAAAACACAGCAAAATACAAAAAGATACAAAAAAAAACACACAAAACACAAAAATACAAAAAACACAACAAAACACAAAAATACAAAAAACACAGCAAAATACAAAAAGATACAAAAAAAACACACAAAACACAAAAATACAAAAAACACAACAAAACACAAAAATACAAAAAAACACAACAAAACACAAAAATACAAAAAACACAACAAAACACAAAAATACAAAAAAACACAACAAAACACAAAAATACAAAAAAACACAACAAAACACAAAAATACAAAAAAACACAACAAAAACAAAAATACAAAAAACACAACAAAACACAAAAATACAAAAAACACAACAAAACACAAAAATACAAAAAAACACAACAAAAACAAAAATACAAAAAAAACACAACAAAACACAAAAATACAAAAAACACAGCAAAATACAAAAAGATACAAAAAAACACAACAAAACACAAAAATTCAAAAAAACACAACAAAACACAAAAATACAAAAAACACAGCAAAATACAAAAAGATACAAAAAAAACACACAAAACACAAAAATACAAAAAAAACACAACAAAACACAAAAATACAAAAAACACAGCAAAATACAAAAAGATACAAAAAAACACAACAAAACACAAAAATTCAAAAAAACACAACAAAACACAAAAATACAAAAAACACAACAAAACACAAAAATACAAAAAAAACACAACAAAACACAAAAATACAAAAAACACAGCAAAATACAAAAAGATACAAAAAACACAACAAAACACAAAAATTCAAAAAACACAAAAAACACAAAAATACAAAAAAAACACAACAAAACACAAAAATACAAAAAACACAACAAAACACAAAAATACAAAAAACACAGCAAAATACAAAAAGATACAAAAAAACACAACAAAACACAAAAATTCAAAAAAACACAACAAAACACAAAAATACAAAAAACACAACAAAACACAAAAATACAAAAAAAACACAACAAAACACAAAAATACAAAAAACACAACAAAACACAAAAATACAAAAAACACAACAAAACACAAAAATACAAAAAACACAACAAAACACAAAAATACAAAAAAACACAACAAAAACAAAAATACAAAAAAAACACAACAAAACACAAAAATACAAAAAACACAGCAAAATACAAAAAGATACAAAAAAACACAACAAAACACAAAAATACAAAAAACACAACAAAACACAAAAATACAAAAAAAACACAACAAAACACAAAAATACAAAAAACACAACAAAACACAAAAATACAAAAAACACAACAAAACACAAAAATACAAAAAACACAACAAAACACAAAAATACAAAAAAACACAACAAAAACAAAAATACAAAAAAAACACAACAAAACACAAAAATACAAAAAACACAGCAAAATACAAAAAGATACAAAAAAACACAACAAAACACAAAAATTCAAAAAAACACAACAAAACACAAAAATACAAAAAACACAGCAAAATACAAAAAGATACAAAAAAAACACACAAAACACAAAAATACAAAAAAAACACAACAAAACACAAAAATACAAAAAACACAGCAAAAAACAAAAAGATACAAAAAAACACAACAAAACACAAAAATTCAAAAAAACACAACAAAACACAAAAATACAAAAAACACAACAAAACACAAAAATACAAAAAAAACACAACAAAACACAAAAATACAAAAAACACAGCAAAATACAAAAAGATACAAAAAAACACAACAAAACACAAAAATTCAAAAAAACACAACAAAACACAAAAATACAAAAAACACAACAAAACACAAAAATACAAAAAACACAACAAAACACAAAAATACAAAAAACACAGCAAAATACAAAAAGATACAAAAAAACACAACAAAACACAAAAATTCAAAAAAACACAACAAAACACAAAAATACAAAAAACACAACAAAACACAAAAATACAAAAAAACACAACAAAACACAAAAATACAAAAAACACAGCAAAATACAAAAAGATTCAAAAAACACAACAAAACACAAAAATACAAAAAACACAACAAAACACAAAAATACAAAAAACACAGCAAAATACAAAAAGATACAAAAAAACACAACAAAACACAAAAATTCAAAAAAACACAACAAAACACAAAAATACAAAAAACACAACAAAACACAAAAATACAAAAAAAACACAACAAAACAAAAAATACAAAAAACACAGCAAAACACAAAAAGATACAAAAAATACATTTATATTTTTGCACAAATTAAATAGCATTCAAAAGAGCTCGTCGAGGTGAGTCGAACGAAATCAAAACTACTATGTCCGAGATACATACCCCTAAATATTGAAAACCAATAGGGGTGACCAAGTGATTTTTGGGGATCGTGTAGCGAAGCTTCATCTGGTTCAGCGAAGATTCATCTTGCCCTAATTATGTTCATAATCATTTTTGGATTCGACTCAACTAGACGAGCCCTTTCGAGTGATATATAATTTGTCCATATTCATGCAATTCTAAACATTTTTTGTGTGGCACCATAATGGGGAGATTATTCATGCATTTACTGGCTCTTTTCCAGTTCTATATTTTCGGCAAATGAGGAGACGATACTCTTGCTTTATAAAACACAATACCTATAAAATCTAGTTCCAAAAAATTCACAGAAGCGTAAACTGGACAAGTGCCTAATTTTTTATATACATTTTCATATAAAAATTTATCTTTAAAAGATATTACATATATTTAAATTTCGGGATAAAATATTTTATTTTAATGTTAACACTAGCTAGCGGGGACGGTTATTTGGCACTAGGTGTCGGTTCGGGTTTTGAGACATTAAGAATTTAATCGAGTTGCCAGATTTCTCGGAGTGTTTTTGAGATTTAGAGTGATACCGGTGGATTTGCATTGAGTAAGGTGTATTTGGATATGTTGTGTATTATCATTAATACTTCATTTTTTAATAATGCTGCTGCACACCTTGCATTATGTCAAAAAATAAAAAAATATTAATACTAATATTTTTTATTTTGCTAGATAAAGAGAGTTCTTTTCAAATAAACAAATAGTTTCACAAACAAGAAACTTTAATAAAATAAAGAACTCTTTTATGAAAATATATCTTAACTCAAACTTTTTTTAAAGCTTCTCAAATAATATACTTTATATAAATCTTTTTATACAATCTAAATTTTATAAACTAAATTTTAGAAATCTCTAGAAAACTGAAATTTAACTCAGTTAAGTTTATGAAACGCCCATTTTAGCGCCTCATAAAAGGCGAGAGAGAATAGGCCAAATCAACTTACTTTCTCATTAATTAGTTTTGGGCCCGATCAAAAGTTGGCCTGTCCTCTCTCCCTTTTATTAAATATATTTGTTGAATAAAAAAGTTCTAAAAAGAAGGACTTCGTTTTTAATAGGTGGATCGGCGCGCTTCAAGGGTGGGTTACCACTCTTGGGGCCCAACGCCGCTAGTTCTTGTTAGAACTAGGATATATATAATAACAATAAACTCTTAGTCAAAGAACTCTAAACTTAGAAAACTCAAATTAAACTTTTGAAGTTCTAAGTTCAACTCTTTATTTTAAACAAATCAAAAGTTTAAAAGTTACACAACTTTTATTTAAACAAATTCTATTACAATTAGAAAAGCTCTTTAGAATCTTAAAAACTCTTAACTCTGAGAATTTACGAAATAAACTTTTATACAATTAACATTTTCTATACAAGAGAATTAAAAAACTGAGAGAAATTTAAATACAAAATTAACTCTGATTATTTCCCTAAATTCATAAGTTTATATAGAGGGAAAAATGGAACATTATAGAAAATAGAGATTCTACAAAAAAAGTACATATGAATTTGAAAGCTGTGGGCGTATTTATGAATAAGCATGACTAAAATATAAAAATATTTTTAACAAAAAAGACAAGGGACAAAAGGGTCGAAAAATACAATATAAAAGTCGAAAAATACAATATAAAAGCACATTATAAAATCTATTTACGGAAATCTGTTTGCGAATGTTGTTAAACACTTTAGTCAATTTTTACCATTCTGTTCTTTGTATTTTTAAAAGAAAGGTTATAAAATATCTAAGATTACTTTCACTTGACTTGCAAAGATTTTAAGTGAGTAGTTAAGCTAACAAGTTTCAGTCAGAATTCTACTAACTACAAACATTTATAAAAAAATTTTACAACTTAAAAATTATTTTATCGAAAATAAAATTTTATACAATTACGTAAAACACAAAAAATAAACTTAAATTATTAATCAAAGTCTGTTTTCAGTGTTTAAAGCATTGTTGAATCTTTAAGGGCCGCTTCAGTATTACAAAAATCCTTGTTATTACAACTTAAACATTCTTTGTATTCTGAAGGGCACAAGCCACAATTTTGCTCCACTTAAATTAAAAAATAAAATTTCAATAAAATTCAGCTACTTTCTACGATATACCCTCAAGCAGATTTTATCTTTTTATTGGTAATGCTCAAATAAATCCTAGTTGATGATTATTTAAACAACTCGCTGGAGAGATTAATTAGTAAAGAGATGTTAATTATTCGGAAATATTTTAGGAAAGCTAATAATAACTTTTTGACGAATAATTATTTTTTCATTATCTAACTGTAGTTGGAACAGGAATAACAATAGGCTTATGCTTTTTAACTCGAAAAATAATCTTACAAATACAGCATTAAGGCACAAAAATTCAAATTATTACCTCTCCCAAATTTATCCTTAGCAACATAGCAGTGAGTATATATAGGGTGACATTTTTTCACTTTTTTCTTATAAAGCTTAGTTTTAGGAATGTTGTAGTTACACTTTATAGTTGGAAGTATATTCCCGACATTGCAATATGGAGTATTACAAGTCGCGCATTTTTCCAGGTGAGAAGGACAGCTACCACAGCCTTGCACAAAGCCTATAATTAAAAAGGTCAAAATGTCCGATAAGATCGAAATACAGTATAAGATACACCTCAATTTAGATTACGTTCATTTAAATCTAAATGGCTATTTACCGTATAACCTGTATTAATTGCCCTCCCTCAAGTAATTACCCCACTTCAATTAACTACCCCATCCAGTGATAGATTGAAGCAATAATTACCCCCAACCAAATGCCCTAAAACACGTTGAAATATCAAACCTCATATAATTACCCCCCTCGATTAATTACTTCCTATGGCGGAAGGTGGAAACAATAATTACTTAGTGTAGTTATTAATGGATATACGGTGCATTATATGACAATAGTTACAATTGACATTACACCTCATTATATGACGAAATTTGCGGTTACATGGGTGTATCTTATATCGAGGCCCGTGTATTTGATTCTTTTCATTCCAATATAAAGATTTACCCATTTCATTCGCATCAACTCCAATAAAACACGCTTCTCCACAAACCCTCCTCCCTTTGGTTGGTGTCCACTTTTTAACATCCTTCTCCCAACAAAACCTTTGTTTCTCAAAATATGTATCAGCGTTACAGGCCGGACTGTTGCTACATTCTGCACATTGCATTTTGGACATATCGAGATTTTTAAATTTGTTCGCGAAAGTTGTTTCCTTAGTTTTAATGTATGCGGACAAATCGAGGATATTAGATGGGCATTTTCCACAATCATAGTGGTACTGTTGAATTTTCTTGTCTTAAATTTATTTTTGAGAAATTTTTATTATAAGTTTTCATCCTTTAATCGAGAATGAAACTCGATTTAAATAAATGCGCAAAGGCTGGGTCAAGAAAGATGAATCTGGGTCCTGCGGGAGGCAGAAGAGAGCCTACATCCCATCCATAATCTGTACATAAATAAAATGATATTCTTCGGACTCGAAAGATTTAATTGGATTAATAATTTTAATTTAACATATTTTTAATCCGATACTAGAATATAAGCCTTAATCTAAGAAATAAAACACCTCCAATTTTCTCCTCAATTTTGGCAATATAACATATAGATTCACTACATTCTTTATAACTAGCCATAAATCCAAAGCAATAAAATGGAAGTTCAGCGTCATTATTGCAACGATGAGTATTACATTCTTTACAAGTGAAAAAAGGACATATTCCACATCCTTTTTTGACTTTAAAATTAAAAAAGGGGTTTTATTCGATATTCAAAATTTATTCAAAACCCCCATTTGTTGGAGTTCTCCATAAATAGCATGCAGCATCGAAAGGTGTTTTACATATCCCATTATTATCGTTCAAGCAATGTTTGTATACTTTACTTTCCTCGTTACAGTAAACTTCTTTGCATTCTTGACATACTGTCGTGTCATTTGTTGGACAAGATCCACATCCTTGTGTTACTGTAATAATAGGAAGTATATTGTTTGGGGTGGGTTTTGTTATCACAAGAGTTTTTTTATAACTTAAAGCCCTAATCTGGCTTTAGTCTCAGTAATGGATCGATACTAAGCCAAAATGTTCGGATAACTTGTTTATATCTAATTCTACTTCAACTTGAAATTCGTCAAATTGTATAGCCGAATCTGTCGAATCTTTTGTATATCCGAATGCAACCGCAATCTTTAATCTTCAGGAAGACTTTTGATGATTCGAATACAACAAGAAGAATTAGGGGTTTATTGGTTCTATTTGAGATATTTTAAAAATTTCCTATAATTGATAGCCATACCAGAAGCTATTTCTGTTACTATTTGAATTTAGCAACTTAATTTAAACAACTACCATATCCTGTTAAATTATCTCTTGATACAAAACATTGCTCTTCGCATACACTCGCCCCTTGAAAAACATCGAGTCGTTGAGTGACCTCTCCAAACAAAACAATTTCTCTTCTATAAACTTTTCCGTGTTGCATAATATCCCGTTGTTGCAGTCCGCACATTGGAAGGCATCATTATAATTGTCCTTTAATCTTTCCCCAAGTATGTCATCTAATGTGTTCATTAACGTTGAACGTGTTTTTGGACATTTTCCACAATTTTTATAATACTCATTTTTATTATCTGAAGAATAATTTTATTGTATTCCTTATTGTGAGTATTAAAGGTAGGGATTGTGTTTCTACAGAGATTTTCTGCAGGAATTTTTGCTTGTAGTATAGTATACACTTCTGTCTCCGTCATAGCATTAACGAGTAAATTTCAAATTAGCTTTGTGTCATGGGTGGCGCTCGCTCGCGTCTCGTGTCGCGTATTTTGCCACGAGACACAGATATTTTCAATCTATTCAAGAAAAAATGTCCAAAGCTTAGGATTATTTGAAGAAAGAAGCTGGAGTCTAAAATTGGGAAAGATTGAGACTAGTATAACGGGTTGGATATCTGATCCTGACATCCGGAAATTTTCGGTTCTGATCCTAGATTTTCAATACACTTCCATTTCCTCCCCTTTATTACCTTTTTTATTCCTTAACTTCAAAATCTGACAGTCAGGATCGTTACATTCACTAACACCATTAGCTCCTTGATTACTATAACAAAAGTAAGGGGTATCCTTCCAA
Source organism: Meloidogyne incognita (assembly GCA_036172945.1). Taxonomy (NCBI): domain Eukaryota; kingdom Metazoa; phylum Nematoda; class Chromadorea; order Rhabditida; family Meloidogynidae; genus Meloidogyne; species Meloidogyne incognita. Next base: position 6,258,096 of record JARQAC010000011.1, on the reverse strand, counting down.
TCATTACACAGATGAGTCAAGCATTTCCTGCAGGCTTTAGTTTCACAGTTTCCACAGCCTTTCTTTGCTTTAATTTCTCAGAATTATTTTTAAATATAGAAGATTATTTTACTTTCGTTTATCGAAATTCTTTCCATATGACAGGGGATGTCAAAATCTGTTTTACAAATTTCATTCTCATTTATCCAGCAATGTTTGGGAACAAGTCGTTCCTCGTTGCAATACTTTTCTGTGCAAGTTTTACAGTCAAGTTTAGTGTCTTCACATTCACCACAGCCAAAATTTACTTTAAAAAATTTATTGGTTTTAATTAATTACACTCAAACACGATAATGAAAAAATACGAAACTATTCAAAAAATAAAGATTTCTAAGACTTTTCATTCCGTAAACCAAATTAGTAAATATTTCTGTAACAGATTTTTGTGACTTACTGTGAGATGACTTTTACGGGAATGGGAGAGGGAAATGACTGCCTTTGGGTGAGAACCTTTCATCTTCTTGATGAATTACCGTTCCTTGGCTTCTGGTTAACTTTATCCTGCCGATTTATTTAAATATTTTTATTCTTACATTTCCCATTAATCTCACGAGATACAAAGCATTTACTCTTGCAAACTCTTGCTCCTTTTACCATTCCCATTTTGTCAGTATTTGAATTCTCCCAACAAAACAATTGTTCTTCAAAGAATTTTGGTGTATTACAAAACGGACTGTTTTTACATTCGGCACATTGAATACCGTCGAAGGAAAGTTTAGAGGAAGATGTTGGACATTTTCCGCAGTTATATACAAAGGAACTTTGGTTGTTATCTGACAATAGAAAATTAAGATTCTTAAAATTTCTAGTTTGTTAACTTATTAGGAAATAACCTTTCTAGTGCATTTATATTATCTCTAAAAAGCGAGTCTTTTAAGTAGTTTGACTCATGAATTTACATATTTACATATACTCATGAATTTACATAATTTACATATTTTACACGCTTCCTACGTGAATGTCTGATCTAACCAAACACTTAATCTTCCTTCTACCTTTAGAAATAAAACAATCAGGTTCAGAGCATTCCTTATCTCCATCAACACTTTTACAGAAATAAGGGAACTCTTTCTCAGAATTACAGCGATTATCCTTGCACTGCTTACAAGTAGAAGTACTTGAACATTTTCCACAGCCTTTGTTAACTTGAAAAAAAAATTTTTTGAAAAAATCTAAAAAGAGATAAAGACTTTGATTATTCAAAGTTCTCTCAGTAAAGCAAGGAGTATCATATTCAGTTTTGCATATTTCCTTATCATTTATCCAACACTGTTTGGGAACAAGTCGTTCCTCATTACAGTACCTCTCATTACAGTTTACACAGTCTTTACTTTTAGAATTTGATGGACAAATACCACAGCCTTGAGTTACTGAAAATTTTATGATATATTAATTGACTTTTATAGGTACTAGAAAGTCTTAGAGATCTAGATAAATTGCTAGATGATCTCGTTTAATCCCTTTTGTGAGTGTTTGGGATCATAGTTGAATGTTGTATCATGGTTAGGGGTCCAACCCCAATGTCAGATTCTTTTACGATACTATATAGTTTCAAACCTTTCCCATTTTCATCTCTCGAAACGAAACATTGACTTTCACAATTTCTCAAATCACTAATTGGTATAGACATTTCAAGAGTCTTATTCCAACAAAACAAAGCATTATTGTAAAACTCTACAGTATTGCAAAACGGACTATTGTTGCATTTTGCACATTTAAATGGATGGTTTGGGATATCTGGGCAATTTCCACAATTCCAATCATAATTACCTATAATAAAGCAATGTTTCATAATTTTATTTATGAGAAGTGATGCCCTCGTTCGGAAAATAGAGTCCATCTTGAAATGATCCTAAGCAGTCTATACAATAATGGATATATCTAGATTATAACATTTTAGTTTTTTACGTATACCTTTATCATTTTCTTCTAAATTAGCAATATAACAGCTCGAATTCTTGCAAATATTATCAGAACCAGTTTTCCTCCTACAGAAATAATCATAATCTTTTTCATTATTGCAGCGATGTGTGTAGCATTTGTTGCATGTCGAAGAAGCACAATGGCCGCAACCTTTTTTTACTTTAATTAATTTTATTTATTAAAGTATAATAATTAATTAAAGACATTTATTATCTTCTGTTCTCTCCATAAAACAATTGCTAGTAGATGGAGTTTTACATATTTCATTATCGTTTAACCAGCAATGCATATCAACACGTTTTTCTTCGTTACAATATTTTTCGTTACAGGTAAAGCAATCAGTTGTACTGACATTTTTTGGGCATATCCCACAACCTTGTTCTACTAAAAAGGTTTTGCTAATTAAATGAATCACAAAGGTACAAGTGGGATTATTTAGGATTCACATATGTATGTTTGTTGCAGATAAGTTAATACCTTGTTGCCTCAAAATTTACAAGTAAGCTATACAGAGTCATCAGTGAATGCTAAACAGTTTCTGGGTTTAATCATTCAATCCCTACACCAATACGCACTTTAACTTTCCAAATCCCCCTTATAACCGCACTAAATTGGGCCTGAGCAAAAGCCAGGCATCACAACCGAATCTCTCCTTAATGCAAATATGTTTGTGTTATCTTCAAGAGCTAGGATTTTGTTTTTAAAATTAAAAACAAACATTTTCCATCAAAATATCTATGAACATAACATTTCTGGTTGCATTGTTTAATACCCTTTTTTGCCTTAATCTCTTCTTTTACTTTATTAAAACAAAACAAAGTTTTGCCAAATAAATCTTTTGTGTTGCAAAGAGGCTTGCTACATTTGGCATAGGGTGTATCATTAAATTCTCTTGGTAAATCTCCACATCCTTGTTCGACTATAAATTGATTCTTTAAACTACAAAAAAATTTCTGTGTCATTTGTACGAGCGGACCTTTTAAGGGGCATGATTTCGAATATTGGAGGAACAACTTAAAAAATAGAGCAGAGATGAGTTATCGAACAAACTCCCAGTTAGTGAGATTGATTATCTTCCAACCTCCCAGTTTAGTCACTAGAACCTGAAACTAGAGACCTTAAGGTTTAGAGATTGGAACCAGGTTCCATCACTTCCAACTGCCAAATCTTTTTATCTACCTTTATTATCAAAGTCTGAAGCATAATAGCAATTTGAACTATATTTGCTCATGTCACATTGCTCAACAAAATTTTCTTTGCCCCAACAATAATTAACTTGTTTAAAAAACTTTTCTGTATTGCAGAGGGTTGTGTTACATATTCGGCATGGAATGCTGGCTGAATTACATTTCCCACAACCTTGTTTAGTATATTTATTCATTGAGATTTCTTCTGTTTCTCCTGAAATGTCAAAATATTTCAAACAAGTTCTCAGTTAGGGCGGGGGATGTATTACCTTTTAAGAGATCTGTAGAAATAAAGCATGTTTTTTCAACGCAGGGTCTAGAGCCTTCCCTCTCTTTACCATTTTCTTCTCTTTCATAACAAAATACATTTTCTTCTAGTTTATTTCTAGAATTGCATTTGAAGCCGCTACAATCTACACAAGATATGTTAATTTTGTTTCCATCACAAGTACCGCAACCAGCATTTAAATCTAAGAGATGTGATCTTTTTTACCCCTACATATGTATTACAAACCTTTATCAATATAACATTCAGGATTTGAGCATTCCAACAAGCTCGTTCCATCAGAATTTAAGCAATAGTAGGGAAATTTATTTCCATCATTACAACGATGGCCAGTACATGTTTTGCATGTTGGAGAAGTACAATTTCCACACCCCTTGTTTACTTTAAAACAAAAATTTTAGATATTTATTTTATGTTTTACATTCATTTGTCTCCGTTCTCTCAGTAAAACAATTTTCATAATATCCAGTTGAACAAGTCGAACCATTATTAGTCCAACAATGTTTAACCCCAATTTCTTTTGTATTACAAAAATTTATTTTGCAATTTTTGCAATCGACATCTGTGCAATTTCCACAACCTTGTTCCACTACAATAAAAGGAACTATTTCTCTCTTAAACATGAAAAACAAACATTTTCCATCCAAATAGCGTCTAGTAAAACATTCATTATCACATTGAATAACAGAACTTTTTGTTTCATTCAACTCATCCTTTCCTTTATTTAAACAAAATAGGCTCTCATCAAACAATTTTTTAGTATTGCAAAGGTGTTCATTTTGGCACTTTGCTGCCCGTACATTTGATTCATTCCATGTTTTGTTACCACACCCTTGTTCAACTAAATACATAAACTGGGGTTTAGAGTTTATTAAAAGTAAGATTTCAACTAGTCTTATAAATGTCAAATAAAGAATAATTTGGCAATTTATATCTTATTCTCCCCAAAGAGTGAGGAGAAGCTAGTTGTAAAACAAGGTATGATAGAATATATTTAAATAATACCCTTATAGCTTTTTACAAATAATTTTTTCTGCAATGTTAGTTTCATCATAATTTACAGTATGATTATGGTCAGCGAGACAAAAAGGTGACACGACTCGGGCACAGTGATCCATTTGCACAGTAAGACATTTGCACAGAGGGCATCTGCACAGAGGACAATTGCACAGTAAAGTGTTGTTTATTCGCAGACGACCTGCCCATTTATTCGCAAAACGACCTGTTTATTCGCGAAACTCTCCAAATAAACGCAACTAAATAGCAGATCAACAAAAAAATAGGTCATAACTCCGTTCAGAATCATCCAATCAAGATGATTTTGGTGTCAGTCGACTCACCTTGAAGAGCTCTTTCGAATGAGCATAATTTGCATATTCGAATTTTTTTACCCCAAAAAACAGCCTGGTCTCCTCTATTGTTTTTCAATTTTCGGGATCCCTACTGCACAGACTTATGAATTAAATAGCTATATCTTTACATTTAAATAGCAGATAAATAAAAAATTTAAGAAACACCATTTTATTATTAAGAAACTTATTAGAAAGTCTAACACAAATCCACTTAACCACAAATTACTGTGCAATTGTCCTCTGTGCAGATGCCCTCTGTGCAAATGTCTTACTGTGCAAATGGATCACTGTGCCCGAGTCGGAGCGCCGACAAAAAACCCGTTTAAAGGGTCCTGTTTGATAAATGTGTATAAATGTTCTATATTCAATTTAAGAATTTGCCCAGGTTACTTTCATTGAGATACGACTATTATACCTATTTTATCATTGAGGACAGCATAATAACAAATCCTTTTGTGTTCTGAAACACTGCATTGTTCAGTCGAGTTTTCCGAAATCCAGCAAAAATGTCTCTCCTTAAAAAATTGTTGAGTGTTACAGTCCTTGCTGTTGCAAGTTCTGCACGTAATAGAATTATCAGGGCAATTTCCACATCCTTGTTTAGTGAATTTTTCAAAAGCCGTCTCCTCAGATTTTGCTGAATTTTAAATAATGCATTACTCGCAAGGGACGATAGACCTTTTAAAATATCCACATTAATATAACACATCTTTTTATCACAAGGCCTTTTTCCCACTTTTTGCTCCCCAGATTCCTCCCTTTCATAGCAAAATATAGTTTCGCTTGTTTTGTTTCTAGAATTGCATTTTAAGTCACTACAATCAACACAAGATACGTTAATTTTGTTTTCATCGCAAGTTCCGCAACCGGCATTAAAATCTTTAAATAAAGATGGATTTTACGTGGAGGGATTGATACAGCCAAATATTGGGCACTAACTCAAACGTACCGGAGAAAAATTTCGTTATATCGAGTTATATTAGAGAGACTCTTATTTAGAGTGTAAGAGACTGGTGAAAAGATACGAATTTAAATACATATTCTATTATAATTTGGATGGCAATTGATTTGAGAGATGCCATAATACCGCCAATTTATGCCAACTCTCATATCAGAACGACTTTTCAGCAACAGGGATGTTCATAAAGTTATGTTCTACTGTATACCTCAGATACCTTTGTCTATATAACAGTCAGGATTTGGGCATTCCAACAAATTCTCGCCATCAGAACCAAAACAATAATAAGGAAATTTATTTCCATCATTACAACGATGTCCAGTGCATGTTTTACATGTTTCAGAAGTACAATTCCCACAACCCTTGTTTACTTAAAACGAAAAATACAAATCTTAATTAGTTAATTTACATTCATTTGTCTCTGTTCTCTCAGTAAAACAATTATCATAATATCCTGTTGAACATGTTGTGCCATTATTAGCCCAACAATGTTTAACCCCGATTGTTCTATGGTTACAAAAATTTTGGTTGCAATTCCTGCAATCTACTTCTGTACATTTCCCACATCCTTGTTCCACTAAAAAATAATTTTATTCTTGAATCCCAGATCTCTCACTTCTCCCATCCGAGAGTCGATGAAAGAAGCATTCTTCCTCACACTGTTTTAAAGACCTTTTGGAAACAACCAACATATCTTTTGCTTTATTTAAACAAAATAGACTTTCATTAAACAATTTTTTAGTATTGCAGAGGTGTTTATTTTGGCACTTGGCTGCCAGCACATTTGATTCAGTCCATGAAGTTTTATCACCACATCCTTGTTCAACTAAAATTATTCGAAATTTGTATTATTGTTTAGTATAGGAGATTTGTGTCTCGTCTTGGGTCATATTAAATGCCATTTGTACATTATAGATATGGATATACCTAGTGCGGAGCGGGCCAGTTGAGCCCCGCCAGTTGAGCGCCAGTCGACTTTGATCGGCTATAACTTTTTTGTGCTTGAATCACTCCTAATGATTATTATATCATTCGAAAGCCCTCGATAAGCGGTATCTTTTTCCAACTGGATGGATCAAGTCTGATCACCGGTTAAAAAGTTACAAGTCTATAAGTGCAGGAAATCGTTGTTTTTCACACTTATCGACTTGTAACTTTTTAACCGGTGATCAGACTTGATCCATCAAGTTGGAAAAAAGATAGCGCTTATCGAGGGCTTTCGAATGATATAAAACTTATTTGTATTGGATCAAGGCTTAAAAAGTTATAGCCGATCAAAGTTCTCTGGCGCTCAACTGGCGGGGCTCAACTGACCCCAACCGTACCTAGTGGTGTCTGTCGAATCGAAATGAGTACTGAAAATTTTTCTATATGGTCCCACGAACCGACCTTTACTATCATTGATGACAGCATAGTAACAAACATTTCCGTATTCAGAAATTTTGCATGGAATGGTTGTATTAGCCTCAGCCCAACAATAATGGCTGTCCTTAAACAAAGTTTCATTGTTACAAAGTGTAGTATTGCAAGTCTGGCATGGAATAACTGGAGAAGGGCATTTGCCACAGCCTTGTCGAGTATATTTTTTCAAATCTCCCTCAGACTCTCCTTAAATGTATTTGTGTATTACCCAATCATTGTTGACTACCTTTAGTAGTATCGGCCGAGATGAAACACTTTTTCTCGGTACAGGGCCGGCTCCCTTCACTCTCCTGTCCATTTTCTTCTTTTTCATAACAAAATACAGTCTCTTTTAGTTTATTTCTGGAATTGCATTTGAAGTCGCTACAATCAACACAAGATACGTTAATTTTATTTCCATCACAAGTCCCACAACCAGCATTTAAATCTAAACTCAGTTTAACGTTATTCAAACTATCTCAAGGCTGTTACTTTTATCAATATAACAGTCAGGAGATGAGCATTCCAGCAAGCTCGTTCCATCAGAATTTAAGCAATAATAGGGAAAGCTTTTTCCATCATTACAACGATGGCCAGTGCATGTTTTGCATGTAGCAGAAGTACAATTTCCACACCCCTTATTTACTTTAAAAACGAAATTCAAATCTTATTAAGTTATTTTACATTCATTTGACTCAATTCTCTCAGTAAAACAATTATCATAATATCCAGTTGAACAGGTCGAACCATTCTTAGTCCAACAATGTTTAACCCCAATCTCTTTAGTATTACAAAATTTCTGTTTGCAATTTCTACAATCATTCTCTATACATTTTCCACATCCTTGTTCCACTAAAAATTAGTTTTTATCAAAAAGACTGAACAATTATCAAACATTTTCCATTCAAGTCTCGACTTGTATAACATTCCCCTTCTTTACAATATTTAAAAGAATTTGGCTCAGTGATGTTTTCCTTTACCCAACAATAAACACTTTCATTAAAGAGTTTTTGAGAGTTACACAATGTAGTGTTGCATGTTTGGCAAGGAATGGATGTGTTTGAGGGGCATTTGCCACAGCCTTGCCGAGTGTAGTTTTTTAATGCTGCTTCTTCAGGTACTCCTGAAATTTAGATTCATCTATGGTCCATATTAGAGTTTCACCGGAAGTTCCGGTTCCGGGAACCGGAACTCAAATTGGATCCGGTTCCGGTCAAAATTTCGGTTCCGGTGAAACACTAGTCTATATAAATAAACAGATTGAAATTCCATAAAAGTTGAGACCATGAAAAGATCCCAAAACTAAATTCGTTTTTTATCCGTTTAGTTCCTTTTATTATCTGGGCTGCGTGATGATAAAGCCGTACAAGCACCAAGGTTGTAGGATTGTTGGAAATCTTCTGATATCCGGATCCGATATCCGAACCGAAGATTTCGGATATCTGGTCTTTTTTCTGATCCGGATACCCGTATCCGACAACACTAATCAGCTCATTTAATGTTTCAAATATGTATATTATGAATTTACAGATATTAAAACATTCTTAGTTACCTTTAAAAAGGTCCACAGAAATATAACAAGTTTTCTCTCCACAAGGCCTTCTCCCTTCATTCTCCTTTCCGTTTTTATCTCTTTCATAACAAAATACAGTCTCTTCTAGTTTATTTCTAGAATTGCATTTAAAATCTCTACAATCAACACAAGATACGTTAATTTTGTTTTCATCACAAGTTCCGCAACCAGTTTTAAAATCTTAAGGATTTGGATGAAAATTGAGACACTTGTTTACTGTAAAAAGGTCCACAGAAAAAACTGTAAACAATGTTACTGATTGTACTAGAGGTGGTGCTTACAAAAATAAGAAATCCCAATTAAGTGAATCGGGACGCCAGATCTATTATATGCATATCATGGATGAAATGGGCTATCCAAAATCCTGACTTTTCTAAAATTTTTATAAATGTCTATCCCAGAAACACTAAAACCCAGTCCAAAAATACCAATGAAGAGATTTTTGAACGTAATTCAAGAATCCATAGCATAGCCAATACTAGGTATGATAATACTAATAATACTCCTAATCATAGCTAATCCTAATCTAATCACTCCAACCCCTAAATCAACCTACATTTATCAATATAACAATCCGATTTTTTACATTCAATCGGACTTTTTCCATCGTAATCCAAACAATAATAAGGCAAATTTTTTCCATCGTTGCATTCATGTTTATTGCAAGTAATGCAAGTTTTAGTAGGACAATTCCCACAACCCTTGTTGACTTGAAAATGAAAAAACTTAATAATTAAAGAAAATTAGGAAGTTAACAGGATGGCACGGGAATAGGGTCTCCATTACTCTGTGTAATTATTATTGTTTCACTACTTTGGAATCTCGTCTCGTTCAACATCTGAAACATAATTATATCCCATTGAGGGATGGAACACTTTATTTTGCTCTCACTCTCCCCCTAATTCTCATTTTCATCTCCCCCACTCATTCTTCCTCTTCATTTCAAAATTTGTTTAAATTTTCTACCTTTATTATTTTTCGTTCTTTCAATAAAGCAAGTTTCACTAGGTTTTGCATAACACATTTTCATAGTATTTGTATAACACTTTTTATACCCCATTTCTTCCACATTACAGAAATTTGTCTTGCAATTTGTACAGTATTTGTCATTGCAATACCCACAACCTAGATCTAAAATTAAAAACAATTAAAACTAGATGATGACGTATATAGGTTCTTAATTCCAATTTTAGTCGAAACTAATTTTGCCTGTCCAAATTCAATTGATCTTCCGAAAAATTTTTTTATAACTTTGAAATTTGGTTTTGAATTGGCTAACATATTTCTCAAATATTTCTATTGTGGCATTTTAAATAACTATTGTTTTAATTATTGTTGTTTGTAATTAAATCGTTTATTATTATCACTTAGTCGGGAATTGGCATCGGGAGTCGGGGTCGGGAGGCCAAAAACTCGGGAAATTTCCCGAGTCGGGAGTCGGGAATCCCGAACATCACTACTATATAGGCGCCTATTTTTAAATTTTTAGTACCTAAAAATCCTAACTCTAATTATAGCATACATATATTATAGTGGATTCTATCAGACTAGGACACGGATACTAATTTTGGTATCCGTATCCGGATATTTACGGCGGATACAACGGATATCCGCAGGCATTTTTACAATATCTGTATCCGTATCCATATCCTAGTCTGGATTCTATAAAAACGAACATAAGACTTCGCTGCGTTGATGATAACATGCCTTATGATCTTCACCACACGGTTCACTCATCCTTGATATTTCATTCGTTATTTTTCCTATATTCACCGTCAGACAAAAAAGTTTGTTTTCAAAAAATTCTTTTGTATTACAGAGGTGTTTATTTTGACATTTGGCAACTTGGACATTTTTTTCAGTCCATGAAGTTTTATCTCCACACCCTCGCTCAACTAAATATAATTTTATAATTAAATTTTCAGACTTGTTTAGAGATTGTTTAGGTTTCGTAACTTGTACCATACCGTATTTTCTCTAAAATAACCCCACCCTCTAAAATAGCCCCACTAGAGGACGATCGAAAAAAATAACCCCATGGGGCTATTTTAGAGATAATACGGTATATTGGTTGATAGTTGTTAAAAAATTTTTCTGTTCGCGAAAACAAAATTATTCCCCATGTCATCTTAGTCGAGGATGGTTACCACAAATGAACTGTCAGATCATTCGCTATAAGGTCATGAGCTGATAAGTCAAAAATCTTGAAATTTTTGCTATTAATGGAGGGTTGAAGTAGAAAAAGTTAAAGTGTTTTGAGCAAATAAATGAAAACGGAAATATGAAAGTTCCAGTTATTTAATACCTTTTTTATCATTAATAACAGCATAGTAACAAAATCCTTTATGTTCCGAAATACATTCTTCAACTGTGCCAGTCGTATCCCAGCAATAATGTTTTCTTTTAAAAAATTTTTCTGTGTTACATTCTTTTGTGTAGCATGTACTGCACGGAATAGTTGTAGACGGGCAGTCTCCACAACCTTGTTTAGTATATTTTTTCAAAGCAGTTGCCATATCTCCTCCAGCTAAATTTAAATTTTTACTATTGAATTTTAAAGTTTTTATGCGCATTCATTAATTTTATAATCACTCAATCCCAGTTCATTTCATTCCGATTTACACCCGATTACATACATAAACCTCAAAGATATCGAATGAGCAATTTCTGCTCGTTTTTCTGGATCGCCCCAGAAAATCGACACCCTAAATACCGTCCAAAATAACAAATTATAAGTACCCAAAATATCGTAAATTTTTTAATTTCATAATTATGTATTCCAAGGACGCGGAAGTCTTTTTAACATAGGGGAATTGTTTCAACAATCGAACAAACATCAATCTGACAAAAATGCTTGTATGTAATATTGCATAGCTCATATATTTTTATTTCATATACATATTAGAATTTTGCTTATTTATAATCTGACGAATATACACCTTTCGTAATATCAACAGAAATATAGCAAAGTCCCATTGCACAGTCTGTTGATGCAATGCGTTCCTTTCCATTTTCTTCTCTTTCATAGCAAAAGAGCTTCTCGTTATATGCTCCTCGTTTATTGCATTTGTTAGTGTTACATTGATAACAGAGCTCACTTCCTGTACATATGCCACATCCAAATTGCAACTCTTTTGGACCTATTTTCTTAATGATGCAATTATAATCAGCTAAGCAGTAATCATAATAATAATGGTCACGTGTTGCATAACAAGTCAGCTGCCGAGTTTGTACTAATTTCTCAATATTACAGCGATCAGTTAAACATTCATGGCAATTTTTATCGCTATTACATCTACCACAACCTGGTTCAACTTAGATAATTTAATTTTATAATTAGATTTTCTGGTTAGTATATGACATGCATAAAGAGGATTTTTTCGTGGAAAATGAAACAAGTAATTGTAGGTTATCCCAACCAGTTATCCCCACCTAAGGCGCTGAATTACTTTGAGAAAAATAAAAAATATGGAAAAAATGAAAAATATGGATAAAAGAATCGCCAAATATTGATTTCGATATAATTGCGCTCATTAATGAGAACAGAATTGTAACTACACCAAAGGTTCCGCCAGATCTCACTTATAGTTGTGTTGTAGGATAGCTGGAAATCTTCTTTTCTGATCCGGATTCGACAACCTTACACTATAGTGCACCCACTTGGCAGAAAATCAGCCGGAATAGGGTTATCGACAGTGCTTATAAATTTCAATTTTGCTCGTACTCGTACTTCGTACCACCCCTAATTTTGGCCACGTACTCGTACTTCGTACCGGCCTATTTTTGGCCTTGTACCTCGTACTTACTCGTACTTGAGAAAAAAGCAAAAAATCTAAAATATTTATGATTTTTTGGAGTCAAGGACACTAGTTTTAAAATTAAAGCGTCGTATGCGATAGTTTTTGAATCTTGGAAAGCTTTAAAGCCATTTATCATCTGTTTCAAATCTTTTCTGCGCCGCAGGCGAAAATTTTAAGAATTTTTGAAGCACGTAAGCCAAACATTCTTTCTTCTTCAGCGCCGAAGGCGAAAATTTGAAATTTTCGGAAAGCCGTAAGCAAAAAAATTCATTTTTTATTGTTCAAACGAGAAATTTTAAAAATTTTAGAAAACCAAAAATACATAATTCCTCCATTTAAAGTAAAATAATTTGGTATAATTTCGGAATACTAAACAGACTCCGATTAGGACAAATTATATGTCATTCGATTCAGCTCGGCGAGCTGAGTCGAATGGCATCAAAATATCGATTGGGACATAACTATGGGCCGAGATACAGCACCGTGAAATTCGAAAAACTATAGGGGGGACCAAGCACTTTTTTGGGGTGAAAAATTCGAAAATGCAAATTATACCTCATTCGAAAGAGCTCATCGAGCTGAGTCGATTGACACCAAAATCAACGAAATCTGACTTGATTGGACAAAGTTATGATCTTTTATTTTAGCTCCTTACCTATGGCATTTGTGGAGATTTTTGCTGTTACGGAGGACCCAAATACGTCCAGAGCAAGGGAGATAGGAATAGGTTTATGTTACGAGCCCAGACCCATCGCCCGTAGACTCCCCGCGAGGCGCGTGCCGCAAAACCCCGCGCGAAGCGCGGGGTTTTGCACAAGCGCCTCGCCGACGCTCCATAGGTTTAGGTTTTTTGTTTTTTGTGTTATAACTTTGTCTAATCTTGTTCAATCACGGTGATTTTGGTGTCATTCGACTCAGCTCGTCGAGCTCTTTCGAATGAGCTATTATTTGCATTTTCGAATTTTTCACCCCAAAATAGTGCTTGGTCCCCCTATGGTTTTTGACCATTTCGAGCCCTGTATCTCGGCCCATAGTTACGTCCCAATCGATATTTTGATGCCATTCGACTCAGCTCGCCGAGCTGAATCGAATGACATATAATTTGACCCCCAATCGGAGTCTGTTTAGTATTCCGAAATTATTCCAATAATTTTTCTAAAAAATTAAACTGGTAAAATAAGTTATTTATTGAAAGAAAAATTTGAAAAATTCTTGTCCTCTGATTAGGCTCAAACCCACCTCTAAGTCATTAACGTCTTGGGTGTAACCTAACGCCTTAACCACTCGGCCACTCGCCAATATGAGAGGAATGAAAGAAACTAAACATATTTATTTCGATTTTTCTATTAATCCCAAGTACGAAAGTACGAGTCGAATTTTGGCCTCGTACGCGTACCTCGTACCACCCCTAAATTTCTCCGGGATTGCCAACTAAAATACATAAGGTCTAAGATTCAAATTAAACTTGCTTACTCCTGCTTATCGTGCCAGATTCTCCTATTGCTCTAGCATAACAAGTTCCTGCAGTTTCACATGTGTTATAGTATTTATCGGTATAGCATGTTCTAGCCCAGCAATATCCAACAAAAAGCTTGAGTATATTACAATTTTTTAATATTTTATAAATTTCTTCAATTGGGTGAGATTTTAACAGACTAGATTTTATTCCTATAATCTACAACTTCTAACTCAGGCATATTGAATTTGTGTTTTCTCATAAAACACAAATTCCACGATAGCGAAAAGATAATTAACCATTATCTGTTTACATTGCAATCATTTATTCTTTCTTAATTATTGCTAACTTATCTCTAGCTTATTATCATTGTGTATCAAGAAAGAAACCAAAAAAAATTTATAATTTAATCTTTATAATTGGATGATTTTAAGCGAGGTTAAAATCTCAAGCTAAAATTAGCTCTTGGGCCTTTTATTTTCTCCTACAAAAATTATTTTAATAATTTTTATAATTTCATGTAAAAATACCTGTATAATCAGAATTAAATTTAATATATAATTCATCAATGATAATAATAATAATATAATGTAAAGTATATATACTAAACACACTCTGTTCCAAAAGTAAATGCCCACCTATATTTTTAGCTTAATCCATGTGATATTGCTATAGATTTTTCTTAAATTTTTTGATTAAATACCATGACATTTAGAAGCAAAATACAAAAAAATTTTTGCTTTTAAATGTCATAGTATTTAAGGGAGCAGGCCAAGGTACCGCGAGCCCAAGGTACTGCCGAGCTATAACTTTCTTCAAAATTGTCGTATCCGGGACGCTCTGGTATGGTTCGATTCAGCAGGTCGAGACGCATCGAACCATTCCACGGCGTCCCGGATTCGACAATTTTGAACAAAGTTATAGCTCGGCGGTACCTTGGGGTGTACCCGGTATTTAATCACAAAAAAGTTAAGAAAAATTTATAGCGATATCACATGGATAAAGCTAAAAATATAGGTGGACATGTACTTTTGGAACAGAGTATATGATAAGAGAAAATCAAAAATTGTTGCTAAGAATTTTTCTTTTTGTGTCCAATAAATTTGATTGAAATAAAAATTTAGGGGACCGGAAGATCGAGCTTTACATAATTTAATAAAAGAAAATATAAAACATTTTCAGCTACAGAATTATTTAAAAAATGCAAATATTGCTTAATGAAATTTATCGGCGCCAAATTAAATTTTAGTTAATATTCAAAAAATTTAATTAATCTTGCAAAAATACATTTTTCTTGATTGTAAAAATTAAGGACGAGTTCAGTTAACACGCTTTAGTGTTTCGAAATTTTGCATGATATCAAGAACTTTAAGTTAGATTTTGCCCTATTATTGTTACAAGTATGTATTTTTCAAAGTTAATCAAGTTAATCTTAGAATTAGTGAGCTGTCTGGGAGTTCGTAGGATGATAGAGACCGATATCTCGAAAAATCTTGACAATTGATAACCATAATTTATGTTTGAGATCTCGACTCGGTTTAGTTTCTCATTTGAATAGTTGAAAAACTGTTGAATCAGAAAAATCATTGAATAATTTTAATTTATAGGAATAAGCTAGCGAGTGATACGAGACAAAATATTGCCAGGGCATAAGCAAATAAGGTACCCAAAGTTAACATTATGTACAATAAAAATATAGTTTTAGAGAAATATTAGAGCATTTACTGGGAAATAATATTGAAAAATCTAGTTATTTCCGTTGACACATAAATTTTATAAATTATTAAAATAAATACAAATTGTCAACCAGCTAGTTAATATTTTTTAGACTTAATTTAAATATTCAATTATTAAATAATGTACGTATAATGATGATAAATTTTAAGAGAAACTAAAATAAACAGTTGAATGAACTACTAGATTTTTTGCATAATAATTTAAATGATTCATTACTTCATTTTATTTAATATTTTCATAAAAATGTTTTTGCTGGTAATGCTAAGAGAAACGAACTGTTTATTTAGTTAAGTTTATATACATAGTTGTTTAAAAATTTGATATGGATATTTTTATGAATTTTTCGAAACCTATGATGATTATTAAAGATATTAATAAATTTTGGAGTCGAATTTTACGACAACGATGACAGTGTTTCATGGCATCGCTTACATGATATACAAGTGCTCTGTGTTACATCCCGAGGTGTCCGAGATTTAACTAATGTCGACGAGTACAATAATAACAGTTTATCAAATGTAGAACTGAACAATGAAGGCGAAGGAATGTGACAGACGAAGGATCAATGACTAGCCCCGCTAGTATGATCCAAATAGACTGACGCTTTCACTGGCTTTTATACTAAACACTTTAAGGGCTGTCGCCCATACACAACAGAAAGCAATAAGGAAGTAGGCTGGTGCATATAGGCTCTAATGGAATAGGCATAGGCAGATCACTTCTTTATTCATTTAACAGAGTTGCCTGCCGGCCAATCCATAATGTAAAGGGAGAGACGTCTCCCCTTATATTCCTCATTGCATGCGATTCACCTATTTCTATACTCTGCGGAGTTCACACGTGATTGCAACATGCGCGGCTCTGCTAATAACATCAGAAATACAACGAGGCACTGGGGAACGTGACCAACCGCTTACTAAATGTATAGTTAAATTACAATTAATTTATAAGCACACAGTGAGAAAATTTTCAAAATATAGGTACGCTACAAAAATAAAATTTAAAATTTTATTCAAAATAATATCTCTTATATTTCTCTCTCAAATGGCTCTTTTCTCACCGCAGGCGAAAATTTTGAGAATTTTTTTTAGCGCAATAGGCGAAAAAAATTATATTATTTTCAGTATAACAATACGTATTTCACATCATAAATATTTATTTCATAAAGCAAGATGGTAAAAATTATTTTATTATCTTCAAAAAAATAATTTTGTTATACGAGCCACATTTCAAACTTAAAAAAATCACTAGGGATGGGATTTATATGGACTATCAATCGAAAAATATGGACTGAAATATGGACTAAAATCCAAAATATGGATCAAATATGGACCGAAAATGAAAATTTTTAACAAAAAAAATTAGTTTTCACAAATAAATAATTTGATTTTGTTCATTTAAAGTGTTTTCTAGAGACTTTTGTCAATTAAAGGTACATTTAAAGTATTTCCCGGGGAAATAGCTTTAATAATAGTTGTTCGGAAAATTTTTTCGAAAAATTTTTGCCAAAAAATTTTTTTTATTTTTTCAAAAATTTTTTTTAAATTTTTTCAAAAAAATTTTTTTTATTTCTGACAAAAAAAATCCAAAATCTTCAAAATTTTGACCAATTTTTGGCAAAATCTTCAAAATTTTGACCAATTTTTGGCAAAATTTTACAAAAAATGACGAAATATGGATAAAATATGGAAATATGGACGGAACGCCAAAATATGGAAAAATATGGATTGATAACTCATTATCGGTCTTATCAACATATGCTAAAAGAACGTTTTTCGTGCGTTTCACGATCCAACTAGGCCAGGAAAAAATATGGAAATCCATATAAATCCCATCCCTAGTTATTACATAATTGAATTTATAATAATTATATATAATAAACTCTATAAACTTTTAAAGTATAAATATTAAAAAATCATTAAAATTTTAATTAAAAAACACAAAAAAATTAATTTATTGTTGATTTGATCTATATTAGGGTTCGCTTTGGATTTAACGGAACGCTGAGTTGTTGCTATCATTTTATTAATTAAGCCACTTTCACTTTTATTTTTGGTTGTAATTATTGTTGTACTTATTGTTATTTTTGTTATTTGACTAGTTGTCAAGTGAAAAAGTGTTTCTTCGTTACAAAAATCATTCTTACAATTAATACATTTTTGATATTTTAAAGGACATTCCCCACAATTGTGTTCAACTATAGAAAATTTTTATATACTAATTATTTTTCTGTAATCAAATCTCGTAATAACCTCTCCCAAAAACATCTCTAGCAATATAACAACTGTCATAAACATGGTGACATGTTTTATTTATTTTAATATATGGTTGAAGATTGTCATCAAGAAAGTGACATTTTATTGGGGGAGGAAGTGCTGCTTCTGTGTTACATAATGGTCTTGAACAATTACTGCATTTTGTCAGATTTTGTCGGTCTTTACATTTACCACATCCTTGTATTAAGCCTTTAATTAATTTAGAATAAGAGAAGATTGTGTCTAAATTTAGGAAATAAAATGATGGAATTTTTGAAAAATTAATTCAATTTGTAAACTGAATTTTGACACGCTATTCAATTCGGAAATGGGCCCTCCCTCAAATAGATTTATAATTTACCCTTTTCTTTTTTATTAATCCCAACAAAGCAAAATCCTTTCTTACAAACTCTTTTTCCTTTCGTTGCTGTCCAATGGTTAGAACCTTTTTCCCAACAAAACAATTGACTTTCAAAAAATGAATCTGCATTACAAGCTGGTTTATTGTTACATTGTGCGCATTGAACATTACTCATATTTATTTTCTTTATTTTGTTTTGGAGTGTTAGATCTTTAGTCTTGATGTATGGAGAAAGGTTGAGAATGCCTGATGGACATTTTCCACAATCATAGTGGAATTGGTCAATCTTCTCGTCTAAATATAAAGGTTTTTGGAACTCATAAAATGGCATTTAAGATAATATTCAGTAAGTATCAAGCATTAACGATAAAACAGTTATTAGCGATCAGTTTTCTTGATAACTATTGCCACCTTCGTTATTCTTGATTTACTCCTGTGAAAAAATTTTATTCCATTCTTTGTTGTATACTGTAAGCGCTAGGTTAAACAACACTATAGTTCATAACATTAACTCTCGGATATAAATATGTATATTAAAAGAACACACCTCCATTTTTCTCTTCAATTTTGGCAATAAAACAATCAGATTTGTTACATTTCTTATAACTCCCCATAAAGCCAAAGCAATAGAATGGAAATGTTGTTTGATTATTGCAGAGATGTCCATTGCACTCTTCACACGTATGGAAAGGGCACTTTCCACATCCTTTTTTAACTTTAAATTTTTTTGGAAAATTTAAAATAGTATTAAATTAATTTGTTTAAAACCCTCATTTGTTGAAGTTCTCAATGTATAGCATGGAGAGTTGAAAGGTGTTTTACATTTTTTATTATTATCTGCCCAACAGTGTTTGTGAACTTTTTGTTCAGTGTTACAATAAACTTCATTACAATTTAAACATTCTGTTTTGTCTTTATTTGAACATTCTCCACATCCTCGTGTTACTGTAATCAAGGACAATTATTTAATATTAAAAACAAACACCTACCTTTTCCAGATTTGAAATTTCTCCAAACAAAACATTTATCTTTACAAACTCTTGTCCCTTTATTTATTTTTGTTCCATTCTCCGACTTTTCCAAGCAAAACAATTGTTTATCGAAAAACTTTTCATTATTACATAAAGGACCATTATTGCATTCTGCACATTGTATATCGCTTATATTGGCTTCAGTCAATTTTTTGAGGAGAGAAACATTGGATGTATTTTTGAACAGTTCGTTGTTAGCTGGACATTTTCCACAGTCGTAATAGAATCCGTTAAGATTTTTGACTGAAAAATTTGAATTTAATTCTGTCGGGGTTGCTGATAAAATAATCTAAATTTTTATGGTTTTCTTATGTCTTGTATAATTCACTATGTTAAGAAGTGGAAGGTCTTCAAAATTATCAGTATTTAAATAATTCTTTAATACTTTTCTCAGGATGTTTTAAAATTGGAAAATACTGGGTATGTGGAGTTTATGGCTCTGGCTCTAAAACATTTAAAATCTGTGCTCAAATCCTTAGCTCAAATCCTTAGAAATGAACTTGTGGGACCCTAACACAATAAATGCCCAAATATTAATCCTTAATTTTACCTTTATCATTATTCAATTTTAGAATGTAACAGTCAGACTTGCTACATTCTTTAACTCCATTAATTCCATCAACACTATTACAATAATAAATCTCCTTAAAATAATTACACCGATTATCTTGACATTCCCTACACGATGTAGAATTACATTTTCCACATCCTCTGTTTTCTTTAAATTAAAAAATTAAAGATACATATTCAATAATTAATGCCTTTATTATTTGACATTTTCTCCACAAAACAAGGAGTTTCAAATGATGTTTTACATATAGTCCCATTGTTACCCCAACATTGCTTTGGAACGAGACTTGCAACATTACAATATCTTTTCTTACAATTTTTGCAGTCAGATTTGCTGTCTTTGTTCGGGCATTTACCGCAGCCTTGTTTAACTTAAATTTTCTACTAGATAAAATATTTTTTTTATTTTTTGTAAAACCTTCTCCATTTAAATCCCTCAAAACAAAACATTCACTTTTACATTCCTTTTTCACACTGAGAGGTCTTTGGTTATTCGTATCCTTCTCCCAACAATATATTACATTCTTGAAGAACAATTCAGTATTACATAAAGCCCCATGATTGCATTGTGCACAGTTTAAATCCCAAATTTCACAAGTTCCACATCCAAAATCAAACTCTAAACATATTTTTACAGTTTATTAGTGATGGTCGAGACTCTCGGTCTCGAGTTTATTCTCGGTCTCGACTCCCGGATTTTTTAACTCTCGATCATTACTACAATTTATTAATAGAATCTAATACCAACCATTTTTACTTCCATTCATAGCTTTAATGTAACATTCAGGCTTCTCACATTCTTTCACACCGTTCTTGTTTTCTAACAAGTCCTTGCTTCTACAAAAATATTTTAAGCCTATTCCATGATTACAACGATTTTTATTGCATGTCTTGCATGATTTGCTTGGACAAATTCCGCAGCCTTTATTTACTGGAAAATTAAAATTAATTTTCAACAAACATTGTAAAAATAGTTAATAACCCTTATTTTCATTCGTTTAGTTCCTTTGTTTTACCTTAAGCATTCTACTAAACTTTATCAGACATATAAAGTTTCGTTGGACATTTAGACTGCCTGGAGAGAGAGAATTTAATTTTGATCATATGTTACTCGACTAGGGCTGTCGGTTTCAACCTGAAACGAAAATCCGAAGACTTTTCTCATTTGGCCTTACAAAATTCATAATTTTCGCTAGCGGCGCTAAGAATGAAAGAAATATGCCGCCTTGGTTCATCTAAAATCACAAAATTTTTGCCTGTGGCTCTAATAAGGATAGCGATCTGATAGCCATCTAGAAATTACCTTCATTTGTCAGTGTTCTTTCTGTAAAGCACTCTTCCACATATTTATTTTTACATATCCTTCCATTATTTTCCCAACAATGTTTGTAAACATTTTTTTCTTCATTACAATAATCCTTTTTGCAGGTATAACAATCTTTAGAATCTTTTCCTTGGCAATCCCCACATCCTTGCTCAACTTTATTTTAAATATAATTTTAATAACTTCTACTCATTTATACCTTTTCCATCCGAATTTCTATAAACAAAACAGTCCCCATTACATCTCTTTAATCCTTTCTTATAATTCTCCTCCTCCTTTCCTTTATTCAAACAAGATAGAGTTTGATCAAAAAAATTCTTATTATTGCAAAAGGTTTTATCACAAACAGCATATTGTTTATCTTTCACTTCCTTGGGCATATTTCCACAACCTTGTTCGACTAAAAATCAGACTAAAATTTCTTTTAAAATTTTATAGTATTACTGTCAAGAGATATGTAACATTTTTTATCCAAACATGGCCTACTTCCTTCTTCCTCTTTTCCATTTTTCTTTTTTTCATAACAAAAGAATGCTTTATTCAAAAATTCTTTTGTGTTACACTTTAAATTTTTACAATCAACGCATGATCTTTTAATGGAATTTCCATCACAAGTTCCACAACCACCGATTAAGCCTAGTAAATTGAATATTTTAAATGTAGCTTTTTTCTTTACCGTTAAAAATTTTTAGTTGCAGATTAATGATTAGCTTTGAAAAATTGTGATTTTTACATTAAATCTTCTTTAGGAAGACTTTTTATAAAAATAACTCCTGTCTATAAAGTTGAATTATGCTTAAACATAGAAGCTAAGGACTGATCTAAGCGCATTTTAAAAAGGGAAGGCTGAAGGCTAAAATAAAACAGTGATAACACTGTTAGTGTTCAATAAGTAAAATAAATAGAGAATAAATAAGTAAAATAGAGCTCAATATTCCCTGGAAATATTCCTCAATTCCAAGCTCAATATTCCATGGGAAAGGACATTAGTCCTACAATACTGATCAACTCAAAATGAAGCTTAAAATACCCAAGAGAAGTCCTCAAGACTTATTTTACCACTACTAAATATAATTATTTTAACCTTTAGAAACAAAACACTCGGGTTTTGTGCATGTTCTTAAGCTCTTTCCATCACCATCCAAACAATAATATGGAGGATCCGTTATTTCATTACAAAGATTTCCTTTACATTCTATGCATGTTGTGGATGGACAATTACCACATCCTTTGTTTACTGAATATTTGTTACTTATCAAATATTTTATTTTATCTTTATCACCTTTATTATCCTTTATTCTCTCAATAAAACAATTATAATTAAATTTTTTTGTACATTTTTTTCCATCACTTTGGCTACAGTACTCAAACACACGATTTTCTTCGTTACAATATTTAGTTTTACATGTTTTACACAAATTTTCTCTATTTACTGGACATCTACCACAACCTTGTTCCACTAAATTTATTAATTTATATAAAAATTAAAAATATTTTAAAACACATTTTCCGTCCAAATGTCTATGAACAAAACATTCTTGATCACATTTATTTACTCCCTTTGTAGATGCCTTATCTTCTTTTCCTTTATTCAAACAAAATAAAGTATTGTCAAATAATTGTTTTGTATTGCATAATCTTTTGTTACATACAACGAATTGTATATCTTTTAAATTAGCAGGTATTGTATTGCCGCAGCCCCGAAAAACTAAATTTTAGTAATCAACGGTAAATTTATTAGGTCGGGTCATAATTAGTGTCGCTTTTTTCGATTAAATTTTTAGGGGTGTTAATTTAAAATCTTTCTTAATAACCAACATAAAGATCTGAATCTACTCTTCATTTTAATACCAGGTAAATAATGTGTCGCTTTTTTCGATTACATTTTTAGGGGTGTTATTCTTAAAGTTATGATTTTTTGAACTTCACTACCTCGTAGTGAAATTTACAGGCATTTGCACCATAAATTATAAATTACCAAAAATGGAACACAAGAAACAAAAAGTCTGAATAATCTAGTCAATGTATTGCCGCAGCCCCGAAACTAAATCGAATTTTAGTAATTAACGGTAAATTTAATACCTTTATTATCCCATCCTACGGCATAATAACAATTTTTGTTTCCACAAGATTCAGAATTATCATTATTGTCCCAACAAAAATGTATGTTTTTAATAAAATCTTCAGTATTGCATAGTCCATCTCTACAATCAACGCATGAGATTTTGTTATTTTTAGGACATAATCCACATCCTTGTTCTGTATGTTTTTCTAATACAGTCTTCTCGTCATCACCTAAAACATGAATTAATATCATTTATATTAGCGTCCAGATTTTTAATTTTTTAAATATTTTTCCTGAAAATCTCCAGAATTTTTCATGCAATTTTTAATGAACTCAAAGTGTTATCAGCGCCGCAAGCGAAAATTTTGAGTTGGAGGGTCAAGAAGCCAGAATCCTCACTTTTCTTCATTTTGTTCTCACAAAATGATAAAAATATGGCAAATGCGTAAAATAGGAAAAATAGGGCAAATGCAATGTAAATAAGGTAATTAGCCCGCCCAGTGATATGTATAGTCGATTTAATTCAGATCCATGCATTTAAAGATCTGCGTTGGACAACATTTTATGTAAAGTACGTTTTCGATAGTCTCATAATTACAAAATACGACTACATATGTTCATTGTCTAAGTTTCAACATGATAAAAGTATGAATTTGTGTTTGTGTATCCCCATACACTCTCTTAATAACTTTAAATTGTTTTACTTACTTTTGCTAAAATCAACTGAAATGTAACAAATAGTACTAGAAGAGCATTTATTTTCTGTATTAATTTGCCCAGTTTCTCTTTCGTAGCAATAAATTAATCCCTTTTTAAAGGTTTCTGGAGTACTACAATCAAACTTATCACAATCTCTACAATTCTTATCATTATTACATTTGCCACAACCGCCTTCAGAATAAAAAACATTGTCCATGGGTATTCTGTCCTTCTGGGTCTTCTGTCCTTCTAAATTATAACTAGAATTAAAATTATAATATAAAACCATGAAAAGTCATATAGCAATCTTTAATACCAGATTTGCATATTTCTTCATATTTGTTTTTGTGGTAAACTAAAATTTTTAAAATTATTATTATTGTATTTTTGTATGAGAGCCGAGCATTTTAGAATTTGTAGAAATGTATTTGAAACTTAAAATGCCTGGCTCTATCTATTACAAAATTTATAATGCGGGAGACAAAATTTATAATTATGTTCTTTTAATACTGATAAGTAGTCTGTTGTTGTATCACTCGTTTCAACACAATCTTTTTGACCCTGGCATCCTCCACATCCAGTCTCAACTTAATGTTATAAGATATTTTATCAAAAAATTATAAATTTGATTAAAAAATATTGTCAATCAATTATTTCCTTTCTTTTTTGTTCTGCCTAGAATGGTCAATTTCCTATTTTTCATAAATGTTGATTTTTGCATTTATAAAATACCACACTAGTACAATTTATGGATATAGTGTAGTGTACCGGTGGTAAAAGTTCGGGACGTGACATATGTCATTCGATTCGTCTCGACGAGCTGAGTCGAACGGTACCACTCCCTATTTTAGGAAATGATTCTGGACCGAGTTATAGGTCCCTGAAAATCGAAAAACCATAGGGGGGAGTAAGCTCAATTTTGGGGTGAAAAATTCGAATATGCAAATAATAGCTCATTCGAAAGAGCTCCTCGAGCTGAGTCGAATGACACCAAAATCAACGTGATTGGACAAGTTTTGACAAAGTTACGATAGAAAAACTACCAACATAAACCTATGGGTCGTCGGCGAGGCGCTTGTGCAAGACCCCGCGCTTCGCGCGGGGTCTTGCGGCACGCGCCTCGCGGGGAGTCTACGGGCGTTGGGTCTGGGCTCGTAACATGATCCTATTCCCATTTCCCTTGCTCTGGACGTATTTTGGGCCTCCGTAGCAGCAAAAATCTCCACAGATGCCATAGGTAAGGAGCTAAAACAAACGGTCATAACTTTGTCAAATCAAGTCGGATTTCATTGATTTTGGTATCATTCGACTCAGCTCGAGGAGCTCTTTCGAATGAGGTATAATTTGCATTTTCGAATTTTTCACCCCAAAAAAGTGCTTGGTCCCCCCTTTGGTTTTTCGATTTTCAGGGACCTATAACTCGGTCCAGAATTATTTCCTAAAGTAGGGAGTGGTACCGTTCGACTCAGCTCGTCGAGACGAATCGAATGACATATGTCACGTCCCGAACTTTTACCACCGGTACACTACACTACAGCCCAATTTATTTTAGGTTCCAAAACTAAAAAGTGGTTTTCATTGAGTCTCTATCAGTGCTTCGAAATTTCAAATTTGCTCGTACTCGTACTTCGTACCACCTTTTTTTGGCCTCGTACTCGTACCTCGTACGTAAAAAATAGCATAATTCAATTGTTGAAGTTGAAAATATGGTGTTACGACAATTGCGGATACGCACGTGCGGATGCGACAATTGCGGATTAAAAATTTTTTTTAATTTTAAAAATGATTGAAATGTTGTTCCGTTTTTTAGTCCCGGCTGTCAGTTTACGACTTCTGACGGTTTACGAATCATTTTTAGACTGATGTGGCACCTAAAACGTTAAAAAATCTTAAAATTTCAAAAATTTTATATCCGCAATCGTCGCATCCGCACGTGCGTATCCGCAATTGTCGTACCGCCAAAAATATATCGCATAAAGTGATTTTAATTCAATTTTTGTTTTTGATAATTTTTTGCGGATTTTTTCGATCAAAATTGCGAATTTTTAAAAATTCGAGATCGAAACTCTGTATTCTGGGGCGATGATTTCGCATCATTGATTGAAGATATAACGGAGGATTAAGGGGATTAAGAGGGATATCAGGTAATTAATTGGGATGTGAAATAATATTAGAGAAATAAGAAGACTTGGAGCGATTAATGGGAGAAGCAGCAATTGTTATATTTGATTTTTTAAATTACCGTATTGTCTCTAATAGAAGCCCATCTCCAATAGAAGCCCATGCCCTAATAGAAGCCCACTGAATAGGGGGTATTGAAAAATAAAGGCCCATGCCCCAATAGAAGCCCATGCCCTAATAGAAGCCCATCTGATTTTTGACTACCTTTTTTTCTATTACTCATGTTATAGTCGACTAATGGTATTGATAACAAAATTCCCGTCTCCAAAAAATGAGTATAGAAGGATTTGAATGGAATATCGGGAGATTTGGATGAGTTAAGTAGAATTTAATGTGAATTAAGAGAATTTGGAGAAAGATAAATGCGGGTTTAAGAAGGTATCTAAGGAATTTTGGTATAGAGACTATTGTATGATTGAGTGGGATATCGTTGGCTATAAACGAATTAATAGGAATATTCAGAGAATAGGAATATTCATTTGGTTGAATCCTCAAGGATTCAACTCCTTCCGTGCATATACATCCTTCCTTGCAGATAACTCGGTCCACCCAAAAAGTCTAATATTGAGGGATCCCTCGATCGATAGAGGTATGAATAATCCTTCCATATTTTTCCATTGAGGATATGGAAGGATTTTGAGTGATTAAGAAATTTAGGCGCTTAAGAAGGAGATTAAGTGTACTAGAAGAAGAGCATATTGGAAGATTAGAATGGGATATTGTTAAAGATAAAAGGATCAATAGGGATATGGAAAGTTAAGGTGTAAAATTGATTTAAGAGCAAGGGGATATCGAGGAATATTTTGGAATTAAACGGATATTTACAATTAAGATGGATTTAATAAAGATGGATAGGGAGCTTAATCTGATTATTCAGGAGTTCATTAAGAGTGATTTGCGGGATTAGAATGGATTTCCTCATTACTAAGTTGAGGAAAAGGAATTTTAGTGATATTTATATTGATTTTGATATTTAATTTTTACATTATTTTCTGTTCTTCCTGCCAAGCAGTTAATTTCTGTTGCTTTTATTTTTTATCTCTATAAAATTTCGATATTGAAAAATAAAAGCCCATGCCCTAATAGAAGCCCATGCCCTATTAGAAGCCCAGTCAATGAGGGGTATTGAAAAATAGAGGCCCAGGGCTTGTATTAGAGATAATACGGTAATTTAAATATTTTTTAAAAATTACTAATTATGTTTAGCTGACCTATATATGGCATATAATATAATGAATAGCTAAACATCATTAAACCCCAATAAATATTTTATTTTTGCAAGATCCAAAAGAAAACCATTTATGTTACAAAATAAAAGGTACAAAAACATAGGCAAGAATAACTTTTTCATAAGAATAATAAACCCATGGAATAAACTCCCTAAAGAAATACTTGGCATTAAGACAATAAAAACTTTTAAAAATCATTTAAAAAGAAATCTACCTAGTATGTCGCCTTAGTGGTTTAAAAATGCTTAAAATTTTTAAATTAAATTTTAAAATTTTTCTTATTTATTATTTTAAAATTTTTATTTTTAAAATTCTAAATTTTTAAAATTTTAAAATAAAATTCATATTTAAATTTTAAATATTATTTTATAGCATATATTAGACACTTAAAAAAATTTTTTTTATTAGGTTTATTCTTTTAAAAAAAAATTTTTTTTCTTCTTGACATTATTTATTATGACATTTTTATTATTGTTATAATTTTTGTATTTTTTTAAACACTGTTAGTGTATGTATTACATACCTTGTGTTTGTTCGTTAAATAAATAAATAAATAAAATAAATAAATAAAATCATTACGAATTACGACATTTTTTGAGTTACGAATTACGATTCCGAAAATTTTTTAAAAATTACGAATTACGATTACGAAAAAAATTTTCGACTCTGGTGCATTTATAGTTATGTGGAGCAGTGTTGTAAAAAATAACAACGGATTTAACTCATTTCAGCACAACAATTTTGGGGAAAATACCTAGTACTGTTTCACATGAACCAAAATTTTGACCCAAACTGGAACCGGATCTAATTTGAGTTCCGGATCACGGAACTTTTTCTTGGTTCGACTCAAACCGGAACTTTAAAAAAATTTGCTGGCAGATTTTTAAACTAGGAACTCGACGTACTTTATTTTTTACTACTAGTACGAATACGACTTTTGAATGTGTTTTAGTAAACTGGTTACAACATTTCAATTAAATAATTAAACTTATTTACCGTTTTCTTTATAGCTAATAGAATGCGATTTTAGGTAATTTACATCAGTTACTCTCACAAAACATGGTTGTCCCTTACAATTTTTTATAGTACGAGCTCGTTTTTCTATATAGAATATACGTTCTAAGCATTTCTGTGAATTGCATTTTTGTGGATCCTTAATATAATAATTTTACGTTATAAATATATGTACTTTATTTTCCATATTCTTACTAGTGCTGAATGGAATGTGATTGATCGAAATAATGAGTTAAAAGAACAGTACCAGCTTTCAAACGATTTGTTGGCGGCCATATTAGCTTATTCGGGAGCCATATTAGGGGAGAGGTTAAAAATTAGGCGGCGGAAGCATCCCAGCCGTGGTCTATGTATTTACTACGCATTAATCTTTTCAAAAAACTTACTAGAATATAAAGCAGAATCATTATTTTAAATAACAACATCCTTAAAATTGTAATATTCTTTATTCAAGTAATATAAGGATAAAGTTTCAAAAGATATATTTGTCACGACAATAAAATTTAGATTTGAAAATTTATATTTTTTTAAATGACTTTATATTTACATACATATATCTAAAAATGTAATGTGTAATCTGTTAACTGACTCTAAATTTAATGATTAAATTAATGAATGATGTCTTACGGATTTATAGGCAAATAGAATCAGTGAAATATGCGCCTACAATAGTCACCAAAAAGCCAAAAAAGGCACAAAAATAGGCAGTTAAAAAGGTTATAAGGCATAAAATAAAGATCTGCGCCTTAATGATGAAGGGATTAAAGGAGATATTGTTTTTCTGTCTAAGTGTCAGAGGACTTTCTGACTAAGTGTCAGAAAGTCCTCACGATTGTGATAGATATACCTAAAGGTTGGATGGATAATGTTTATAGGAGGATTACAAAAGATCGCGGATATAGAATATCAAGGGGATTTAACGAAATAATAAGTAATTTCTGAGAGTATCATGGGATTTGGAGGGATCGAAGAGATTTAAAGTGTTACTGCATATAGTAAAGCAGCTGGGCTATAGCTATTTCTCTCCTTTAGCTAGTGCAAAAGGTTAATCGGCGGCTGGAAGCGAACCAGCATCTTCAGTAGTAGAGATTATATTGTAGTGAAGATTACCCGAAACGGAGAGAATCTCGGGAATAATATCTGTTATCTGGTTAATAGGCTTAGTGCGATCATGGAGGATATCGAGGGATTTATGGGATAAGGTTCCTGACTAAAAAATCTTTGAAGGGATTAAATGGAAACCCTCCTTCGATTAGTTCAGTGTTATTTTCGATTATTTTTCTGATATTTGTTATAAAATTTTAATTACTAATATGAAAAATAGGCAACTTTAATTTGAAAGATAGGCCCCCTAAAATAGAGTCTCATTTTGGAGGATAGTTGAAAAATAGAGCCCCATGGGGCTTTAATTTATGAGATACGATAAGAGAAAATTAAGGAAATAGACCAGCTCAAAGAGTAAGGAAAAAGTACGGAAAAATATGCTTCCGGGACTCATTTCATATAAAGCCAATTATACTTAGAGCTACTTTTTTTTAATTTTTGAACATAAATTGGTAATAGACCACCCTGTTTGAAAAAGATTAATTAGAAAGCTATAATATTTAACTTATGTGGGTGGATTAACGGTTTAAATAAATTATTGTAAAGCAAATACATGTACATATGTATAAATAAATATTTTTTCACAGATAACATCATTAAATTAGTCATTTTAGCTTATTTATGTATAAACTAAATAAATTAACAATTATTATTTATACTTTTTTAAATTTTTATTTAATTAAAAAATTAATAAAATATTAAATTATATTTTTTCAGTTAACTTAAAGAAAAATGATTAAAATTATTAATAAAATAATTATATTTATTTTATTAATTTTACAACTCGATGTTAATATTGCTGGAGATGATAATGAAGGATATAATACCGGCCTGTATGCATAATTTATTCTAAATTTGACCCAGTGATTTCAGGGTCGCCATAAACACAAGCCCCGGACCTAACATATAGGGAATAAATTACGTTTCTTTACAGATTTAGGCTGAATTCAAATGTTTACTTATCCGATCCGAAGCGAGGACATTTTTCGACCCAACCCCGATCCTAAGAGAGTCTTAAAAACCATCCGACCTTTTTACCTTCCTGAATGGAGTTAAATAATTAATTCAGAATTACTAAATTATAATAGGGTTACAACAAAACTTTAATTACTACATTCAGAAAAATTGTTTAAAAAATAAAAATGACAAGGGGAGCGCTGTGCGATTTTTCGGTTCGCATTGATGATGAATTATAAATACATCCAGCATTCAACAAAATTTTTTATTACTTTCTAGTATTTTTCTCACGGACATGATCAAAACCCACCATGAAATCCCGTATTTAAATTCGGACCAATGTATGCTTCGACCCGGCCAGAAAGATCATAATTCCTACGGCATAATCTTCAAGAGGACCACCGGATTTACTTGCGATAAGTATATTAAATGATGAACAAATTTATCTAATTCTAGATTTTTAAGCTTACTAATTTGCTACCCAAGCCAATTAGTCGGCAATAACACATCAAATGGTCTTATTGCATCAATTCCTCATCGCCTTCGTGAATCGGACCCGGTGAGGGAATAAATTATTTATAGTTTAAAATTTTATAATAATTTTAGTAATCGTAAAAATAAACAAAATTACACTGTGGTGCAAAAGTTTATATACACTGACTGAAAATTTCCTTAAAACAGTATATCTCGAGAAAAATTCGTTTAGATAACATGGAATATTTCTATTATTATTAAGTGAAAAGTGCTCTTTCTAATAAGCTATAGTTTCAAGAATAACCCCCAGTACTTATTGAAATATTCACCAGTTTCCAAAACTGCTTCAATTTTCTGCGGTGGGAAAGTTTATATACACTTTACAAAAATTGGATTTTTAGAAAAATAAATGACAGAAAAAATACAAAAAAATTCTGTGGACTGTTAATAATAAGACTAAAATTTGATTCACATATATTCAAAAGCTTCCGAGTCATAGTATCATATCAATTTAAGGGCATTTTTACCAAACTGCTTTTAAAAATTTAAACAATTCTCTTAAATGAAAGGAGAATAGGGAAATGTGACGGACCACATTATACCAAAATTTTTTATTTTAAAAGAATTATGTCACTCAGCAATGTGGTATAAAACGAGAAGAATTTTGTAATGATAAACAAAACAGACATTTATGTAATCTGGGAAAGCCTGCTTCAACAATATGGCACGGCATTACGCTAAAAACAGATTACTTACCTGATCCCGATAATTTGGAAAATAACATCTTTGTTACGACAATTTCTTTGTCAATTAGTAAACAAAGGTATTTTATGAATAATACACCGTCCAAGAGTGCGGAAGCCGATTTTAAAAACGGAAAGACGAAATGCGACAGACGCAGCACCAAAAAAGGTGAAAAAATCAGAAATATTAGAATATGATTGTGGATTTCGAGGGATATTAGCTGATTAATAAGATTTACACTTATGCTCCTATCGTCTCTCGCCGATCTTATATTCTTTTGGTGTTCGTCTTTGGTCTTTCGCATTTTAAATTGACTTCTGCCTGTAAACATTCAGCCTTAAAATCATTTAATTATCTAAGTAAAAATTAATTTTGGTAGAACTGAAAAGGAAAACCGGAAAGTTGAAATTGGATTGCTATAAAACTGAAATTTTTCTATCACCAAAATTTAATTTATCATTTTATGTTTATTAGCTATACGATACACCACGCCGCAGATTTCAACATTGAATTTGGTAGCAAATCTGACCTCATCACACGTGTTTATATAAAGGATAATATTGGAGGTTTGTAAATAATTAAAATTAAAATATTTCGTTTCATGTTCGTTTCCAAATTAATCTCTTTTTTCATTTTTTTCTTAACTACATATTTACAAAATATTTACGCTTCATTTCCCAAATTGCTAATTTTATACAAAAATAAAAAAAGGGAGTGATAATGATATCAGGATGGATAGTAAATTTGGTTATATAGGGATTTGGAGCGATTACTCTAGCTTGGAGGGAGTAAAGTAAATTTGGTGAATATAAGAGTATTAGGATGGATTAGTGGTTATAGAAGGGGGATTAGGCAATTCGGAGGGATATTGAGCGATTAAGATGATGAGTACTATAGATCTTAATCCCTCTTAATCACAAACCGATAATCTTCGCTTAATCGCCCCTTAATCGAGGATATCAGGGAACTGGAGGAAACAAAACAATGATTTTATTTTTTTTTGTTTCTCTGAGATGAATTTTATTTTTGCCCAGATTTAATTGGAGTTAAGATGTATACTAGAGTAGTAACCCCCCCCCCCAAAATGTCCCAGTTGTGAAGTGGGACATTTTGTACGGGTATTTCCCCTTACACCCACCTGCCCCAGTTAAGAAGTAACTTTCCAACATGTCCCAGATGTGAAGTGAAAATTTTATTGGGTGTATTTCCCTTACAACCACTTACCCCAATAGAGTAGTTACTCCATCCCAAATGTCACACTCAAAAGTGACACCTGTCAATCAAACTCACACCTATAGGGGGTTTTCGTGGGTGGTCGGGGGGTGATGTGTGTGGCCATCTGACACTTTTTCTTTTGATTTGAGGTAATTAATCATGATTAATTAGGGTAATTAATCATTCAATGATTAATTACCTTTTGGTTATATTTTGAGGTAATTAACAGGTGTGATGTTTTTGATGTGTGGAAAAATTTTGATGGGTAATATTTTTGGTAAATTATTAGTAACAATGAATAAAATTTTAAAATAATTAAATCCCTGAGCGGAATCGAACCTTCCTCGTTTTTTTACTATATGCGGGAACATTATCCATTCGGACACAGAGGCGTACTCACATATAATCAAATTCTCTGATAATGTATTTTTTACTAATTTATCAGTATATTTCGGGGAGAAGGTGTGGGTGGAGTGTTTTGAAAAATTTTAAATTAAAAATTTAAAAGATTTTAAAAATTAAATAAAAATAATTTTAATTAAATAAAAATGGTAATAAAAATTTTTTACAAAATTTTGACAAAAAAATAAAATGATTTTAAAAAATGAGCGGAAGTCAAATGTAAGTGATTTATTTCAAAATGCCAAATTTAAAAATTGGCGGAATTTTAAAATTTGAAAATTGGCGGGAAATTCAAATTTAAAATTTTTTTAAAAAATTTCAGAATGCCAAATTGAAAAATACTAAATTTTCTAAATGTAAAAATTGCGGGAATTTCTAATTTAAAAATTAAAAATAAATATTAATTAATTAAATAAAAAAAATGGGAAAGAAAAAAATTTTACAAAATTTTGACAAAAAATTAAAATGATTTTAAAAAATGACCGGAAGTATAAATGTAAGGGATTTATTTCAAAATACCAAATTTCAAAATGTTAAAACGACAAAATGCCACACTTCAAAATGTAAATTCAATAGATCTAATCTTCCATTAATACAGCTTATATCCATCTTTAATATATTCAAAATATAATTATTAATAAAAATTAAACACCATTAATTAATTTAAATTATCTATTTTACAATTTATCTCAAATTTGTCTAACATAAAATTTCTATTCTATAAATTTACTCAAGTTCAATAATATTTTCACTTATAAATTTTCGTTTATATAACTAAATATGGTTCATATTCCCTTTGACCCGCGAACAATCGGCTATGATGATCATCATACAGCAATCAGTCAAATAGGAGGAGGGACTGATGAAAATTATTATTATTTTCGTGGACTCAATCCTTATCAGCGTGGATATGGAAGACAAACGGGTGGTGGAGTTGGAGATGTACTTAGAAATTTTTGGCGTTTCCTATTACCTTATGCAAAACGCGCGGGAACAGCTGTAGCAAAAGAAGCATTGGATACTGGTGGAAGAATTTTAGAAAGTGTGGGCAATCCTGAATATGGCAAGGAGGAATTTAAACCAAATTTTAAACAAACAGCGATTAGTGAAGGAAAACGCGGATTAGACAGATTACTTGAAAAGAGTGGAATGCCAAAGCAGTTTGGAACCGGATTTCAAGCGACGGATAGTTTAAAAAAACTCAAAAGAAAGCGTAGACCTCATTCAACATTTTCAAAGGAAAAAAGTCATCAAATCATTATTGGTAAAATCCATCTCATACCCTAAAAAAGAAACGTCAAAAAATAGACACATTCGGCCTTTATTAAATAAAAATGTCTACTCATAATAAAATTGATCGTGATTCTGGCAATGCAATAACAAATGCTTTATCATTTTTCGAAACTCCTCATACAAATGTTAGTATCAGCAACTCCTCATTTATTGAATTACTCACACTTAACCCTGTAAATATCACTCCTTTTCATTTCAAAATCCACGCAAGCACAAATTATATTGACCTATCAAAATGTTATATTTTTACCGAGTTAAGAATTCGGAAAGAAGATGAACACGGACGTCTAACCAATTTGGAGGTTGCAGACAATAATGTTTCTTGTTGCCAACTAATTGGACATACAATTTGGAAAAATTGCCGTATCAGTATAAATGGAACACAAATCTTTGAAGGAAATTCACTTATGGCATACAAAAGTATTTTTGACTATGAGCTTACTTATCCACAGACCGTAAAAAATTCTTATTTATCCGCCGCAGGATATTACGACGATGGTGACATGGGGCTTAATGGTGTTGGTTTCGAAAATAGAAGACTTTTATTTGCACCATCAGCTGATGGCAGAGAAAAATCAGCACAATTTATGGCAAAATTAGACGTGGACATTTGCAATCAACCCCGCTATCTAGTTAATCAATGTGAAGTGGATATTGAGCTTTTGCCCAATGAGTCAAATTTTCTCATTGTTGCTCCAGGAGCAACTAATCATAAATATCATTTAGAAGTACTTGCCTGCAAATTATATATTAAGAAAATTGAACTTATGGACAGTCTTGCCTTCGATATAGCAAAGAAATTAGAATTAAAACCAGCAAGATATCCTATGAGAAAAACTTCACTAAAATCATTATTCATAAGCGAGAACAGAACGGAATTTAATGCTAATCTATGGATGGATCAAGTACCGAGGAGAGTCGTCCTCGGAATGGTTAAAAATGCCGATTTTGTTGGATCTCAAAAGACGCAACCTTTTAATTTTCAGCATTTTAATTTAAGAGATATTTCCATAACTGCTG
Source organism: Meloidogyne incognita (assembly GCA_036172945.1). Lineage (NCBI taxonomy): Eukaryota > Metazoa > Nematoda > Chromadorea > Rhabditida > Meloidogynidae > Meloidogyne > Meloidogyne incognita. Next base: position 6,222,446 of record JARQAC010000011.1, on the reverse strand, counting down.
GCGGAGTTACTTTTCCAACTGCCCCGTATTCTCTTGATTTCCCAAACGGCAAGTATGTGCGAATATATCATGATATGCAGGAGGCTATAGGATACGCGGGGACATTAGAGAGCAATGGAATATCAATGCAACGTTTTTCAAATGGTGGATTTTGCCTATTTGTATTTAATCTTACTAATAGTCAGGAAGATAATGGACCGGAGATGTTTGATTTAATTAAAAATGGTACAACTAGTATAAGAATGACCTTCAATGAACCGGTTCCAAATGGTGGGATTGTGTTAGTCGCTATGGCTGAAATCGATTCACTATTAATGTTAGACAGAAACAGAACCATTTCCACAGATATTTCAGTATAAATACTTTTATTTTTACTCATTTTTAATCTTTCATTTCATTCAAAAATGTTCCATATTACTATTAAAATTGAATTTAGCTTTGTTTGTATTATTTTATTTTTCTTTTTGTATAAATTATCACTACAATATTCTATGACTAATGAAAATGATAATCTTGAATATAGAGAAAAATTAAGAGAGCGTATAGGCTATTACGCTAACACTATTCCCCTTAAATCAAATAAAATTAATTTTTCCTCTACAGCAAAATTCTTACTAATTTCTGAAGGAGTTCAAAATACCAGCGGACTAGCCTCTAATTTTATTTCTGAAGCCAATATTAATATTTTGAATTTTTCATCAATGGAGCATGTGAATAATGTACAATTTCCTTCCCTTTGCAAGGAATTTCCACCATCAGGAACATCAATTTCTCAAATTATTTACTGCGTTTTATTGATTATACTCTGGCTTTTATTGTTAGCTATAGCTTTAACATATCAACTAAGAAAATTTATAAGGATTAAAAACAACAATAGCAAAGACGTTGAACTTGGAGAAATACAAAGAGAGTTATAAACATTTATTTTTTGCGAAAATGGACACTTTACAAATTGAGAAAATTTTATTGAACAACAGAATAACTAGAAAATATTTTATTGGATGCTTTGCCGCAGATAAAATCCCACAAGAAATTCAAAAATATCCTTGTTCAATGGTCGTCAACCTTGATAAATCTTTTCAAAACGGATCACATTGGATTGCATTTTTCATAATAAACCCTGAGAAAATACTAATTTTTGATTCATTATTACTTCCAGAAGTTCCTACTCTAATAAAAAATTTTATTTCCAAATATCCAAATCATTTAATTAATAATGTACCTCTTCAAAACCCCCTTTTACCCACTTGTGGTCAACATTGTATCGCCTTCATTTATTTTATTTCTTCTGGATACACTTATAAAAAATTCTTATCCCTATTATTAAATTATTCAAATCCAGACGAATTTGTTTTTACTTTTATTATTAAAATGATAAAAAATACATAAAAAATTTTACAATTTTTCAAAAATAATATTGAGTTAATTAAAATCTTATCATTCTGTTAAACATTAGAGTAATAATTACAGTTCCATGATCAAATTTCACAAGACTTCCATTCATCCATCTTAGTTCAATTTCAATCTCGTTAATCTCTCTAGGCAACACTGGTATGAACATAGGTTGATCATACACTCGTTCAACAACTCCTCCAGATCTGTTCTCAACAGCCACAATTCTTAGTAATGAACTGACCGAATTTCCCATTATTACAGTATTTGTTAGCCCTTTTGAATATACAGCAAAGCTGGTGAATCCTCCTTTAAGATCAATTCCATATTTTCCAATTTGTCCATTTACCAATGGTCCAGTGGGAAAGCCAAGAACATAACATAATTGCAAAGATATTGTTATATTGCTAATCTCAGGATCATTAAAAATTACCCTAAAGCGATCAATACTGTCCAAATATTCAAATTCAATGTCCGAATGTAAATCTTTTAAGTGAGATTCCTTTTCTTCAATCATTGTAACTGTCTTTTCTTTAATTAGATCATTAATATTTTGTTCATCCTCTTTCTCATTAAATATCTCTTCTGTTGGTATAATTTCTTCTGTTGAATCCAAATCCAAAACTGGGCTTTCCCTACTTTTCTCCTCCCAATTTTCTTCCTCTTTTTCGAAACTTTCCTCCTCAACTACATCTTCCTCTTCGTTTGTTTGTTGCTCAAAGGGTATAGGTTCTCCATACTTATCTATTCTTCTTGCATGTTTTAACTTTTCTTTGCTTTCTTTCAGTTCTTTATCTTTTCTTTTATTTTCCTCTGACTCTCTGACCTTGTCCTCCTCATACCCATGTCTGTCCTTGACAACTTCAACCATTTCATCTGTAATTTCGGGAGCAGGAATTGGTACTGGTTTGCCTTGACCATCAACCTTTAGGGCATCTTCCAAATATTCAGGATGAGTTTTCTCTTCAATTTTTTGCATCTCCTTAATTTCACTTCTAGTTGGGGGAATTGGCAGCTCAAAATTTTTCCATTTCTTGTACGCCGCATGATGTATAGCTGTAAATCTATTTCTTCTGTAGGAAGCCAATTTACTTAGATTGTCAATCTCCTTATTTACTTTATTCTTCTCATCTTCATCTTGTTCATGTGAATGCACATCTCGTTTTTCTCTAATCTGTCTGTGTAATTCTTGTAGATCACCTAAATTTTTCTTTAATGCTGTCCAATGATCTTGAGGGTGGTCTTCAAAAAATTTTTGGACAAATTCTGAGTGTGTATTAGTATTTTGCTGATGAAATTCATCTCTAGTAATTTTAAACTCTCTTTCAATTATTGCAGATTCCAGTGCTTCCAAGTTTTTTCGCATACGCTTTATTGACGCAATAAACCTTTGAATTTCTTCTCCAGAACGAACATTTTTACCACCCTCTTCCCTGCTCTCTTTAATTTTATCTTCTAGTTCAATGTATCTTACTATTATATTTATTTCCATTTTTATTACTTCTTCATGATAATCATCTGGATGTTGTTCGAAAAACTGATTTGCTATTAGGTGATCATCAAGCCTATCTCTCCTATTAGCTTCCTCTGTTAAAAGACGAATTTCCTTTTTTTTACCTTCTGAAAGGGATTCTAGGTGATCAAGTTCTTGCTGAAATTCTTCCTTTTTTATATCATCCTCCTCATTAATAACTTGTTTTGTTTTTTCCTCAACATTAGCCTTATGTTGCTCTAATTCTTGTTCATAATCGCGTATGGCTTCCCAATAATTGTGTGGATACTGATTAAAAAATTCCTTTACCCATAATGGCACACTATCTACTTTATCTGCCTCTCTCTTTCTTCGTTTCTTAGCTGGGTCCACAAACAAATTAATTTCTGGGTCAATAATAATTTCATCCTCTAAAGTATCAATTAATACATTACGTCTTTTCCTAGGTTTTTCCTTATTGGATAATACAAGTTTAAAAAGAAGCTGAGCCCATTGGGCGTTAACTGTGTTGTTTTGGGAATTCCAATTTTATGTGGTTTCTTATTTCTATAATTAATTTCGATCCATTGTTTAACGTCGGTGCCAATAGTTGCAGCCCATGACTGTGGGTATTGGATACTGTAGAGCCCACATACCCAGTTTCCACCTTGAAATTCTATTGGCTTAGGGAGATGCACTCGGTATTTATTGGGTTTATTATCTGGATAATCACTAACATTACTGGGAAGAACAACAAAAAATGTATTAGCCATTATTTATTTTTAATAATTAGAAATTGAACAATAAAATGGAAATTGATTTATAAAATATAAAATTGATTTAAAAAATATAAAAATGATTTATGGGAATAAAAAATTGGTCTTTTATACAAATTGACTTTCATCTATCCAATGGGGTTGGGGATAATCAAAAAATTTTACAAAAAATTCTTTTCCTCCATCTTTTTTCTTTCTGCTTTTAATTATCTTCTCAATTCTGTAGCTAGTATTCTCATCTTTTCTTACTTTTGTTAGCTCCTCTGGGTAAAAGTATCCTTTGAATAATTCTCCATTATCGTCACGGACGCGGTATCTATTGGGATTAGCCTTCTTTTTAACAAGATCTATTTGAAGAATTTCATCACTGTAATTTGGCAGATAACCCTTTGAAAAAATATTTTTACTTCTGCTCATACGCACATGATCATTTTCCTTGAATCTTGGCTTTTTTCTAGGTTTATTCTTGCCAATAGGTCCAAATATCATTTCTCTAATTTTCTTTGCATTTTTAAAGCTTACATCAATCGGTCTTAATCCTCCTAAAACTCTACACTTTGAATGATTTATTGCGTCAACTATTTTCGGTAATGCTTCTGTCCATTTTAATGTATGTTTCTCACTCATAAATCTGTACAATCTCTGTTTAATATTCCGGATACACCTTTCAGCTAGAGATGCTTTAACTTCAGAAAAAGTTGCCGTGTATTTTTCAATATCCTTCCCCCTGAAGAAATTCATAATTTCTTTGCTGCAGAATTCTGTTCCTTTATCGCTAAAAATACGGTGAGGATGCATTTCCATTCTTGCCAACATTTTTTCAAATGCATCAATCATATCATTTGATTTTTTAGTGCGCACAGGTTCAGCGAAAACTCTCTTGCTCAAAACATCTATTGCCACAAGCGCATAATTCTTTCCATTATTTTGGCGCGATAATTTTTGAAAATCTGCCAAGTCGCACTGAACATCTGTCATATATCCAGACGGATATGTTATTGATCTTTTGAAGTGTACGCGCCTAGGACGGTGAATTGTATATGTTCTATGACCTTCTAAATATTCCTCAACATCCTTCTTTTTAATACTTGCATCTTTTTTTCTTGCCTCTGTCCATAATTGATTAACACCAGCAAACCCTGCCGGATTTGCTGGGTCATTGTAAAGTTTATCTAATATTATTTCCACTCTGTTGGAGCCCTCCATTTTGATTCAACTATTTCTTTGGATTCAGGTATTTTTCTTTTTTGTTTCAAATAACTCCTTTTTGGAGTACAACTCTCTCTAGCCTTCTCTATCAACGGCCAAATTTTATTATCACTTTTTAATTTACTTTCTAAAACTGATGTCCCGGGCGGTGTTAATTCTCCCCATCTCAATTTCCCAGTTATTCCAGTTCGAAGAATGCACTCTATGGATTTTTGTGCATTGCTTCCCAGTATTTCTTTTCCTCCCTTTTTACTTAGAATCTTTCCATCGTTGCTCACATCATATTTATCCAGATTTTCCTGTTTCATATTTTCAAAAATTTCCTTCGTTTTTTCCTTTATAGTTGTGCTTTTTGGCTCAGTTTTACCCGTAATCTCCGGAGATTCCTCCTCGGCTGTGTGCATACTAAGATCATCTTCAGTATTTTCATCTATCGGTGACAATTTCGGTGTAATATTATTTTGTTTAAAAGTTTTTGGAGTGCTTTCGGTTACTTGACGACCTTCATTGGAGTTTGTTTGAAGGAGGGGAAGTAATTTTTTGATTTGATCTAACGCTGGATCTTCCATTTGGCGGACTGAAACATTCATTGGTGTTATGACCCCGCTTACGAAGAGATCAGAACAAAACGTTTATCGCACAACGAAATACAGAGCAGGTGAAGGTAGGTAGAAGAACTAAAACTGGGAGAGAGAACTAACTATTGGCTGGGCTTTTATACTAATCACTCTAAGGGCTGACGCCCATACACAACACCTCCCCCCTTGAAAAAAAAGGTTCGGCTTCACTTAAAGCCGAAGCTTTACAATATACTTAACTTTGCCAGCCAAACAAACAACAACAAAAATACATACAAAAATTTGGGGGAATAAGGGCAATGGGAACAAAAAATACATACAACATTACAAAAAATACAACAATAATATTATCACAAATATTTATTTATTTTACACATCTACATCTCCATCTGTTTATCCTCGTCTTCAGCTTCTTTCATTTTTGACTTGTTCCCAACATTGTCCTTCATCTTTGACTTGATCTTCTTGGAGTTGTCCACAGCGCTGGCACTCGAAGAAGTTACACTACTTTCACTCACTATTGTTTCTTCACTAATATTCATCCTTTTGATGTCTTCATTCAGCAACTTCTTTTTATTACTCCACTCATCACGCCGAATTTCTTTAAACGACCTGGTTACAATACTCTTTAGCACTGACACTTTGACTTTCCAGGCGTTTTCGGTTTTGCGCAAAATTTCACCCCTCAACCACTCAATTTTGCCACTTCTTTTATTTGTGTTCTTCACTTTCACTTTTGTCCCGTTCGGAAACGCATTTTTCTGTATCTTGAATGTTGCCTTCTTTTTACTCCACTTGTTGTATTTTGGCTTTTGATTTTGCACTGACACTTCTTTCAAGCCCGGCAAACCCAAGATACTCATTTCACTATTCACTAGATGGAACTCCATAAAGACGTCTTTGTCTTTCACTTTCACTTTGCTTTTGAACTTTCCTTCAATCTCCACTTTGTTGTCTCCCAGCCCAATACCACTGTAATTCACTTTTTCAATTTTTGGCTGGCCAATACTCTTCCACACTTCTTTATTGACAACATTTATCTGCGAAGCAGTGTCGACAATCATTTCAATATCCAATTCTCCAAACTTCACTTTTTGCTTTATCCACTCTTCTTTTTCTACACTTTGCATTGGATCGAATATATCCAGAATTGCACAATGTGGAGACCCTGAATGATTATTATTATCACTCCACTGCCTTTTAGGCTTATATTGTTTATCATTCAAGAACTTACAATGCATCCGCCAGTGACCAAAACGTCCACAATGACTACACTTTTTCTCAATCACATTTTGTTGATACTTGACGTTTGGCTTGGTCCACTTTGGTTTGCACTCGAATCTATTTTCACTTTCACTATCTTTCCAACACTTCACTTTTTCCACTGTGTTGACTTCAGGTACTTCTTTCTTCACTTCACTCATTTTCTCTTTTACTAGATACAGTGCCTCACTTTTGTTGGCCATATATGCCCGACACTCTTCAATCACTTCTTTTAAGGTCACTGTATGCCCCTTTTCACTTTTATTTTCAACAGTTTTCATGGCAACTTGTCGCACTGAGGTAGCATCACTGGGCATACCTGAAATAAAAATAAGAATTTTCAATTCTTCGATAGACAAGGCCATTTCTGCACGCTCACATTGAGCATTCACTACGTTCCCAAACTCAACAATATCTTGAAGGGCACTACACTTAACATTTAAGGCCTCGAACCTTTTCAACAATTTAGACCTATGGTCACTAAATTCTTTCACTAATTCATTGCAGAGTTCGTCAAACTTCATCTCACTCAATTTGGTTGGCAGCATCTTCCTTTCAATTTGGGCATACTCTTCTGGCCCCAATTTACTCAACAACAATCTTACTTTAGAGGATTCTGGCAGGGTTTTACCCTCCTCCTCAAAATAGGACCGATGCCTGCCCAACCAAGACTCAAAGGTCATTCCACTCGTCAAATCAAAAACAAACTCACCGATCATGCCAACCAATTTACTGTATAGCTCGGTGTCGTTCATCTCACTCGGCTTCAACAGCCTCACTAACATTTTCTCAAAATGCTCCTGTTGAGCTTTCAGCAATTTCTCGAGCACTTTTGCGTCCATTGTTCACTCACTAAAATACAATTTTTTTATCACTACACTAACACTAATCACTACAATTTCACTAACCTTTTGGTTTTATTACACTACAATTGTCCACACAGCTTTTCTTTCCTGAATTGCACACAGCTTACGTTGACGAGCCTCACTGAAGTTGACGAACTTGTTTGACGAGACCAGGTTCTTTTTTACTCGACCGCGCCACTGTTATGACCCCGCTTACGAAGAGATCAGAACAAAACGTTTATCGCACAACGAAATACAGAGCAGGTGAAGGTAGGTAGAAGAACTAAAACTGGGAGAGAGAACTAACTATTGGCTGGGCTTTTATACTAATCACTCTAAGGGCTGACGCCCATACACAACAATTGGTCTCTCATTTTGATCTTTCAACATGTGTAAATACCGTCTTAATTCCTGATTATAATTTATATTTTTTAATTCTGTGTTGGCATTTTGTCTTTTAATATTTTCCAAATTTTCTCTTGTAAAATCCAAATTGATATTTCCAGTTTCTGGGATGGGTTGAGTAAGTAGTCCGCGATATATATCTTCAGGAATTAATATAAATTTATTTGCCATTTTTATAAATTGCTTGTCAATGTTTTTGTTAATTCAATAATGATTGGGGTTAGGAGGGCAGGAAATAAACCAACTGGTAAACCGCTTCCTTGTTGTATTACTGTACGTCGGGCTCCTCCTTCTGTTTTTAGTCTACTCACACGACGAACAAAATTAGCGAACGGTAAGAGACGATATTTTTGCCTTTTATTTAATTTAAATTGATCGCGTACAATATTAAAACAAATTTCAGTGAGAGATAGTAATTGATCTGTTGAAGCGTTTTTTAAAAGTTGTCTTCTTTTAGTTAGAGAACGTGTTTTTGCGAGTTTTTTGAGAAATTGTAAATTGTCCTTGACAAGTTGACTAATATTCGTTGACATGATTTTAATTAGAGGAATTCTTGGGTAAAAATATAATTGGTAATGAATTATAATTTTCTTCTGATTCTTTGTCCTTAAATATATTTGTTCTTAGTCTAAGTGTTGGATCTGATGAAGGGTGTAAATCAATAAAAAGATATGAATAATTACTGCTGCTTGTAGCTTGTCGATATGCGTCTAGAAAATAATTTAATCTTCCTGGGAATAATTGTACTCCTAAATTTCGAACGGCCAATGCACTATTTGGGGCGCGAGTTAATACAATATACATTGAATTTTGGCGTGCGACTTTAAGTTTTTTCTCAAAGAGATTCTGGGTTATGAAAATTATGCCAAAATTAAGATGATGAGATTTCTTTGTGAAAAGTTCCGATAAATATTTTTCGTCAATTGAGTACATTAGGTCATCGAGAATGACTAGTGCAGGTTGTTCTTGCTTTTTAATAAGATCCTCAGGTGGAACTCCGGAATAAACTGAGACTCCTGCTCGCTGTAGTTCTGGAACAAGAGAATTATATTCACCATAGCAGTAAAGAATCGACTTTGGAATAGGATCAATAAGTTGATCAGAATTAGTAATTAATTTTCGTACAAACGTACTTTTACCAGTTGAACTTGGACCGCTAATAATGCAACCAAATGGAAGTTTTAATTTTAAATCTTTATTAGAAAATAAATGATAATTCATTTTACAAATATTTGTCGAAAAATAAAAATATAAAAATGATTAATTATTAAGAGTGGATTAAATAATAAAATTAAAAAAAATTTTTAATTAAATAATTTCTTCTAATTTCTTTTCTTTACCACCGTTCTTTATATTTTCTTTTGTTTCATCTATCCCTACTTGAGCATTCTTCTGCGAAAACTTTGACAAAAATTCCTTGACAGTCATCTGATCATCTCCTTTGATAAAATCTTTTTCATTCCACTTTGGCTCTTTATGAATAATATTAAAATTTTTTCCTTTTGATTTAACACGAAAAACACATTGTTGAGGAATTTCATAGATATGGTCAAACATTACAACTTTTTCTGATTTTAGGCGATTGCAATATAAGGTTACATCCTTCGGAGTAACAATAAAGTCAATGTCCACATTTTCTCCCTTACAACTTTTACATTTCCCAGCCAAGTCAAACTCCACAAAACGTGCTGTTATGAGCCGAGGTGACGAGATTGTAACACCAGTAGAAGATACCGTAAATAAAACATCAGGGAGCACTTTTTCCAAGAGTTGGCAATTATTCTCAATTACTGACATTTTTTTAAATAATTTTATAAATGAATTTAAATTTTGAAATGAAGTTTGATGCAAGGAAAATTTTCAGTATTTATACTCTGAAAATGGGCGTGGCTTCAGAAAAATAGATTTGAATTTTATGAATTTAAAATTTTCTATGGTAAGTAATAATAAGGGTAATAATATCATTTATTGAAATTATTATTAAAAATAACAATGGTTGAAAAAAATATTTTTGAATAATTTTAATCATTTTTTCATCTTTTCTATTTTCTTCTCATCCCAGTCAGCAACAAAATCCTTGTACTGCATATTTAATTTCGCGCAGCTTTCACAAATTTCAAAGCAAATTCCAATATTACCATTTTCCTTTTGAGTGAATTTATTCTTATTATTATAAAGCGCATTTGCACATTTTTTGCAGATTCTAATTTCAATCCTTGGGGTATCTTTCATACGCATCAGTTTCCATAACACACGCGGATTGATGCTGTTGTTCTTTTCAATTTTCCCATTATTTAATTTTGAGGCAGGGGATTTTGCCTTATTTGCTGTTTCCTTTTCTCTTCCAGTCTCCACTTCAATTATCTCTTCTTCTTCCTCCATTTTTGGCTCATTAACCAATTCCATTTTAGAAATATTTTCTTTTTTTAATCCGCTCATTTTTTATTTATTTTTAAATATAATTTTTAATGAATGAAGAAATAAATAAAAAGTTGGGAAATCTGTTGACTTATATACTCCGCTAAGCTCCGCCCCTTCTTCCAAGATTTCGTAATATTTGTAATTTTCAAAGAAAAATTTTCGTATAAAAAGGGAAAATTTCTTTAATCTTAAAAAGCTCATAAAGTCATTTAATTATTTACTTAACATTATAAACTAATCAATAAAAATGAATTCGATTTTGGAGGATATTTCTAAAAAAATGAACTGCCCAATTTATATGGTGAGATATAGGCTTATGTATCAAGAAAATGCCGATTCGATTGCGAAATTTATAAAAGAAAAAGGAGAGCTAGAGACAAATTATTATGATAGGAATGGAATGAAAAGAAAAATTAGGTGTGATGGAATTACAACATCAGGCGCTCATTTAGTCAAGGCCTTCGGTGATTTAGGTTATCCATTTAATATATCGATTGCGGCATATTTCTTTGCTCATCACAAGATAAAACTTCAATACCCGTTTCATCAATGTGTTATTGAAAGAACATGTACACAGAATGGAATTTGTGAGAGATATTACCCACTTGAGCTGTTATGTTCTGCTCCTACATCACCACCGTCAACAATAAGTGGTTTAACATTTAAAGCACGACATACGCATGCAACTGCGTCAACATCAACAATTAGTCTCAACAGTCTTACAATATCCGACGGAAGATTACCATCGACACACACTAATGAGAAATCTAGACCAGGAATATTGTTGATTGAAATAGAAGGTAAACCCAATCAATGGGAAAAACGCAATATTTTGATTAATTAATTTGAAAATTTTATTTTAATTACATATTTATTAAATAATTTTAGTTTACATTAAAATATAATTTGTTTAAAAATTTTATAAATTTCTGAAATAATCTATAATATTTGAAAAAGGAGGTTCATATAAAAATCGCCATTTTGAATACATTAAGTAATCAGTTTTATTATAATTTCCAAATTTGAACTTTTTGTCGTAAAGGTCCCAACGTAAAATCCAACGTCCCATATTTTTTATTTCAGCTTGTCTTACTAAATCGTTTTTCTTCAGATGATAGATATCTTTTATAAACCATATTTTTCCGACATCAGTCTTATTCAATGATTTATCACTCAATTTAATGTGCGTCTGGAGCTCTCCCAAATTATTTACTCCTATTGGTGGTGGTGTCCTTCGCCATATTGGTATTGGTGTCCTCCTCCATATTGGTAGTGGTGTCCACCGAAATAATGTTGTCACTAATTCTTCTCTTTTCATTGATTTGGCGTTCCATTTGTCAGCAAGTAAGGACGTTATAGGTATTAATATGATCAAAAACTTTAACATTGTGGCCAATAATTTTCTTGTTGACAGTTATCTAGCAAAGATTGTAATAGGTTCTACAAATTTTATATTTATGAAAATAAAAATTAATTTTTTTAAACGTTTTATTATATGTGTGTAGATACATGCAAATATTTATCCTATGGGCAACTTATACTTACACCTACCAATAGGAAATTTTTCTGTTTTTTGACAATTTTACTGAAATTAATTATTATTTCTCTTAATTTTTAAGAAATTTTATCTTCTAAAGCTTAACTTTGCATGAATTGTATCTTCTAACGCTTAATTTTGCATTTTTACCCCCAAAATCTACATCTTCTATGCCTTAACTTTACATGAATTTTATCTTATTAGTCTTAATTTTTCATAAATTTTATCTTCTTTATCTTAAGATTTTATCAATTTAGTTTTCAAACATAAAGTTAACAATAATTCTATCTTAGACCCCTTAACTTTGATTAACTTCTTAATATAATAATTTATCAGCAAAAGATAAAAATAAGAACAAATAACAACAATAATGTAATGGGAAAAACAATTACAGCATTTGAATAAAAAATTATTTTTGTCCAAAATGTACAATTTTGAGGTCATTAGAAACTATTCCTTTTTGTATTATTGGTCTAAATATTTTTTTCATTTTAGTTGAATAAACAGTACCCTCCTTCACGTTTCGACGTATAAAGTTTGGATTTTCAATCATAATTGTTCCCTTATCCAAGCCATCATCTTCCTCATTATCGTCCTCTCTATTTGCATAACGAAGTACACTTTCTTTGAAACTGTCAAAATGTAAGAGCTTGCAGACATCGGCCGTTAAGGTGATTCCACGTACTTTCAGAACACTAATAATTTTGGCATTTTTGCTGCTTTCCATTCTCAGTGCGTAAGCCTTGCACGCACCTCCAACATATTCTTTTATTTCAGACCCTGCATATTCCCTCGCTAAATCTCCTAAATGAGGCCCTGTTTGAAGAGGACATTCCATGTCCTTTGGATGAGAAAATAGTATACTGTCTGTATCTCCATAGAGAATATTGCAACCTTCTGATTCTGCTACCTTTTGCATTGCCTTCAATAGTTTTAATCTTGCTGCTGATGTTGTCCATAATGATACCACCATGTTTGATGTATCATGTTCAATAATAAATTCTTCTTTCTGCTTGTAAGTTAGTAAAATTGTTTCTTCAGTTAAATTATCGATAGATTGGATCTCAATTGAGTTATTTTTGTCATATTCGATAAGTTCAGTTGGTGAATCGATGACTACACTTCTTGATTGGCCATTCCTGAGACTGAACCTTCCCCATAGGGAATTAAGCATTAGTTTTGATATGTAGCGCATAGCCTGATCTGGAATCATTTTTTCTCTTTCAAGTTCAATTCCAAATTTGTCTTTACATTCCTTTATAAATTTATCCTCACTTTCTCTTCCTTCTATTCCATCGGGGAAACCATTCGCATGAATTTTCAGTGCCATAAACTCGGCCACATAATTTTTAAATAAATTTTCATCCCATTTCTCATAATGAAGCGCCCTATAGAATTTTTTGACTGTATAACCAACGTTTAATGCTTCTTTTAACTCTATTGAAGTACATGTTGAGACCCATCCTCTCTCTTCATCATTGTGCGGGCATCTATATTCTTTGATGTTTGCTCCATTCGGATAGGCAAGTGCGCATTTTCTGCAAAGAGGAAAAAGTAGTCTTTCATCAAATTTGACTGGAATAACAGGAACATCCAATTGCGATGGCGGTACTAGAAATACTTTCAAAATTCCTTTGAATGGAATTTGTTCTCCACTTGTCCAATTAACATTTTGTTCAGCCAAAGGTACTACATGAATTTTCGGATGTCCAACAGGGAATGATGTTGTGGCAATTGTAGATGGGTAAAGCGAATTAAAATCTAAATAAGTAATTTTATGTTGTTCTTTATCTGCATCAAAGTACATATGTAATGGTCCTGTTCTTCCACCAAAATAACAATCCCTGATTTTTATAGGACCTCTGTCATGATAATTTGCAAATGATTTTCGCATATATTTGTTGCGTCGAAGCATCCTATGTATATCGCATTCCCATATAATATCAACATTTTTTATATATTTCCGTAAAATTGCCAAACGATTTCCATCATCTTCACGTATTTCTCCCACAGTTTTTCCATTTGGTAAAATTTTGTGCAAATCATTTCCAAAACATTTTTGGCATGCGTGCCAAACACATCCATTTACTTCAATTGCTCTATCTTCTTCCTTTATATATCCATCTACCTTGTATCTTCCAGCTACCACATGTTCTCCACCTTCTGAATGTGCACATTTGATTTTAACTCCTCGCGTATCTTCGTACCATTGTAAATATTTCAGTGCGAGTTCACTTTGATTATCACAGTTTTCATATCCTTTCTCCGGAACAATTGCCAAGTGTTCAGGTTTAAGATGATTAAGTCGAAAATGTTTCATGCAGGCTGACGCTATAGTCATTGCATCTCTTAAAATATCAATTCCTTCTTGTGCTGCTCCAGGTTGTGTGTTTTTCTTCTTGCTAATTTCCATAAATTTTTTTCTGAAGGCAATTAGTGCTTCTGTGAGTATCTGTACATCGTTTGAGCAATATTCGGCCAATGCTTCGTCCAAACAAAAATACTGACTTTTTTCTTCTTCATACCATTTATCAAATTCATTCTGCCTTTCTGGGCGCATTCCTTCATATAAATAATCAGATTTTGGAGGTAGTTGTTGTAGTGTTCTCCCATAATAATCGGAGATGTTTGCCAAATGTGGAAAAAATTGTTTTTCAGTTACTTGCAGTCCAAATGCCCCAATCAGCTTCCCTAAGGCAACTGGACAGAGATTATACGAGTCTCGAAAAATGACCTCATTGCATTTATTGTTGCGCGGAATTTTTAATTCATAAAGCTTATTACCTCGACGAATCATTGAAGGTACAACTCCTTTCAAGTATATTTCTCTGAATACCATAATCATATCATAACGTCCTCCATTGTGTGAAAATGCCATTGTTGTATATTGAGAGTTGAGTTCAAAAAGAATCCATTGGATGAAGAATTTAAGCGGGTTTTCTGTGACAATTTGTTTATCAACTTTTGTTTGAATATATGGACGATGTGAGAATGTTATTGATCGATTGTGAGAATGTTATTGATCATTCAAATATTTTTTCCCACATTCATCACATTTTTTGAAATAGTTTGCTGTTGCCATACAAGGATATTCACTTCCAACGCGTCCACACAATCTGCAGAGAGATTTACATCTCAAGTCATGTTCTTTTGATTTTCTGTATTTCTTTTCACAGGTAAAGCAATATTTATGGTTCAATCCGAACATTCCTCCAACATTTCTTATGCCATCAAAATGGTTGTTTGAGTGAAGTATTGAAATTGGTACATTGAAATTTTCATTTCCATATTTAAATATAGGTTTCTCATTGATACTTGCGAAAACAAATACTTTGAATTTATATCCTGTGTCCTTGTAATGATTGTTCCAAAAATTTACAACAATTGGCACGTATTCCACGGCATCATATTCAGGGAGATCATTTGGAATTTCTGCAGCTTTTAAGAGAGCGAAAACATCTTTCATCTGGCGATGATTGTATTGCATATATTTATTAAATTTTCTTCTATCTCCCAATTCCTTAACGACATATTTTCTTGTAATTTCCAGAGCATAAAATAAGCATAAGTTGTTCGGATTAGCTATTCTAATAAATAATTCGTCTTTTAGTTTAAAATTATCTGTTGCATTATCTTGCGGAGCACGCCCTCTAATAGATTGATTTGTTGGAAGTGATGAAACACCCAGCGTCTGGATTTTTATTGTGAAGGGGTGACCATGAATTGAACCTTTCTCTATCTTGGATTGCGAAACAAGTTGAAATCTTGTTAATATGTTGTCTATTGTATCTTTTTCTAATTTTCGAATTGGTATCCATATATCATTATCTAATAATTGTGAAGAAATTAATGCTCCTAATCGGTCAGGATTAATTGATTGATTCTTTGATTCCTCTACTGTTTGATCCATGCAGTCTTGGATTATTTTTCTCAATAATTCCTCCGGGTTTTCCGGTAATTTTTCAATAATAAATGTCCCAGTCGTTCCCATCATTTTAAATTTCCTGTTAAATTGACTTTCATAATCGATTTGGCGGTAATAATTTTTCAAATTTGTTGTCCCCGCACCGCTTTGTATGTCATTGAATAAGTGAGGAAGGAAACTTGGACGTTTGTTGGGAGAAGGTCCGTTTTCTTGATTATTAAAAGACATTATAAGATCTTTAAATATTTTTGATTATATAGAAAATGGTTAAAAATGTAAAAAAAGCTGTCCTTTTATACTCTAGATTTTAGATGTATGAATTAATTACGAAAGATTTTTTGACAAGGTGGAGAGATGTGTTAGAGAAAAAGAATATTTCCATTAAGACACATTATTCATTCATTCATCTTTAGATTCTCTTGTGTATTTTCAATAAAAATTAACACTTAGATTTTTATTTAATTTTTTTCTAGCTCATTTAATTTTAGAGTTTTAATTTGAAATTATTAAATTTTGCGATAAAATATTTAAATTTTTTGAAAAGTCCCAAATTGACATATCGAAGTGTGGCATTCTGTCGTTTTAACATTTTGAAATTTGGTATTTTGAAATAAATCCCTTACATTTATACTTCCGGTCATTTTTTAAAATCATTTTAATTTTTTGTCAAAATTTTGTAAAAAATTTCTCTTCCCCATTTTTATTTAATTAATTAATATTTATTTTTAATTTTTAAATTAGAAATTCCCGCAATTTTTACATTTAGAAAATTTAGTATTTTTCAATTTGGCATTCTGAAATTTTTTAAAAAATTTTTAAATTTGAATTTCCCGCCAATTTTCAAATTTTAAAATTCCGCCAATTTTTAAATTTGGCATTTTGAAATAAATCCCCTTACATTTGACTTCCGCTCATTTTTTAAAATCATTTTATTTTTTTGTCAAAATTTTGTAAAAAATTTTTATTACCATTTTATTTAATTAAAATTATTTTTATTTAATTTTTAAAATCTTTTAAATTTTTAATTTAAAATTTTTCAAAACACTCCACCCACCCCTTCTCCCGAAATATACTGATAAATTAGTAAAAAATACATTATCAGAGAATTTGATTATATGTGAGTACGCCTCTGTGTCCGAATGGATAAGGTTCCCGCATATAGTAAAAAAACGAGGAAGGTTCGATTCCGCTCAGGGATTTAATTATTTTAAAATTTTATTCATTGTTACTAATAATTTACCAAAAATACCAGAGGATTAAGTACATTTTTATATTTCTTTTATTTTACCGCACTGCCACCTTTTGGCTTCTTTCATTTTACCGCACTTTCAAATATTAATTTTAAAAATTTGTTTTAACTTACACCTACCAATAGGAAATTTTTCTGTTTTTTGACAATTTTACTGAAATTAATTATTATTTCTCTTAATTTTTAAGAAATTTTATCTTCTAAAGCTTAACTTTGCATGAATTGTATCTTCTAACGCTTAATTTTGCATTTTTACCCCCAAAATCTACATCTTCTATGCCTTAACTTTACATGAATTTTATCTTATTAGTCTTAATTTTTCATAAATTTTATCTTCTTTATCTTAAGATTTTATCAATTTAGTTTTCAAACATAAAGTTAACAATAATTCTATCTTAGACCCCTTAACTTTGATTAACTTCTTAATATAATAATTTATCAGCAAAAGATAAAAATAAGAACAAATAACAACAATAATGTAATGGGAAAAACAATTACAGCATTTGAATAAAAAATTATTTTTGTCCAAAATGTACAATTTTGAGGTCATTAGAAACTATTCCTTTTTGTATTATTGGTCTAAATATTTTTTTCATTTTAGTTGAATAAACAGTACCCTCCTTCACGTTTCGACGTATAAAGTTTGGATTTTCAATCATAATTGTTCCCTTATCCAAGCCATCATCTTCCTCATTATCGTCCTCTCTATTTGCATAACGAAGTACACTTTCTTTGAAACTGTCAAAATGTAAGAGCTTGCAGACATCGGCCGTTAAGGTGATTCCACGTACTTTCAGAACACTAATAATTTTGGCATTTTTGCTGCTTTCCATTCTCAGTGCGTAAGCCTTGCACGCACCTCCAACATATTCTTTTATTTCAGACCCTGCATATTCCCTCGCTAAATCTCCTAAATGAGGCCCTGTTTGAAGAGGACATTCCATGTCCTTTGGATGAGAAAATAGTATACTGTCTGTATCTCCATAGAGAATATTGCAACCTTCTGATTCTGCTACCTTTTGCATTGCCTTCAATAGTTTTAATCTTGCTGCTGATGTTGTCCATAATGATACCACCATGTTTGATGTATCATGTTCAATAATAAATTCTTCTTTCTGCTTGTAAGTTAGTAAAATTGTTTCTTCAGTTAAATTATCGATAGATTGGATCTCAATTGAGTTATTTTTGTCATATTCGATAAGTTCAGTTGGTGAATCGATGACTACACTTCTTGATTGGCCATTCCTGAGACTGAACCTTCCCCATAGGGAATTAAGCATTAGTTTTGATATGTAGCGCATAGCCTGATCTGGAATCATTTTTTCTCTTTCAAGTTCAATTCCAAATTTGTCTTTACATTCCTTTATAAATTTATCCTCACTTTCTCTTCCTTCTATTCCATCGGGGAAACCATTCGCATGAATTTTCAGTGCCATAAACTCGGCCACATAATTTTTAAATAAATTTTCATCCCATTTCTCATAATGAAGCGCCCTATAGAATTTTTTGACTGTATAACCAACGTTTAATGCTTCTTTTAACTCTATTGAAGTACATGTTGAGACCCATCCTCTCTCTTCATCATTGTGCGGGCATCTATATTCTTTGATGTTTGCTCCATTCGGATAGGCAAGTGCGCATTTTCTGCAAAGAGGAAAAAGTAGTCTTTCATCAAATTTGACTGGAATAACAGGAACATCCAATTGCGATGGCGGTACTAGAAATACTTTCAAAATTCCTTTGAATGGAATTTGTTCTCCACTTGTCCAATTAACATTTTGTTCAGCCAAAGGTACTACATGAATTTTCGGATGTCCAACAGGGAATGATGTTGTGGCAATTGTAGATGGGTAAAGCGAATTAAAATCTAAATAAGTAATTTTATGTTGTTCTTTATCTGCATCAAAGTACATATGTAATGGTCCTGTTCT
Organism: Meloidogyne incognita; assembly: GCA_036172945.1. NCBI lineage: Eukaryota > Metazoa > Nematoda > Chromadorea > Rhabditida > Meloidogynidae > Meloidogyne > Meloidogyne incognita. Next base: position 6,203,444 of record JARQAC010000011.1, on the reverse strand, counting down.
TCCACCAAAATAACAATCCCTGATTTTTATAGGACCTCTGTCATGATAATTTGCAAATGATTTTCGCATATATTTGTTGCGTCGAAGCATCCTATGTATATCGCATTCCCATATAATATCAACATTTTTTATATATTTCCGTAAAATTGCCAAACGATTTCCATCATCTTCACGTATTTCTCCCACAGTTTTTCCATTTGGTAAAATTTTGTGCAAATCATTTCCAAAACATTTTTGGCATGCGTGCCAAACACATCCATTTACTTCAATTGCTCTATCTTCTTCCTTTATATATCCATCTACCTTGTATCTTCCAGCTACCACATGTTCTCCACCTTCTGAATGTGCACATTTGATTTTAACTCCTCGCGTATCTTCGTACCATTGTAAATATTTCAGTGCGAGTTCACTTTGATTATCACAGTTTTCATATCCTTTCTCCGGAACAATTGCCAAGTGTTCAGGTTTAAGATGATTAAGTCGAAAATGTTTCATGCAGGCTGACGCTATAGTCATTGCATCTCTTAAAATATCAATTCCTTCTTGTGCTGCTCCAGGTTGTGTGTTTTTCTTCTTGCTAATTTCCATAAATTTTTTCTGAAGGCAATTAGTGCTTCTGTGAGTATCTGTACATCGTTTGAGCAATATTCGGCCAATGCTTCGTCCAAACAAAAATACTGACTTTTTTCTTCTTCATACCATTTATCAAATTCATTCTGCCTTTCTGGGCGCATTCCTTCATATAAATAATCAGATTTTGGAGGTAGTTGTTGTAGTGTTCTCCCATAATAATCGGAGATGTTTGCCAAATGTGGAAAAAATTGTTTTTCAGTTACTTGCAGTCCAAATGCCCCAATCAGCTTCCCTAAGGCAACTGGACAGAGATTATACGAGTCTCGAAAAATGACCTCATTGCATTTATTGTTGCGCGGAATTTTTAATTCATAAAGCTTATTACCTCGACGAATCATTGAAGGTACAACTCCTTTCAAGTATATTTCTCTGAATACCATAATCATATCATAACGTCCTCCATTGTGTGAAAATGCCATTGTTGTATATTGAGAGTTGAGTTCAAAAAGAATCCATTGGATGAAGAATTTAAGCGGGTTTTCTGTGACAATTTGTTTATCAACTTTTGTTTGAATATATGGACGATGTGAGAATGTTATTGATCGATTGTGAGAATGTTATTGATCATTCAAATATTTTTTCCCACATTCATCACATTTTTTGAAATAGTTTGCTGTTGCCATACAAGGATATTCACTTCCAACGCGTCCACACAATCTGCAGAGAGATTTACATCTCAAGTCATGTTCTTTTGATTTTCTGTATTTCTTTTCACAGGTAAAGCAATATTTATGGTTCAATCCGAACATTCCTCCAACATTTCTTATGCCATCAAAATGGTTGTTTGAGTGAAGTATTGAAATTGGTACATTGAAATTTTCATTTCCATATTTAAATATAGGTTTCTCATTGATACTTGCGAAAACAAATACTTTGAATTTATATCCTGTGTCCTTGTAATGATTGTTCCAAAAATTTACAACAATTGGCACGTATTCCACGGCATCATATTCAGGGAGATCATTTGGAATTTCTGCAGCTTTTAAGAGAGCGAAAACATCTTTCATCTGGCGATGATTGTATTGCATATATTTATTAAATTTTCTTCTATCTCCCAATTCCTTAACGACATATTTTCTTGTAATTTCCAGAGCATAAAATAAGCATAAGTTGTTCGGATTAGCTATTCTAATAAATAATTCGTCTTTTAGTTTAAAATTATCTGTTGCATTATCTTGCGGAGCACGCCCTCTAATAGATTGATTTGTTGGAAGTGATGAAACACCCAGCGTCTGGATTTTTATTGTGAAGGGGTGACCATGAATTGAACCTTTCTCTATCTTGGATTGCGAAACAAGTTGAAATCTTGTTAATATGTTGTCTATTGTATCTTTTTCTAATTTTCGAATTGGTATCCATATATCATTATCTAATAATTGTGAAGAAATTAATGCTCCTAATCGGTCAGGATTAATTGATTGATTCTTTGATTCCTCTACTGTTTGATCCATGCAGTCTTGGATTATTTTTCTCAATAATTCCTCCGGGTTTTCCGGTAATTTTTCAATAATAAATGTCCCAGTCGTTCCCATCATTTTAAATTTCCTGTTAAATTGACTTTCATAATCGATTTGGCGATAATAATTTTTCAAATTTGTTGTCCCCGCACCGCTTTGTATGTCATTGAATAAGTGAGGAAGGAAACTCCGGACAAGGAATCTTGGACGTTTGTTGGGAGAAGGTCCGTTTTCTTGATTATTAAAAGACATTATAAGATCTTTAAATATTTTTGATTATATAGAAAATGGTTAAAAATGTAAAAAAAGCTGTCCTTTTATACTCTAGATTTTAGATGTATGAATTAATTACGAAAGATTTTTTGACAAGGTGGAGAGATGTGTTAGAGAAAAAGAATATTTCCATTAAGACACATTATTCATTCATTCATCTTTAGATTCTCTTGTGTATTTTCAATAAAAATTAACACTTAGATTTTTATTTAATTTTTTTCTAGCTCATTTAATTTTAGAGTTTTAATTTGAAATTATTAAATTTTGCGATAAAATATTTAAATTTTTTGAAAAGTCCCAAATTGACATATCGAAGTGTGGCATTCTGTCGTTTTAACATTTTGAAATTTGGTATTTTGAAATAAATCCCTTACATTTATACTTCCGGTCATTTTTTAAAATCATTTTAATTTTTTGTCAAAATTTTGTAAAAAATTTCTCTTCCCCATTTTTATTTAATTAATTAATATTTATTTTTAATTTTTAAATTAGAAATTCCCGCAATTTTTACATTTAGAAAATTTAGTATTTTTCAATTTGGCATTCTGAAATTTTTTAAAAAATTTTTAAATTTGAATTTCCCACCAATTTTCAAATTTTAAAATTCCGCCAATTTTTAAATTTGGCATTTTGAAATAAATCCCCTTACATTTGACTTCCGCTCATTTTTTAAAATCATTTTATTTTTTTGTCAAAATTTTGTAAAAAATTTTTATTACCATTTTATTTAATTAAAATTATTTTTATTTAATTTTTAAAATCTTTTAAATTTTTAATTTAAAATTTTTCAAAACACTCCACCCACCCCTTCTCCCGAAATATACTGATAAATTAGTAAAAAATACATTATCAGAGAATTTGATTATATGTGAGTACGCCTCTGTGTCCGAATGGATAAGGTTCCCGCATATAGTAAAAAAACGAGGAAGGTTCGATTCCGCTCAGGGATTTAATTATTTTAAAATTTTATTCATTGTTACTAATAATTTACCAAAAATACCAGAGGATTAAGTACATTTTTATATTTCTTTTATTTTACCGCACTGCCACCTTTTGGCTTCTTTCATTTTACCGCACTTTCAAATATTAATTTTAAAAATTTGTTTTAACCTCCAAATGTCTTTTACAACACCCACACACATCAAAAACATCGCACCTGTTAATTACCTCAAAATATAAACCAAAAGGTAATTAATCATTGAATGATTAATTACCCTAATTAATCATGATTAATTACCTCAAATCAAAAGAAAAAGTGTCAGATGGCCACACACATCACCCCCCGACCACCCACGAAAACCCCCTATAGGTGTGAGTTTGATTGACAGGTGTCACTTTTGAGTGTGACATTTGGGATGGAGTAACTACTCTATTGGGGTAAGTGGTTGTAAGGGAAATACACCTAATAAAATTTTCACTTCACAACTGGGACATGTTGGAAAGTTACTTCTTAACTGGGGCAGGTGGGTGTAAGGGGAAATACCCGTACAAAATGTCCCACTTCACAACTGGGACATTTTGGGGGGGGGGGGGTTACTACTTACTAGTTTAAATAGGGGATGTTCCTTGAACGTTTCCTATAACTTTGAAAATTTATATTTTTTGGTGAGAAATTAACCGAATCATGTTTTAGAAAGTTATTTAAGAATTATTAAATTAAAAGTAATACCAGAAAATTTTCAAATTATGAGATACATATTATATTATAATTTTAAAAATAGGTAAAGTTATTCTTGGCAATGATAATGATATTATGAAAGAATTTATGAATAATATAGAAAAAGGTGCATACATACATAAATATACTGGGATTTGGTCTCTCGGATTGGATTTACTACCATCAATTGCGCAAAAAACATTGAATTTTTTTGTCTATAGAGGGTGTGCTTGTGGAATTTATGCTTGGGTAAAAAATTTTCTATAAGTTAAATTAAAGAAAATGTCTCAATCCAATATCCGGAAATTTGGTCTCTGTAAGGTCAGGCTTCAAAAATTTTCGCATATGATTCATGTGATGCTTGAATCGTCGGCGTCGGAGTTCCGGAAATTCCAAAAAATTTGAAACCTAACTTTTTGAAAAATCTTTGAGCTAAATTTTTCTGAACCCAAATTTTCGGCACTATCTTATTTTCATTATTGTTCATCTCGAGATGGTAATTTCACGAGAATTTTAAAAATAAATTAATCTCATATGCTAATTATCTTCAATATTAAATCGTATAGTAAAGTTATTTATAATACATTTAGATTAAAACACCAACGACACCTTTCACAGCAGTGCCTAAAAAATCTATAAGGCAAAAAAATTTCAAGAACAAAGACTGTTTCGTTAGGAAAACCGACCAAATTCTGCATAAATTGGGAAAAATTAAAGAAAAAGATACAATTATTGAGTTTGGAATGTGGACTGGATATGAGGGGAGAAGTGGAAAATTTTTGTTGATTAAGGAAAACATAACATTTATTGAAATCGAATTAAATGAAGATTTAATTATAATTAACAGTACTTTGGTAAATTTTAATTATTTGGGTTATGCCCATAACGCTATATATTCCTGATATATATCTCCTCTATATTCCTGATTTTTTGTTACTAATATTCCCCCGAATCTCTTGATAGTACTCGAACTAAAATTTGCGTTAATTCTTTAATAATTTAAGCGCCGCAACGAAATTTCTTTAAATTTATATTTCAAATTTGGTGCACTCAATTTGCGAGGGTATAAAGTATAAGTAACAAAAATTTGATCCCTAAATTATTTGAATCTCAGAAATTTTTCTATAAAAATTTTCTGAGTCAACGTTCCTGAGAAACTAAAACATTATTTAATTCTATTATAGTTTCAAGTCAAAAATTTTACAAAAAAAATGCACAAAAATTTTATGAACACTGGATCGAGGTTGGACGTGAAAATACGTTTAACTAACTATTATGTTTGGGCATCTATTTTAATTGATACGAGTGAACATTTTTTACACAAATTTTGGCCCGAGAAATGGTGGGAAGTAAATTTCCTTAATGAATCAGAAGTCTATATTGATATATCTGGTGATTTTGTCATATTTACACCTGTGCATATTAACCAACTTAAGACCAAAGAATTCAACGAGGTAATATGTTAAAAAGAAATATTTATGTAAATTAAAGCCCGAAAGCTTGTGGCGTTGTATTTTGGGATATATGTCATAATTTTCGGGCGGTATACTGTGTTTAATTATAATAAAATTTAAAAATTTTGACACCAACATTTCCAGAAAAATATACATAGACGTAGGAAGTTTATTAGATTTTTGAACTATTAAATAATAGAACCTGAGACTCAATTGACCCTTAAAAATATTTTATTCGTGCTCCTCACACGATTCCACGTCGATTGAGGTATCACTCGACTCATCTAGACCATTTTGAAAATTTTGAGTTCCAGACTGAAAATTTTCGCACTTGAGACTCAAGTGTGCTTTTATTCATCATACTATACCTTCCCCAACCCTTTAAAATCAATTCCCACGTCCCAGGCTCAATTTGACACCTTCAGACTCACACCTTTACATAATAACCTGGGATGATCTAAATATTAGTGAAACTATTGTTTTATTTTTAAGTTGGCCGATATTTTTAAACATATGATTCAAATGCCATATTCATTTGAAACAAAAGAGGCTGCTTCCGAAGTTCACCATAAATTTATTTTTATGGTCAAGCCTGATGCATCTGAATTTTATATAAGGCTGATGCATGGAGAGCCTGATGAGAATAAATACCGTAATTTTTTGATAACATTAATTAAATAAAAAAAATTACTTTTAAGTTGGAAGAACTATTTTTGGATTGAACGTCAGCTTTAACGAAAATACTATGACATTATATTCAATTGATGTAAGGGAATTTTAAAAAAATTTTAAATTACAATGAAATTCATTTTCATCATTTTTAAAGGATTTCGGGGAAAATTGAATAATCATAATTATTCATTTTTACTTTAACAATCAAACTCCTTCTTTACCATTATTAAAATAACATTGGTATATAACAGGGTTCGGATTCGTACTTATTTTGGAAGTTCAGTACTTACAAACAGACTTTTTGGTTGAAAAATTAAATTTAACCTTAAACTTCCAAAAAATCTGGCTTTTAGCCATCCAAAATTTGCAAAATTTTCGCCTGTGGTGCAGAACCCATTCGGCGCCAACTAAATTTTTCGAAAATTTTTTGTAGTGTACTTATATTTTGAAAATTTTTCCACCTATGAACAGTTCTTCATTTTCTGGACCTACCCCAATGGTTCTGGAGACATTCCTTACTTTATTCCACGAAATGTTCAGACTAAGTGCTTAGGCGGAACCATACCCTAACTTTGTTACACAAAGAAAATCCAATTTTTTTTTGATTGAACACATAAACAATGATAGTACTCATAAAGTTCGATTGGACTCATAAACTGGAGTAGAGCCCTTTATTTTTGCCTTAGGCAATTAATTAACTAACCTTTTACGATCATCTTGGTTTGGACTAGGGTAGCTCCCGTCCCCCGCAACCCTGACCTCCGACCCCGACGATTTTTTGGAAAACCCCGACCCGAACCCCGAAGGCTCTCCTCGGCAAACCCCGATCTCCAACGATCCCAACCCCAAAGGCTCGAGGAGCTACGCTGGTTTTGACTATTTTCTACTTGACCATTTTAGAGAAGGAAGACAAAATTAAATGCGGTTAATAAATACCAGAAAAGTACCAAATTAATATAAAAACATGATTGACTTGACAAAATTTTAAAACATTTTAGTTTGATTACAACTTTATTGAGACTTTTAACAATACCTTATTTCAACAAGGAAGGCCTTTCGAGGTCGTTTTAATTGGAAAAATGGTAAAAGAATACGAATCAGGTTTTAATGTCAAAGTAAATGGAGAAATACTATTTAATGAAAGCATAATATACACATCTATGCATTTATGGATGATTAATAGAGTTTCGGTGTGTTTTGTACTAATTTTTAAAACGCCTATGCTATAGAGGATAAATGAAATAGGAATATTAATAATGGAAAGGGTCCAATCCAGAGCCAGCTTCAGCTGGATTAGCTTTATTAATTCATGTTTTCATTAACAGAAACAAAATCTTTATAATTTTTAATTAAATTGAAAATTAAAAACTAAAAAATTAAATAAAACTTTAGATGGGTAAAGATATACAATTGTTGGATTATGATGTAGAAGAACATCCTTTATTAAAAGGACACCCTTTTCAAAAGGAACAACCTTCTTTAAAATATAAAAAGAAGATAACGAGTTTGAAAAGCTATGGAATTATTTTATGCTTTGAAGCTGATGTTCCGAAGGCAGAGGATATGATCGACAATCAATTTCAAATAAACTTACTTCATGATTCTAGTGAACCCAATAATGAATGTGAGGGGTTTTAAATTTTTAATAATTTTGTTACTTATGTAAAGTTGGAATCAGGGTGATGCAGCTAGCTTTCAATTTTGCACCCGAAGAATATATATCGCTTAGAGAGAATAATGTTACATTCAAAAAGGGAGGACATTCAGAAATGACAATTATGACAAGCGGAAGCGATAATTATGTATTTTCTGAGGCCCCCGAAGTCCACTCAAATCCGATTGGACAGACTGGTGTGCATATAAATGTAGTAATCATTGCTGAAGAACATTTCTACAATATTAGCATCAATGGGGGAGATTTCATACATTTCCAGCATAGAATTCCTCCTTGGACAGTCAATTACGTTATGGTATGATTTTATTTACCGTATAAGGAAATTTGGTCATTGGAAAGTTTTTCACCAAAATTATTGAGTAAACTAAATGAATTTCAGAAAAAATAGAGGTGAGATATTTTCCGAAAAATCTTGTCGGTAATATGCCAAATACTGGCACTACTACTTGCTAAGAATCAAACTTTGAAATAATATTTTACAGATTAGTGGAGATATTAAAAACGTTAAATTTGAAGAAGATTCAAACCAATGTCAAAAAAAAAATCAACAATTCAATTAAATTTAAATTACCGCCAAAAACGTTGGAAGTAAAACCATTAACAGACTCCGAATCTATTGTTATCACAGGCAAAATTTCAAAATTCCCCATTAATGTTACTTTTCTGCATGGAGCTATAGAACGTCATAATAATTGTATGAATTTTATATTAATCAACTTACAATGAGTAGAAATTTTTTAAATACATTATCATTACAATGCCTGATTTTCTCACTTTGCTATTTTTAAACTCCTTTATTTTTAAACCTAAAAATACGCCAAAAATATGCGTCAAACACGATGACGAATAATAATTTTGTAATAATTTTAATTTTTGTTAATATTAATTTTGAGAAAATGTATGGTTCAGTTTTAATATGATTGTCTCCTGAAATAAATTTATCAACTATGAATTGGAATTTCGTAACAGAACTGAAAAGTTTTCGGTTCTTATAACGATATAAAAAATTTTCCAATCCATAAAGTTCTCCTTTAAAACGATTTTTCTAAAGATGAGGTTCAACATAATAATTTTATCATTATAGTTGGCCATATTGTTTTCGACTTCGCACTTTCGCAAGATGAGATATATATGGAGAGCAGAACGGTATTTTGGAATAATTTTGTCGTTGAAATATTTAATAAATTTAACAGACAGGAAAAGAAAGTGAAAATATAAATAAATCACTTCCACACCAGCTTGGATTAAAAGAAGGAGAACAGATACTGTTAAATTTTTATGGCAAAAAGGAGACGATTAATTTTGAAATTGAAACGAAAAAAGATACATTTACAAACTTCTTTGTTTCTTTAATGCCTTATTCCGCAACACATTATGTGATGGTAGGATAATTTAGAAGAAATACTTTAATTATTTTTGAACGGTTGTCATAGGATATTTCCACGGATAGTTGAACTATTAATTCCTAAGGGAAACTCATTCCTATATTTAGAATCTTTTTTATAACGAATTATTTTTCTATTTAGGTTGGTGGACTTGAAAAAACAAATGAAGATAAATTGATTGAGGTACGATAATAAAAAGGATTTTGTAATTTTATTTTTTTATTTCAATTTTATTTAAAATTAACTTATTATTTATCATAAATATTTAACTTTTTTATGGATTTATATAATCTAGGTATTAGGGTTTCGCCGGAACCGAAATTTTGACCGGAACCGGAACCGGATCCAATTTGAGTTCCGGTTCCCGGAACCGGAACCGGAACTTTTCTAAGTTCCGGGCCGGAACCGGAACCGGAACCGGAACTTTAAGAAAAAATTAAAAATTTCAAAAATTTGCAAAAATTTACAAAATTTTACAAATTTTAAAAAATTTGTATTTTAAGTAGGGTTGTCTGTTCACCAAATTATTCGGTTACCCCTTGAAATCACAACTTAAATCACACGATATATAACAAAATCCATCTTGATATATCCACCATACAACTTTCTTCCATTTTTCAGCGCCGCAGGCGAAAATTTTGAGAATTTTGGAAGGCCAAGAAGCCTTTCATTTTTCAGTGCCGCAGGCGCTGAAATTTTGAAAATTTCTGAAAGCCGTAAGCAAAAAATTCACTTTTTTATTGGCCAAACGAAAAATTTTAAGAATTTTAGAGGGCCAAAAATCCTTAATTCCTTCATGTAGAAATAGAATAATTTTTAAAACAAAATTAAACTTATAAAATAAATTATTTATGGGAAGAAAAATATGAAAAATTCGTTCCCTTTGAACAAGCATCGAACCCACCACTAAATCATTAACGCTTTGGCTGAAGTATAACCCACTAACCACTCGGCCATCTGCTCGTATGAAGGCGATTGAAAGAAAATAAACATATTTCTTTCTATTTTTCTTTTAATACCAAGTACGAGAGTACGAGTATTTCATTTATATTTAAAAAAAATTAATCCTTAGGGGTGTAAAAAAGTTCCGGTTTGGCCGGAACCGATTTGTAAACCGGAGCCGGAACCGGAACCGGAACCAATTTGAGTTCCGGTTCCCGGAACCGGAACCAAAAAAACACCGGAACTTCCGGAACCCGGAACCGGAACCGGAACTTCCGGCGAAACCCTACTAGGTATATAATATGTTTAGGTTAAAATCATTAGTAGTTTAAGAGCGATAACTTTATCACATTTCAGGTTCAGGTACTTAGGCTTAGCCAACTTTCGCGGACCCGCCTTGCGGACCATCATTTGCGAATCCTAACTGGATTTTGAAAAATTAATGGAATAGCGTGCCTTAGTTACAAATCTAAAATTTTCTTAAAATTTCCTATGTCAATGAAGCCAGATTACATCAAATTTTAGATCCGCTAGCAGAAATTTTTGATTCAAAAAGATTACAGGCTCGCAAGAATGTAAGAGGGGCCAGCTCATTTTTGGGGATCTATTATGTAAAGTACTCGAGATACTAAATACTCGTAGATACTCATAAAACTAAAAAAATTTTATACTAAGTTAAATAAAAGGAATTTAAAAAATTTAAATGTAAAAATTTAAATATCCCAAAATTTAAAACATAGGTATCTTTTGAAATAAATTTTGACACTATCCGAAAAAAAGAAAATTTTTCATTCCTGTATCATTTTGTTCTTAATATGAAATTTTATGTGAAGCTTTATATAAAACATTGGCTTCTTGTCCAGTTTCTGCGTCCTTAAATTTTGTTGGGATTGAATTTTTTAGATTTTCAATAGCAAAAATTACTACTCATTAGAACGGTCAAATTAAACTGGACTAGAACTAATAAATATACGAGAAATACTGATAAAAATGGAAAAAATATCATGTTTAAAAATATCTACTACAGCCGGAACTCGAAATGGACTGAATCCTTAAGGAGAATTCATCCCCTGTTCATAAGGCAAAAGAATTGCTGGGTTGTTTCGCAGCCAATTTACCCGGTTTTAACTCGTCACAGATATTACCACCGTACTCACTGGATTTGAATCCTATGGATTGACTGGATTTGAATCCTATATGCTTGTAACCCAAAATTTATGATTAGCTTCGGTAATAATCGTTAGTGAATAGGAGAAAATCTACCCAAATATAGGTGTGAATTGCATATTTTCCACAATTTTTCGTTACATAGGGAAATTATTGGTCATTTTAGTCCCCTATAGTCTCTATATTAGTCTCTATATTTAAGCTTTATTTGATTTCATTATCTTTAATTTGAATAAAGTTATGTTATAGTTGAGGTGTCCTAATATTTTGTTATTCTGTAAATACACCATTTTGGATAAGATTTTTTGAAAAGGGGACTAAATTCGAGTTCCGACTTTAACGAAATTTTAATTTTTTCTAAAAAAATTTTTGTTTTTCATAGTTTTGTTTTTTGTGATTTTTGCATTTTTTATGTTTTTTTGTCCTTTGTTTTTTTGTGGTTTTGTGGTTTTCTGTTGTTTTTTTGTATTTTTATGTTTTGTTGTGTTTTTTTGTTTTGATTTCTTTCTCATTTTTCCTTCTTTGAAATAAAAAATCCTTCTAAACTTTATTTCCCGAAATAAAAAATCTTTTAGTAAACTCATCCTCAATGAACATGAACTGCAATAAGATAGAATCCTAAAGCATAAAGACCAAAAAGAGACAAAATAATCCCCCAATAAAGCCAAATTCCACAATTCCATTCAACATAACGTTTTTTTCGAATATTGTTTTGACCTTCAGTTACGTTATTTAAAATATCGTTAAGGCATCCTTTAAAATTGCTTTTCTTGTCATCCTTGTGGAAACTTATTGTGTTTGTACATCCTTTATTCGATTTGTTTTGACAGGAATTGCCTAAAACATTTAACTTTTAAATTTTTAAAATATTGTCTCTATATAGGACACATATAAACAGTTCTTAACGCATGAATTTTATTTTATTTTTTGATTAAGAAAAGATAAAAAAGTTATGTTAGGTATTTTAAAAATTAAAAAATAATTTTATATTATTGTCAAAAAAATTAAAGTATTTTAAAAGTCTGGAATTCTCTATGGACAAAAAAACCATGGATCATAAATGAAATGTTTTTTAATTTAATGCCAATGATTTTTTAATTTATTTTTAAATACAAAAAAACCTTTTCGCGGTTTTTGAATACTTCGTTTGTAACGGTAATTAGGAGGGCCTACAGGTATTCCTATAGCCACATTTGGATTTCCTTCGTAGTATTGTGGATATCCTTGATAATGATGAGGTTGGCTTGGCTCAGGCTGAAAATGTTGCGGCATTTCAATTTCGTGTTGTTGAGGAATTGTAGGAGAGTTTTGCCTTCGACGTAAAAGATTTTGAAAATTAATTTCGGGGAATCGACATTTTAAATCCGTTAACCACATTGTTTTAGTAATTGCCAGAAAAATAATCATAACACCAACTACTGTATGTGCAATAAATGCATCAGCTCTTTTACTAAAAAGTGTACCATGACCATAATAACGTTTCTTTCGAATCAACTGCGGCAGATTAGTTTTTAAAGGATTCTGAAATTTGTTTTTTATATGATTTTATAAAATAGAGTTTGCCCCCACTATAAGATAAACGAATACTGGTACTTTTTATCTAGAAAACGTTTATTAAAATTTGTTCGAGTACGGGTTTAGGATAATGACACTTCCAACTTAAAATACATATACTTTGTTAAAGATACTTATATTACAGATATTTATACATATAATCTTAAGATATATATACAATCCAACATAATCATCTTCCTATAAATAATCGGGATAAGGGATCCTGTCGACAAAAAAAAAACAAAATTCCCGACTTTTGGAAATCGGGAGTCGGGTCGTAGGATCTCTGATTGGGATATACTTGAATTTTTTTAAAAAGATTTCAACGAACTTTAATTTCTCTTTCAAAATAAATCTCCAAAATTGACAAATCTTTCTTATAATTTTTAACTGGATTTTCATTCAATTTATTTTTAAGATTATTCGAAAATTCCTTAGTATATTTAACAATTTCATGAACAGATTTTTTAAGTTCATTATTTGTTGTAATGTCTCTGTCGGTCTCTCTTTGTATTAAAGTTTCATTTTCTTCAATTTTTAAAGCATTACCAATCTCAGTTAAATACGGTAATAATTCTAAAAAATCTTCACTTAATTTAATTTTATTGTTCCAATTGTAGAGAAATTTGCCAAGAAAAACTCGTAATTTCTCCATCAATTTTTCTCCATGCTTCTTGATTTTACTAAGTTTAAAATAGAGCTTTTCTATGGGTGTTTTCTTCGTTATAAAATTTTCAATAACAACCACAAACGAATTTATTTGTTTAAACTCATTTACGAACACAATGTTTTTGCTGTTTGAAGCTTTATTTCTTATCCAATCAACTGGTCTCTTCAAATAATTGAATATTTTCTCAATTAAACGATCCACAAAACTTTTGTTCTCCCCATTATCAATAAGCTGTATTGCTCGAAAATCAACAAAATTTGGTGGGAAATTGTTACTGGAATCGCCGCTTACTGAAAAAATATTGAAATTTGTTGGTCATTTTAAAGATCAGTCACAAAAGTGACTAAGATTAGCTTTCAACAGACTAAATGCTTTATAAAAAATAAATAATACTCACATTTAAAATCAACATCATTAATCAAATTTATCATTTCATTTACCAACTCATTGGCAAAATTGTTGGGTTTAGTTGATCTACTCCCTTTATATTTGTCAAACAATTTAATAGACATTTCATTCAACGATTTTTTGATCGAATCAAAATTAATTGACTTAATCTTGTCTAATTGCTCGTTAGATATATTTAATAACATTATTTTCTTTTTGTTCACATTATCATCTCCATTTCCTACAACTTGATTCAACGCTAGAGCTAATGCTAAATATTTTGCATTCAGATAATTCGAGCTGAATGCGATCAAATCTTCCATTTTTCGGTTGTTTATCTTGATTCTTCCAAATGACTGCGGATCTAACTTTTCCAAAATATCATTATTTATTTCTTCAATAATATCTTTGACAACAGATGAACCAGGCACTTTATTTAGATCATTAAACATTTTATCATTTGAAATTTTGACTTTCTTCTTATCAATTTTAATGTTAAGATTTTCAACACTCGTTAAGGCATTTGTAAATGCTACAATATTTTCTCCATAATGTTCAATGAATCGATTGTAGGACATGATTTGTGAAGCATTTTCTGTAAATTCCAAATCATAATAAAAAGATTTAAGGACCCGATACATTATCCAGCGAAGCCTCCAATCTTGGTTGGTCACAACATTAAGTCCTGGTTTGTTGAGCTGAGCCCCCACTTAATGTTGTGACTAACCAAGATTGGAGGAATAAAATTCAGAATAAATTAAAATTATTTATTTAAAATTAAATTAAAATTAACAGAATTGCTGTAGAAGGCTTTTATTTGAAGAAGTTATTGAATGATTGGTAGAGGACAATATTTTGGTGGTTTTGTGAGGGGTTTATAAAGTGGCCATGGTTTTTGGCCCATGGCAAAAAATTATATAGAAAGTTTGGGTAAAAAATGATGAAATAGGATGCTGTGCAACCAATGATAACAAAAGTTTGGCTGGATAGAAAATTCCAGCAAGACTTCAAGGAATAAAAATTAATTTTAAAAAGAAGAAATAGGGAGAGGGTTAAAAAGATAAAGTTAACAAACAACGAGATGGGTAAATTGCCCACACAGACTTCAGTCGCGAGAATGCACGTGAATGAAGTTTGTGCGGCGCATTCCTTTTTGTTTTTTATTTAATCTTTTGCCTCTCGTCTTTTGCAAATTTTTATTTTTTTTTAATTTTTCTTTCTTTCATTATTTTGCAAAAATCGGCCCATCTTCAAACGGGCTGCAACAATCACTTACCAAGATTTAAAAGGCGTTTGCATGCGTATTTGAAAACTTTGTCATTCCATGTTTGAAAATTAAAATAAGCATTGTTAATTTTATCTTCAAGCCCCTTCTTTTCATTTATTTTCAGTAGATGAGTAATGCTTTCTCCGTCAAAGCTATTTGAGAGAATAAGTGTTCGGATCAAGTCATCTACTTGTAAAGCTGTTTTATTTTGGTTTGGTTTTTCGAAAGGTTTAATAAAACAATTGAAACGCAAAAGAAAGAAATTGTTAAGTTCGTTTTTATTTTCCAACATTTTTATGTAGTGGCCAATTGTAGGATTCTCTAGGCACTTTTGGTCAGCATTTTTCATATAAACTTGGAGCTTTTTCATTGGATTTCTTAACCATCCTCTCTAAATTTTAGTTTTTAAAATGATGGAAAATGATGGTATATCGGAGATTTAATAATGGGACATTTGATAATAATAACTTATTGAGCCATTTTGGAGATTTAATTCTTTGGGAATTTTAGGGTGGGTCATTTTCGGGCGCAGTCCTTAAGATTTACCTTATTTTCTGCTGGCTTTTCATTGCAATTTGGATCAAAACGCCAACTTAAAAATTGTCCGACTTTTTTGTCATCGAACACACCTTGTGCTTTAGAAAACTCTTTAAAATCAACTTTATCATTATCCAATTTAACCAATTTTAAATCTGGATGAAGAGCTATCATTATCTTCATTGCCACATTTAAATCCTCTAATTTTTGAGTGGAAACAATTTCTAATAAAGTATTTGTGTCTTTATTTTGAATTGATTCGTACATTATAGTTGAAATATACAGAGGTTTGGTAAGCAGAAAAGAGTGAAGAAGTTTTTTGTTTATCTCAGAAAATTTCAAAGGCTTTAAGTTTTTCATTTGAAAAAGTCCTTTTTCTTTAGTGAAAAAATTATCAACACATTCGATATAAAAATTTAAACGAATTTTTGCATTATCATTTTCAATTTCACCATTGAGCAGTTCCTGAAATTAAAAAAATGCAACTTCTTATGATCTACAACTAATTAAACAAACATGAATAAATTAAAGCAGCCCGAAACGGCCCTTATCAATTTCCGGCCCTTATCAATTTCCGGCCCTTATCAATTTTTATACCATTCTCTTTAGTTGCCGAGAGGAATCGTTTAATACAAAAGTAGGTGGGATTAGAAAATTTTGAAGTAAAGCAGCGCCCCGTTTTGGGCGTGTCCTCATAAATAAATCTTATAAGAATTCAGACTATCTCAATAAGATATGGCTTTTCATATGCCTTTTCATAGTAATATATTCTTATAGTAAGGTCCAAATTTATACAAACTTAAAAGACTTACCCTTATTGGATTCCCAATTTTATCGTTTTCACTCTTCAAGTTGTCACAGTATGCAGCAATTCCTCCAAACCGGGCTTGATCATTAAACATCGCCATATCATTCAAAAACATATTTACACATTTCTCTTGTTCATCACATTTACTAGCATTTTCTAAAATCCAAGCAATTTGATTCTTTACATGTTGATCAATTTCATCTATTTCGGAAGAAATGTCGAATTCTTCCTCTGCATCGAAAAACACTTCATTTTCTTCGTTAGACCCTTCTCCACCCCCATCAACAAGATTAAAACAATAAATTAACAAAATGAGGTTTAAAACAATTAGTTTTAACATTTTCAATCTTAAATAAAACAAAGAAATATAGGTTCAATGAGAATTGAAGATTAAATCCTATCAAGATGTTTAATTGTTATACCTTGGTATTTCTAAAATTAAAGAGGATTTACTATGTATATATGTTTAATAGTTCTTTTAGTATTTTAAAAAAAGATAAAATTTCTAAATAATTTTTTTTATTTTTAAGAATGAAGGTTCATTCAATTTTTATAACTATTTAAATTTAGTTTATAGCTCGCTCCACACCCAACCCCACTCTTAACAGAGAGTCAGAGGAGTCGAATTGATAGAGACTATTAAAATATGTATAAAAATTTTTGTCTCATGAAATGATCAAGTGCAGGCTATTCGTGGACCGGGCGTCCCATGGGCTTTTATTTATCCCATGAATGGTATCATTAGAAAATAAAAATTCTAAATAATTTTTTTCAATGAAAGTTCATTCAATTTTTATAAATATTTAAAGGCAGTTAATAGATCGCTCCACACCCAATCCCACTCTTAACATACATAGATAGTCAGAGGAGTTGAATTAATAGACTTAAAATATAAAAATTTTTGTCGCATGAATAGCTCAAGTGCAGGCTATTCGTGGACCGGGCGTCCCATGGGCTTTTATTTATCCCATGAATGGTATCATTAAAAAATAAAAATTTTAAATAATTTTTTATTTTTTACAATAAAAATAGATTTTAAAAGAACCCTATCAGTGTTTGGCTCTCTTTACTTATATGCCATATTTTCTAAGTCGTCGAGGACCAAACATGGTGTCATTTAAAATAGTTAAGCGAGTTTATAGATTTTATCTTTTAGACTTCTATTTAATTTCTCTTTCCGTCTTAAGACTTACTTACGATATGAGACTGAACCAGCCGAAACACTCTCGCAACAGCAAGATTTTGTTCTTCCAGCAAATGTTGAATTTCGTCTGGTTGTTTGTCAGCCTTCAAAACTTTTGCTTGGTGTCGTTTATCACCGGCTGAGCCCCCATGTCAAAAGAATCTTATTTTATCTTCTTTTGATTAACCTCTTCTTCCTTTTAAAAAGTTATTAACTCTAATTCAATTATATTTTCAAAAATATTTATTCCAAAAATATAATTAAATAAAAATAATTTAAAAAGCAATAAATTTTTAATATTAAAAGATTGAGATATATTGGAAAAAGTATAATTGGAGATTTTAATTTTTATTGTAAAAAATAAGAGAATGAAGACTTTAGTTTTTAATGGAAAAAATATAAGAATGAGGACAAATAGGCTGTTTAAAGATTTATTTTATAACAGCAAATAAAGATGAAGGTCAAGGTGTTTTTTAGTGTAATAGCCATTTTTTATTATAAAATAAAAAAATAAAGAATAAATGAAAGAACATTTTATGAGTAATTGAAACAATGAAAGGGGCATCAGGAATTGAATAATAAAATTAAAGATAAATGTTTAAACTTAAGGGATTTTTATGGGAAAATTTAAAATTTTATAAATTTCCTATCTTTAATTTACATCTTAATCAGCATCGTTCTTTCTCAGTTTTTTCTTGGACATGGTAATAGTCGAAACAAAATATTCTGCTTTACTAAATTTTTTAAATAAAAAACATTCTGCCCGAAACATTCTGCATTTGTACAACCATAACTCTACCATTATCTCTCAATTTCCCTTAAAATCACTTATATCCCATGAAATCATACTTGATCCATTCAAATCCCATTATACCCCTTTAATCTTACCAAATGATTCTTAATTGCTGAGTAAATTAACGAATATAGATAGTGAGTGTATTATTTCAGCTTTATTCTTAAAAATTTTTTTGCTAAAACCGATACCCTGGCCACCTACAAGAACCTGAGCATATCTTGACTCCGTACCACTAGTGCACGCCCTAATCATACGAGATCAACCGCTAATATAAATCCATTGGGCAATTTTTTAAATAATACATTAAAGCGTTAAAGCAAGCAACAAATACTATATTCAAAAAAAGAGATAATACTTGAAAAATGTCTAAAAAATTAAAAATAATAGTGTGAATATATTTTTTGTTTATCTCTCTTTAATGGATGTCAAATATACGGCGATTTCGAAAATTTTTTCCGGATTGAGGCCCTGTCGAAAATTTTCATAAAGAGAGAAGACATCTAATAAAAAATCAATCTGAATCACATTTAACAAGTTAATCTTGAATTCATTTTTTAAAGCACCAAAAATTTCAGTTGCTAGGTGGCTGTTGATTTAAAATTTAATTAATATTATTTTTTATTATAACTAAATTTTTAAAAATTTAAAAAATTTTTGCGCCGCACGCTAAAATTTTATGAATATTGGAGGACAAAGTCAACAGATTGGTGAAGAAAATTCCCAAAATTCCCGATTTTTCAAAAATATTTCGGGAATCGGGAACGGGAATTCCCGTTAAACTTTTACTTCACTATTTTCGAAAACAGGGCCGACATAAAAAATGTCGGGAATTTTAGATTTGTTAGTTTTTTTATTTGTTAGTTTTTAGTAATACTAATTTAAATTATTTTTTTCAAGTATAACCTGTTGAAGAAAATTTAAAACATAAGTAATTGAATTTTCTAGTTGAGTAATCTACAATAAAATTTTTGGAGATATTTTTGAGGTCATATTGAAATGATATTTTTTATTGAGTGTTTATAACAGTTAGTGAATTGTTAACTGTTATAACAGATTTTACGTTGTGAATTTTCTTATAAAGTATTTTAGCTTAAAAAATCTTGTAAATATAATTTTCGTCCTTTTCATAGAAAAATGGTAGATATTTCTTAAACTTATTTGTCTTAGCATACATGGAATAAAAAAAAAGTTTATAAAAATCTACTAAACCCAAAAAAATTTTTTGTGCTGTCCACAAAATTGTTTGCAGCTGAAAAAATTAAACGCGTGCCCTACAAGGGCGAAATTCTCTTAACAAATACATTAAATTTTTTCCTATAAAGCTGCAAAACAAGAAAGTTACAAATTTTATGATTATTAATATATTTACACGGGTTTGTAGTCTCTCATTATCAATAATTGCTGGAACCAATTCAAAATCACTTCTCATTGTTTGATATTGCTGGAGAAGATTTTGAGCTTGTTGGATCTATAAATTTTATGTCAAATTTATTTTTTAACGTGTTTGCAAACTACGTATACACTCAAATACTAAATGATTATTTTAATATAATATTGGGAACTAAATGCTTAAATTTAAGCATAAATTTAATATTCAATAATGAAATTTCGAGTAGGTACCATATGTATCTGGATTTAAGATTTTATACTCGATCCCAAGATTCTAAATATTATCATACACTTCAATCTTATTAATTCATCATTTATTTTATGTGATATACCACTTAAGTATTAATTAATATATAATATAAATTCGACCAGATATACAGATCTTTCTGTAGTCGACTGCAATTCTGCAACCAAATTATTGTACCCTTGCGTAAGATTAACCATACTCGTTCTTGCCTAAAAATTACTTAAAATTTTTGACTTTTTCTCTAAATTTAAGCTTGCGGCTCTTAAGGGACTATCCGTAAAGGAAATTTTGTTTAAAAGATCAATTCCATACAATCTTTACTATTAATAAAAATTTCAGTGCCAGATTTGAAGTTCAGTGATTTAATGTTGGATAGCAAGGCCAGATTTTGATATCAGTGGTTTTAAAAGGCATACTATAAGCGAATTCATCGTGTTAATTTATGAATATTTTTAAAAATTTACTGCCCCTGTTTGCAAGGACAGAATTACCCTTTTCTGTTTAAAAACCCTAATTACTGTGAATGTATAATCCAAGTCTAAAATAGATTATCTAATATGACCTGATTTAAAATTTCACTATCAATATCTGCTACGAGTTGTGCAATATTTTCTTGCATTACTGCACGCTATTGAATATTTTTTTAAAAGTAAGATAATTTATAAGATAATTTAATAGTTTGAGGTTCAATGTTATTCAATATTTGATTTTCTGAGGCCTATTGCTCTACTTTTCCAAACTCGAAATAAATAGGTAAGGAGTAATTTACTTGGATATATGAATCATTAAGTTGGTCCCATTGGAAACAAATTGAAATAGGAATTGTGAATTCAATTACATTGAAATTAAAATAACTTTTTATTAAAATTTCAAGTATTGGAATGGTATGAAAATGCTTTCACTATAAGAATTAGCTTTTGATACTTCCGATAACCTTCCCTGACTTTCCTGACTATCCAATTTTTTTGTGAAGATACGTAATATTTATATAAACAAATTTATCAATTATGAGTAATAAATTTACATTATTTCTCGTCATTCCTTGAGCCGATGCATATTGCTGTTCAAGATTTAGAGCATGAAGCGCCTGGAAAAATTTATTTTTAAAATAATTAACAAAATACATAGGATTAGCTTTTTTTTATTTATTCCGAGCTTAGTAAATCCTAATTTTCCTAACTAATATTTACTATCCAAAGATTTTATTTAAAATGTATAATAATAAATTTAACCAAATTATGCAATTCAATAATATGATGTCCTTGTCTATAGATATTAAGTTGAGTGTTTAGTTCCTCAGATGTTTCTTGAATTATAGCAAGAGCCCTTCTTTCCTAGAAATTTATTTTGAATTTTTATTTTTTTAATATAAACTCAAAACTATTTTTAAATAAATTTGAATGAAGTCTAACTTCTTACACAAGGCTCGATCTGTACTCATATCGGAAGAAATTACTTTAAAATCGACCTCCGTACTTCCGTAAATTTAAAATTACTTATTTGTAAGTACTTACAAATTGACTTTTTGGTTAAAAATTTTAATTTAACATTAAAATTTCAAAATTTAGCCTGCGCGGTTAAAGTTGAAGAGATATGGCTTATGTGCCTCATAATTTCTCAAAATTTCGTTTGTGGCGCTGAAAAACTCATTTAAGATAACCTTATAAGAGACTTGAGCATAATAAATTTTTGAAATTGTATTTTTGTAGCTCCTATGTAGGAATCTGAATCGCTTACTTGTAGGAATCTGAATCGCTTACTTAGAAGAAATCTGAAGGAAATTATAGATTCTCTTCACATTTCCACAGCAGGAATAAAAATGATACGGAGTTAAATGAAATGGTCGGGGTCGGTTCGTCAGCGTTAAAGGTTTAGAATTGGGTCGAAAATTTTGGGATCTAAAAATTGAATGGTTTCTGTTCCAGAAAATAGTCGATTTTGAGTAAACGTTCACAGTAAATATTTTGACAGAAACCTGAGTAAAAATAATAAAAATCTTAAGGCGAGTAACCTGTTCTCTTCTGCTTACAGCCCTACCATTATTCGACACAACATCGAATACCCAAACTGTCAACAAAAGAATAAAAGTAATATTAATTTTAATGCTAATCGAAGACATTTTGTTTAGAGCTTTCAGATGATGTAAGTATTATAAAAAAACTCTGAAATTTTAAAAGTTAGAGCCAAAGAATGAATTATGGCGCCAGAAAAATGAAAAATGTCTGATATTGAAATAGGCCCATAACCGATTTTCTATTTCCTACAAATCTTATTAAAAAAGCCGCTTTGTAAATTAAAAATCGCTATTTTCATATTAAAATCTTTTAAAACTAATGCATTAAATATTTAATTTTATTATAATTATTTAACTATTACTTGAAAATAAGACTAGGTAAAAATAATATGGAAATTAAATTAAAAATTTATTTTTAACAAATTTAAATTAGTTTAAAATTTAAAGAATATTCATTAAAATTATGAAACTATGAGCGTCTCTTTCAACAATTTCAACGGAAAAATATTCAAAAAATTATATAGACAAAATACTCAGGCAAGTTTTCCTAGATAAGTCTGGCTCTTTGGATTACAGAAGCTGAACGCCCTGCTCAAACTTAATTTTAATTTTATATAAAATATTTAAAATAAAAATTAAAATTTTTTATTATGAAAATAATAACAAAAAATTTAGATAGGAGGGAAGTAAAATGGGCAAATTTTTTAATTTTTTTTTAATTTTTTAATTAAGGAAGTATTTTTTTATTTCCATTGTCTAATTTAAATTTTTTTATAAGGCGGAAGCTGGGAGTCGATAAATTAATTTGGGCAGCGCCAAAAATCAATTTAAAATTTTATCTTTCTTGCTAATGCCAATAATTAAAGGAAGAATTTAATTAAAAAAAGATTTGCAAAAGTTTTAAGCAATGCTTAGAAAATTACTGTGATTTTGGTGTTATTCGACTCAGACCGTCGAGATTTTTCGAATGAGCTATTATTTGTATAAAATTTTTTATTCCAAAAGTCGCCACTTTTGATCTTCGATTTTTAGGGGCTATATCTCGATCCAATCAAGTCGGATTTCGCTGAGTTTGGTGTTATTCGACTCAGCTCAATGAGCTGTTTCGAATGAGTTATCATTTAAAAACAAATTTTTACCCCAAAAATGTGCTTACTTCCCCGTTCCCTCACATGGTTTTTCGAGTTTTGAAAGGTCACACTTAGCAGGTTATTAAAACCCTAAATTTGTGTATATATCGAAGCATAAATTTGTTTTAAATATTTTTTCACCAAAAAATATAAATAGAGATAAAGGTTCACAACAAAAATATTCAGAGTTAAAAATTAACAAAAATCATAATGGTTGATTATAGGAAATTAAAAATTTTATAAATTAAAAAGAGGATGTAAATTGGTCAAAGGCTGAAAGTAACAAAAATTTCAAAAATAATTTAAAAGGTAAAGAAAAACAATTTTAAATAAAATATCGAAAAGATGATGAAAAATATACCGTAATGTTTCTAATAGAAGCACATCTCCAATAGAAGCCCATGCCCTAATAGAAGCCCACTCAAGGAGGGGTATTGAAAAATAGACGCCCAGGGCTTGTATTGGAAACATTACGATAAATCCATTTTTAAATTAATAAAATAAAGAAAAATTCTTCACGTTTTTTGTAGCTGCGCAAGGAATGAGCACAATAAAAAAATCTTACAAACTCAAAAATTAAATAAAAACTATATAATTAGATATTATCTTGAATCTCCTGTGAATTTTAGACTAAAAAGTTAGCTAACAATAATTTTAGATTATTTCTAAAAAATATTTTTGAGTATTGTAAGCAAAAAAATTTGTGCATATCCCTTGCTGATTTCTTTAAGAAATAATTTTGGGGAAAATAACGGTAAATGTCCAGTTCGCTATCCATCTGTCTGCAAAGGGAATGCGCACTTCATCCACTTTAGTACTTACTGATACAAAATACCTTTTCTCACTTGGAAAAGAAAGAGAAATAGGAATTGGATTCTAATGCCTAAGATCTCATTTCTGACAACTCAATTTAATCTTCAAAAGCCGAAGGCTATGTAGATATTCAAGTATCTGCAGATCGAATAATTCGATCCAAAATTTTCTTCAGAGGAATTATTTGTAGTTCAAGAAAGGGTAAAACTGAAGTAAATTGTATTGTTATTTATTTTTATAAAATTAGATTATATTTTTTCTTATTTATAAAATTATGTTCTCACTTAACTAAATATTAATTCTTTAATTTTCTCCTTCTATTCCGAGGGGAAAAAGTTTGCTCTATAATTGAGAACGAAAAATGGGGAAGAAAGAGGGGAAGAAAAGTGGCATTCCATTTGCTGACAGGTGGATAACGAACCGGACATTTACCAATAACAAGCGTGACATTAAAAATATATTATTTCGTATCTAAATTAATAATTTTAAATCTTAACTGAGAGAATTTTTAATATTAAATTTCAAATATGTTTAGAGTCACGCATTATTTAAAAAATAATCTTATGTTAACTTTATAAAAATAAAAGAGTATTCTCAAAGCATCTCTCAAATTTTCCTTCTGTTAAATTTCTTATAAACTAAAATTAAAATAATTTTAAGATAGCAATAACGAATTAGGGAAGGGACGGGTTGGAAAAATGTCGGGTCTTGTTCTTGGATTGGCTTTGGAATATTTTTGAATTGGGTTTTGGGTATCGGTTCAGAAAAATCCGGGTTTCTGATATCAGGTATTCCTTTTAGTCCCTGATACGGATATTCCTAAAATTAAATTTGGTATTGGGCTCGATCTTTTTGAGCTTTTGATAAATACACCCCTTAAAGACCGGTGAAATAAAACAGAAAGCAAAAGATGGTAGACGTGTGGAGAAAAAGAAAAGAAAGTTGGGAGGCTAAAAATCATTTTATTTCATTCCATCTGTTACGACCCGAGGTATCCGAGATTTAACTAATGTCGACGAGCACAATAATAACACTTTATCCGATGTAGAAATAAACAATGTGTAAGCGAAGGGAATGGGACAGACAAAGGAGATCAGTGACTAGCCCCGCTATTATTATCCTAATAGACTGACGCTTTCACTGGCTTTTATATCTCAACAAGCGTATGGTAGAATGGATAGTGCGAAAACTTACTCTTGATGCACAAATTGAATGGCTCCCAATTGAATTGAACGGTCAAATGGAACATTAAAGTTAATAGCATTTTGAACAGCATTAAGGAAATTCTGTTCGGCTGAATATTCAGTGTGAAGTCGCCAAGCAATTTGCTGAGCTGTTGCTAAGAATCCGCGTCTAAAGATATTTTAATCTTATTTTCAAAATATTTTATTTATAAAAATTAATTGAAATTTGGACTGAAATAGAACTTGAATGCCAAAATATCATGATGAAAATTTTTTGGAGTTATTATTTAAACCCACTCCTCATCTAGCAAAGCATTGACAGCATTTTGAAATTCATTTTCCAAATTTGGAGCACGAACCCACATTCCTAATCTAAGGTATTCAACAACAGATGCATTGTAACGTTGATCACCAGAAAATGGTAGACAAACGACTGGGACACCAGCAAATAAAGCCTGAATCGGAATATTAGTTTACATGGTCATTGAAGACATATTTTAGTTATTCACCTCGTTTAGGCTGTTTTGCCCACAATGAATGACTGCTAATTTTGTGTTACGTTGAGCTGATGTAATAAAAATATTTTAGGTTTACGTAAAAGTATTAGTTAAATAGGGAAAATTATGGCGAATATATGTGGATATTGGTTCTCATAGGCAATAGGATCATTGAACACTAACAGGTGGAGAAAATAACAAATCCCATTTGATTCACGACTAAGCCTTTTTTAATTATTATCCTTTGAATTTCAAGTCAGATTATCTCCACCCTATGGGTGGAAGAAAACTATTTTTCTTGAATTTCAAACATACCCAACAATATTTTAATTAAAAATGAAACCCCTATCCCGTTGGTGATATGTTACATTAAGACAACGACTCATACATATAAGTGAAAAATATTTTTAATTTAAATGTATAATTATTAATTTTAAAAAATACCAAGAATCCCTTTCAGATAAATTCTTCGGTAAAATAAATGTACATTGTCTGGAAGTTCTACATTATTGTTAACATAATTTCGAATAAACGCATCAGCGCGAAAAACAAAGTTACAATTTTGATGTTGCCTAAAAGCATTGAAAATGCTAACTAATTGGTTTTGTGAAAGTCCAAAAAATGAAATTGTTGTGCCAAAACTGACTACTGCAATGCAGTTGGACTGAAATTATTTTGAAGAAAAAATATTAAAATCGCCAAGAAAATGTATAGAAGCTTAATATCAGCTTCATAATAAAGTTAATACATACATCATTGAGGAAACTATATTCATCATCCAAAACAGGTTCAATCGCACCAGTATTCAAAACTTTAGATCTGAACATTTCTAAGTTTTCTTGGTCGATAGCAATTCCTCCAATAAATCCTATTTTGTTATTAATATGTCGTGGATATGCAACAATCTGAGGGTGATTTATCAAAAAGTAGCGAACATTTGCGAATATTTGCCATAGTGGAGGAAGAGAATTTTGTTGAAAAAATTCATCCCCATATATTTGTTGATAATTATTAATTATATTCCCAAGTTCCTCTATATTTTCGTTCAGTCTCTGGCTTCCAATTAAACGGATTTGAGAATCTGCAAATCCATCACCTGGCTGAGCCGTATAATATTCTAAATTTTGAAATTATTAACTGATATAGTGGTTACAAGTTAGTTGAAACAGTTGCGTTGTCTTATGTTTAGGGATCAAACATAGGCTTATTGGATTCCCATATACATATGCATAAAAATGTTAACCTATTCCCAGATTTATATTCAAAATATAAATAATTCCTCGTTAATATAATCTCTATATAAGTATAGGTGGAAAAGTGCACTAGAATTCTCCAAGAGGCTTGGCGCTCCTTACTATGTGTTGTTAATTTTAAACAAATACCTGGCACTTCAACTGGTATTGGGAGCCCCAAAAAATGGTAGAATGGAGGCCTAGCAGGAGTTGCTGATATGCAATCGTGTTACGTATACGAAGTTCATAAAAAATTGCAAAGCCACTTGGGAGGTGACCAACTTCTGCTATGCCCAAAGAAAAACGTTTTCTCCTCAACAAGTTGTATGTACTATGACTTTTTAAATCGGAATTTATTTATAAATCATAATAGAAAGTAAAGTTGAATGCAGTGCTTTGTACTTCTACTTCGTGCCATCACTAATTTTGACCACGGACACGCGGAGCACTTACTTGTTACAAATATTCTGCCATCACGGAGCGGCTCAGAAAATCTTCGGCTATTGATCTGGAGCCCATATCCCTTTAGTCCTTCAATCAATGGAATTACCATAGTCCTCCAATATCTCCCTACACGCCTGACATCCTCCGTAATCCCCAGGTATCTTGTTAAATCTCTTAATTCCTCCAACTTCCTCCAAATCCAAATATATGCACGAAATCTCTCCAAATCACTATCGACCCACACCTTATATCAGTTAAAGGCATTGCGTGATGATAATGCGAAAGTACCCATAAAATAATCTGCCGATTTAAAAAAAAGAATTCGCTCCAGAAAAATTATACCTTGATAAAAGTACTTAGCACGATGACGAACAAGATTAATATAATCTGGCCGTTTAGATGTTATATTTTCACTTTCCCAATTATTTACTGGACCATCTTCTCGTTGTCGTGTATTATTAATCGGAATAGTTTTTCTTATCACATTGCCATTTAAAGTAAAACTGTTTAAATGATTATTTCGTTGTATATAATTGGCGACAACAAAATACTTTAATTAGTAAAATGAATTTAGAGTACAGCAAATCCTTCAAAATGAGTTAATTAAAAAATTTATAGGGAAGGGGGCTTATTTTAGAAGAGGGCTTATTTTAGGGACGGGGGTTATTTTTGAGGATTTACGATATAATAATGAACTACTATAATACATATAAAGGAAAACTGACCACGCAATATCCTTGTGAATCGAGTATGTTAGCTAATGCAACCTTAAATTATATAAAAAAAAATTTAGCAATAATGTTTTTGGTCTTTCGTCGTTTTAGTCTTTCTGCTCTCGCTTGCATGGAATTTGATAGACCGGGCCTGGGCTCTTCTGATAGTATCCGTGCTGATTAACACGTTAAAAATTGGAAAAAATCCTATAAACACCTATATTAGGTTTCATGCTGACTGTCTCAAAAGTTCTATAGCTTTCCTAAGCCGAGTTTGAACCCTAATATTAAATTTCCAATTAGCGGTACTTACTGATAATTGCATATGGCTGTAATCTTTGTCTTCTGCTAGATACAGTATTTCTGAATAATATATTAATTATTAATTTAACAAAATTATTGAATAAGTAAAATTATTCTGATTTTACGCATATTAGGTGTGTCAGTCTTGGAAAATCAAGGTTCTGGCCGGAATTTTTTTGGATTACTACGGTCAGATAATATTCAGACAATCATAAAAAATGGATTTTGTACCCATACTGCGGAAATATCAGGCCAAATTCGGTTCGAAACAGGGATCCAATGTATTTTAATTAAAATATTTCAATAAATTAAAGAAATTTTATGCTAAAAACTTTGTCCTCCTCCACTTGCGCAGTTGCCAGACTGTACTTGATGCAATTTTATAGTGAGTAATAACACAAAAATTAAAGAAAATACTTTCATTTTTCTGTTAAATATTATATAAATGTCAAAATTTGAGTCCCACAGTTAATCCTGAGTTACTTTATTTACAATAACACGCTCTCATAGATTCACAGTACTATAGAAAACGCCAAAAATATAGCAAGAATTTTTGACGTTAGAGGTCCAACTTTTAGGTTGTTATACATCAAACCTCTGAATTATCAACAACATTCATTTCTGTCATATCAACTGGGCTTACTTCGCTAGGTTTATAATGAAAATAAGTTTCCCATTCAGTTTTTCCCATTCAGTATATTTTTTTCCTGAATAAATTATGGCGAGAGAACTCAAATATGCCATTAGTTTTTCGATATTATGATTTTGAACGAAGTTACATTTCAATATATTTCAACATTTTACCAATTTCCCCGTTATTTTAATATTTGTCACTTTTTTCAAATTATTTCAATATTTTTGCATATTTTTGTCAAAATTTTGGCATTTTTCATAAATTTTAGCAAAAATGTAAAGAAATCTGGCCCTTGACATCCAAAAATCTCAAAATTTTCGCCTGCGGCGCTGAAAAGTGGATATTATGGTCCTTTATTCACTAGTGCCGTTGTCTTCCCACTGGTTCTTCACTACATAGAATGGCGTTCAGCCCTTTTTGAAAAAAAATTTCTTAACCAAAACCTCAAAATGTGTAACTGAACAAAAATCCCCATAAAGGTCGTCCCAAAATGTTCTGGCCTCAAAATTCAATATTTTGAGGCCATATTTCACGATTCTATTTCAATATAGATCCTAGCCAGGGCTGGGCGCAATTGCGGATTGCGAGTTGCGGATTGCGGAAATTGCGGGGGTTTTTGCAGGTGCGAGTTGCGGATTGCGGGTGCGGATTTTTAAAAAGAAATTGCGAGTTGCGGATTGCGGGTGCGGATTTTTAAAAAGAAATTGCGAGTTGCGGAGTGCGGGTGCGGATTTTTAAAAAGAAATTGCGAGTTGCGGATTGCGGGTGCGGATTTTTAAGATTTTTACGCAATTTTCACGCAATTTTTCGAAATTTTCCTCACAATAAATGGAAGAAATCTGGCTTCTTGTCCTTCCCAAATTCTCAAAATTTTCGCTTGCGGCGCTGAAAAAGAAAGAAATCTGCCTTGTTGTCCTTCCCAAATTCTCAAAATTTTCGCCTGCGGCGCTAAAAATGAAAGTTTTTGGCTTAAGGATCTTCCAGAATTCTTAAAATTTTTGCCTGCGGCGCTGAAAACGGAAGTAATTCTTCTATCATGATGATTGAATATCTGGGGATTTGGAGTTTTTTGAGAGTAAGCATGGATTAATGGGGATCTGGAGTGATATTGGGGGATTTCAATGTAGCAAGAGTTACAAAGGTATATCGGTGATTTAATATCCATGGATCTAGTGAGATTAAAGATAATTCGAAGAAATTCGGTGATCAAAGATGGTATCATGAAATTGTTGGATATCATGAACTTGCTTTCACTTAATCCTCTTAATCCCCTAATATCCCTCAATCCTTCCATATTCCCACAAAGCGTATATCCCTCCTCATTCCACTGATATCTCTTAAATACCCTTATTTCAGAACCTCTATCGCCCGTTACTAATCACTTATTTCCGACAAATCCGTTTATACTTCACTCCCTAATCCACATATTCGGTTCGGTTAACCGAAAGTTTCAGTTCGGTTTGTCAGTTCCAGTTCAGAGTCTGAACGTCTATTCTACTGCCGGACTCGTAGCAAATGATCCTAGAAAGAGATTTTAACTATAGTCTAAAAATTGCGGATTGCGAGTTGCGGAAATTGCGTAAATTGCGGGGTTTTTGCAAGTGCGAGTTGCGGATTGCGGGTGCGGATTTTAAAAAGAAAATTGCGAGTTGCGGATTGCGGGTGCGGATTTTTAAAAAGAAATTGCGAGTTGCGGATTGCGGGTGCGGATTTTTAAAAAGAAATTGCGAGTTGCGGATTGCGGGTGCGGAATCTTTTTTTTCGATTGCGCCCAGCCCTGATCCTAGCCCTAGTTTAGCCATATATTTATAACTTTAATTAAATATAAAAAATTTAAATAAATAAAAAAGTGAGTGAAGGTTATTGAATATAAATTATTAAAAATTATAGCTAATAAAATTTAAAAACGCATTGCAAGATGTCTCGCTATCCATTTCACTCTATTAGAGAATCCCCAATAGAGAGACGAGAAATAAATATATGTAGGTTGTATCCCCGCGAGCGAGAATTTAAAAAAATTTAAATTGCCAATAATTTTCACGTGTAAAATTTTTTTTAGCCTTTTAAAATTTAAAAGAAATCAATATGTTTAATTTAATCAAATAAAAATGTTTAATTGACATTTAATAATAAATTTTCAATAAACGGTTAAAAATAAACGGTATGTAAAATACAACCAGAGATGCAAAAGTTCCAAAATTTCTCTGGAACCGGTTCCAGTTCTAAAACTGCTTTTTTAATTTCGTCGGTTCCAGTTCCGGAACCGCTTTTTTAATTTTGGCGGTTCCAATTCCAGTTCTGGAAAAGCCTTTTTAATTTAGTCGGTTCTAGTTCCGGCTCTGGAACCGTTTCCAAACCGGTTCCAGTTTCAAAAAATTTTTCACCTATTTTAATGAAAATTTTATTTTTTTTCATGAATAAGGGACAAATGAATCATATTAATAATTAATCAACTGTTAAGGTGTATCAATAACTTTGCATTTAATAATTTCTCTTCAGTACGATTCATGATTCCTTTAGGAGACTTAAATAGATTCGTGAGGATAAGATTTGAGGGGATAAAGTTTCCCCTTTCGACATTTTGTTTTTTCCAACGCCAATACTCATCAAATGCTAGTTGCAGATTCGGAGCCGAAGTAGGATACGTATTGTTATTTAGACCACGACTGCTTCATTTAGCGCCGCAGGCGAAAATTTTAAAAATTTTGGAGGATCCTTAAGACAGAAATCTTCCTTTTTTGCGCCACAGGCAAAAGTTTTATAAATTTGCAAGTTCATATAAAATTAAGACAAACTTTTTTGCTAAAAATCCTATATTAAATTGAGAATTCCTGTCTGCCCCTCTTTTTTGAATGTCATAAGTTCGTAAGGGACTTTTATTTTTCCCATTATACGTCTCATTTCGTAGAGTGATTCGAATTTTCGATTTTGCTTGTAATCAAATTTGTACCCAAATTTCGAATCTTTCAAATCCGAAATCGACAGTTTCTTGAAGAAAACAAATTATTCAAATATTCGAACACGGGAACTTAGATCACCTTATTTTTGCCTGTAAGGAATAAAAGCCAAATCTTGGTTGATTTCGCTGCATCAGGTATGCCTCGTTGTGTGCTAATAATAGAGGAGAATTTCGCGGTATTTGCGTTTAAGGGAATATCGCGGTATTAGAGCATACCTATATCATATCGTAAGATTAAGAGGGATTTATATCTAGATAGGAAATATTATAGGATTTAAAGGTAAATATATTTATTGTAATTTCTAAATTATTGTAAATTCGATCGATTATTCAACAAGTTTTGAATCATACCTAAACTATCCAAATAAATAAACATTTAATTTGCATTAAAGAACTCTTGATTCATACCGAATGACCTTAATCCGTTTGGTTGTGTCTAATTATCTTACTGTATATAGAGGGAATTAATTGGAATTAATTATACGGACCCTTCCATCTTGTGTGGTAAAATAGACTCCTCTAAAATAATTTAAAAAATGAGAATATTAAATTGATACGAACCATCAAAACAAATATTTTTCAAATCTGGTTTCCCCTTATTCGGCCGACTTGTTCAAAATTATATTCGTTAGCAAAGTGCTCTAGGGTTACAACAAATCTTAT
Organism: Meloidogyne incognita; assembly: GCA_036172945.1. Lineage (NCBI taxonomy): Eukaryota > Metazoa > Nematoda > Chromadorea > Rhabditida > Meloidogynidae > Meloidogyne > Meloidogyne incognita. The sequence continues at coordinate 6,170,705 of JARQAC010000011.1, read as the reverse complement.
TTGATCCTCCATACGGAGTGTAAATGGAAAATTGACATTTACCAATTTATGGTCTTAATTAAAACAATAGATTGTAAAAATTCTTTTTAAAAATACAGTTTACGCCGTCGCTTTTATGAATTGAAAACGCATACACGCAATTGAATAAGCAAACACGTTTGGGACGCATATATTTTTGGAACGTATATACGTTAATGGGACGCATAACTTTCATGGGACGCATAAAAGTTCATGGGACGCATGTCCTAAGCTAACTTATCTTTATGATCAATGAAAGTTGCCTATTTTCTGGTAAAAAATCAGGATTGGTCTAGTTTATGTAAAAAGAATTCGTTGGTTTGATTTGTGAGGGGTCAGGTAAAGGTGCTGTAAATTTAGCCTTTTCAGTAAGGGGTACTTTATGGATATGTCACCCCCCCCTCCTATTTTGAATTTCAGTTTTCCTTAAACGTAGAAAATGGTCAGAGATTATTTTCTTCTCCATGTAGTAAATGCTTCGTATATGGGGGTGTCGGCTTGGCGCTCTGCGCCTGTCATACTGGTACGGACGGTCATCCATCTTTCATGGGCTGAGGTTATATGTAATTGTTTCTGAGACAATTCCTAGTTCTAATTCTAGGGATGTAATGAGGGAGCGAATGTTTGCGTGGTGGATGGAAATGCTACCTATTTTAAATTCTTTTTTATTTTCCAAAATTTCGGTAGCATCTTCGGCAAGGAGCCGCAATTCATCGCGGCATTGTTTAATCGCGGCATTTGTTTTATAATAAAAGGTTTTCGCGAAATAAGTTTTTGCCGCTGCGGAGGAACCGGGCCACTGATTTATATTTATTGTTCTTTAGATATTTTAAATATAGAAATTTGACAAAACCTAAGAAATGATAAAAAAAATATATTTTTTAGTCAGATAGTAAACTCTATAGGAAATTAATGAATATTTTATTGCATCTAATTCATAATTTGCAAAAGAATTTATTAATTGTAATCGAAATTATTTTAACAACAAATTATTTTTTAAATCAAAAATTATAATAGAATAGAAGTGTCGCATCCTGCGAATTAATTCCAACTAATTATTTAAAATAGCTTATTAAAATTATGAAATTTATTAATCACTATAAAAATTTCCCACAAATATATTTTAAAATTCCTTTCCTCCAAAAAATAAATATATTGTTTTCCCTTCCCTTTAATCACTCTTCAATAAAATTATTATAAAATATATAATAATTAATAAAACAACAAAAACAAAATATATAATAAAACAATAAAATTATTATAAAATATAAGCAATCTTGTGAAATAAATTGTTACTGAATGTTAGAATTAATTTAAATCTAGGATTTTAAGAAATGTAGGAGAAAAACCCTACAGTAGCATCTAATTAAAATTAAGAAAAAATAATCGAGGCTATTTTTTCGATATTTTATTTCGAAGATTTTTAAAAATATTTTCGATTTCCGATTTACGAAGATATTTTTGTTTCAATAATTCTACTTTCGATGCAATTCTGAAGAAATTTTATTCAAATCTTAATGCATTCAATTATTTGCTCTTTCATAAAATTAGATCTCGACTTCCGGGAAATTTAAAAATCCTTTCTTCACAATTGTTTTATTTTTTTACATCATCTTTGTAATAATCAGAGTTGCGTCATAATCGAAAATTTATTTTCGTAATCGTAATTCGTAACTCAAAAAAATGTCGCAATTCGTAATTACGACGCAAGCCCGGTAATAATGTGAGAGACAGAAAATTAAATTGCACTTTTACTTAATTATTTTATAACAAAATTGTATATGTAGACTCAATCCCTTTATGTAGGCTATTCGTGGACCGGATGTCCCATGGACTTTTATTTGCTCAATCCCTTTAAAAGTACATTCATAAAGGGCAAACAAAATTTTAGAAATATAAAATTGTATATTTAATAAACAAATTTTGTCTATAAAATAAATTCCCCTTTTATCAATTTTCCTCTAAATATTTCTAACTTATTCAAAGAAAATGTATAAATTAATTTTTTTCATTATCTCTATTCTAATTTTTGAAAATATTACCCACAAAAATTGTAAATATTCGAAAAATGGGAAGGAAAATAAAATTTCCCTCCGTAGACACAAAAGAGGTTTAAATTCTTCAAAAAATGATTGTGAAGAAGCAACAAGCTCTAGTGGCCATTTAAATAAAAATTTTGAAAAATTAAATTTGACAGAAAAAAATAAAAGGCAAAGGGGTTTGTATATTTGTGACAACTTTTTCTACTCACATACAAAATTTAATGTAATTAATTTAATTATTTAAAATTCTTGTCTAGTTTATGTAAAAAGAAGACTTTGTTGACAAGTGTTTTAAAACAATAAATGTTGATATTTCTTGCCAAAATTAACCGTTTTATAAATTTTATAGACTGTAAACCGCTTATTTTGGATAAAAGTATGCCTCGAAAATAAAACCGTTATTTAACTAAAACTTATAATCAAAACAGATTTTAACATTAGGATTACCCGAAAATCTGGTGCTAATGGTCCTATTAAAACTCCGACAATCCTTATTAAAACTCGTGAAAACCAACATAAACTTTTAATCTCTTCGAAAAAGTTCAATAATGGAACCTGGCTTATAAGCTCTTAAAGAGAATTGTTTGGGCTACAAGATGAGTATAAAAATATTTAAAAATGTAAATTATGAAAAAAGTTATGACGGCATGAATTTTGTGCAATAACTTTCTGGTCACCCTGTATAATCTGAAATGTGTCGAAGATTTGTGATTCTGTTGATACTCAATCTTTTTAACGTCTCAGATTAGTTAAATATTAAAATTTCAGGAATTATTGGCCAACATTTTATCTGAAGAATATGAAATTGTAATTACATATTTAATTTTTATTTAAAGCACAAATCGCAAATAAGCGAGATGTTCCTAGTTGCGATCCTCAACAATTCCAAATTAAGAGTGTTATATGTTTATGTTCTGGAACCTCAATATTGACAGATGAATTTTAGGGAGGCGATAAATGGCAAAATTTATTCAATCATGTTTATATAAAATTATTTTGTGATCATTAAAAGAGTCAGACATCGCAATCATCCTTAAAGTTCCCTTAAAATCGCACATTGTTAAGGATGATGACTTGCCTCATCCGAATTAATTATGTATTTTCTCTGCGGGAGCTCATACTCGCTAAACCGACCCCCTAACTATTGTATGTATGGGAAAAGTTAGTCTCAAAATAAATAAGACAAATCATAAGCAAATCGCAATTTTTAATTTAAATTTCTATTTACGAATATAGTAATAGTAAATTTACAAGAGTTTTTTCGAATATTTGTTGAGGATCTAGAAGATTTATTAAAAATTCCACATTTTAAATTTTAATTGCAGGATGTAATAGTCTATACACGAAGTGTAGGTGGACATCCTGTGCATCCAAAGAATGTTAATTTAATTATTAATATGCCGATAAATGAAAGTAAATTGGATCAAAATGTGGTAGAAAAAGAAGGGATTAATGAGGCTTTTAATGAATTTAGATATGAATTCAAATTTCTTATAGGAATTTATGAAGGTAATAAATAGGGTTGAACACGGTCTGAGGACAAAAATTGAAGAGATCTATCTCCTTAACCTTCCAAAATTCTCAAAATTTTCGCCTGCGGGGCTAAAATCAAGAAGGATCAAGAGTGGTTAAGTGAACTATCAGTTGATCTGAAGGGATAGAAGAATATTGGTCGATTTATTGGATTACGGGGGATTTAAAAAGATATCGGGAATTTGTAGGGATATCTGTGAATCCACCAATTTCGAGAAGCATTAATGAATTATGAAAAATAAACGGGCCTTCGAGTGACCCCGGTTAATATCTAACAAATAAGGGTAGCGGATCCGGATATCCATATACGAAAAAAGGCCGGACATTCGGAAATTTTCGGTTCCGATGCCGAATCCGGATATCTGAAGATTTCCAACTATCTGTCAACATTATTAAGAACCGGTAGTGAACAACCCTAGTAATAAATATACAAAAATTATAAAATATTCTAAAATTAAATATCACCTCCAACTTTAAAGAAATAATTTCAAACAAAATTGTCAAAATTGGAGAGGAAATGGTAGGAATTTATGACTGGTTAAGTAAACAAAAATATTCTTTTGGAATTGGTGAATTTGATTTTATTGTTGGTCCTTTTCTTGTTTTTGAAGCTTTGGGAATTGAAAATACTTTTGATGTTGATGCTTCTGTACTCTTTCCTGAATATCTTCAATTTTTTGGAATTGATGTTGCTTTATACAATATTCCAGGTATTTTATTGGTGTACCTAAGACAAAATACTCAAAATTTTTTGAATTTTTGTTTTTTTTGAATGTTATGTTTTCTGCTATAAAGTTTAGAAGAACATATCGTGTTGCGAGCAGTGACGTGGAACATTTACCGGTTCCATGGTTCGAGTTCCAACCCGGTTCCAGAGCTTTAGCGGTTCCAGTTCCAACCCGGGGCTGTAGTTTAGCCGAGGGCCTGCACCGAACCGGGTCATTTGATATGTCAATCGATTCGTCTCGGCGAGCTGAGTCGAACAGTACCACTCTCCAGGTGCGGAAATGCCTATGGACCGAGATATAGGTCCTTGAAATTTGAAAAACCAAAGGGGGGAGTAAGCACTTTTCTGGGGTGAAAAATTCGTTTTTTTGAATGATAGCTCATTCGAAAGAGCTCCTCGAGCTGAGTTGAATGACACCAAAATCACTGTGATTGTACAAGATTGAACCGAGATATAGGGCTCGAAATGGTCAAAAGTCATAGGGGGATTTTAGGGTCAAAAATTCGAAAATACAAATGATAGCTCATTTGAAAGAGCTCGACGAGCTGAGTTGAATGACACCAAAATCAGCTCGATCTGATCATTCTGAACAAAATTATGATCAATTTAATGTTCGCTTCAATCACTGTTTTGGTGGTACTACGGAGGTTAGGTCGGCATTCAAGGCTGAGAATCGGTAAAAAGGAATAGGATTAAGTTACGAGCCCAGAACCCAGCGACCGTAGACTCCCCGCGAGGCGCGTGCCGCAAAACTCCGCGCGCAGCGCGGAGTTTTGCACAAGCGCCTCGCCGACGCTCCATAGGTTTAAGTTGACCATTTCGAGCTCTATATCTCGGTTTAATCTTGTACAATCACAGTGATTTTGGTGTCATTCAACTCAGCTCGAGGAGCTCTTTCGAATGAGCTATCATTCAGAAAAACGAATTTTCACCCCAGAAAAGTGCTTACTCCCCCCTTTGGTTTTTCAAATTTCAAAAACCTATATCTCGGTCCACAGGCATTTCCGCACCTGGAGAGTGGTACCGTTCGACTCAGCTCGCCGAGACGAATCAATTGACATAACATTTGACCCGGTTCGGTGCAGGCCCTCGACTAAACTATATCCCAACCGGTTCCAGACCTCTATCGGTTCCACGGTTCAAGTTCTCCAATCTGGTTCCAGAACCTTTACCGGTTCCAGACATTTACCGATTCCAAGGCTCCAGTTCCAAACTGGTTCCTGACCTTTACCGGTTCCAGACATTTACCGGTTCCAGTTCCAAACCGGTTCTTGACCTATACCGCTTCCACTGTTCCAGTTCCGAAGCTGGAACTTCTCCATCACTGGTTGCGAGCATGAATGTTTATAAATAAAATATCTATAATACTTAACATAATTTTCAAAAATATCATTTCATTGAAGGTTTCTCATTTCCAAACCCTGGAGACTGGTTAAACAACGGAGATTTATTAAACAAGGAAAGTAAAAGATATAAGGAAAATAAATTTAAAAATGTGGTTGATAGTAAAAATTATGCACTTACTTATTCAAGAATGGATTTAACTATTTTCAATTCATTTTATTCAGAGGGGAATGTCAAAGATTTACAATTACCTTCGTCTATAGATTTTTTATTCAAAAAAATTAAACTTCATTTTCTCAATCAACCTTTACATGCAAATTTCAAAGATTTTCCTAGCATAGAAAATATTGTTTATATTGGGGGAATTGTTGTTGAGCAAAACGAAATTTTGATTAAAGAAAGGGTGAAAGCGAATGATAATGAGGTAATTTTGATTAATTTATTCGAATCAGCTCATTCAACTCAGCTCTACGAAACTTTGGTAATAGTTCGGTTCGTACCCCCCCCCCCCCATTTCCTTTCTAAAAGTATTAAAAAATGGTCAGTCGGTCTTAGGTTATAGAACTCGTTGAGCTGTGTCGAATGACACCAGAATCAATCCCCGGTCTTAACTTTGGGCCGAGATACAGACCCCCGAAAATTGAAAAATAAAAGGGTGGACCAAGCTCATATTTTTGGCTAAAAATTCGATTAAACAAATAATAGCTCATTCGCAAGAGCTTGTCGAGCTGATTCGAATAACATCAAAATCAACATAATTGAACAAGATTTGACAAAGTTATGACATAAAGTAATCCTATTGAAGTCGTCAGACGCTTTTGCAAAACCTCTCTCTTTGCGCAGAGTTTTTGTCTGTATCTCGGCCCAAAGTTAAGATTTGGGGTTGATTTTGGTGTCATTCGACACAGCTCGACGAGTTCTATAACATAAGACTGACTGACCATTTTTTAATACTTCTAGAAAGGAAAGGGGGGGGGGTACGAACCGAACTATTATTTGTTTAATCGAATTTTTAGCCAAAAATATGAGCTTGGTCCACCCTTTTATTTTTCAATTTTCGGGCTGATTCGAATAACATCAAAAAACTTTCGAATAGACTATTATCTAACTTTCGAATAGACTATTATCTACGTGTTGACTTTTTCCTTCAAAAATCAGATTGGCTCCTCTATGGTTTACAATATTCAGGAGTCTATATCTCGATCCCCGAGAGTCGAACTGAGCTCTTCCCCCGCTAATTCGCTAAGATTTCGAAGCCCTTTCGGCTGACATATCATATTCAAAATGCGGCGAGAAATAAAAATCACCTGTCACAAATTTCGGTGATCTGACTAGTATCTGACTTGTTAGAGTATCTGACTAGTTAGATCTGACTAGTTAAGCTTTTAAATCGACCCCGAAACCCGACATGTCATCTCCGCAAATCCCGATCCCCGACACTTCTTCGACAGCTTGGGGACCTACCCTAGTTTAAATTAACTACTAAATATAATTTTTAAGCCTAAATGCGTTGTTTTGTTTACATCTGGAACTGTTAATTTAACCGGAATATTCGATCTTAAAAGTATATCAAGAATGTTTGAAGAATTTGAAAAATATGGCCATTGTTTTTTTAAAGTTCGTTTACATCAATTTGTGCCGGAAAAATATAATGACAACATTATTAAAGTGACGGATGAAATGCTTCCACAAAAAGAAATTTTATGTAAAATAAATTTTTAATTCTTATAATAAACTAAATTTGAAAATTCATTTTGTTCATAATTCTCGGATTAAGATGATTTTGGTTCATTCTACCTCCATATTAGAATTTTTGATACTAAAATAAGCTTGGTCCCCTTATTGGTCCCCCTATCAGGTCAATGGTTGTTTTTTGGAAACATTAGACTAAACTCGTCGAGCTCATTTGAATGACATATGAATCAAGTATTTTTGTTTAGTAGCTATATTCAACATTTTTACTCTAAATAGATTTTAATTTTCCAGCCAAAGACAATACAAAATTGTTTATTTCTCATTGTGGGCAAAATAGTTTAACCGAGGTATTTTTTGTTTGTCTTAAAAATTTTTTATAATAATACATATAATAAATTCTCAACATTATTTTAACTAAAATTTTGCGAAATTTGGAAAACAAAACAGCTGAGACTTATAGTTAGAAGACTTTTAAAGTCACATATATCTTGCATAACATTTTTATAGTATATATTGGTGCATCCCTCCTTAACAAATAAACAAACTAAAAATAAATGCCACATTCACGTGCATTAACATGGACATACTACCCTTTTCCTATATTAAAAGGAATCTCGATCGTTCTCAGAGTTTATCATAATTACCAACCCAGTATATTAGTAACTTAAGTGACTTATTTAAGTTACTTGCTACCAATAACTTATGAACAGTTAAAGTATTTTTGAGATTAATTATTTATAGGCTATATATGCCGGTGTTCCTTTAATTTGTATTCCAAACTATGGCGATCAGTTTTACCTTTCTTCTCTAGTTGAACATTTGGGGATTGGAATTTATATAAAATTGTATAAATCTAACGAGAATGAAGTAAACAGTGAAGTTTTTGGTTCTGACATTCAAAGTGCTTTAGACAAAATGTTGATCGAGAAGTAAGGAGATAAATAATTAGAATTAGGGTTGGACGAGACCGTTTAGTAACCTCGATTATTGTTCCTTGTGGCGGGTCAAAGAGAGAAGGGAAAAGTCAGACACAGAGAAAAATAAACCTCGAATTAAACGGTCTCGTCCAACCCTAATTAGAATAATTAATCCAAGAAACCTCTAATATTTTCATTTTAAGCAATATTTATCAAAAAACAATTAATGAACTTCGAACAAAAATTTTACTTGATTTGAAAGAAAAGGGGCCAAAGAAAAATATTTTTCTCAAAAAGATTTCTGAGGTCATTGGTAAATGAAGGTGTGAATGAGAAATTATAAAAATTAAAAAATATTTGGGGATTTTTATTTAATTATTTAAAATATTTGTAGTCATTTAGCTTTTAGGGTCAAGGATGGCCGAAATAAAAAATTTTCTATTTCGTTTTTTATTCTTTTCTGCGTGTAGAAAATAATTTTTGGAATAAAGTTAAACTTATAAATTTGATCTATTAAAAAATTACAAGTATGAGTTAAAAGTCGAAATCCCGTCGTGAAGAATCTTTGTCTCCAATTTTTTGGTCTTCTGGTCATCAGCGAAATTTTGGCAACCAATTAAAAAACGGAATATTGGACACGAAATTTTGGACACCAAACAAGAAAAGCAAATCTTATCTAAAGTGTAAAAAGGAAGAGAAGGAAAAGATAAAACTAGCGGACAAACATTTGCATAAGGGCCGATAAACTAGGGTTTGACTTCGAACGCTCGGGGGCGGGTATACGGGGTACGGGGTTTTCGAATTGTTTCGGGCGGGGTTCGGGTCGGGGGAGCAAAAAATGTTCGGTTGTCCGATCTCTACACCATATTATAAATAGACTAAAAAGAAATACTCTTATTAAAGGGACAAATCATCGTTTTCTCTAGATTTTCGGCTTAAAAAATAAACATGAAGATAATATCATGGCTTTGACTTTATTAACAATGTTAATCATTTTTCTACTATTATTCTTCTCCAACAATGTATTCTGCGTTTAGCCATCATTCTATTGCACATTGATATTGTATGTATAATTTCTATCGAGATAAAGCAGTTTGTTTGGTATTATCGTTGATTCCTTTAGTAATACTATATGTATATTAAAGGCTGATAAATAAAACCAAGACAAGACTAAGACAAACACCCCAAGACCAAGACCGAAAAAAACCAAGAAAAGTCTTGGTTCCAAGACCAAGAGTCTCGGACAGCTCTACTAATAAATAACACTAATCCAAACTAATAGATAAAGCCTAAAGCTGATTTTTCGACTCTAAAGGATTCTGGTCAAACCTAGATTTATCTGACCTGGTCATGGATATGGTTAAGATAATACCTATCCACTGTATCTGAGATTTAAAATATAAAATTTATTTGTATATAATGTATTTATAATGGGTTGTTAGATAAATAATGAGCCCTTTTCGCATTTTTAGTCTTTTTTTATGTATAGGTATTCGAATTTTATTTAAAATTATTTTACATTTACTTGAGTCGATAGTTCACGCTTTTCTCTACTATATAAAACCATTTAAAAAATTTATTTTGATTTTTGCAGTTTTTTAAAAATTTTTTAAAATTATGTCCTCAAAATCTGAAATTCGGGCTGTTGTCGTGTATTGCTTCAAACGCGGTCTAGGTACAACTCATCAAATCAAATCAAATTTATACGCACCAGCGTGACAATTTCAGACAATAATAATGCGATAAAATAAATAAATGAACGTAAACAAACAATTTCCTTAACATAATTTAAAAATTGTAAAAATGTCTTTTAAGGTGATTTGGGAGTGAGTCAATAAATTGGGATATATCAAAAGTGACTAGGAGTCGACTAAAATGTTCAGGGGTTGAATTGCGCATATGTTGAGGAATAAATTTATATAACCGAGCAGTCCTAACGAAAAAGGAGTGGAATCTGGCTTTTGTATTACATGCTATAGGTACAATGTTTTGGAATCCCCTGGTATTAGCTTTATTTATAAAATACGAATTATTGTTTTTGATTGATATAGTCCCACAAACATGTTGATGGAATAAATTTAGATCGGCCTTAATTCGTCTATACAATAGGGATTCTTGTTTAAAATATCTTAGTAAATCAGGATAGTCAGGTAATTCAGTTTTGGGGTTAATACGTCTAAATACCCAACGGAGAAAATCCTTTTGAACTTTTTCAATTGATTTAATATCTTTTTCAAGATGTGGATTAAATACGGGGGAAGAAAATTCTAAAATAGGACGGACATAAATATTGAATAAATTTGTGAGGATCTTAGGGTTCTTACTTTTAATTGATTTGAAAATGGAATATGAACATCTAATTGCTTTACGAGTGATTATATTGATATGTTTATCCCATTTGAGGTCATGGGAGAAATATATGCCCAGATCACGGACTGAATCCTCAGAGGTCTGAGAGATAACAATATCATTAATGAAATATTTGGTTGATGGGTTAGAGTTTCCTAAATATAAAACGGAACATTTTTCTATAGCGATTTTAAGGCCGTTGAGATGACAATATTCTTCGAATTTATTTATGAAAATTTGAAGGGGAAATTCATTTGTTATATTATTGAAAATATTATAAGCTTTTAGATCATCAGCGAAAAGTTTGATAGTTATTCCTTTGGTTGAACAATAAGCTGGGAGATCAGATATAAAAGTAATAAATAATAAAGGACCTAAAATGGATCCTTGAGGGACACCGCTAGTGCAGTGTTTTTCCTCGGAGTAATGGTTGGATACACGCACAGTAAATGTGCGATTTGTTAAGTAATCATTTATCCAGGAAAGAAGATTCCCTTGAATTCCCACTTTATGAAGTTTTGAAATTAGAAGTGAATGAGGGACGGTATCAAAGGCCTTAGCCAGATCAAAATAAATTATATCAACGGAATTTTTATTTTCCAAAGCAAATGTAAAATCGTCCATAACCTCAAGTAATTGGGTTGAGACTGAGTGAGATTTACGGAAACCATGCTGGCATGCAGGTAGAATTTTATGGGATTCGATAAATGATTGAAGTTCATTTGAGATTATTTTTTCAAGTATTTTTGATGAGGAACAGAGAAGGGAAATTGGTCGAAAATCTATTGGATATTGCGGATTTGTTTTCTTTGGGATTGGATTTATAATAGCTTTTTTCCAAATTGATGGTATTTTGGAGCTGAGAATTGACAGTGAGAAAATATGAGTAAGAGGGATGACAAGTGCATCTCTACATTTTTTGTAGAAAATGTTTGGAATACAATCAGGAGATGTATTATTGGAATTGTCGAGCTTAGATATTGTATCGAAGACTATTTGTGGGTCGATGGAAATTGTACTGATTGTTGGTATTTGAGGATGGCGTGAGAGAAAAAAGGGTTGAGAAGAAAGATTTTGATTGGAAAAGACAGAAACGAATTGATCGGCCAAAATATCTGATTTAATTTGGTTTGAGAAAATGAGTTGATTATTTTGGCCGATGAGAGAAGGCATGTTTGGATTTTTGGGTTTTATGAATGATGAAATGTAATCAAATTTTGTTTTGATATTACTGAGTTTTTTGTTTTCCCTATTTCTTATAAATTTGGAGATTTCATATTCGAGTTTATTAGAAGTTTCTATAAATTTTTCCTTAATATGGGGTTTGGAGATCCCTTTCCATAAATTTTTGCGATATTGGTGAAGTCCTTGGATATGAGCTGGAAAGTGTTCAAAAGAATCTGATTTGTTTGATAGGGGTACACATGATCGAATAATAGTGTGAAGAAATGATAGAAACTTATTATAGCATGATTCGACGTCGATACAATCATAGAAAAATAGAACCCAATCAATATTGGCAATAATACCATTAATATGTGAATAATTGGCTTTATTGAATTGATACTTAGGGTTGGATTTAGATTGGGGTTTAAAATTAAGCTTAATGTCGAAAAGAATGGAGTTGTGATCAGAACTACCCATTGGAGTCTCGACAGAAAGAGAAGATGTTAGAGATTTATCAGAAGTAAGAACTAAATCAAGATAATTTTGATTCCTAGTAGGGGCTTGGACAATTTGTTCAAGATTGCTCGACTGAAAAAATTCCAGAAAAATAGATTCAGAAGGTGTTAATGTATTTGGGAATGGATTAGGGTTTGCCCAATTAAGGTTTGGGAAATTAAAGTCGCCTAATATGTAATACGGGTAATCGATAGATGAAAGAAGTACTAAACAATCAATAAGAGAGGTAAGATGTTCCAGGGCTTCTTTTGTCGTTGGTCGATAAACGACAATGAGTCTTATTTTTTGTTGATTCAAAGGGGAAAAGACATCAATACAACAAATATCGGAATTTGGAATTTTAGGGACCTTAATTTTCTGGAAGGGGATTAAGTCGGAAATAAGAATAGCCACTCCACCCCCTTTACGGGACTGCCTATCGGAACGGATTAAATGATTATTAAAACCTTGAATAATTACTGAATCTTCAATTTTAGAATTTAACCAAGTTTCGGAAAAAGCCAAGATATGGAATTTATTAGACATCAACACCATACGCAATTCATTCAGTTTATTGAGAAGACTCCTAGTATTGCAATAAAAAATTTTTAAAAAATTAAAAGACCTTAAAAGTTTTTTTGGTTTTTACGTGTTGAAACCTGAGAAAATGATGCTTCCTTCAACTTCTTATCAATTTCCCTTTTCTCTTTCTCAGCAGCTAATTGTTCACGTGTTAAAGAAGGACGAACCAATAATCGATTGAACATCACATCCTCACGAATTTCTGAACGTTTGTACTTCCATTGACGCAAAGCAAATCTCTGCAAAGAAGATGAGGGAAGAACACATTTAATCAATCTGGGCCCACCTGATACGGTTGGGATTTTGCCCATGCGGTACACAACCGCGCCAGACTCAACTCCCAACCGGTTGAGAAGCTTTTCAACCACGTGCTGATCTTCTTTATGTTTGTCTGAAGCTGTTGTTTTGTCGTTTTCATTTATTCCAATAAATACAAGAGAACGTTGTCTCTCCATTTCGTGCACCGATTCTTGAATATTAATATTGATGTTGTCGTCATTTTTGTTGTTTAAGAACAATTTTTCTAAATTGATTAATTTCTTCTCCATTTGTTCCATTTTTTCTAATATTGTCGAAAAATCGATTGGTGCTGTTGTTTTTGGAATAGTTTCTTCTTTTTCTTTAGCTGCTTCAACCTTTGAAATACGCTGCTCAATTTGTTCCAACTTAGAAAGAATTTTTTTGATGTCATTACTAGTCGCCATTTGGGCGTCTTTTTTAAAATCAATATCTGAAATCTTAATACTAGGGTTTATAACTCAAGCCAAAAAAGAAAATGCCGCCTTGAAGGGCACAAGTTGGGCATCTTTTGCAATAATTAAGCGATGTTACAAAAAATTCCATGATCGAGATATGGGCCTAGATGCCAAAAACCCCAAATTTATCCCAAATTTGGGATTGCACACTGGGAATTAACTCCTAAGGGCAAAGGACTGACGGTCGAACCTTACAGGACAATATTGGACAGAGTTCAGATTGCCTTTGATGGTTTCACTGCTCGTGCGGCTCGTTATGGTCAATTTGTCTTTCATCGGGAAAATGCACCCTCGGTTCGCGCGGACGCAACTCGATCCCACATTACGGAGACACTCGGATGGCAATTTTTATTTCATCCGCCTTATTCTCCGGATATTGCGCCGTCTGATTACAACTTATTCCGTTCGATAAAAAATCATTTGCGAGATCTGAGCTTCCAAAATGATGCTCAACCCTCAAATTGGGTTGCCAACTTCCTTGATACCAAATCTGCCACTAGATTTTATCAAAGGGGAAATAAAAACCTCCCAGCATGTGGCAAGATGTGTTAGATAATAATGGGCATTAGATTGTTTCTTGATTTCATTTCATTATTTAGTTATAGTAAATTGTTTTAATTATGCGCAAAGGGCTCATTATTTATCTAACAACCCATTAAATTAACGGATATTAATAAATGACTGACTAAGCATTAAATTGTTTTCACAAATTAAAAAAATATTTTTAAACCGTTAATTTAATTTTATTTATATTAGCATTTTAATTAATCATTCATATACATACATATAAGCATAAAATAATTTTTATATTATAAAATATTTTTTAAATTAATCTGAAATTTATTTTATTTATATTTATTATTAATTTAATTTTTAAAATTAAAATATTTTCTATTCCCGATTAAATTTTATTTTTTTATTTATTATTCGAATAATTATTCAAATAATTTACCAATTTATTTTCTTTAAATTAAACATGTTTATATCAACTATGATGTTATTTAAAATATTTATTATTTTTAATTTTTTGGTATTTACTAATTAATTTTTAATAGTTTGCACTAGAGTACGTCCGAACGAGTACGAGTATGTCCCGTTTCCCTTCTTCCTAGTTATAACCTACTAAAATATAAACATTCTAGAATGTGCATGCTATTAAATCATGCTTTAGTAATGAATGCCCAAAACTGGCTGCTTATGCTTATAAAGTTGTGTGCTCTATCAGAATAAAAGAAATGAATTGGGACACAAAACCATCTGATGAAGCTTTTCCATTTTATAATAGTAATCTAATTTTAATTATAAATAGAATGATTGGGATGAATGAAGTGTGTTTTCCGCTTTTCCTTTATGTCCCGATTCCCTTCATTGGCTTAATTAGATAAATCAATCGAAAAGAGTAATGATATTAGGTTCCTAGGGATCAGGGGGCTATTGATACTTTAGCATTATCTGTCGCCCATTTTTAAATGTTGTTTAAAAAGCGATTAAGACATGAAAAGTTTAGCCAGTTTTATCCATCAAGGAACATGCGATTTTTCTAGTGCCTGCTACACCCTTTTATCTTTTATCACTATAGATAGTTTAACAGCCGCTATAGGTTTATAGATGAAGTAGGGGTGACCATGCTGATTTATTGGCTCAAAAATTCGAAATGCAAAGATTTTACTCCCGAAACCTGATCGACAGATCGATTTAATACACGAAATTTTAGACTCAAATTTCAAATCGTTTTTAAGCACGTTTGTAAAAATAACTCAACTATTAGTAAGTAAGTAATTAGTAAGTTCCGAGTTCAGTCAGCACAATCTGAATTTAAGTTGCATAGATATAAAAAAATCAAATTAATAAATCCGTCGCCTGCTACGTATGCCACGAGCGAAGCAATTACGACCACCATAGCAGCGATATTAAGGAAATTGGGAGACAAATGACAATTTTATATTGGCAATTATTGACATCGACAATTTATGGTACTGGTATTTTATGAGGGAAATGTCCCCATATTTCCCTCATAAAATAAAAATCCCCGAAATGTCCCCATAAATCCCCGAAATGTCCCCAAAATCCCCGAAATGTCCCCATAAATCCCCGAAATGTCCCCATAAATCCCCGAAATGTCCCCAAAATCCCCGAAATGTCCCCATAAAAATTTTTGCTGTCACCCTTTTCCTCTAGTGGTGATGCCTTGCACGAGGATTTTAGCTATGACCTCCTTTGTTACAACCCTAATGCGAGCGATTTAACATCTTTTCTAATAGTCATCTTACTAAATTTTGAGTACAATATGAATGTGATGAATGCGAGAGAAATATGCCCAATTGCATTGATTGTGATAGATACCGATGTAGATCTGTCTTTCAAAACCGTCATACATGTTTGGCTGATCATAATGTGCCTGAAGCCTTAGAAGCTTGTAAGGATGGTGTTGATACATGTTTTGTAACATATTGGGGAGGAATCGGTTTGTTCCAATTGTAGATTATAAAGAAGTAAAATTTAAATGCCAAATAGTGAAAAATGTTAAGTTTATATATAAAATCCACAGGAACAGCCCAAAAAATTAAATTTGATAGTAGTCGTTCAAAATAATCAAAAGAATTTTTCTTTAATTTACATTTATTTTATTATGACTAGAGTCCGACATTTTAGGTTCCGACCTATTTTTTTTGCAACCTCGTAATGTTGAGTAAAGCTCAAAAAACACTTATTTGGCACGGTACCATGCTCCTACATTGGACCTATTTGAGCCTAAAAAACCTATTTCGGCTTTTTTGGACCTAAACCCTATTTGAACCTATTTTGACCTTTTTTTCGACCTATTTTAGGTTTTTAAAAGATTTTATATTTTCTGTCAATTTTTTGTTAAAATGGAGATAAATATTAAAGATTCTTTCAAAAAATGATTATTAAACATGAATTTGGGGCACTTGACCGAAGCTATTAAATGTCCACTACGAGGGGGTAAATGTCCAACTCTCAATCCACATGTCCGTAAGAGTTGATTTATAAATTCTAGAGGCGTGCGAGACCAAAATTTTCCCCGACTCAAGATCAAGACTAGACTACTTTTCCTCTCTTTCCTTTGACTGTTTGACAGCCAAAATTCGAACCTATTTGGTCAAAATTCGGACCTATTTTGGCCTTTTTAGGATTTTTTCGAACCTATTTTGCCACTTTAAAAACCTAAAATAGGAACCTATTTCTCACTTTTTCGGACCTAAAATGTCGGACTCTAATTATGACAATTGGATAACGGGATAAATTTATAACCGAGACAATTTTATATATTTACAGCTAATAGATACTGGGGCGGCTGTGGCAAATGTTATCCAAATAGACATTGTTATCATTGTAAAGGCAAAAACTGTAATACAGTAGAAAAATACAAAGAAGCATTTTATTGTTATATAAGAGCTTCAGAAGGGAGTTTAAAAATTGGAAATGTATGCGAAGAAAGAATTTGTCACATATACTTTAATGATAAAGGTAAAATAAATATATAAAAATCAGTGTTATTGAAAATGGGGAGAACGAGGGGGCGGGGGGGGGGACTCAGGAAGTCAAAATTCGGGGTGATATGAATGCCTCGAGGGAGATTATATAATCTATGACTACAACACCAAATGCTATGCTTACCGGTATCACGACTTTTGCGCCGAGATGTCGCGTTCCCAAACGCGAGTTTAAGATTATATTTAATTTTTAATTATTAATTCATAATTACTCATCCCTTTTACATTCCACAACGTTTTCCCACAGAATTTCTTTATCTAAAGTTTTTATCTTTAAAAACATATCCTTTTGATTCCCTTTAAAAGGCAGGCATTTTTTCCACCTATTGTACTTTTCACCATTTCTTTACTTTCTAACACTTTTCCTAGTACTTTTTCCTAGTAGTTCTTTTCTCACTCCACACTTCACTTGTACAATATAGTTGTTAAATTAAATTAAAGTAAATAAATTTATTAAATTTATTTTTCCTTGTCTTTACTTAGCGATTTTCTGAGCCAATCGCTAAAGCTCAGCCGGTGAACAAAACAACAATTAGCGGCTCGGCTCAAAACCGCTAATGTGGGGGAAATACTCTTAATACAATTTCCACACAAAATATAAAATTTATTTTCTTTAAATTAAATTTACAATGATTAAAGAGCGAGCGATAAAATTAGAAGGAAAACATTTTTTATTGAACAATGAAGTGAGAAATAAGCTAGGAATGAATGTGAAGAAGCACATTATGTAGAAAATTATAAGTTATTTAAATAAATGGCTGAAAGAACATTGCGCCGCGACTTTTGCGCCGCGACTTATGCGCCAGGCGACTTTTGCGCCGGGCGAATTATGCTCCGCGACATTTGCGCCGCCATAATTTAAAAAATAATATCTACATTCGGACCAGTGTATCCTTAAAAATGGTATCCAGGAGCTGAAGGAATTTCAGGAAGTGCAATATTTCGGGAAGGAAAATAGCCCCCTCTAATAACACGACCCCATAGAGGAAGGTTGAAAAATAAACCGACCCCATAGAGAGGTCAGCTTCAATGAACTTGACTTTTTCAAATCAGGATATTTGGTCTCTACCCCTATTCAAGCATGATTTTCTGCCAGAAGAGGGTGCACTATAAAGTCTAGAGTTGTCGGGTCCAGATATCCGGATCTGAAAAAGGCCGGATAGCCGAAAATTTTAGGTCTGATATCGGATCCGGATCTTGATATCCGAAGATCTCCAACTATCATATATCTTCTATAGTGAGGTCCGGCTGTAGTTTTTCATAATTATTAATGACAGTGGCGGCGCAAAAGTCGCGGCGCAAACGTCGCCCGGCGCAAAAGTCACGGCTCAAAAGTCCCCCGGCGCAAAAGTCGCTCGGCCATAAGTCGCGGCGCAAATGTTCTCGGCGCAAAAGTCACGGAACCCTTACAACACAAGTATGCAATCGAAGGATAATCACGATAAGGTGTATGGAATTTTCGTCTCTGGAACTTTCGTCTCCAAGATTTTTCGGAACATTCGTCTCCAAAAAACGGAATTTTCGTCTCCGGAATTTTTAGGCGCAGGTGATTAATTTTTTGTTTTATGGTGATTAATTTTTTGTTTTATGGTGATTAATTTTTTGTTTTATGGTGATTAATTTTTTGTTATTTTTCGAATAAATCAAAATTCCGGAGACGAAAATTCCGTTTTTTGGAGACGAATGTTCCGAAAAATCTTGGAGACGAAAGTTACAGAGACGAAAATTCCGATACCTCACGATAAAGCTTTCAAATGTTTAGAGGTTAAGGGAAAATCTACAAGTAAATGAGGAGGTGTAAAAATCTTAAATTTATTTAGCATTTAACATTAAAGGTTTAATGTTTGAAAAACATACTGCAATATATGTTGAAAAATATACAAAACAAGGCTGTGGAAATTGCCCTAAAGTAGCAGGGCAATGCATGACTTGCACCGAGAATTTATGCAATTCTGAAAGTTTTTCTAGAGATAAAATTTATTCATGCTTTCATACTGCTGATAGAAAATATTATACTACATGCGCCTTTGGAATAGAAAAATGTCATTACGGAGAAAATGTAAACAGATTTATATTGAAATAAATCTTATTATTTTTAAGACTGATTCAAGATTTGTTGGTTGTGGAACATGCCCTGACGGGGATCATGATTGTTTTGACTGCAATACGAAAAATTGCAATACGAATGATAATTTAAGGAAAGCATACAGATGTTATGAGAGTAATGGGAAAATTACAAATAGCAAAGCAAGGAGATGCGACAAGATGAAATGCTATATAGCTTCAACTCTTATAGGTAAATTTTTACAATTTACCCCCTTCGGCCTTAATTTGGTAATTCTTGGGTTCGGAACCCCCCCCCCCCCTTTCTCTTCCTAAAAGTATTAAAAAATGGTCAGTCTGTCTTAGGTTATAGAACAGGTCGAGCAGTGTCGCTGACCGTGTCACGACACTTGCAGATATGACATTTGCAGACCCGACACTTGCAGACCCGACTTTTGCAGACCCGACATTTGCAGATACCGACACTTGCAGATATGACACTTGCAGATCAGACATTTGCAGATCCGACTTTTGCAGATATTAATTTTTGAAAAAAAATTTTAAATTTAAAAAAAAATTTAAAAATCTTAAAAAAGATTTTTATTATTTAAAAAAAAGAATGTTATGATATAACCCATACCAATTCGTCTCGACGAGCTGAGTCGAACGGCACCACTCTTTTTTCCGGAGGTTCAAAATGTTCAACGTAGACCTATGGAGAGTCGGCGAGGCGCTTGTGCAAACCCCGCGCTTGGCGCGCAGTTTTGCGGCACGCGCCTCGCGGGGAGTCAACGGTCGCTGGGCTCTGGGCTCGTAACATGATCCTATTCCTATCATCGATGAGATGGGCATCCCAAGATTCCTACGCAGCAACAAACACTCCACGGTGTATAGGTAAGGTAAAGAAGAGAGCGAAATGGGTCTAATCTGCAAAAGTCGGATCTGCAAATGTCTGATCTGCAAGTGTCATATCTGCAAGTGTCGGTATCTGCAAATGTCGATCTGCAAAAGTCGTCTGCAAATGACGGGTCTGCAAATGTCATATCTGCAAGTGTCGTATGACCGTCGCTGACACCAAAATCAACCCCCGGTCTTAACTTTGGGCCGAAATACAGACAAAAAACCTGCGCAAAGCGAAAGGTTTTACACAAGCTTCTCACGCCTACAATGGGATTACTTTATGTCATAACTTTGTCAAATCTTGTTCAATTACGTTGATTTTGATGTCATTCGAATCAGCTCGATAAGCTCTTTCGAATGAGCTATTTTCTGTTTATTTGAATTTTTAGCCTAGAAAATGAGCTTGGTCCACCCTGCAATTTTTCAATTTTCGGGGGTCTGTATCTCGGCCCTAAGTTAAGACGATGGTTGATTTCGGTGTCATTCGACACAGTAACCTAAGACTGACTGACCATTTTTTAATAATTTTAGGAAGGAAAAAGGAGGGGGGTTGAAAGTAATAATCTATTGAAAGTAATAAAGGTAATTTTCATTAAATTGATCATGGAATGAGTCCAGAACATCTCTTTTGCGGAATAGAATCAAAACTGGTATATCTATTCATTATCAATGTATGTAGATAGTGTTAATAAATGCCCCATGTAAATGTCCCATGTTTTTCTTTCGATTTCCAATTTTTGAAATTTTGTGATTTTCTTTGTAATGTTGGATTTCGAAAAGTAGCTGTCAGTCTTGTATAGACAGAAATATCATCGAGTGTAGGTTGACAACTACCGTAAACATTTATTTAAAACTGTCTTTTTTTTAAATATTAATCTTTTAGCTGAACAAGGGTGTGGAGATTCACCTAAAAAAGTTAAGGATATTCCCTTTGCTGTTTGTGAAGAGTCGTTGTGCAATACAAAAGAATTTTTTGAAAACAGCCTCTTATGTCTGACATTAAATGAAGGAAAAATTACGAATGAAATATCAAAGAGCAGTAAACCGTGTCATGAAGAATGTTATGTTCTACGCAGAGATTTCTTATGTTCGTTATGCACTATAATTTGCATAAAAATGCCAAAATATGCATGAAAAATATAAGCTCAGAATCTGAGACACAAATTCGATCGAGTCGAATTTTGGATACAAAACATCATACCGTATTTACTAAAATTATTATTCTCCCCAAATATCTACCCCGCATCTTTAATTACACCTCCAGAGAATGAATGAAACGGGAGCAGGGAAAGGTACCGCGAGTAGCTATAACTTCGTTCAAAATTGTGAATCCAGGACGTCCTGTTATGGGTCGATTTAACTCGTTGAAGTACATCGAACCATACCAATGCGAGGATTCGATCACTTTGAACGAAGTTACACACGTCTGAACCTTGTTATTAGTATACTCAGCGGTACCTACCTCGCGGTACCTTTTGGTGTACACATTAAAATAATAATTACATAGGGTAATTACAGGGTGACAAAAAAGTAATCGGGCAGCTTATTTTTGGCATAACTTTGTCAGGTTATAGCTAATGGGATCATATCAAGCTTATATGATAGAGAATTGAACAAGGAACAAATATAATAAAAACTTTTCTAAGTCCCCACCCTTTCCTCGAATATGGAGTTGAATGCGCGCGGAAAAATTTTAAGCAAATGTTCGCAAGTCAAAAAAGTTTCTTTCGGACCGAAAATTTTTTATGAACATTTTTGAAATATTTTGAAAAATTTGAAAATTATGAAAAATACATTTGTATTTCAAAATTATGAAAAAAATATTTTTCGGAAAATGAGTGGAATATGGTCAGGTCAAAAGAAGTTTGGTCGGAAATTGGAATTGAAACTGATAAACGTTTTCATCTTGTTTTAATATTTTTTTATTTTAGATCTAGGTTGTGGGAAGTGCAGACAAAAATACTGTACAAGTTGCAAGACAAATTACTGTAATGTGGAAGAAAAGGGGTACAAAAAGTGTTATACAAATACTAAAAATATGTGTTGGGCAAATTTTAATGAAACTTGCTTTATGGAGAGGATAAAAGATAATAAAGGTTGAAATTAAAAAAAAAATTTTTAAAAGAAAAATGAAAGTAAACGAGTGAAAGTGAGGAAAGTTTCTGCGCCAATTTTTAAGTATTGAACGCCAAAGAGCCGGATTTCTTCCTTTTTTCAACGCCGCAGGCGATTATTTTAAGAATTTTGAAGGTTGTGGAGCCAAATTTCTTCTATTTTTGGCGCTGAAGGCGAGAATTTTGGCAGATTTGGAGATCAAGGTGTCAAATTTCTTCAAGTTTTGGCACCGCAGCCGAGAATTTTGAACTCCGGTCCGGGGTTTTTGAGCAGAACCCTGACCGAATCAGGTTTTTGGAACCGACCAGACCGGATATCCAGGTTTTATCAAAATACCCGGATTCCTATCTACCGGATCCTAAAATTCCGGATCCGGTCCGAGTCCGAACTCTAATAATTACGCAAGTAATGGAGTGCCATCCCGATAACTTATCAATTCTCTTTGTTAATTACAAGTTTTTTATTTTAAAGTCAACCAGGGTTGTGGGAATTGCCCATCTAAAACTTGCGTTACTTGCAATAAACACGAGTGCAATGATGGAAAGCATTTGCCTTATTATTGTTTGGATTACGATGGAAAAAGTCCGATTGAATGTAAAAAATCGGATTGTTATATTGATAAATGTAGGTTGATTTTGGGGTTGGAGAGGGGAACTTGATTTTTGAGATTCCAATAATATGTATATACCTTACTTTAAAATTTATATCTCGTTTCGGAGTTTGCAGGATAAACCTTTATAAAAACCATTAGTGGAAAAGCTCGGTTTTGATACGGGTTTTTAAAAATTTTTCGGGTTTCGATTCGATAAGTCCATACTTCGCGTAAGAATATCACGGCATTGGAATTTTCCGAAATGGGGATTTATTTTTTATAATGGGATGTTCTCTTTTACAAGCACACTCTAGCTTTAATTATGACAATTCTGGATAGTTTTATCAAAATCTTTAAGACTTTAAAACTGGCTGCGGATCTTGTGATGAAAACAAAATTAATGTTTCTTGTGTTGATTGTAGAGATTTTAAATGCAATTCTAGAATTAAATTGGAAGAGACTGTATTTTGTTATGAAAGAGAAGAAAATGGAAAGGAGAAAGAAGGGAGAAGGCCTTGTAGAGAGAAACTTTGTTACATTTCCGTAGATCTCTTTAAAGGTAACGACAAAAAATTTATCATAAATATCCTTTGATTCCTTATACAAAACCCTAAATATGCTCGCCTGGAATGAAGAGCTACGCCCAGATATTTAAAAAGAATTGGCATTCGATTTAGGTCTCGACTTTCAATTAAGACATTTTCGGGCTTATAGTTCACTTATGACGTTTTATAATGTTTTCGAGCTTAGATTTGGGGTGCAGTCTCAATTTTTAATGTTCCAATTATGTAGTGTATATTTTGTTATCCCAAACGAATCTAAATTTCAGGTGCATCTGAAGAAGCAGCATTAAAAAACTTCACTCGACAAGGCTGTGGAAAGTGTTCTTCTAATACATCCATTCCTTGCCAAACATGCAACACTACATTGTGTAACTCTCAAAAACTTTTTAATGAAAGTATTTATTGTTGGACAAAGGAAAATATCACAGAGCAAAATTCCATAAAATACTGTAAAGAAGGGGAATGTTATACAAGTCGAAACTTGAATGGAACATGTTTGATAATTGTTCAGTATTTTTGATAAAAATTAATCTTTAGTAAAACAAGGATGTGGGAAATGTAAAGAAAATGATTGTAGAAATTGCAAACAGAAATTTTGTAATACTAAAGAGATTGGGGTTAAACATTGTTGGACTAACAATGGTTCGACCTGTTCAACTGGATATTATGAAAATTGTTTTACTGAGAGAACGGAGACAAATGAATGTAAATCAAATATTAATTGAGCTAATATTATATAAAATTTCGCTTTTAAGTAAACCAGGGTTGCGGGAATTGTACTTCTCCGACATGTAAAACCTGTACTGGACATCGTTGTAATGATGGAAAAAATTTCCCCTACTATTGCCTAAATTCTGATGGACAGAGCTTGTTGGAGTGCCCAACTCCTGATTGTTATATTGATAAAAGTAACAACCTAAGCATAGCTTGAATTACTATAAATTGAGTTTAGAGTTAAATGCTGGTTGTGGGACTTGTGATGGAAATAAAATTGACATATCTTGTGTCGATTGTAGCGATTTCAAATGCAATTCTAGAAATAAATTAAAAGAGACTGTATTTTGTTATGAAAAAGAAGAAAATGGACAGGAGAACGAAGGGAGCCGGCCCTGTACCGAGAAAAAGTGTTTTATCTCTGCTGATACTACTAAAGGTAGTCAACAATGATTGGGTAATACCCAAATACATTTAAGGAGAGTCTGAGGGAGATTTGAAGAAATATACTCGGCAAGGCTGTGGCAAATGCCCTTCTTCAGCTATTCCATGCCAATCGTGCAATTCTACACTTTGTAACAATGAAACATTGTTTAAGGACAGTCATTATTGTTGGGCTGAGGCTAATACAACCATTCCATGCAAAATTTCAGAATACGGAAATGTTTGTTACTATGCTGTCATCAATGATAGTAAAGGTATAAAACGGACTTATCGCTGTTAATGAATGAGTAGCCCCCGAAAATGAATGAATAGGAAAATGCTTAGCAACTCGGTCCGTTACTAGGGTTGTCGGTTCGTGGGACAAACCGAAAAATCTACGAATTCTCTTGGATTCAACAGATACCTTTGGTATGTCCACCGATTGTTCGATAATTTACAAATGGTATTTAATATCACTCGAGCCGAGCCACAAATCTCCTACACTAAGCAGAAATACTAAATTTGGAATAATTTTAGTTGAACAAGGCTGTGGTAATAAAACTTCATGGACTGAATTAAATGTTCTTGCAGCCAAATGCCAAAATAAACACCTCTGCAATACTAAAAAATTGTTTAATGAAAGTCTATTTTGTTTAAATAAAGAAAAAGATATGTTGGTTGTATCCAAAAGGTCTTTAAAACAATGTGAGGAAGAATGCTTCTTTCGTCGACTCTCGGATGGGAGAAGTGAGAGATTTGGGATTCAAAAATCAAATTATTTTTTAGTGGAACAAGGATGTGGGAAATGCACAGAAGTTGATTGCAGAAATTGCAAACAAAATTTCTGCAACCATATAACAATTGGGGTTAAACATTGTTGGACTAATAATGGTTCGACTTGTTCAACTGGATATTATGAAAATTGTTTCACTGAAAGAACGGAGTCAAATGAATGTAAAATAACTAAATGAGATTTGTATTTTTCGTTTTCAGTAAATAAGGGTTGTGGGAATTGTACTTCTGCAACATGCAAAACATGCACTGAACATCGTTGTAATGAAGAAAATAAATTTCCCTATTATTGTTTTGGTTCTGATGGAGAGAGTTTGTTGGAATGCCCAAATCCTGACTGTTATATAGACAAAGGTATCTGAGGGATACAGTAGAACATAAATTTATTAACATCCATAGTCACTCAAATCAATTACCAACCGAATTAATAGAAAATGTATTTAAATTTATATCTTTTCACCAGTCTCTGACCCTCTAAATAAGAGTCTCTCTAATATAACTCGATATAATGAAATTTTTCTCCGGTACGTTCGAGTTAGTATTCCAAGATTTGGCTGTACCAATCTCTCCACCTAAAATCCATCTATATTTAAAGATTTTAATGCCGGTTGCGGGACCTGTGACGAGAACAAAATTAACGTATCTTGTGTTGATTGTCGTGATTTGAAATGCAATTCTAGAAACAAAACAAACCAGACAGTATTCTGCTTTGAGAGGGAGGAATCTGGGGAAGAAATAGTGGGGCAAAGGCAATGTGATAAAGAGATGTGTTATATTTCTGTGGATATTTTAAAAGGTCGGTCGTTCCCCCGAAGTAAAATTTTATTTAAAAAATTCAGCAAAATCCGAGGAGACGGCTTTTGAAAAATTCACTAAACAAGGATGCGGAAATTGCCCACAAAATTCTATTACGTGCAGAACTTGCAACAGCAAAGAGTGTAACACCCAACAATTTTTTAGGGAGAGACATTTTTGCTGGATTTCGAAAAACGCGACTGAACAATGCAGTGTTTCAGAACACAAAAGGATTTGTTATTATGCTGTCATCAATGATAATATAGGTATAGCAGTCGTGTCCGGAAATTTGGGGAGTGGACATTTGGGGAGTGGATAAATGGGGAGTGAGCGGACAATTGGGGAGTGGGTAAATGGGGTAACCTAGTTACATCTCATGTAACCTAGTTACATGAGATCAATCTGTATATTTAGATCGGTCTAGCCCACCCCTTCCAATTATAAGGACTTAGTTACATGAGATGAATCTGTATATTTAGATCGGTCTAGCCCACCCCTTCCAATTATAAGGACTTAGTTACATGAGATGAATCTGTATATTTAGATCGGTCTAGCCCACCCCTTCCAATTATAAGGACCTAGTTACATGAGATGAATCTGTATATTTAGATCGGTCTAGCCCACCCCTTCCAATTATAAGGACTTAGTTACATGAGATGAATCTGTATATTTAGATCGGTCTAGCCCACCCCTTCCAATTATAAGGACTTAGTTACATGAGATGAATCTGTATATTTAGATCGGTCTAGCTAGATCTATCTAGTCGTTGTTGAGCAGTGAGTGAAGGCCGAAGAAACATATTTGAAAAATTCCCAACGCAAATTTTTGTCCGTTCAAGTTTCCATGATGACAAGCAGTAGCGTTGATGCTTAGAAGTGGGCATTAAAATTTTAATAGGGCGGGGCCTTTGACCTGTTTCAGCTGGGTTTTTCAAATTACCCATCCGATAAATAGAACACGGATAGGACTCCACCCCCAGCTGATGAAGTAAACCTTGTACCGCCTTGGTGTCAGCTGCAGCACGTTCAAAAGGTGTTGTAGTGTCATTTGTTGTTCTGGCAGATTAATTAATACCAACGATCGTTGGCGTTCTTTCTCTTCAACAATTTCTTGAGGTGTCTGGTTGTCTTGTAAGAGTGATGCTGCAATTTTCAATAAACTAGACATGTGATTGATTATTTAGATCGGTCTAGCCCACCCCTTCCAATTATAAGGACTTAGTTACATGAGATGAATCTGTATATTTAGATCGGTCTAGCCCACCCCTTCCAATTATAAGGACTTAGTTACATGAGATGAATCTGTATATTTAGATCGGTCTAGCCCACCCCTTCCAATTATAAGGACTTAGTTACATTAGATGAATCTGTATATTTAGATCGGTCTAGCCCACCCCTTCCAATTATAAGGACTTAGTTACATGAGATGAATCTGTATATTTAGATCGGTCTAGCCCACCCCTTCCAATTATAAGGACTTAGTTACATGAGATGAATCTGTATATTTAGATCGGTCTAGCCCACCCCTTCCAATTATAAGGACTTAGTTACATGAGATGAATCTGTATATTTAGATCGGTCTAGCCCACCCCTTCCAATTATAAGGACTTAGTTACATGAGATGAATCTGTATATTTAGATCGGTCTAGCCCACCCCTTCCAATTATAAGGACTTAGTTACATGAGATGAATCTGTATATTTAGATCGGTCTAGCCCACCCCTTCCAATTATAAGGACTTAGTTACATGAGATGAATCTGTATATTTAGATCGGTCTAGCCCACCCCTTCCAATTATAAGGACTTAGTTACATGAGATGAATCTGTATATTTAGATCGGTCTAGCCCACCCCTTCCAATTATAAGGACTTAGTTACATGAGATGAATCTGTATATTTAGATCGGTCTAGCCCACCCCTTCCAATTATAAGGACTTAGTTACATAAGATGAATCTGTATATTTAGATCGGTCTAGCCCACCCCTTCCAATTATAAGGACTTAGTTACATGAGATGAATCTGTATATTTATATCGGTCTAGCCCACCCCTTCTAATTATAAGGACCTAGTTACATGAGATCAATCTGTATATTTAGATCGGTCTAGCCCACCCCTTCTAATTATAAGGACCTAGTTACATGAGATCAATCTGTATATTTAGATCGGTCTAGCCCACCCCTTCCAATTATAAGGACTTAGTTACATGAGATGAATCTGTATATTTAGATCGGTCTAGCCCACCCCTTCCAATTATAAGGACTTAGTTACATGAGATGAATCTGTATATTTAGATCGGTCTAGCCCACCCCTTCCAATTATAAGGACTTAGTTACATGAGATGAATCTGTATATTTAGATCGGTCTAGCCCACCCCTTCCAATTATAAGGACTTAGTTACATGAGATGAATCTGTATATTTAGATCGGTCTAGCCCACCCCTTCCAATTATAAGGACTTAGTTACATGAGATGAATCTGTATATTTAGATCGGTCTAGCCCACCCCTTCCAATTATAAGGACTTAGTTACATGAGATGAATCTGTATATTTAGATCGGTCTAGCCCACCCCTTCCAATTATAAGGACTTAGTTACATGAGATGAATCTGTATATTTAGATCGGTCTAGCCCACCCCTTCCAATTATAAGGACTTAGTTACATGAGATGAATCTGTATATTTAGATCGGTCTAGCCCACCCCTTCTAATTATAAGGACCTAGTTACATGAGATCAATCTGTATATTTAGATCGGTCTAGCCCACCCCTTCCAATTATAAGGACTTAGTTACATGAGATGAATCTGTATATTTAGATCGGTCTAGCCCACCCCTTCCAATTATAAGGACTTAGTTACATGAGATGAATCTGTATATTTAGATCGGTCTAGCCCACCCCTTCCAATTATAAGGACTTAGTTACATGAGATAAATCTGTATATTTAGATCGGTCTAGCCCACCCCTTCCAATTATAAGGACTTAGTTACATGAGATGAATCTGTATATTTAGATCGGTCTAGCCCACCCCTTCCAATTATAAGGACTTAGTTACATGAGATGAATCTGTATATTTAGATCGGTCTAGCCCACCCCTTCCAATTATAAGGACTTAGTTACATGAGATGAATCTGTATATTTAGATCGGTCTAGCCCACCCCTTCCAATTATAAGGACTTAGTTACATGAGATGAATCTGTATATTTAGATCGGTCTAGCCCACCCCTTCCAATTATAAGGACTTAGTTACATGAGATGAATCTGTATATTTAGATCGGTCTAGCCCACCCCTTCCAATTATAAGGACTTAGTTACATGAGATGAATCTGTATATTTAGATCGGTCTAGCCCACCCCTTCCAATTATAAGGACTTAGTTACATGAGATGAATCTGTATATTTAGATCGGTCTAGCCCACCCCTTCCAATTATAAGGACTTAGTTACATGAGATAAATCTGTATATTTAGATCGGTCTAGCCCACCCCTTCCAATTATAAGGACTTAGTTACATGAGATGAATCTGTATATTTAGATCGGTCTAGCCCACCCCTTCCAATTATAAGGACTTAGTTACATGAGATGAATCTGTATATTTAGATCGGTCTAGCCCACCCCTTCCAATTATAAGGACTTAGTTACATGAGATGAATCTGTATATTTAGATCGGTCTAGCCCACCCCTTCCAATTATAAGGACTTAGTTACATGAGATGAATCTGTATATTTAGATCGGTCTAGCCCACCCCTTCCAATTATAAGGACTTAGTTACATGAGATGAATCTGTATATTTAGATCGGTCTAGCCCACCCCTTCCAATTATAAGGACTTAGTTACATGAGATGAATCTGTATATTTAGATCGGTCTAGCCCACCCCTTCCAATTATAAGGACTTAGTTACATGAGATGAATCTGTATATTTAGATCGGTCTAGCCCACCCCTTCCAATTATAAGGACTTAGTTACATGAGATGAATCTGTATATTTAGATCGGTCTAGCCCACCCCTTCCAATTATAAGGACCTAGTTACATGAGATGAATCTGTATATTTAGATCGGTCTAGCCCACCCCTTCTAATTATAAGGACCTAGTTACATGAGATCAATCTGTATATTTAGATCGGTCTAGCCCACCCCTTCCAATTATAAGGACTTAGTTACATGAGATGAATCTGTATATTTAGATCGGTCTAGCCCACCCCTTCCAATTATAAGGACCTAGTTACATGAGATCAATCTGTATATTTAGATCGGTCTAGCCCACCCCTTCCAATTATAAGGACTTAGTTACATGAGATGAATCTGTATATTTAGATCGGTCTAGCCCACCCCTTCTAATTATAAGGACCTAGATACATGAGATCAATCTGTATATTTAGATCGGTCTAGCCCACCCCTTCAAATTATAAGGACCTAGTTACATGAGATCAATTTGTATATTTAGATCGGTCTAGCCCACCCCTTCTAATTATAAGGACCTAGTTACATGAGATCAATCTGTATATTTAGATCGGTCTAGCCTACCCCTTCCAATTATAAGGACTTAGTTACATGAGATGAATCTGTATATTTAGATCGGTCTAGCCCACCCCTTCCAATTATAAGGACTTAGTATTTGACCATTTCGAGCCCTATATCTCGACTCAAACTTGTTCAACTTCATTTCCTGAAATTGGGAGTTGGGGTTTTTTTCGAAAATTGGGAGTGGAGTTTTTTTCGAAAATTGGAGTTCGACTCAGTGTTATGTCCGAGGGTATACGAATGTCGACGTGCAATGATTAACAGTTTATCCAAGAGAGAAATGACAATGTAGGACGAAGGGATTGAGGTGGAACAGACGAAGGAGATCAGGGACTAGCCGGGCTAGTATGATCCAATTAGACTGACGCTTACATTGGCTTTTATAGTAGTGTCACCACTACACAACACCTTCCATTTGAAAGGTTTAGGTTGATTGTTATAATTGGAAGCCCACCCCTTCCAATTATAAGGACTTAGTTACATGAGATGAATCTGTATATTTAGATCGGTCTAGCCCACCCCTTCCAATTATAAGGACTTAGTTACATGAGATGAATCTGTATATTTAGATCGGTCTAGCCCACCCCTTCCAATTATAAGGACTTAGTTACATGAGATGAATCTGTATATTTAGATCGGTCTAGCCCACCCCTTCCAATTATAAGGACTTAGTTACATGAGATGAATCTGTATATTTAGATCGGTCTAGCCCACCCCTTCCAATTATAAGGACTTAGTTACATGAGATGAATCTGTATATTTAGATCGGTCTAGCCCACCCCTTCCAATTATAAGGACTTAGTTACATGAGATGAATCTGTATATTTAGATCGGTCTAGCCCACCCCTTCCAATTATAAGGACTTAGTTACATGAGATGAATCTGTATATTTAGATCGGTCTAGCCCACCCCTTCCAATTACAAGGACTTAGTTACATGAGATGAATCTGTATATTTAGATCGGTCTAGCCCACCCCTTCCAATTATAAGGACTTAGTTACATGAGATGAATCTGTATATTTAGATCGGTCTAGCCCACCCCTTCCAATTATAAGGACTTAGTTACATGAGATGAATCTGTATATTTAGATCGGTCTAGCCCACCCCTTCCAATTATAAGGACTTAGTTACATGAGATGAATCTGTATATTTAGATCGGTCTAGTCCACCCCTTCCAATTATAAGGACTTAGTTACATGAGATGAATCTGTATATTTAGATCGGTCTAGCCCACCCCTTCCAATTATAAGGACTTAGTTACATGAGATGAATCTGTATATTTAGATCGGTCTAGCCCACCCCTTCCAATTATAAGGACTTAGTTACATGAGATGAATCTGTATATTTAGATCGGTCTAGCCCACCCCTTCCAATTATAAGGACTTAGTTACATGAGATGAATCTGTATATTTAGATCGGTCTAGCCCACCCCTTCCAATTATAAGGACTTAGTTACATGAGATGAATCTGTATATTTAGATCGGTCTAGCCCACCCCTTCCAATTATAAGGACTTAGTTACATGAGATGAATCTGTATATTTAGATCGGTCTAGCCCACCCCTTCCAATTATAAGGACTTAGTTACATGAGATGAATCTGTATATTTAGATCGGTCTAGCCCACCCCTTCCAATTATAAGGACTTAGTTACATGAGATGAATCTGTATATTTAGATCGGTCTAGCCCACCCCTTCCAATTATAAGGACTTAGTTACATGAGATGAATCTGTATATTTAGATCGGTCTAGCCCACCCCTTCCAATTATAAGGACTTAGTTACATGAGATGAATCTGTATATTTAGATCGGTCTAGCCCACCCCTTCCAATTATAAGGACTTAGTTACATGAGATGAATCTGTATATTTAGATCGGTCTAGCCCACCCCTTCCAATTATAAGGACTTAGTTACATTAGATGAATCTGTATATTTAGATCGGTCTAGCCCACCCCTTCCAATTATAAGGACTTAGTTACATGAGATGAATCTGTATATTTAGATCGGTCTAGCCCACCCCTTCCAATTATAAGGACTTAGTTACATGAGATGAATCTGTATATTTAGATCGGTCTAGCCCACCCCTTCCAATTATAAGGACTTAGTTACATGAGATGAATCTGTATATTTAGATCGGTCTAGCCCACCCCTTCCAATTATAAGGACTTAGTTACATGAGATCAATCTGTATATTTAGATCGGTCTAGCCCACCCCTTCCAATTATAAGGACTTAGTTACATGAGATGAATCTGTATATTTAGATCGGTCTAGCCCACCCCTTCCAATTATAAGGACCTAGTTACATGAGATGAATCTGTATATTTAGATCGGTCTAGCCCACCCCTTCTAATTATAAGGACCTAGTTACATGAGATCAATCTGTATATTTAGATCGGTCTAGCCCACCCCTTCCAATTATAAGGACTTAGTTACATGAGATGAATCTGTATATTTAGATCGGTCTAGCCCACCCCTTCCAATTATAAGGACCTAGTTACATGAGATCAATCTGTATATTTAGATCGGTCTAGCCCACCCCTTCCAATTATAAGGACTTAGTTACATGAGATGAATCTGTATATTTAGATCGGTCTAGCCCACCCCTTCTAATTATAAGGACCTAGATACATGAGATCAATCTGTATATTTAGATCGGTCTAGCCCACCCCTTCAAATTATAAGGACCTAGTTACATGAGATCAATCTGTATATTTAGATCGGTCTAGCCCACCCCTTCTAATTATAAGGACCTAGTTACATGAGATCAATCTGTATATTTAGATCGGTCTAGCCTACCCCTTCCAATTATAAGGACTTAGTTACATGAGATGAATCTGTATATTTAGATCGGTCTAGCCCACCCCTTCTAATTATAAGGACCTAGTTACATGAGATCAATCTGTATATTTAGATCGGTCTAGCCCACCCCTTCTAATTATAAGGACCTAGATACATGAGATGAATCTATATTTAGATCGGTCTAGCCCACCCCTTCCAATTATAAGGACTTAGTTACATGAGATGAATCTGTATATTTAGATCGGTCTAGCCCACCCCTTCCAATTATAAGGACTTAGTTACATGAGATGAATCTGTATATTTAGATCGGTCTAGCCCACCCCTTCCAATTATAAGGACTTAGTTACATGAGATGAATCTGTATATTTAGATCTGTCTAGCCCACCCCTTCCAATTATAAGGACTTAGTTACATGAGATGAATCTGTATATTTAGATCGGTCTAGCCCACCCCTTCCAATTATAAGGACTTAGTTACATGAGATGAATCTGTATATTTAGATCGGTCTAGCCCACCCCTTCCAATTATAAGGACTTAGTTACATGAGATGAATCTGTATATTTAGATCGGTCTAGCCCACCCCTTCCAATTATAAGGACTTAGTTACATGAGATGAATCTGTATATTTAGATCGGTCTAGCCCACCCCTTCCAATTATAAGGACTTAGTTACATGAGATGAATCTGTATATTTAGATCGGTCTAGTCCACCCCTTCCAATTATAAGGACTTAGTTACATGAGATGAATCTGCATATTTAGATCGGTCTAGCCCACCCCTTCCAATTATAAGGACTTAGTTACATGAGATGAATCTGTATATTTAGATCGGTCTAGCCCACCCCTTCCAATTATAAGGACTTAGTTACATGAGATGAATCTGTATATTTAGATCGGTCTAGCCCACCCCTTCTAATTATAAGGACCTAGTTACATGAGATCAATCTGTATATTTAGATCGGTCTAGCCCACCCCTTCCAATTATAAGGACTTAGTTACATGAGATGAATCTGTATATTTAGATCGGTCTAGCCCACCCCTTCCAATTATAAGGACTTAGTTACATGAGATGAATCTGTATATTTAGATCGGTCTAGCCCACCCCTTCCAATTATAAGGACTTAGTTACATGAGATGAATCTGTATATTTAGATCGGTCTAGCCCACCCCTTCCAATTATAAGGACTTAGTTACATGAGATGAA
This sequence comes from Meloidogyne incognita, assembly GCA_036172945.1. NCBI lineage: Eukaryota > Metazoa > Nematoda > Chromadorea > Rhabditida > Meloidogynidae > Meloidogyne > Meloidogyne incognita. The sequence goes on along the minus strand of JARQAC010000011.1, from coordinate 6,136,120 downwards.
TCTGTATATTTAGATCGGTCTAGCCCACCCCTTCCAATTATAAGGACTTAGTTACATGAGATGAATCTGTATATTTAGATCGGTCTAGCCCACCCCTTCCAATTATAAGGACTTAGTTACATGAGATGAATCTGTATATTTAGATCGGTCTAGCCCACCCCTTCCAATTATAAGGACTTAGTTACATGAGATGAATCTGTATATTTAGATCGGTCTAGCCCACCCCTTACAATTATAAGGACTTAGTTACATGAGATGAATCTGTATATTTAGATCGGTCTAGCCCACCCCTTACAATTATAAGGACTTAGTTACATGAGATGAATCTGTATATTTAGATCGGTCTAGCCCACCCCTTCCAATTATAAGGACTTAGTTACATGAGATGAATCTGTATATTTAGATCGGTCTAGCCCACCCCTTCCAATTATAAGGACTTAGTTACATGAGATGAATCTGTATATTTAGATCGGTCTAGCCCACCCCTTCCAATTATAAGGACTTAGTTACATGAGATGAATCTGTATATTTAGATCGGTCTAGCCCACCCCTTCCAATTATAAGGACTTAGTTACATGAGATGAATCTGTATATTAAGATCGGTCTAGCCCACCCCTTCCAATTATAAGGACTTAGTTACATGAGATGAATCTGTATATTTAGATCGGTCTAGCCCACCCCTTCCAATTATAAGGACTTAGTTACATGAGATGAATCTGTATATTTAGATCGGTCTAGCCCACCCCTTCCAATTATAAGGACTTAGTTACATGAGATGAATCTGTATATTTAGATCGGTCTAGCCCACCCCTTCCAATTATAAGGACTTAGTTACATGAGATGAATCTGTATATTTAGATCGGTCTAGCCCACCCCTTCCAATTATAAGGACTTAGTTACATGAGATGAATCTGTATATTTAGATCGGTCTAGCCCACCCCTTCCAATTATAAGGACTTAGTTACATGAGATGAATCTGTATATTTAGATCGGTCTAGCCCACCCCTTCCAATTATAAGGACTTAGTTACATGAGATGAATCTGTATATTTAGATCGGTCTAGCCCACCCCTTCCAATTATAAGGACTTAGTTACATGAGATGAATCTGTATATTTAGATCGGTCTAGCCCACCCCTTCCAATTATAAGGACTTAGTTACATGAGATGAATCTGTATATTTAGATCGGTCTAGCCCACCCCTTCCAATTATAAGGACTTAGTTACATGAGATGAATCTGTATATTTAGATCGGTCTAGCCCACCCCTTCCAATTATAAGGACTTAGTTACATGAGATGAATCTGTATATTTAGATCGGTCTAGCCCACCCCTTCCAATTATAAGGACTTAGTTACATGAGATGAATCTGTATATTTAGATCGGTCTAGCCCACCCCTTCCAATTATAAGGACCTAGTTACATGAGATGAATCTGTATATTTAGATCGGTCTAGCCCACCCCTTCTAATTATAAGGACCTAGTTACATGAGATCAATCTGTATATTTAGATCGGTCTAGCCCACCCCTTCCAATTATAAGGACTTAGTTACATGAGATGAATCTGTATATTTAGATCGGTCTAGCCCACCCCTTCCAATTATAAGGACCTAGTTACATGAGATCAATCTGTATATTTAGATCGGTCTAGCCTACCCCTTCCAATTATAAGGACTTAGTTACATGAGATGAATCTGTATATTTAGATCGGTCTAGCCCACCCCTTCCAATTATAAGGACTTAGTTACATGAGATGAATCTGTATATTTAGATCGGTCTAGCCCACCCCTTCCAATTATAAGGACTTAGTTACATGAGATGAATCTGTATATTTAGATCGGTCTAGCCCACCCCTTCCAATTATAAGGACTTAGTTACATGAGATGAATCTGTATATTTAGATCGGTCTAGCCCACCCCTTCCAATTATAAGGACTTAGTTACATGAGATGAATCTGTATATTTAGATCGGTCTAGCCCACCCCTTCCAATTATAAGGACTTAGTTACATGAGATCAATCTGTATATTTAGATCGGTCTAGCCCACCCCTTCCAATTATAAGGACTTAGTTACATGAGATGAATCTGTATATTTAGATCGGTCTAGCCCACCCCTTCCAATTATAAGGACCTAGTTACATGAGATGAATCTGTATATTTAGATCGGTCTAGCCCACCCCTTCTAATTATAAGGACCTAGTTACATGAGATCAATCTGTATATTTAGATCGGTCTAGCCCACCCCTTCCAATTATAAGGACTTAGTTACATGAGATGAATCTGTATATTTAGATCGGTCTAGCCCACCCCTTCCAATTATAAGGACCTAGTTACATGAGATCAATCTGTATATTTAGATCGGTCTAGCCCACCCCTTCCAATTATAAGGACTTAGTTACATGAGATGAATCTGTATATTTAGATCGGTCTAGCCCACCCCTTCTAATTATAAGGACCTAGATACATGAGATCAATCTGTATATTTAGATCGGTCTAGCCCACCCCTTCAAATTATAAGGACCTAGTTACATGAGATCAATCTGTATATTTAGATCGGTCTAGCCCACCCCTTCTAATTATAAGGACCTAGTTACATGAGATCAATCTGTATATTTAGATCGGTCTAGCCTACCCCTTCCAATTATAAGGACTTAGTTACATGAGATGAATCTGTATATTTAGATCGGTCTAGCCCACCCCTTCTAATTATAAGGACCTAGTTACATGAGATCAATCTGTATATTTAGATCGGTCTAGCCTACCCCTTCCAATTATAAGGACTTAGTTACATGAGATGAATCTGTATATTTAGATCGGTCTAGCCCACCCCTTCCAATTATAAGGACTTAGTATTTGACCATTTCGAGCCCTATATCTCGACTCAAACTTGTTCAACTTCATTTCCTGAAATTGGGAGTTGGGGTTTTTTTCGAAAATTGGGAGTGGAGTTTTTTTCGAAAATTGGAGTTCGACTCAGTGTTATGTCCGAGGGTATACGAATGTCGACGTGCAATGATTAACAGTTTATCCAAGAGAGAAATGACAATGTAGGACGAAGGGATTGAGGTGGAACAGACGAAGGAGATCAGGGACTAGCCGGGCTAGTATGATCCAATTAGACTGACGCTTACATTGGCTTTTATAGTAGTGTCACCACTACACAACACCTTCCCCTTTGAAAGGTTTAGGTTGATTGTTTAGGCATTACAATTTTCAATTTCACAATTTTCAATGCCTCCTCTTTTGACTAGAGGTTTTAATAACCATTTTCAATATAGCTTAAAGCTATCAATACAATTCACAATTTAGCCACAGCGTCTCAGTCTCTACTAATACTCACAAAACAATAAAAACATGTGGGATGACAATTTGGGGGCAAAACAAAATTTAAATTACATTACAAGAATTTACAAATATCACAGTTTGTCATCTTAATCCACATCTTTTGATTTTCTTCTTTTTCTTCTGGTAGTAGATTTCGACAGCGCACACAAGATCCAACAAGCCAATTGCACGTCCTGTTTTGATGTTCCACTTGTTGGTCGCTGTTTGTCCAGAAGTATGTCACGTACACTTTCCATAGTGTTTCGTGACAATTGAATTCTTTCATGGAATTTTGAAATTGCAATTTTTTGGACTTACATTCTCTGAACGCCAAATAATTTTTTCCCATTTCTACAATTTGCAATTTCGAATAATTTTTCTTTTTCTTGGAATTTTTTGGACTTACATGCATATTAACGCCAACAATTTTTTATTATTTACAATTTCCGAATGCTACAATTTTTCCAATACTATTTTCTTCAATAATTTTCTCGAATAATTTCTACAATAGTATTTTTTACAATCTTTTCAATGTAGCTATTTTTTCAATAATTTCTTCAATTCGGAAATTTGTGTCGGCTTTTATGTTTTTTGTTGTGCTTCAGGACTAATAATTTAAGCATTTTAGCTTTCAATTTAAGGAATTTCACCTTTCAATTCATAGGTCCAGCACGCACTAACAATTTAATTTTCAATGCCGACAATCTACGACGTCTGTCCACTCACAATTCAATTAATCCTTTTCAATAATTGCTTCAAGCAATTTTTCTCCTCTTCGCCTACTCTCTTTTAATACTCGCCTCCACTGTAGCTGTTGTCGTTCCGTTGACGCTCCAGTAGATGTTCTTGTTGACGAGCTGCCCGTTGTCGACCGCGCCACTTGTTATGTCCGAGGGTATACGAATGTCGACGTGCAATGATTAACAGTTTATCCAAGAGAGAAATGACAATGTAGGACGAAGGGATTGAGGTGGAACAGACGAAGGAGATCAGGGACTAGCCGGGCTAGTATGATCCAATTAGACTGACGCTTACATTGGCTTTTATAGTAGTGTCACCACTACACAACACTCAGCTCGCCGAGACTAATCGAATGACATATGACACGTCCCAAACTTTTACCTCCGGTGAACTTATATCAATTTTTTAAATACAAAAGCAAGAAAAACTTAATATTCTATTGTATTTTTATCGTTAGGCTACTCCCCAAATGTCCGCTCACTCCCCATTTATCTACTCCCCAAATGTCTACTCCCCAAGTGTCCACTCCCCAAATCTCCGGGAGCCATAGCAGTAGTGAAAAAGTCGGGCGTAGCCTAAGAGTTTTAAGACAAAGAACATTATGAGAAACTGAAAACAATCAAAGCTAATTCCATCTGACATTTCTGAGATATAACAATTAATTAAATCAAAAAGAAGTTAACTTTCAGTCATGTGTCGATGTCTATATTAGATTGTCATAAGACTAGTTATAGGTCTACGGTAGACTTATGCGGTAGAAGATTTATTTTTATGAAAGAAGTTTAGTTTATATTTTAGTTGAACAAGGATGTGGTAATAAAACATGGAATGAATCAAATGTACGTGCAGCAAAGTGCCAAAATTTACACCTCTGCAATACTAAAAAATTGTTTGATGAAAGCCTATTTTGTTTAAATAAAGGAAAAGATGAGTTGAATGAAACAAAAAGTTCTGTTATTCAATGTGATAATGAATGTTTTACTAGACGCTATTTGGATGGAAAATGTTTGTTTTTTTATGTTTACGAAAGGAATAGTTCCTTTTATTGTAGTGGAACAAGGTTGTGGTAATTGTACAGATGTCGATTGCAAAAGTTGCAAAATAAATTTTTGTAATGCTAAAGAGATTGGGGTTAAACATTGTTGGACTACTAATGGTTCGACTTGTTCAACTGGATATTATGATAATTGTTTTACTGAGAGAACGGAGACAAATGAATGTAAAATAACTAAATAAGATTTGTATTCCTTTGATATTTAAAGTAAACAAGGGGTGTGGGAATTGTACTTCTCTAACATGCAAAACATGTACTGGCCATCGTTGTAATGATGGAAATAAATTTCCCTACTATTGCCTAAATTCTGATGGACAGAGCTTGTTGGAGTGCCCAACTCCTGATTGTTATATTGATAAAAGTAACAACCTAAGCATAGCTTGAATTACTATAAATTGAGTTTAGAGTTAAATGCTGGTTGTGGGACTTGTGATGGAAATAAAATTGGCATATCTTGTGTCGATTGTAATGGCTTTAACTGCAATTCTAGAAATAAACTAGAAGAAAATGTATTCTGTTATGAAAGAGAAGAAAATGGTAATGAGATGGAAGGATCTAGACCTTGCGTTGAAAAAACATGCTTTATCTCTACAGATCTTTTAAAAGGTAATTACATCCCCCACTTTAACTGACAACTTGTTTGAAATATTTTGACTTTTCAGGAGAAAATGAACAAATCTCAATGAAAAAATACACTAAACAAGGCTGTGGGAAATGTAATTCAACTAGCATTCCATGCCGAATATGTAACACAACCCTTTGCAATACAGAAAAGTTCTTTAAACAAGTTAATTATTGCTGGGGCAAAGAAAATTTTGTTGAGCAATGTGATAAGCACAAATTTAGTTTAAATTGCTATATTGCTTCAGACTTTGATAATAAAGGTAGTTAAATAGATTTGGCACTTAGCTAGTGATGGAACCTGACCTAATTTCTAAACCTTAAGGTCTCTAGTTTCAGGTTCTAGTGACTAAACTAGGAGGTTGGAAGATAATCAATCTCACTAACTGGGAGTTTGTTCGATAACTCATCTCTGTTCTATTTTTTACGTTGTTTCTCCAATATTCAATTGTATGTCCCTTAAAAGGTCCACTCGTACAAATGACACAGAAATTTTTTCGATTATAAAGTATCAATTTATAGTTGAACAAGGCTGTGGAGATTTACCAAAAGAATTTAATGATACACCCTTTGCTAAATGTAACAGGCCTCTTTGCAACTCAAAAGATTTATTTGACAAAACTTTGTTTTGTTTTAATAATGTTAAAGAAGATATTGAGCCAAAAAAGGGTATTAAACAGTGCAACCAGAAATGTTATGTTCATAGACATTTTGATGGAAAATGTTTGTTTTTAGTAATTTTAGAGAGTACTAAATATTATCCCTTCACACACTCGATTTACTTTTAATGTTAGACTCGGGTTAAACGCCTGGTAAGGGTGACACGACTCGGGCACAGTGATCCATTTGCACAGTAAGACAATTGCACAGAGGACAATTTCACAGTGGACAATTGCACAGTAAAGTGTTGTTTATTCGCAGTCGACCTGCCCATTTATTCGCAAAACGACCTGTTTATTCGCGAAACTCTCCAAATAAACGCAATTAAATAGCAGATCAACAAAAAAATAGGTCATAACTCCGTTCAGAATCATCCAATCAAGATGATTTTGGTGTCAGTCGACTCACCTTGAAGAGCTCTTTCGAATGAGCATAATTTGCATATTCGAATTTTTTTACCCCAAAAAACAGCCTGGTCTCCTCTATTGTTTTTCAATTTTCGGGATCCCTACTGCACAAACTTATGAATTAGCTATATCTTTACATTTAAATAGCAGATAAATAAAAAATTTAAGAAAAACCATTTTATTATTAAAAAACTTATTAGAAAGTCTAACACAAATCCACTTAACCACAAATTACTGTGCAATTGTCCTCTGTGCAGATGCCCTCTGTGCAAATGTCTTACTGTGCAAATGGATCACTGTGCCCGAGTCGGAGCGCCCTGGTAAGTGGTCAATTTTTGCTTTAATGTAGTCCAATAAGACAGCCTTAATTCACTGAAACCCCACACACTCAATGCTTATTGATACTGAACCTACTGTATTTCGATAAACACATCATTTTATTTTGATTTAATCTGCATGCTTAACCTGTGGATTAAGTAGGAACTCGAGATATCTAAAGATTAAGGTGATATCGGTCTTTCCACTTAAAATGGAAGCATTTAGATGACTCCTTTTAGCTTACATATAAAGTCTCAGAAAAAGGCATTGGCTTTCTTCAAACAAATTTTTACAAACTTTAATAAATACTCTACTAATGCCTTCATGATACGCTCAATTCATTCAAAAATTTTTTAGTAGAACAAGGTTGTGGGATATGCCCTAAAAATGTCAGTACAACTGATTGTTTTACCTGTAACGAAAAATATTGTAACGAAGAAAAACATGTTGATATGCATTGCTGGTTAAACGATAAGGAAATATGTAAAACTCCATCTACTAGCAATTGTTTTACGGAGAGGACAGAGGATAATAAACGTCTTTAATTAATTAAATTTCTAAGAATAAATACAATTATTTAAGTAAAAAAAGGTTGTGGCCATTGTGCTTCTTCGACATGCAACAAATGCTACACACATCGCTGCAATAATGAAAAAGATTATGATTATTTTTGCAGGAGGAAAACTGGTTCTGATAATATTTGCAAGAATTCGAGCTGTTATATTGCTAATTTAGAGGAAATGGATAAAGGTATACGCTAAAAACCTAAAATGTCATAAGCTAGATATACCCATTATTTGAATGAAAGTGGCTGATCAAGGTCTGGTTTGGGTCCCTCCGAGATGGTTTTATTCTAACACCCGTTCAATAAAACAACACCCACTGCGAGCGAATTTAAGTCACATATGAGATATAATAATAATCCATGATAAATGTGTAACTATCAGCCGTCCAAACTTCCAAGAAATGTTAAAATATCGGGCCTTCATGAGCCAAAATCTTAGAACACTATATTTTTTGAACGAGGGTATCAGTTCTCTTCAATAAACTTTTATTAAACGTCGATTTATTAATTACTAATATAGGTAATTATGATTGGAATTGTGGAAATTGCCCAGATATCCAAAACCATCCATTTAAATGTGCAAAATGCAACAATAGTCCTTTTTGTAATACTGTTGATTTTTACAATAATGCCTTGTTTTGTTGGAATAAGACTATTGAAATGACAAAACCAATTAGTGATTTGAGAAATTGTGAAAGTCAATGTTTTGTAGCTAGAGATGAAGATGGGAAAGGTTTGAAACTAAAAAGTATCAAAAAGAATCTGGCTTTGTGGTTGGACCCCTAACACGAAAAACACCCCAAACCACGACCTCGAACATTCGAGAAAATCGCAAAGAGAGATCGAGTGAGATCATTAAAAATTAATCGAAATCCCTATAACTGAGGTTTTTGTCTAAGACTTGCCTCGCTACGACCTTTAGTATCGATAAATGATAACTTTAAATATTATAAATTTTCAGTAACTCAAGGCTGTGGCATTTGTCCATTAAATTCTAAAAATAAAGACTGTGTAAATTGCAAAGAACGGTACTGTAATGAGGAACGACTTGTTCCCAAACATTGCTGGATAAATGATAAGGAAATATGCAAAACTGAATATGATACGCCTTGCTTTACTGAGAGAACTTTGAATAATCAAAGTTTTTAAATTTTTTTATTGAAAAAAATTTTTTTTAAGTTAACAAAGGCTGTGGGAAATGTTCAAGTACTTCTACATGTAAACAATGCAAAGATAATCGCTGTAATTCTGAAAAAGAATTCCCTTATTTTTGTAAAAGCGTTGATGGAGACAAGGAATGTCCTGAACCTGATTGTTTTATTTCGAAAGGTTGATTGTGGATCTAGTGTTTAGTTAGATCAGATATGTGTTTAGCATACTAGATTCAGTAGTTGTACTAGCATTAAATAAATTCAATTATCAAACTACCTAACTAGATAATCGGAGTTTTTCCGGTACTGAATCACACAATCTGGAACAGAAAATTTCTCGAAATCCGCTTAACGAAACCTTTTTGAAAATCGGGAATTTTCGTCAATTTTTCTGTTATTTTTATCTAAGATAAAACTGCAAAACTAAGTATAGTTTGCAATAAACTATGTAATTGCATAAAAATCCGTGCTGTACTACAAATAATTTGAATGTACTAGAAAGGTTATAACCTAATAAGTTAGCAAACTAAAACTTTAAAAAGCTAAACTTCTATTGTCAGATAACAACCAAGGTTCCTTTGTATATAACTGCGGAAAATGCCCAACATCTTTCTCTAACCTATCCTTCGACGGTATTCAATGTGCCGAATGCAAAAACAGTCCGTTTTGTAATACACCAAAATTCTTTGAAAAACAATTGTTTTGTTGGGAGAATTCAAATACTGACAAAATGGGAGTGGTAAAAGGAGCGAGAGTTTGCAAAAGTCAATGCTTTGTATCTCGTGATTCAATTAATGGCCAATGTAGGAATAAAAATATTTCTAATAAATGGGCAGGGTAGGCTTCAACTAAGTCCAAGGTGGTTCATCGACGTAGATCTAGAGCAATCCCTTTCCCTTCACTTTAAAAAGTCATCTAGGCCATAAATGTTGGACCCTTAAAGAAATACTGATTTGAATTAGATATCTCCTGGAAACGTCTATTTCTTAATTAGTTTTCGTCTCTTTACGCAAATTTGTTTAAATATCGTCAATTATTCTCTTTAGTAAATTTTGGCTGTGGAGAATGTGATGACCCTGAATTTGACTGTAAAACTTGCACAGAAAAGTATTGTAACGAGGAACGACTTGTTCCCAAACATTGCTGGATAAATGATAAAGAAATTTGTAAAACAGATTTTGACATCCCCTGTCATATGGAAAGAATTTCGATAAATGAAAGTAAAAATCTTCTCAATTTAAAAAATAATTCTGAGAAATTAAAGCAAAGAAAGGCTGTGGAAACTGTGAAACTAAAGCTTGCAGGAAATGCTTAACTCATCTTTGTAATGATTGGAAGGATACCCCTTACTATTGCTATAGTAATCAAGGAGCTAATGGTGTTAGTGAATGTAGCGATCCTGACTGCTACATTTTGAAATTGAAAAATAAAAAAGGTAATAAATTGGAGGGAATGGAAGGATATTGAAAATCTAGGATCCGAATCAAAGATTTTCAGATACCAGGATCAGATATCCAAACCTTTATACTAGTCTCGATCTTTCCCAATTTTAGACTCCAGCTTCATTCTTAAAATAATCCTAAGTTTTGGACATTTTTGTGACCCACGACCCACAGCTAATTTTAAATTTACTCGTTAATGCTATGACGGAGACAGAAGTGTATACTATACTACAAGCAAAAATTCCTGCAGAAAATCTCTGTAGAAACACAATCCCTACCTTTAATACTCACAATAAGGAATACAATAAAATAATTTTCAGATAATAAAAATGAATATTATCAAAATTGTGGAAAATGTCCAAAAACACGTTCAACGTTAATCGGCACATTAGATGACCTACTTGGGGAAGGATTAAAAGAAAATTATAATGATGAATTCCAATGTGCAGACTGCAACGATGGGATATTATGCAACACGGAAAAATTTATAGAGGAGAAGTTGTTTTGTTTGGAGAGGTCACTTAATGACTCGATGGTTCAAAAGGGGGCTGGTGTATGCGAGGAGCAATGTTTTGTATCAAGAAATAATTTAACAGGATATGGTAGTTTTTTAAATGAAGTTGCTAAATTTAAATAGGAACAGAAATAGTTACTACATAGTATGGCTATAAATTATAGGAAAGCTTAGGATATCTGACCGGAACCAATAAACCCCTCACTCATCTTTTTGAATCCGAATCACCATCAGTTTTCCTGAATTTAAAATGACCACAGTTGGCAAATTCGGATATACAAAAAATGAAATATAAAACTAGTTATCCGGACAGTTTGGTTTAATTGCCGATCCTTTATCTGAGACAAAAGCCAGAATAGGGCTTTAAGTTATAAAAAACTCTTGTGATAACAAAACCCACCCCCAAACAATCTCACGTATTTTTACAGTAACACAAGGATGTGGATCTTGTCTAACAAATGACACAACAGAATGTCAAGAATGCAAAGAAGTTTACTGCAACGAGGAAAGTAAAGTATACAAACATTGCTTGGCCGATAATGATGGGATATGTAAAACTGCTTTTGATGCTCCTTGCTATTTATGGAGAACTCCAACAAACGGGGGTTTTGAATAAATTTAAATAATTAAATAAATAATCCTTTTTTAAAATTAAAGTCAAAAAAGGTTGTGGAATATGTCCTTTTTTCACTTGTAAGGAATGCCTTACTCATCGTTGCAATAATGACAATGAACTGCCATTTTATTGCTTTGGATTTATGGCTAGTTATAAAGAATGTAGTGAATCTCTATGTTATATTGCTAAAATTGAGGAGAAAATTGGAGGTGTTTTATTTCTTAGATTAAGACTGATATTCTAGTATCGGATTAAAAATATGCTAAAGTAAAATTATTTATCCAATCATATCTTACGAGTCCGAAGAATATCATTTTATCTCTTCTGCCTCCCACAGGATCCAGATTCATCTTTCTTGACCCAGCCTTTGCGCATTTACTTAAATCGAGTTTCATTCTCGATTAAAGGATGAAAACTTATAATAAAAATTTCTCAAAAATAAATTTAAGACAAGAAAATTCAACAGTACCACTATGATTGTGGAAAATGTCCTTCTGATATACTCGATTTGTCTCCATACATCAGAACTAAGGAAACAACTTTCCTAAATAAATTTAAAAATCTTGATATGTCCAAAATGCAATGCGCAGAATGTAGCAACAGTCCGGCTTGTAACGCTGATACATATTTTGAGAAACAAAGGTTTTGTTGGGAGAAGGATGTTAAAAAGTGGACACCAACCAGAGGGAGGCGGGTTTGTGGAGAATCGTGTTTTATTGGAGTTGACGCGAATGAAATGGGTAAATCAGATTTTATAATAATAGTGGGCTCACTATAAGAATCATTAATGGAATCGGAGATTCTGTCTTATTATGAGGAGCACATATATAGGGGGCATATAATGAGAAAAAGTAGAGATTGTCGGGCTCAATTTTGTTTCTCCATTTTTAAATATCTTTTGCATAAGAAAGCAAGGCGACATTTCTTACCATTAGATAGCTCTATACCAGAGATGTTTAGAGTTAGGAATTAAATCGGGTCTAGTTTTGACATTTTCTGGGTAGCGCGAGACAGCTCTACTCAGTATTCATTAACCATTCTTATTTGAATGAACGTAACTTAAATTAAAGTGTATCTTATATTGTATGTCGACCTTATTAGACATTTTGACTTTTTATTTATAGGCTTTGTGCAAGGCTGTGGTAGCTGCCTTTCTCACTTGGAAAAATGCGCGACTTGTAATACCCCATATTGCAACGACAAAAATATACTTCCAACTATAAAGTGTAACTACAACATTCCTAAAACTAAGCTTTATAAGAAAAAAGTGAAAAAATGTCACCCTATGTATACTCATTGCTATGTTGCTAAGGATAAATTTGGGAGAGGTAATAATCTGAATTTTTGGTTCTTTCCTTTTATCCTCAAAAATATTTTAGTCTGACAAGATGGTATTTATTTTGGTTCTAACTTGATAGTGTTCCTATAATGCTGTATTTGTCAAACTGATACTGTCCTCGAGGGACGAACTTGACATTTTAATTCACCATTGCCCCCCGTGTATAATGAAAAATTCTCCTTAACCCGTCATTATACTAAATAGGGAATCAAATATATGTACATATTCTCTATTTTTCTCTCTTAAATATCTATCAAATATGCTCGAATAATTAACTGTAATAATAATAATTAATAATTAACTCGAATAATTAATGCTCGAATAAAAATTAACCTTCTCCTTGCTCACTCTCAATAATTTCTTGCTCCAGTTAGATGATTAAAAAATAATTATCCGTTAAAAAAATTATTGGAACTTATATGGTTTAGGTGCGATTTTTTTAGCCACGCCCTTTTCTTCCTTTTCCATCATTATTCTTTTACTCTTTTCCCCTCTCAACCATCAATCAATTGAGTTGAGGTCAATTTTTTGTATAAGATAGAGCTAAGTTGGATGACATCATCGAGCTGAGCTGAGACGAATGACACTAAAATCGGTCCGTGAGATCTTCGAGGTGGATTACAGGCGAGGTTTTAAACAATAATTAACTAGATTTATTTGAGCATTAATTACCAATAAAAAGATAAAATCTGCTTGAGGGTGTATAGAAAGTATTTAAAATTTTACTGTAATTTTATTCTTAAAATTTAAGTGGAGCAAAATTGTGGCTTGTGCCCTTCAGAATACAAAGAATGTATAAATTGTAATGACAAGGATTTGTGCAATACTGAAAAAGCCCTTAAAGATTCAACAATGCTTTAAACACTAAAAAGACTTTAATTAATCTTTAAATTTATTGGTGTTTGTTTACCTTAAATTGTGTAAAATTTTATTTTTTTATACCAAAAAATAAAAAAATAAATATATATTATTTTACAAAAAAAAATTGTAAAATTTTTTTATAACAAACATTATATCATTTGAAAGCTCTAAAAGCTGATTATTTTTAATAATTGGACTGATCTGATACCAAAATTTAAAAAATAAATAAAATTAAATAGTTGATTAATTTTATCCAAAATTACATTTAAAATGTTTCATACAAAAGTATTTAATAAAGAAAATTAACCCATTATTTGTTTAATTAAATTATATATTTACAGAATATTTAAAGTTCCCTCATCATTAATTAATTACCAAAAGCAATTTATAATTAACATTTTTGATAAGTAATATAAGCTGGTACCCATCCAGCATTTGGATTTGATTCTAAATATTTAAATGCTGCTTCAGATAAATCAAGTTGATTATGAGCTAACCAAGATGTTTCATCCATCAATGGAAGGATAAGACTGAAAAATGAAATTTTTTTATTTCAAATTTAAATAATATTTTTTAAATCTTACGTTTTTCCATTAGCTTCAATTTTTGCACAAATGCCAATACATACTTTATCATTACGAATATATTGTTTAGGGTTGAATTTAGCTGGCACCCAATTTTTTCCTAGAGGATCAGGAATAATTAATTCGCTTGAAAAGCCAGCATGATATTTCTTTAAATAAAAAAATTAATATTTTTTCGGAAATAATTAAAATTTAAAACTTCTAACATTTCTAAATCTAAAGGCTAGTTAATTATTTTTGGATATATTATAGCTCTAAGTTTAAGCTTTCATTTAAGCTAAGAATATAGGTAACCGTTTTTGTAATAATTTTTTAATTTAATTTAAAAAATAATTAAAAAAAAACAAACATAAAGAGTTCCAAGTCCACATTCTCCACCAGAATTAGAAGCATCAGGTGCAAAAGGATGAAAAGAGAAATTTCCAAAATAACGTATATTTAAAAATTTATCAATAACTCCAATAGCTTTATCATAATTTAAGCCAGTCTGTTCTGGTGTATAAAGAGGAGGAATAACTAAGACATTTTTATCGCTTGAAGAAGAGCTACAATTAGCTTCGTTAAATAAATTTAATAAAATGGGGAAAATAGAAATAAGAAGAATTGAATTAAATAAATTTTTGGACATTTTTAATTAATATTTTTATTTAAATTTAATAAATTTAAATTTAATTTAATTGATATATCTAGTTGAAATTTAAGCAGTTTATATATTTAAAAAATTTTTTTTAATTTAAAGACTAAAAATCAATCTAATCTTTGTTTATTTATGGGAAAATTTATCTAATAAAATTTTCTGTCGAAACTAAACAAATATAAAAAATTAAATAAAGCGTTGAAATAATTTTATATGCGTTGGCAATTTTAATATTAGTTAAAAAATTTTAATAATTTTCGACTGAAATTTTTTATTAGATAAATTTTCACATAATCAAAAATTAAATAAACAAAGATTAGATTGATTTTTAGTCTTTAAATTTAAAAAAAATAAAATTTAAAATATATAAACTGCTTAAATTTCAACTAGATATATCAATTAAATTAAACTTAAATTTATTAAATTTAAATAAAAATATTAATTAAAAATGTTAAAAAATTTATTTAATTCAATTCTTCTTATTTCTTTTTTCCTCATTTTATTAAATTTATTTAATGAAGCTAATTGTAAATTTGGTCTTCCAAGGAGTCCGGGGAGTCAACCAAGTGGACAACCAAATGTAAAACAAGGCGGACAGCAAGGTGGTCAACCAAGTGGACATCCAGGCTCTTCTTCAAGCGATAAAAATGTCTTAGTTATTCCTCCTCTTTATACACCAGAACAGACTGGCTTAAATTATGATAAAGCTATTGGAGTTATTGATAAATTTTTAAATATACGTTATTTTGGAAATTTCTCTTTTCATCCTTTTGCACCTGATGCTTCTAATTCTGGTGGAGAATGTGGACTTGGAACTCTTTATGTTTGTTTTTTTTTAATTATTTTTTAAATTAAATTAAAAAATTATTACAAAAACGGTTACCTATATTCTTAGCTTAAATGAAAGCTTAAACTTAGAGCTATAATATATCCAAAAATAATTAACTAGCCTTTAGATTTAGAAATGTTAGAAGTTTTAAATTTTAATTATTTCCGAAAAAATATTAATTTTTTTATTTAAAGAAATATCATGCTGGCTTTTCAAGCGAATTAATTATTCCTGATCCTCTAGGAAAAAATTGGGTGCCAGCTAAATTCAACCCTAAACAATATATTCGTAATGATAAAGTATGTATTGGCATTTGTGCAAAAATTGAAGCTAATGGAAAAACGTAAGATTTAAAAAATATTATTTAAATTTGAAATAAAAAAATTTCATTTTTCAGTCTTATCCTTCCATTGATGGATGAAACATCTTGGTTAGCTCATAATCAACTTGATTTATCTGAAGCAGCATTTAAATATTTAGAATCAAATCCAAATGCTGGATGGGTACCAGCTTATATTACTTATCAAAAATGTTAATTATAAATTGCTTTTGGTAATTAATTAATGATGAGGGAACTTTAAATATTCTGTAAATATATAATTTAATTAAACAAATAATGGGTTAATTTTCTTTATTAAATACTTTTGTATGAAACATTTTAAATGTAATTTTGGATAAAATTAATCAACTATTTAATTTTATTTATTTTTTAAATTTTGGTATCAGATCAGTCCAATTATTAAAAATAATCAGCTATGTCAAATTTAGCGTCGAATAACGATAAATATACATAAAAAAGAGCTAGACTTTCCTCTAATTTTGGTAATATTCATGTTTCTTAAATTTTCGGAAAAGCCTTTATTAGTCCACTAGACTCGATTATTTAAACTTATTACTCGGTCCCTATGTATCGTATCAACTTCTCACACCCATTGTTCGATTCAACTCTTTGAGCTAAGTCGAATGACACCTCACACGTTCATATCTGTCCAGCAGAGATGTTTCGAAACAAAAAAAATCTTCGAAAATCGGAAATCGAAAATCGGAATAAATTCAAAAATATCGAAATCGAAAATATTTTTCAAAATCTTCGAAATCGAAAATCGAAAGAAAAATAACCTCGAAAAACGAAAATCGAAAAACGAAAATCTCCTTTAATTCTAAAAACTCCTTTAATTCTAAAAAATTTAAAAAAGTAGGGACTAGTCGGTAGATAGTCTTCCTTTTTCTGCTCCGCAGGCGAAAATTTTGAAAAATTTGGAAGACCAAGTCACCAGAATTCTTCCTTTTTCAGCGCCGCAGGCGAAAATTTTGAGAATTTTGGAAGAACCTTAAGCCAGAAATCTTCCTTTCTTTGCGCCGCAGGCGAAAATTTTTTAAATTTATGATGGCCGATAAGTCAGAATTCCTCCCTTTTGGCCCAAAAATTTAAATTTTTTCAAAAATTCGGAAATCGAAAATCGAAACATCTCTGGTCCAGCATTAAAAGCCTTCTATAAGTAAAGAGTACCCATTTAAAGCCGCAGACTTAAATTTTTGCAATTCCTTTGTTCAAGAGACTCGATTGTTGGTCCGCAAATTTCTGCACAACAAATTTCAAATCCACAAAATTCTGGTCCGTAAAGTTAAGTCCGAAAGGTTTTTCCAGTTTTATAATCCTATATATAAATTTAGAATTAAAGTTTGTCAGTCTATTCGTTTTTCGGCGCAAAAAATGTTTGGGCGTAGCAAAAGAAAATGTTACTAAGAAAAAAGGGCGTAGCTAAACAAGAAGGATCACTAAAAAATTAACCAATATAAACAACAAATAAAAAATGTAAACAAAAAAAGAAAAGATTTAAAAGGTCAAGAATAATAGTAAAAACTATGAAATACAGCTTAATGAAATACAGCTTAGTGAAAGTCATTTTTAGTTTAGAAAACTAAAAAATATTTTTGTTATTTTTCTAAATTTATGTTTATTTTCTACAAATTTTTACTTTTAAAAAAAGTTTTACGCCATTTATTTAAATAGAATTTTCTACATTTTTCCAAGTTAGTTATTTAATTCTTTATTTAACAATGTGGGAAATGTATAATCAGTGATGCGGGGATTTTAAAATTTGGCCGGTTCAGGTTCCGGGTCTGGAACCGTTTTTTTAATTATGCCTGTTTCGATTCCACTTCTGGAACCGATTCCAAGCCGGTTCCGGTTCCAAAATTTTTTTAACTATCTTATTGAAAATTTACCAATTCTCATAAATAAACACATAATAAGATAACCTGATAAGATGCACTAATAACTTTAAATTTAAGTTTCTCCTCAGTGCGATTCATTATTCCTTTAGTTGCCAAGCCAGACATGCTAAATACTCGGGGGTTACAAGAATTATTTTTCATTGAGAGATTAGGGTAAATTATGGGGGATATCAAGTGTTATCAGAGAATTAAGAGGGCTATTAATGGATTAAGCTGGGTTTGGGATGGATTAGGTTTTATTTTTGGGGTAGATTTTTTTGCGCCGCAGACGAAAATTTTGAGATTTGTTAAATAATAAGTTTATAATAATTTATTTCCGAAAGAAAAACAATTACTTAGCCATTCATTAAGATCTGTTCGAACTTAATACCCAGATAAGTCCTCAAATCTACGAACCCAACACACCATCCACTCAACCACACATCCTTCTCAAATAAAAAGTAAAAAAATCTTTTTTTACTCGTCTCAATTTTACCCGTCTCTATTTTGCTAGTTTCTTTTCTTCCACCCATCATAGGGCTGTATCTTTGGAACCGTTCCGGAAATTGTTCAAAACCGTATCCAGGGATCTATTGTTTTCACGGTTCCAGTTCTAAATCGGTTGCGGACATTTACGGTTCCAGTTCCGGAACTGGAACTGGACCCCGAATCACTGTATTCAACGCATTTACCAATTGAACGCAGGCAGATTTTTTAATAAATTAATTGAAGCCGTAAACAAATAAAAGAGAAAAAGTTGTTTTTCTGTAACCTTACACAAAAATTTTACTTGAAAACAATAAACAAACTATCTGCCAATTGATCACATTCATCTATTTAAATCCAAATGAACATTAATCGTATGCAGCCCATTATTCTGACACAAAAATTAAAAAAAAAGAAAATAAGGCACATAAAATGCAAACTAAGGATGAAGGACCACTATCAGAAATTGTTCGACGATTTCACTACGCCGAATTTATAAACAACAAAAATCGAAAGACACGCGTCTGAAAAACTGACAAGATGATAGTCTGGTCTGAAAATTAGTGAACCTCATACAGAAATTTGCTAGGTGAGAGATCATGTCTAGCAATGGACATGAGAGCGGCAATAGTCGATCAGCAAATAGGATAGATTATTCATAACAACAGCACTAATCCTCTAAAACATTAAATATTATAGTAGAAAGATAGAACGATATTAGATTTAAAATTCCTGTCTGTATGTTTGTCCACAGCTTTAAATTTTGCGAGTTTTTGTTGTTGTTTTGGCGTTGTGTTTAATTTTGATTAAAAATGACAGAATATCCTATTAAAGTGCTATTTAAGGAAGATCGGATTCTCTTTTCAGTTAATGCATGTAAAAACATATGATTTGTAATCTTTTGTAAATTTCATAAGAGAAAATATTCGTATAGAACTTCTCGAATTTTAGCTATACGCGTCTTATTTCATAAATGAATTCTTTTGAAATTTCATAAGAGAAAATATTCGTATAGAACTTCTCGAATTTTAGCTATACGCGTCTTATTTCATAAATGAATTCTTTTGTAAATTTCATAAGAGAAAATATTCGTATAGAACTTCCCGAATTTTAGCTATACGCGTCTTATTTCATAAATGAATTCTTTTGTAAATTTCATAAGAGAAAATATTCGTATAGAACTTCTCGAATTTTAGCTATACGCGTCTTATTTCATAAATGAATTCTTTTGTAAATTTCATAAGAGAAAATATTCGTATAGAACTTCCCGAATTTTAGCTATACGCGTCTTATTTCATAAATGAATTCTTTTGTAAATTTCATAAGAGAAAATATTCGTATAGAACTTCCCGAATTTTAGCTATACGCGTCTTATTTCATAAATGAATTCTTTTGTAAATTTCATAAGAGAAAATATTCGTATAGAACTTCCCGAATTTTAGCTATACGCGTCTTATTTGTAAATATCATAAGAGAAAATATTCGTATAGAACTTCCCGAATTTTAGCTATACGCGTCTTATTTCATAAATGAATTCTTTTGTAAATTTCATAAGAGAAAATATTCGTATAGAACTTCCCGAATTTTAGCTATACGCGTCTTATTTCATAAATGAATTCTTTTGTAAATTTCATAAGAGAAAATATTCGTATAGAACTTCCCGAATTTTAGCTATACGCGTCTTATTTCATAAATGAATTCTTTTGTAAATTTCATAAGAGAAAATATTCGTATAGAACTTCTCGAATTTTAGCTATACGCGTCTTATTTCATAAATGAATTCTTTTGTAAATTTCATAAGAGAAAATATTAGTATAGAACTTCCCGAATTTTAGCTATACGCGTCTTATTTCATAAATGAATTCTTTTGTAAATTTCATAAGAGAAAATATTAGTATAGAACTTCTCGAATTTTAGCTATACGCGTCTTATTTCATAAATGAATTCTTTTGTAAATTTCATAAGAGAAAATATTCGTATAGAACTTCCCGAATTTTAGCTATACGCGTCTTATTTCATAAATGAATTCTTTTGTAAATTTCATAAGAGAAAATATTCGTATAGAACTTCCCGAATTTTAGCTATACGCGTCTTATTTCATAAATGAATTCTTTTGTAAATTTCATAAGAGAAAATATTCGTATAGAACTTCTCGAATTTTAGCTATACGCGTCTTATTTCATAAATGAATTCTTTTGTAAATTTCATAAGAGAAAATATTAGTATAGAACTTCCCGAATTTTAGCTATACGCGTCTTATTTCATAAATGAATTCTTTTGTAAATTTCATAAGAGAAAATATTCGTATAGAACTTCCCGAATTTTAGCTATACGCGTCTTATTTCATAAATGAATTCTTTTGTAAATTTCATAAGAGAAAATATTCGTATAGAACTTCTCGAATTTTAGCTATACGCGTCTTATTTCATAAATGAATTCTTTTGTAAATTTCATAAGAGAAAATATTCGTATAGAACTTCTCGAATTTTAGCTATACGCGTCTTATTTCATAAATGAATTCTTTTGTAAATATCATAAGAGAAAATATTCGTATAGAACTTCTCGAATTTTAGCTATACGCGTCTTATTTCATAAATGAATTCCTTTGTAAATTTCATAAGAGAAAATATTCGTATAGATCTTCTCGAATTTTAGCTATACGCGTCTTATTTCATAAATGAATTCTTTTGTAAATTTCATAAGAGAAAATATTCGTATAGAACTTCTCGAATTTTAGCTATACGCGTCTTATTTCATAAATGAATTCTTTTGTAAATTTCATAAGAGAAAATATTCGTATAGAACTTCTCAAATTTTAGCTATATGCGTCTTATTTCATAAATGAATTCTTTTGTAAATTTCATAAGAGAAAATATTCGTATAGAACTTCTCGAATTTTAGCTATACGCGTCTTATTTCATAAATGAATTCTTTTGTAAATATCATAAGAGAAAATATTCGTATAGAACTTCTCGAATTTTAGCTATACGCGTCTTATTTCATAAATGAATTCCTTTGTAAATTTCATAAGAGAAAATATTCGTATAGATCTTCTCGAATTTTAGCTATACGCGTCTTATTTCATAAATGAATTCTTTTGAAATTTCATAAGAGAAAATATTCGTATAGAACTTCTCGAATTTTAGCTATACGCGTCTTATTTCATAAATGAATTCTTTTGTAAATTTCATAAGAGAAAATATTCGTATAGAACTTCTCGAATTTTAGCTATACGCGTCTTATTTCATAAATGAATTCTTTTGTAAATTTCATAAGAGAAAATATTCGTATAGAACTTCCCGAATTTTAGCTATACGCGTCTTATTTCATAAATGAATTCTTTTGTAAATTTCATAAGAGAAAATATTCGTATAGAACTTCTCGAATTTTAGCTATACGCGTCTTATTTCATAAATGAATTCTTTTGTAAATTTCATAAGAGAAAATATTCGTATAGAACTTCCCGAATTTTAGCTATACGCGTCTTATTTCATAAATGAATTCTTTTGTAAATTTCATAAGAGAAAATATTCGTATAGAACTTCCCGAATTTTAGCTATACGCGTCTTATTTCATAAATGAATTCTTTTGTAAATTTCATAAGAGAAAATATTCGTATAGAACTTCCCGAATTTTAGCTATACGCGTCTTATTTGTAAATATCATAAGAGAAAATATTCGTATAGAACTTCCCGAATTTTAGCTATACGCGTCTTATTTCATAAATGAATTCTTTTGTAAATTTCATAAGAGAAAATATTCGTATAGAACTTCCCGAATTTTAGCTATACGCGTCTTATTTCATAAATGAATTCTTTTGTAAATTTCATAAGAGAAAATATTCGTATAGAACTTCCCGAATTTTAGCTATACGCGTCTTATTTCATAAATGAATTCTTTTGTAAATTTCATAAGAGAAAATATTCGTATAGAACTTCTCGAATTTTAGCTATACGCGTCTTATTTCATAAATGAATTCTTTTGTAAATTTCATAAGAGAAAATATTAGTATAGAACTTCCCGAATTTTAGCTATACGCGTCTTATTTCATAAATGAATTCTTTTGTAAATTTCATAAGAGAAAATATTAGTATAGAACTTCTCGAATTTTAGCTATACGCGTCTTATTTCATAAATGAATTCTTTTGTAAATTTCATAAGAGAAAATATTCGTATAGAACTTCCCGAATTTTAGCTATACGCGTCTTATTTCATAAATGAATTCTTTTGTAAATTTCATAAGAGAAAATATTCGTATAGAACTTCCCGAATTTTAGCTATACGCGTCTTATTTCATAAATGAATTCTTTTGTAAATTTCATAAGAGAAAATATTCGTATAGAACTTCTCGAATTTTAGCTATACGCGTCTTATTTCATAAATGAATTCTTTTGTAAATTTCATAAGAGAAAATATTAGTATAGAACTTCCCGAATTTTAGCTATACGCGTCTTATTTCATAAATGAATTCTTTTGTAAATTTCATAAGAGAAAATATTCGTATAGAACTTCCCGAATTTTAGCTATACGCGTCTTATTTCATAAATGAATTCTTTTGTAAATTTCATAAGAGAAAATATTCGTATAGAACTTCTCGAATTTTAGCTATACGCGTCTTATTTCATAAATGAATTCTTTTGTAAATTTCATAAGAGAAAATATTCGTATAGAACTTCTCGAATTTTAGCTATACGCGTCTTATTTCATAAATGAATTCTTTTGTAAATATCATAAGAGAAAATATTCGTATAGAACTTCCCGAATTTTAGCTATACGCGTCTTATTTCATAAATGAATTCTTTTGTAAATTTCATAAGAGAAAATATTCGTATAGAACTTCTCGAATTTTAGCTATACGCGTCTTATTTCATAAATGAATTCTTTTGTAAATATCATAAGAGAAAATATTCGTATAGAACTTCCCGAATTTTAGCTATACGCGTCTTATTTCATAAATGAATTCTTTTGTAAATTTCATAAGAGAAAATATTAGTATAGAACTTCCCGAATTTTAGCTATACGCGTCTTATTTCATAAATGAATTCTTTTGTAAATTTCATAAGAGAAAATATTCGTATAGAACTTCTCGAATTTTAGCTATACGCGTCTTATTTCATAAATGAATTCTTTTGTAAATTTCATAAGAGAAAATATTCGTATAGAACTTCCCGAATTTTAGCTATACGCGTCTTATTTCATAAATGAATTCTTTTGTAAATTTCATAAGAGAAAATATTCGTATAGAACTTCTCGAATTTTAGCTATACGCGTCTTATTTCATAAATGAATTCTTTTGTAAATTTCATAAGAGAAAATATTCGTATAGAACTTCTCGAATTTTAGCTATACGCGTCTTATTTCATAAATGAATTCTTTTGTAAATATCATAAGAGAAAATATTCGTATAGAACTTCTCGAATTTTAGCTATACGCGTCTTATTTCATAAATGAATTCCTTTGTAAATTTCATAAGAGAAAATATTCGTATAGATCTTCTCGAATTTTAGCTATACGCGTCTTATTTCATAAATGAATTCTTTTGTAAATTTCATAAGAGAAAATATTCGTATAGAACTTCTCGAATTTTAGCTATACGCGTCTTATTTCATAAATGAATTCTTTTGTAAATTTCATAAGAGAAAATATTCGTATAGAACTTCTCAAATTTTAGCTATATGCGTCTTATTTCATAAATGAATTCTTTTGTAAATTTCATAAGAGAAAATATTCGTATAGAACTTCTCGAATTTTAGCTATACGCGTCTTATTTCATAAATGAATTCTTTTGTAAATATCATAAGAGAAAATATTCGTATAGAACTTCTCGAATTTTAGCTATACGCGTCTTATTTCATAAATGAATTCCTTTGTAAATTTCATAAAAGAAAATATTCGTATAGATCTTCTCGAATTTTAGCTATACGCGTCTTATTTCATAAATGAATTCTTTTGTAAATTTCATAAGAGAAAATATTCGTATAGAACTTCTCGAATTTTAGCTATACGCGTCTTATTTCATAAATGAATTCTTTTGTAAATTTCATAAGAGAAAATATTCGTATAGAACTTCCCGAATTTTAGCTATACGCGTCTTATTTCATAAATGAATTCTTTTGTAAATTTCATAAGAGAAAATATTCGTATAGAACTTCCCGAATTTTAGCTATACGCGTCTTATTTCATAAATGAATTCTTTTGTAAATTTCATAAGAGAAAATATTCGTATAGAACTTCCCGAATTTTAGCTATACGCGTCTTATTTCATAAATGAATTCTTTTGTAAATTTCATAAGAGAAAATATTCGTATAGAACTTCTCGAATTTTAGCTATACGCGTCTTATTTCATAAATGAATTCTTTTGTAAATTTCATAAGAGAAAATATTCGTATAGAACTTCTCGAATTTTAGCTATACGCGTCTTATTTCATAAATGAATTCTTTTGTAAATATCATAAGAGAAAATATTCGTATAGAACTTCTCGAATTTTAGCTATACGCGTCTTATTTCATAAATGAATTCCTTTGTAAATTTCATAAGAGAAAATATTCGTATAGATCTTCTCGAATTTTAGCTATACGCGTCTTATTTCATAAATGAATTCTTTTGTAAATTTCATAAGAGAAAATATTCGTATAGAACTTCTCGAATTTTAGCTATACGCGTCTTATTTCATAAATGAATTCTTTTGTAAATTTCATAAGAGAAAATATTCGTATAGAACTTCTCAAATTTTAGCTATATGCGTCTTATTTCATAAATGAATTCTTTTGTAAATTTCATAAGAGAAAATATTCGTATAGAACTTCTCGAATTTTAGCTATACGCGTCTTATTTCATAAATGAATTCTTTTGTAAATATCATAAGAGAAAATATTCGTATAGAACTTCTCGAATTTTAGCTATACGCGTCTTATTTCATAAATGAATTCCTTTGTAAATTTCATAAGAGAAAATATTCGTATAGATCTTCTCGAATTTTAGCTATACGCGTCTTATTTCATAAATGAATTCTTTTGTAAATTTCATAAGAGAAAATATTCGTATAGAACTTCTCGAATTTTAGCTATACGCGTCTTATTTCATAAATGAATTCTTTTGTAAATTTCATAAGAGAAAATATTCGTATAGAACTTCCCGAATTTTAGCTATACGCGTCTTATTTCATAAATGAATTCTTTTGTAAATTTCATAAGAGAAAATATTCGTATAGAACTTCTCGAATTTTAGCTATACGCGTCTTATTTCATAAATGAATTCTTTTGTAAATTTCATAAGAGAAAATATTCGTATAGAACTTCTCGAATTTTAGCTATACGCGTCTTATTTCATAAATGAATTCTTTTGTAAATATCATAAGAGAAAATATTCGTATAGAACTTCTCGAATTTTAGCTATACGCGTCTTATTTCATAAATGAATTCCTTTGTAAATTTCATAAGAGAAAATATTCGTATAGATCTTCTCGAATTTTAGCTATACGCGTCTTATTTCATAAATGAATTCTTTTGTAAATTTCATAAGAGAAAATATTCGTATAGAACTTCTCGAATTTTAGCTATACGCGTCTTATTTCATAAATGAATTCTTTTGTAAATTTCATAAGAGAAAATATTCGTATAGAACTTCTCAAATTTTAGCTATATGCGTCTTATTTCATAAATGAATTCTTTTGTAAATTTCATAAGAGAAAATATTCGTATAGAACTTCTCGAATTTTAGCTATACGCGTCTTATTTCATAAATGAATTCTTTTGTAAATTTCATAAGAGAAAATATTCGTATAGAACTTCTCGAATTTTAGCTATACGCGTCTTATTTCATAAATGAATTCTTTTGTAAATTTCATAAGAGAAAATATTCGTATAGAACTTCCCGAATTTTAGCTATACGCGTCTTATTTCATAAATGAATTCTTTTGTAAATTTCATAAGAGAAAATATTCGTATAGAACTTCCCGAATTTTAGCTATACGCGTCTTATTTCATAAATGAATTCTTTTGTAAATTTCATAAGAGAAAATATTCGTATAGAACTTCCCGAATTTTAGCTATACGCGTCTTATTTGTAAATATCATAAGAGAAAATATTCGTATAGAACTTCCCGAATTTTAGCTATACGCGTCTTATTTCATAAATGAATTCTTTTGTAAATTTCATAAGAGAAAATATTCGTATAGAACTTCCCGAATTTTAGCTATACGCGTCTTATTTCATAAATGAATTCTTTTGTAAATTTCATAAGAGAAAATATTCGTATAGAACTTCCCGAATTTTAGCTATACGCGTCTTATTTCATAAATGAATTCTTTTGTAAATTTCATAAGAGAAAATATTCGTATAGAACTTCTCGAATTTTAGCTATACGCGTCTTATTTCATAAATGAATTCTTTTGTAAATTTTATAAGAGAAAATATTAGTATAGAACTTCCCGAATTTTAGCTATACGCGTCTTATTTCATAAATGAATTCTTTTGTAAATTTCATAAGAGAAAATATTAGTATAGAACTTCCCGAATTTTAGCTATACGCGTCTTATTTCATAAATGAATTCTTTTGTAAATTTCATAAGAGAAAATATTAGTATAGAACTTCTCGAATTTTAGCTATACGCGTCTTATTTCATAAATGAATTCTTTTGTAAATTTCATAAGAGAAAATATTCGTATAGAACTTCCCGAATTTTAGCTATACGCGTCTTATTTCATAAATGAATTCTTTTGTAAATTTCATAAGAGAAAATATTCGTATAGAACTTCCCGAATTTTAGCTATACGCGTCTTATTTCATAAATGAATTCTTTTGTAAATTTCATAAGAGAAAATATTCGTATAGAACTTCTCGAATTTTAGCTATACGCGTCTTATTTCATAAATGAATTCTTTTGTAAATTTCATAAGAGAAAATATTAGTATAGAACTTCCCGAATTTTAGCTATACGCGTCTTATTTCATAAATGAATTCTTTTGTAAATTTCATAAGAGAAAATATTCGTATAGAACTTCTCGAATTTTAGCTATACGCGTCTTATTTCATAAATGAATTCTTTTGTAAATATCATAAGAGAAAATATTCGTATAGAACTTCTCGAATTTTAGCTATACGCGTCTTATTTCATAAATGAATTCTTTTGTAAATTTCATAAGAGAAAATATTCGTATAGAACTTCTCGAATTTTAGCTATACGCGTCTTATTTCATAAATGAATTCTTTTGTAAATTTCATAAGAGAAAATATTCGTATAGAACTTCTCAAATTTTAGCTATACGCGTCTTATTTCATAAATGAATTCTTTTGTAAATTTCATAAGAGAAAATATTCGTATAGAACTTCTCGAATTTTAGCTATACGCGTCTTATTTCATAAATGAATTCTTTTGTAAATATCATAAGAGAAAATATTCGTATAGAACTTCTCGAATTTTAGCTATACGCGTCTTATTTCATAAATGAATTCCTTTGTAAATTTCATAAGAGAAAATATTCGTATAGATCTTCTCGAATTTTAGCTATACGCGTCTTATTTCATAAATGAATTCTTTTGTAAATTTCATAAGAGAAAATATTCGTATAGAACTTCTCGAATTTTAGCTATACGCGTCTTATTTCATAAATGAATTCTTTTGTAAATTTCATAAGAGAAAATATTCGTATAGAACTTCTCGAATTTTAGCTATATGTAAATTTCATAAGAGAAAATATTCGTATAGAACTTCTCGAATTTTAGCTATACGCGTCTTATTTCATAAATGAATTCTTTTGTAAATATCATAAGAGAAAATATTCGTATAGAACTTCTAGAATTTTAGCTATACGCGTCTTATTTCATAAATGAATTCCTTTGTAAATTTCATAAGAGAAAATATTCGTATAGAACTTCTCGAATTTTAGCTATACGCGTCTTTTTTCATAAATGAATTCTTTTGTAAATTTCATAAGAGAAAATATTCGTATAGAACTTCTCGAATTTTAGCTATACGCGTCTTATTTCATAAATGAATTCCTTTGTAAATTTCATAAGGGAAAATATTCGTATAGAACTTCTCGAATTTTAGCTATATGTAAATTTCATAAGAGAAAATATTCGTATAGAACTTCTCGAATTTTAGCTATACGCGTCTTATTTCATAAATGAATTCTTTTGTAAATATCATAAGAGAAAATATTCGTATAGAACTTCTAGAATTTTAGCTATACGCGTCTTATTTCATAAATGAATTCCTTTGTAAATTTCATAAGAGAAAATATTCGTATAGAACTTCTCGAATTTTAGCTATACGCGTCTTATTTCATAAATGAATTCTTTTGTAAATATCATAAGAGAAAATATTCGTATAGAACTTCTCGAATTTTAGCTATACGCGTCTTATTTCATAAATGAATTCCTTTGTAAATTTCATAAGAGAAAATATTCGTATAGATCTTCTCGAATTTTAGCTATACGCGTCTTATTTCATAAATGAATTCTTTTGTAAATTTCATAAGAGAAAATATTCGTATAGAACTTCTCGAATTTTAGATATACGCGTCTTATTTCATAAATGAATTCTTTTGTAAATTTCATAAGAGAAAATATTCGTATAGAACTTCTCAAATTTTAGCTATACGCGTCTTATTTCATAAATGAATTCTTTTGTAAATTTCATAAGAGAAAATATTCGTATAGAACTTCTCGAATTTTAGCTATACGCGTCTTATTTCATAAATGAATTCCTTTGTAAATTTCATAAGAGAAAATATTCGTATAGATCTTCTCGAATTTTAGCTATACGCGTCTTATTTCATAAATGAATTCTTTTGTAAATTTCATAAGAGAAAATATTCGTATAGAACTTCTCGAATTTTAGCTATACGCGTCTTATTTCATAAATGAATTCCTTTGTAAATTTCATAAGAGAAAATATTCGTATAGATCTTCTCGAATTTTAGCTATACGCGTCTTATTTCATAAATGAATTCTTTTGTAAATTTCATAAGAGAAAATATTCGTATAGAACTTCTCGAATTTTAGCTATACGCGTCTTATTTCATAAATGAATTCTTTTGTAAATTTCATAAGAGAAAATATTCGTATAGAACTTCTCAAATTTTAGCTATACGCGTCTTATTTCATAAATGAATTCTTTTGTAAATTTCATAAGAGAAAATATTCGTATAGAACTTCTCGAATTTTAGCTATACGCGTCTTATTTCATAAATGAATTCTTTTGTAAATATCATAAGAGAAAATATTCGTATAGAACTTCTCGAATTTTAGCTATACGCGTCTTATTTCATAAATGAATTCCTTTGTAAATTTCATAAGAGAAAATATTCGTATAGATCTTCTCGAATTTTAGCTATACGCGTCTTATTTCATAAATGAATTCTTTTGTAAATTTCATAAGAGAAAATATTCGTATAGAACTTCTCGAATTTTAGCTATACGCGTCTTATTTCATAAATGAATTCTTTTGTAAATTTCATAAGAGAAAATATTCGTATAGAACTTCTCGAATTTTAGCTATATGTAAATTTCATAAGAGAAAATATTCGTATAGAACTTCTCGAATTTTAGCTATACGCGTCTTATTTCATAAATGAATTCTTTTGTAAATATCATAAGAGAAAATATTCGTATAGAACTTCTAGAATTTTAGCTATACGCGTCTTATTTCATAAATGAATTCCTTTGTAAATTTCATAAGAGAAAATATTCGTATAGAACTTCTCGAATTTTAGCTATACGCGTCTTTTTTCATAAATGAATTCTTTTGTAAATTTCATAAGAGAAAATATTCGTATAGAACTTCTCGAATTTTAGCTATACGCGTCTTATTTCATAAATGAATTCCTTTGTAAATTTCATAAGGGAAAATATTCGTATAGAACTTCTCGAATTTTAGCTATATGTAAATTTCATAAGAGAAAATATTCGTATAGAACTTCTCGAATTTTAGCTATACGCGTCTTATTTCATAAATGAATTCTTTTGTAAATATCATAAGAGAAAATATTCGTATAGAACTTCTCGAATTTTAGCTATACGCGTCTTATTTCATAAATGAATTCCTTTGTAAATTTCATAAGAGAAAATATTCGTATAGATCTTCTCGAATTTTAGCTATACGCGTCTTATTTCATAAATGAATTCTTTTGTAAATTTCATAAGAGAAAATATTCGTATAGAACTTCTCGAATTTTAGATATACGCGTCTTATTTCATAAATGAATTCTTTTGTAAATTTCATAAGAGAAAATATTCGTATAGAACTTCTCAAATTTTAGCTATACGCGTCTTATTTCATAAATGAATTCTTTTGTAAATTTCATAAGAGAAAATATTCGTATAGAACTTCTCGAATTTTAGCTATACGCGTCTTATTTCATAAATGAATTCCTTTGTAAATTTCATAAGGGAAAATATTCGTATAGAACTTCTCGAATTTTAGCTATATGTAAATTTCATAAGAGAAAATATTCGTATAGAACTTCTCGAATTTTAGATATACGCGTCTTATTTCATAAATGAATTCTTTTGTAAATTTCATAAGAGAAAATATTCGTATAGAACTTCTCAAATTTTAGCTATACGCGTCTTATTTCATAAATGAATTCTTTTGTAAATTTCATAAGAGAAAATATTCGTATAGAACTTCTCGAATTTTAGCTATACGCGTCTTATTTCATAAATGAATTCTTTTGTAAATTTCATAAGAGAAAATATTCGTATAGAACTTCTCGAATTTTAGCTATACGCGTCTTATTTCATAAATGAATTCCTTTGTAAATTTCATAAGAGAAAATATTCGTATAGATCTTCTCGAATTTTAGCTATACGCGTCTTATTTCATAAATGAATTCTTTTGTAAATTTCATAAGAGAAAATATTCGTATAGAACTTCTCGAATTTTAGCTATACGCGTCTTATTTCATAAATGAATTCCTTTGTAAATTTCATAAGAGAAAATATTCGTATAGATCTTCTCGAATTTTAGCTATACGCGTCTTATTTCATAAATGAATTCTTTTGTAAATTTCATAAGAGAAAATATTCGTATAGAACTTCTCGAATTTTAGCTATACGCGTCTTATTTCATAAATGAATTCCTTTGTAAATTTCATAAGAGAAAATATTCGTATAGATCTTCTCGAATTTTAGCTATACGCGTCTTATTTCATAAATGAATTCTTTTGTAAATTTCATAAGAGAAAATATTCGTATAGAACTTCTCGAATTTTAGCTATACGCGTCTTATTTCATAAATGAATTCTTTTGTAAATTTCATAAGAGAAAATATTCGTATAGAACTTCTCGAATTTTAGCTATACGCGTCTTATTTCATAAATGAATTCCTTTGTAAATTTCATAAGAGAAAATATTCGTATAGATCTTCTCGAATTTTAGCTATACGCGTCTTATTTCATAAATGAATTCTTTTGTAAATTTCATAAGAGAAAATATTCGTATAGAACTTCTCGAATTTTAGCTATACGCGTCTTATTTCATAAATGAATTCCTTTGTAAATTTCATAAGAGAAAATATTCGTATAGATCTTCTCGAATTTTAGCTATACGCGTCTTATTTCATAAATGAATTCTTTTGTAAATTTCATAAGAGAAAATATTCGTATAGAACTTCTCGAATTTTAGCTATACGCGTCTTATTTCATAAATGAATTCCTTTGTAAATTTCATAAGAGAAAATATTCGTATAGATCTTCTCGAATTTTAGCTATACGCGTCTTATTTCATAAATGAATTCTTTTGTAAATTTCATAAGAGAAAATATTCGTATAGAACTTCTCGAATTTTAGCTATACGCGTCTTATTTCATAAATGAATTCCTTTGTAAATTTCATAAGAGAAAATATTCGTATAGATCTTCTCGAATTTTAGCTATACGCGTCTTATTTCATAAATGAATTCTTTTGTAAATTTCATAAGAGAAAATATTCGTATAGAACTTCTCGAATTTTAGCTATACGCGTCTTATTTCATAAATGAATTCCTTTGTAAATTTCATAAGAGAAAATATTCGTATAGATCTTCTCGAATTTTAGCTATACGCGTCTTATTTCATAAATGAATTCTTTTGTAAATTTCATAAGAGAAAATATTCGTATAGAACTTCTCGAATTTTAGCTATACGCGTCTTATTTCATAAATGAATTCCTTTGTAAATTTCATAAGAGAAAATATTCGTATAGATCTTCTCGAATTTTAGCTATACGCGTCTTATTTCATAAATGAATTCTTTTGTAAATTTCATAAGAGAAAATATTCGTATAGAACTTCTCGAATTTTAGCTATACGCGTCTTATTTCATAAATGAATTCCTTTGTAAATTTCATAAGAGAAAATATTCGTATAGATCTTCTCGAATTTTAGCTATACGCGTCTTATTTCATAAATGAATTCTTTTGTAAATTTCATAAGAGAAAATATTCGTATAGAACTTCTCGAATTTTAGCTATACGCGTCTTATTTCATAAATGAATTCCTTTGTAAATTTCATAAGAGAAAATATTCGTATAGATCTTCTCGAATTTTAGCTATACGCGTCTTATTTCATAAATGAATTCTTTTGTAAATTTCATAAGAGAAAATATTCGTATAGAACTTCTCGAATTTTAGCTATACGCGTCTTATTTCATAAATGAATTCCTTTGTAAATTTCATAAGAGAAAATATTCGTATAGATCTTCTCGAATTTTAGCTATACGCGTCTTATTTCATAAATGAATTCTTTTGTAAATTTCATAAGAGAAAATATTCGTATAGAACTTCTCGAATTTTAGCTATACGCGTCTTATTTCATAAATGAATTCCTTTGTAAATTTCATAAGAGAAAATATTCGTATAGATCTTCTCGAATTTTAGCTATACGCGTCTTATTTCATAAATGAATTCCTTTGTAAATTTCATAAGAGAAAATATTCGTATAGAACTTCTCGAATTTTAGCTATACGCGTCTTATTTCATAAATGAATTCCTTTGTAAATTTCATAAGAGAAAATATTCGTATAGATCTTCTCGAATTTTAGCTATACGCGTCTTATTTCATAAATGAATTCTTTTGTAAATTTCATAAGAGAAAATATTCGTATAGAACTTCTCGAATTTTAGCTATACGCGTCTTATTTCATAAATGAATTCCTTTGTAAATTTCATAAGAGAAAATATTCGTATAGATCTTCTCGAATTTTAGCTATACGCGTCTTATTTCATAAATGAATTCTTTTGTAAATTTCATAAGAGAAAATATTCGTATAGAACTTCTCGAATTTTAGCTATACGCGTCTTATTTCATAAATGAATTCCTTTGTAAATTTCATAAGAGAAAATATTCGTATAGATCTTCTCGAATTTTAGCTATACGCGTCTTATTTCATAAATGAATTCTTTTGTAAATTTCATAAGAGAAAATATTCGTATAGAACTTCTCGAATTTTAGCTATACGCGTCTTATTTCATAAATGAATTCCTTTGTAAATTTCATAAGAGAAAATATTCGTATAGATCTTCTCGAATTTTAGCTATACGCGTCTTATTTCATAAATGAATTCTTTTGTAAATTTCATAAGAGAAAATATTCGTATAGATCTTCTCGAATTTTAGCTATACGCGTCTTATTTCATAAATGAATTCTTTTGTAAATTTCATAAGAGAAAATATTCGTATAGATCTTCTCGAATTTTAGCTATACGCGTCTTATTTCATAAATGAATTCTTTTGTAAATTTCATAAGAGAAAATATTCGTATAGAACTTCTCGAATTTTAGCTATACGCGTCTTATTTCATAAATGAATTCCTTTGTAAATTTCATAAGAGAAAATATTCGTATAGATCTTCTCGAATTTTAGCTATACGCGTCTTATTTCATAAATGAATTCCTTTGTAAATTTCATAAGAGAAAATATTCGTATAGATCTTCTCGAATTTTAGCTATACGCGTCTTATTTCATAAATGAATTCCTTTGTAAATTTCATAAGGGAAAATATTCGTATAGAACTTCTCGAATTTTAGCTATATGTAAATTTCATAAGAGAAAATATTCGTATAGAACTTCTCGAATTTTAGATATACGCGTCTTATTTCATAAATGAATTCTTTTGTAAATTTCATAAGAGAAAATATTCGTATAGAACTTCTCAAATTTTAGCTATACGCGTCTTATTTCATAAATGAATTCTTTTGTAAATTTCATAAGAGAAAATATTCGTATAGAACTTCTCGAATTTTAGCTATACGCGTCTTATTTCATAAATGAATTCTTTTGTAAATTTCATAAGAGAAAATATTCGTATAGAACTTCTCGAATTTTAGCTATACGCGTCTTATTTCATAAATGAATTCCTTTGTAAATTTCATAAGAGAAAATATTCGTATAGATCTTCTCGAATTTTAGCTATACGCGTCTTATTTCATAAATGAATTCTTTTGTAAATTTCATAAGAGAAAATATTCGTATAGAACTTCTCGAATTTTAGCTATACGCGTCTTATTTCATAAATGAATTCCTTTGTAAATTTCATAAGAGAAAATATTCGTATAGATCTTCTCGAATTTTAGCTATACGCGTCTTATTTCATAAATGAATTCTTTTGTAAATTTCATAAGAGAAAATATTCGTATAGAACTTCTCGAATTTTAGCTATACGCGTCTTATTTCATAAATGAATTCCTTTGTAAATTTCATAAGAGAAAATATTCGTATAGATCTTCTCGAATTTTAGCTATACGCGTCTTATTTCATAAATGAATTCTTTTGTAAATTTCATAAGAGAAAATATTCGTATAGAACTTCTCGAATTTTAGCTATACGCGTCTTATTTCATAAATGAATTCTTTTGTAAATTTCATAAGAGAAAATATTCGTATAGAACTTCTCGAATTTTAGCTATACGCGTCTTATTTCATAAATGAATTCCTTTGTAAATTTCATAAGAGAAAATATTCGTATAGATCTTCTCGAATTTTAGCTATACGCGTCTTATTTCATAAATGAATTCTTTTGTAAATTTCATAAGAGAAAATATTCGTATAGAACTTCTCGAATTTTAGCTATACGCGTCTTATTTCATAAATGAATTCCTTTGTAAATTTCATAAGAGAAAATATTCGTATAGATCTTCTCGAATTTTAGCTATACGCGTCTTATTTCATAAATGAATTCTTTTGTAAATTTCATAAGAGAAAATATTCGTATAGAACTTCTCGAATTTTAGCTATACGCGTCTTATTTCATAAATGAATTCCTTTGTAAATTTCATAAGAGAAAATATTCGTATAGATCTTCTCGAATTTTAGCTATACGCGTCTTATTTCATAAATGAATTCTTTTGTAAATTTCATAAGAGAAAATATTCGTATAGAACTTCTCGAATTTTAGCTATACGCGTCTTATTTCATAAATGAATTCCTTTGTAAATTTCATAAGAGAAAATATTCGTATAGATCTTCTCGAATTTTAGCTATACGCGTCTTATTTCATAAATGAATTCTTTTGTAAATTTCATAAGAGAAAATATTCGTATAGAACTTCTCGAATTTTAGCTATACGCGTCTTATTTCATAAATGAATTCCTTTGTAAATTTCATAAGAGAAAATATTCGTATAGATCTTCTCGAATTTTAGCTATACGCGTCTTATTTCATAAATGAATTCTTTTGTAAATTTCATAAGAGAAAATATTCGTATAGAACTTCTCGAATTTTAGCTATACGCGTCTTATTTCATAAATGAATTCCTTTGTAAATTTCATAAGAGAAAATATTCGTATAGATCTTCTCGAATTTTAGCTATACGCGTCTTATTTCATAAATGAATTCTTTTGTAAATTTCATAAGAGAAAATATTCGTATAGAACTTCTCGAATTTTAGCTATACGCGTCTTATTTCATAAATGAATTCCTTTGTAAATTTCATAAGAGAAAATATTCGTATAGATCTTCTCGAATTTTAGCTATACGCGTCTTATTTCATAAATGAATTCTTTTGTAAATTTCATAAGAGAAAATATTCGTATAGAACTTCTCGAATTTTAGCTATACGCGTCTTATTTCATAAATGAATTCCTTTGTAAATTTCATAAGAGAAAATATTCGTATAGATCTTCTCGAATTTTAGCTATACGCGTCTTATTTCATAAATGAATTCTTTTGTAAATTTCATAAGAGAAAATATTCGTATAGAACTTCTCGAATTTTAGCTATACGCGTCTTATTTCATAAATGAATTCCTTTGTAAATTTCATAAGAGAAAATATTCGTATAGATCTTCTCGAATTTTAGCTATACGCGTCTTATTTCATAAATGAATTCTTTTGTAAATTTCATAAGAGAAAATATTCGTATAGAACTTCTCGAATTTTAGCTATACGCGTCTTATTTCATAAATGAATTCTTTTGTAAATTTCATAAGAGAAAATATTCGTATAGAACTTCTCGAATTTTAGCTATACGCGTCTTATTTCATAAATGAATTCCTTTGTAAATTTCATAAGAGAAAATATTCGTATAGATCTTCTCGAATTTTAGCTATACGCGTCTTATTTCATAAATGAATTCTTTTGTAAATTTCATAAGAGAAAATATTCGTATAGAACTTCTCGAATTTTAGCTATACGCGTCTTATTTCATAAATGAATTCCTTTGTAAATTTCATAAGAGAAAATATTCGTATAGATCTTCTCGAATTTTAGCTATACGCGTCTTATTTCATAAATGAATTCTTTTGTAAATTTCATAAGAGAAAATATTCGTATAGAACTTCTCGAATTTTAGCTATACGCGTCTTATTTCATAAATGAATTCTTTTGTAAATTTCATAAGAGAAAATATTCGTATAGAACTTCTCAAATTTTAGCTATACGCGTCTTATTTCATAAATGAATTCTTTTGTAAATTTCATAAGAGAAAATATTCGTATAGAACTTCTCGAATTTTAGCTATACGCGTCTTATTTCATAAATGAATTCTTTTGTAAATATCATAAGAGAAAATATTCGTATAGAACTTCTCGAATTTTAGCTATACGCGTCTTATTTCATAAATGAATTCCTTTGTAAATTTCATAAGAGAAAATATTCGTATAGATCTTCTCGAATTTTAGCTATACGCGTCTTATTTCATAAATGAATTCTTTTGTAAATTTCATAAGAGAAAATATTCGTATAGAACTTCTCGAATTTTAGCTATACGCGTCTTATTTCATAAATGAATTCTTTTGTAAATTTCATAAGAGAAAATATTCGTATAGAACTTCTCGAATTTTAGCTATATGTAAATTTCATAAGAGAAAATATTCGTATAGAACTTCTCGAATTTTAGCTATACGCGTCTTATTTCATAAATGAATTCTTTTGTAAATATCATAAGAGAAAATATTCGTATAGAACTTCTAGAATTTTAGCTATACGCGTCTTATTTCATAAATGAATTCCTTTGTAAATTTCATAAGAGAAAATATTCGTATAGAACTTCTCGAATTTTAGCTATACGCGTCTTTTTTCATAAATGAATTCTTTTGTAAATTTCATAAGAGAAAATATTCGTATAGAACTTCTCGAATTTTAGCTATACGCGTCTTATTTCATAAATGAATTCCTTTGTAAATTTCATAAGGGAAAATATTCGTATAGAACTTCTCGAATTTTAGCTATATGTAAATTTCATAAGAGAAAATATTCGTATAGAACTTCTCGAATTTTAGCTATACGCGTCTTATTTCATAAATGAATTCTTTTGTAAATATCATAAGAGAAAATATTCGTATAGAACTTCTCGAATTTTAGCTATACGCGTCTTATTTCATAAATGAATTCCTTTGTAAATTTCATAAGAGAAAATATTCGTATAGATCTTCTCGAATTTTAGCTATACGCGTCTTATTTCATAAATGAATTCTTTTGTAAATTTCATAAGAGAAAATATTCGTATAGAACTTCTCGAATTTTAGATATACGCGTCTTATTTCATAAATGAATTCTTTTGTAAATTTCATAAGAGAAAATATTCGTATAGAACTTCTCAAATTTTAGCTATACGCGTCTTATTTCATAAATGAATTCTTTTGTAAATTTCATAAGAGAAAATATTCGTATAGAACTTCTCGAATTTTAGCTATACGCGTCTTATTTCATAAATGAATTCCTTTGTAAATTTCATAAGAGAAAATATTCGTATAGATCTTCTCGAATTTTAGCTATACGCGTCTTATTTCATAAATGAATTCTTTTGTAAATTTCATAAGAGAAAATATTCGTATAGAACTTCTCGAATTTTAGCTATACGCGTCTTATTTCATAAATGAATTCCTTTGTAAATTTCATAAGAGAAAATATTCGTATAGAACTTCTCGAATTTTAGCTATATGTAAATTTCATAAGAGAAAATATTCGTATAGAACTTCTCGAATTTTAGCTATACGCGTCTTATTTCATAAATGAATTCTTTTGTAAATTTCATAAGAGAAAATATTCGTATAGAACTTCTCGAATTTTAGCTATACGCGTCTTATTTCATAAATGAATTCTTTTGTAAATTTCATAAGAGAAAATATTCGTATAGAACTTCTCGAATTTTAGCTATACGCGTCTTATTTCATAAATGAATTCTTTTGTAAATTTCATAAGAGAAAATATTCGTATAGAACTTCTCGAATTTTAGCTATACGCGTCTTATTTCATAAATGAATTCTTTTGTAAATTTCATAAGAGAAAATATTCGTATAGAACTTCTCGAATTTTAGCTATACGCGTCTTATTTCATAAATGAATTCTTTTGTAAATTTCATAAGAGAAAATATTCGTATAGAACTTCTCAAATTTTAGCTATACGCGTCTTATTTCATAAATGAATTCTTTTGTAAATTTCATAAGAGAAAATATTCGTATAGAACTTCTCGAATTTTAGCTATACGCGTCTTATTTCATAAATGAATTCCTTTGTAAATTTCATAAGAGAAAATATTCGTATAGATCTTCTCGAATTTTAGCTATACGCGTCTTATTTCATAAATGAATTCTTTTGTAAATTTCATAAGAGAAAATATTCGTATAGAACTTCTCGAATTTTAGCTATATGTAAATTTCATAAGAGAAAATATTCGTATAGAACTTCTCGAATTTTAGCTATACGCGTCTTATTTCATAAATGAATTCTTTTGTAAATATCATAAGAGAAAATATTCGTATAGAACTTCTAGAATTTTAGCTATACGCGTCTTATTTCATAAATGAATTCCTTTGTAAATTTCATAAGAGAAAATATTCGTATAGAACTTCTCGAATTTTAGCTATACGCGTCTTTTTTCATAAATGAATTCTTTTGTAAATTTCATAAGAGAAAATATTCGTATAGAACTTCTCGAATTTTAGCTATACGCGTCTTATTTCATAAATGAATTCCTTTGTAAATTTCATAAGAGAAAATATTCGTATAGAACTTCTCGAATTTTAGCTATATGTAAATTTCATAAGAGAAAATATTCGTATAGAACTTCTCGAATTTTAGCTATACGCGTCTTATTTCATAAATGAATTCTTTTGTAAAGTTCATAAGAGAAAATATTCGTATAGAACTTCTCGAATTTTAGCTATACGCGTCTTATTTCATAAATGAATTCTTTTGTAAATTTCATAAGAGAAAATATTCGTATAGAACTTCTCGAATTTTAGCTATACGCGTCTTATTTCATAAATGAATTCTTTTGTAAATTTCATAAGAGAAAATATTCGTATAGAACTTCTCGAATTTTAGCTATACGCGTCTTATTTCATAAATGAATTCTTTTGTAAATTTCATAAGAGAAAATATTCGTATAGAACTTCTCGAATTTTAGCTATACGCGTCTTATTTCATAAATGAATTCTTTTGTAAATTTCATAAGAGAAAATATTCGTATAGAACTTCTCAAATTTTAGCTATACGCGTCTTATTTCATAAATGAATTCTTTTGTAAATTTCATAAGAGAAAATATTCGTATAGAACTTCTCGAATTTTAGCTATACGCGTCTTATTTCATAAATGAATTCCTTTGTAAATTTCATAAGAGAAAATATTCGTATAGATCTTCTCGAATTTTAGCTATACGCGTCTTATTTCATAAATGAATTCTTTTGTAAATTTCATAAGAGAAAATATTCGTATAGAACTTCTCGAATTTTAGCTATACGCGTCTTATTTCATAAATGAATTCTTTTGTAAATTTCATAAGAGAAAATATTCGTATAGAACTTCTCGAATTTTAGCTATACGCGTCTTATTTCATAAAGGAATTCTTTTGTAAATTTCATAAGAGAAAATATTCGTATAGAACTTCTCGAATTTTAGCTATACGCGTCTTATTTCATAAATGAATTCCTTTGTAAATTTCATAAGAGAAAATATTCGTATAGAACTTCTCGAATTTTAGCTATACGCGTCTTTTTTCATAAATGAATTCTTTTGTAAATTTCATAAGAGAAAATATTCGTATAGAACTTCTCGAATTTTAGCTATACGCGTCTTATTTCATAAATGAATTCCTTTGTAAATTTCATAAGAGAAAATATTCGTATAGAACTTCTCGAATTTTAGCTATATGTAAATTTCATAAGAGAAAATATTCGTATAGAACTTCTCGAATTTTAGCTATACGCGTCTTATTTCATAAATGAATTCTTTTGTAAAGTTCATAAGAGAAAATATTCGTATAGAACTTCTCGAATTTTAGCTATACGCGTCTTATTTCATAAATGAATTCTTTTGTAAATTTCATAAGAGAAAATATTCGTATAGAACTTCTCGAATTTTAGCTATACGCGTCTTATTTCATAAATGAATTCTTTTGTAAATTTCATAAGAGAAAATATTCGTATAGAACTTCTCGAATTTTAGCTATACGCGTCTTATTTCATAAATGAATTCTTTTGTAAATTTCATAAGAGAAAATATTCGTATAGAACTTCTCGAATTTTAGCTATACGCGTCTTATTTCATAAATGAATTCTTTTGTAAATTTCATAAGAGAAAATATTCGTATAGAACTTCTCAAATTTTAGCTATACGCGTCTTATTTCATAAATGAATTCTTTTGTAAATTTCATAAGAGAAAATATTCGTATAGAACTTCTCGAATTTTAGCTAT
The DNA here is from genome assembly GCA_036172945.1 of Meloidogyne incognita. NCBI lineage: Eukaryota > Metazoa > Nematoda > Chromadorea > Rhabditida > Meloidogynidae > Meloidogyne > Meloidogyne incognita. The sequence goes on along the minus strand of JARQAC010000011.1, from coordinate 6,094,642 downwards.
ACGCGTCTTATTTCATAAATGAATTCCTTTGTAAATTTCATAAGAGAAAATATTCGTATAGATCTTCTCGAATTTTAGCTATACGCGTCTTATTTCATAAATGAATTCTTTTGTAAATTTCATAAGAGAAAATATTCGTATAGAACTTCTCGAATTTTAGCTATACGCGTCTTATTTCATAAATGAATTCTTTTGTAAATTTCATAAGAGAAAATATTCGTATAGAACTTCTCGAATTTTAGCTATACGCGTCTTATTTCATAAAGGAATTCTTTTGTAAATTTCATAAGAGAAAATATTCGTATAGAACTTCTCGAATTTTAGCTATACGCGTCTTATTTCATAAATGAATTCTTTTGTAAATTTCATAAGAGAAAATATTCGTATAGAACTTCTCGAATTTTAGCTATACGCGTCTTATTTCATAAATGAATTCTTTTGTAAATATCATAAGAGAAAATATTCGTATAGAACTTCTAGAATTTTAGCTATACGCGTCTTATTTCATAAATGAATTCCTTTGTAAATTTCATAAGAGAAAATATTCGTATAGAACTTCTCGAATTTTAGCTATACGCGTCTTTTTTCATAAATGAATTCTTTTGTAAATTTCATAAGAGAAAATATTCGTATAGAACTTCTCGAATTTTAGCTATACGCGTCTTATTTCATAAATGAATTCCTTTGTAAATTTCATAAGAGAAAATATTCGTATAGAACTTCTCGAATTTTAGCTATACGCGTCTTATTTCATAAATGAATTCTTTTGTAAATTTCATAAGAGAAAATATTCGTATAGAACTTCTCGAATTTTAGCTATACGCGTCTTATTTCATAAATGAATTCTTTTGTAAATATCATAAGAGAAAATATTCGTATAGAACTTCTAGAATTTTAGCTATACGCGTCTTATTTCATAAATGAATTCCTTTGTAAATTTCATAAGAGAAAATATTCGTATAGAACTTCTCGAATTTTAGCTATACGCGTCTTTTTTCATAAATGAATTCTTTTGTAAATTTCATAAGAGAAAATATTCGTATAGAACTTCTCGAATTTTAGCTATACGCGTCTTATTTCATAAATGAATTCTTTTGTAAATATCATAAGAGAAAATATTCGTATAGAACTTCTAGAATTTTAGCTATACGCGTCTTATTTCATAAATGAATTCCTTTGTAAATTTCATAAGAGAAAATATTCGTATAGAACTTCTCGAATTTTAGCTATACGCGTCTTTTTTCATAAATGAATTCTTTTGTAAATTTCATAAGAGAAAATATTCGTATAGAACTTCTCGAATTTTAGCTATACGCGTCTTATTTCATAAATGAATTCCTTTGTAAATTTCATAAGAGAAAATATTCGTATAGAACTTCTCGAATTTTAGCTATATGTAAATTTCATAAGAGAAAATATTTGTATAGAACTTCTCGAATTTTAGCTATACGCGTCTTATTTCATAAATGAATTCTTTTGTAAATATCATAAGAGAAAATATTCGTATAGAACTTCTAGAATTTTAGCTATACGCGTCTTATTTCATAAATGAATTCCTTTGTAAATTTCATAAGAGAAAATATTCGTATAGAACTTCTCGAATTTTAGCTATACGCGTCTTTTTTCATAAATGAATTCTTTTGTAAATTTCATAAGAGAAAATATTCGTATAGAACTTCTCGAATTTTAGCTATGCGCGTCTTATTTCATAAATGAATTCCTTTGTAAATTTCATAAGAGAAAATATTCGTATAGAACTTCTCGAATTTTAGCTATATGTAAATTTCATAAGAGAAAATATTCGTATAGAACTTCTCAAATTTTAGCTATACGCGTCTTATTTCATAAATGAATTCTTTTGTAAATTTCATAAGAGAAAATATTCGTATAGAACTTCTCGAATTTTAGCTATACGCGTCTTATTTCATAAATGAATTCCTTTGTAAATTTCATAAGAGAAAATAGGATGGATATTACGACGCTATTGATTTAATATTAGAGAAGTTTGGAGACAGTAAAAAATTAATAAGGTCACTAAACCAGGAAATAATGAATTTGCCAATATCAGAATGTTTTGAAGAAGATGAGAGATTATATTTAAAAATAGAGAAAATTTGCCGATTATTAAATTCTTTAAAACAAAATACAGATGATACCCCTTACTATATGGCTTTAGAGAGTAAATTAAGTGCGGAAGTTTTAGATAAATATTTTGCAATAAAATCAATAGAAGAAGAAGAGGATTGGTCAACGGAAAAATTTAGAGCGGCGTTTAAAAAAGCGCTTACACACGTTAGAACGGTTAAGGAAGTGCAATATTCGGTTAGAAAACAAAAAGCAGGAGAAAGAATAATAAGTTTAACGACAACTACCAATAAAAACACTAATAATAATTGGTATGGCAATAATCAAAATAGAAATTTTACACAATTTAGACCATCTAATAATAGAAATTTTAGTCCAAACAGAGAAAAATTCCGCGATAAAAATTATAGCCCAAATAGAGAAAATTATAATAGAGATAAATCCAGATCATTTAGTCCCTCTAGCGAAGAAGAGAAGAGAAATAATCAATATAGAAAAAGAAGAGACTCTCCCTTCCCAGACCGAGGAAAAAGCAGTTCGGACAGCCAAAGCCGATCGAGAGAAAGAGAAATTATTTGCGCTCTTTGCTCAAAAAATCATACGGAAGTAGACTGCACAAAATATAAAAGTGCAGAAGAGAGAAGGAACGCCTGTCTTAAAAAGAATTATGTTTTTATTGTTTATTTAAAGGACATATGGCGTCACAGTGTCGTAGAAGGAGAGCGTGTTTATTTTGTAGAAAAGCTCATCACTCAGCACTTTGTCGGAAAAAATACGGAAATATAAGAGAAAAAGTAAATCTAAGTTTGGAAAATATAAATAAAGTAGAATTAAAAGATATAGATTTATCGAATTTAGGTAAAGAAATTATAACTGATTGTAGAGCAAATATAAATAAAGATTGTAAAATTGAAAATAATTTAGTTAATTCGTGTTTATTAAATTCGGAAAATAAAATGTCACTGCTTAAAGTAATACCAGTAAAATTATATAACCCATTAAATAGAGAAAAAACAATAAAAGAGTTTGCATTATTAGACGACGGCAGCCAAAAATCATATATTGAAGAAGAGCTAGCAAAAGAACTAAAACTGTGTAATAATAATATAAAGAAATTTCAAATAGAGGGAATTGGAAAAACTAAAATGGGGACTTTTGAAAAACCAATAGTAGAATTTGGAATAAGAAAAGGGAGCTTTGATAATTTGATAAAAGCCCGTGCTTTGCCAACTGTTTTAAATAATCTACCTTATGTGTCAATAGAGTCAATTCCAAAAGAACAGTTAAGTAGAAATAAACTTTTAGCAGAATTACAGATGATAAAGCCTAGATTGTTGATAGGAAATGATCATTATAATAAATTTATAATTTCAACTAAAGAACAATTACCATCTGGATTTTGGTTATCTAGTTCTAAAGTAGGTAATATTCTTAACGGAGAAGGGAAAATATTAAATAAGGAAACAGAAGGAGAAATTTGTGGATATAGTTATATAGATGAAAATAACACTGGTACATTAGAAATACAGAATGATAAGGAATCGTATAAATGGGAAGATTTAGTAAGGAAACAAGAAAGCCTGCAATTTATGGGATTAAGTGACGCGATAGAAAAGAGTGATGAAGAAGTCAAAAAAGAAATGGAAAAATTAGTAACATATGACGGTCAGAGATATCAAACAGCACTTTTATGGAACAGTCTAGCAGAAAAATTACCTTATAATAAGCGAATGGCCTATGCTCAATTAAAAAATATGGTCACGAATTTAAGAGAAAAACCGCATATTTTAAAACAAATAGACCAAATATTTAAAGAGCACGAAAAAATGGAATTAATTGAAAGAATAGCAATAGAAGAAAATACGGAAAATAGAGTACATTATTTACCACACTTCGCAGTATTTAGAGAGGATAAAGAACACACAAAAATAAGAGAGGTTTTTAACGGAGCAGCAAAATCGGGGAATTCACCTTCTTTAAATGAATGTTTAGAGAAAGGACCTAACTTATTTAATGATCTCACGGGCATACAAATAAGAGCAAGACTTCAAAAATATTTAATAGGGTGTGATATAGCCAAGGCATTTCTCCAAATAAATCTTGACCCAGTAGATAGAGATGTAACACGTTTTTTATGGATGGAGGATCCTTTGGATGAAAACTCAAAAATAATTGCGTTTAGATTTAAAAGAGTAACCTTTGGAATAATATGTTCACCAGCACACTTAGCTTTAGTCATTCAAATACATTTAAAGAAATACAATACAGATTTAGCAAGAGAAATTGAAAGAAATATTTACGTCGATAATATTATAATAGGAGTTGAAGAAGAAAAGGAAATTTTAAATATTTGCCAACAAACAAAATTAATTTTTGAAAAAGCGAGTATGCCAATAAGAGAATTTATTTCCAACTCAGAACAAATAGAGAAACTACCGATTGAGGAAAGGATTGTTAAAGATAGAGTAAAATTTTTAGGTTTAGAATGGAATATTAAAACAGACGAAATATATATAAAATTTCCTAAAATAGAAGTAGGTGAAAAATTAACTAAAAGGAAATTATTGTCCCAATCATCTAAATTGTTTGACCCTATGGGGCTTTGTGCTCCTATTTTAATAGAAGCTAAACTATTTCGTCAAGAAATCGATAAAAATAGAAAAGTTGGGTGGGACAAATTATTAACAAATAAAGAAAGAGAAAAATGGATTAAAATAATTAATGAATGGAATAATCAGAATATAGTAATTAAAAGGAAAATACATAATTTAATAAAGAAAAATATAGACAAATACGAAATACACTCATTTGCGGATGCATCTCAAATAGCGTTTGGGGCAGCGATTTACCTTAGAGTAATCACAAAAAATGAAATAATAACTAAATTAATTTTTGGTAAAAGTTTAATAATTCCTTCAACGCTCCCAACAAAAAGAAGAACCATACCCAATTTAGAATTACACGCGACTATGTTATGCGCCAAATATAGTGAATTTGTAAAGAAAGAATTAGAAAAGGAGATAAAAGTAGATAAAATACAGATATGGACAGACGCAAAAGATGTAATAGATTTTTTACATTCAAGAAATAGACTGGACGTTTTTACTGCAAATAGAGTAAAGAAAATAAGGGAATATTTGGTAAACCATATAGAAGGTAAAATTAATCCAGCGGATATCGCGTCTAGGGTGCCTCAATTAAGGAATTACAACAAAATGAGCTATGGTGGTATGGACCAAAATTTTTATCAAAAACAGAGAAATATTGGCCTGAATCGTTAATAAAATATGACCCAAAAACAATTCAAAAAGAAATAAAAATGCAAACTATAGCTTGCTTAAATATTAAAGAAAGAAATATAGAGAAGGAAAAAGATGAAATTCTCCAAATAATAGAAAGATCTTTGAATTGGAATAAAATTAAATCAATAGTGTGTTATATATTAAGATGGAAAACAAAAAATAAAGGACCAATAAAAGTAAAAGAAATAAAAAGAGCTGAAAAAATTATTTTTAGAAAAATCCAAGAAATATTTCCACCCACCGATACAGAAATTAAACAATTAGACCTTTATAAGGACGAGAAAAACTTATGGAGAGCAAAAGGAAGAATAAGAAAAAGTGGTCTCAATCTAGACTCAATGTGCCCGATATTTTTTTGTAAATTTCATAAGAGAAAATATTCGTATAGAACTTCTCGAATTTTAGCTATACGCGTCTTATTTCATAAATGAATTCTTTTGTAAATTTCATAAGAGAAAATATTCGTATAGAACTTCTCGAATTTTAGCTATATGTAAATTTCATAAGAGAAAATATTTGTATAGAACTTCTCGAATTTTAGCTATACGCGTCTTATTTCATAAATGAATTCTTTTGTAAATATCATAAGAGAAAATATTCGTATAGAACTTCTAGAATTTTAGCTATACGCGTCTTATTTCATAAATGAATTCCTTTGTAAATTTCATAAGAGAAAATATTCGTATAGAACTTCTCGAATTTTAGCTATACGCGTCTTTTTTCATAAATGAATTCTTTTGTAAATTTCATAAGAGAAAATATTCGTATAGAACTTCTCGAATTTTAGCTATACGCGTCTTATTTCATAAATGAATTCCTTTGTAAATTTCATAAGAGAAAATATTCGTATAGAACTTCTCGAATTTTAGCTATACGCGTCTTATTTCATAAATGAATTCCTTTGTAAATTTCATAAGAGAAAATATTCGTATAGAACTTCTCGAATTTTAGCTATATGTAAATTTCATAAGAGAAAATATTTGTATAGAACTTCTCGAATTTTAGCTATACGCGTCTTATTTCATAAATGAATTCTTTTGTAAATATCATAAGAGAAAATATTCGTATAGAACTTCTCGAATTTTAGCTATACGCGTCTTTTTTCATAAATGAATTCTTTTGTAAATTTCATAAGAGAAAATATTCGTATAGAACTTCTCGAATTTTAGCTATACGCGTCTTTTTTCATAAATGAATTCTTTTGTAAATTTCATAAGAGAAAATATTCGTATAGAACTTCTCGAATTTTAGCTATACGCGTCTTATTTCATAAATGAATTCCTTTGTAAATTTCATAAGAGAAAATATTCGTATAGAACTTCTCGAATTTTAGCTATACGCGTCTTATTTCATAAATGAATTCCTTTGTAAATTTCATAAGAGAAAATATTCGTATAGAACTTCTCGAATTTTAGCTATATGTAAATTTCATAAGAGAAAATATTTGTATAGAACTTCTCGAATTTTAGCTATACGCGTCTTATTTCATAAATGAATTCTTTTGTAAATATCATAAGAGAAAATATTCGTATAGAACTTCTAGAATTTTAGCTATACGCGTCTTATTTCATAAATGAATTCCTTTGTAAATTTCATAAGAGAAAATATTCGTATAGAACTTCTCGAATTTTAGCTATACGCGTCTTTTTTCATAAATGAATTCTTTTGTAAATTTCATAAGAGAAAATATTCGTATAGAACTTCTCGAATTTTAGCTATGCGCGTCTTATTTCATAAATGAATTCTTTTGTAAATATCATAAGAGAAAATATTCGTATAGAACTTCTAGAATTTTAGCTATACGCGTCTTATTTCATAAATGAATTCCTTTGTAAATTTCATAAGAGAAAATATTCGTATAGAACTTCTCGAATTTTAGCTATACGCGTCTTTTTTCATAAATGAATTCTTTTGTAAATTTCATAAGAGAAAATATTCGTATAGAACTTCTCGAATTTTAGCTATACGCGTCTTATTTCATAAATGAATTCCTTTGTAAATTTCATAAGAGAAAATATTCGTATAGAACTTCTCGAATTTTAGCTATATGTAAATTTCATAAGAGAAAATATTTGTATAGAACTTCTCGAATTTTAGCTATACGCGTCTTATTTCATAAATGAATTCTTTTGTAAATATCATAAGAGAAAATATTCGTATAGAACTTCTAGAATTTTAGCTATACGCGTCTTATTTCATAAATGAATTCCTTTGTAAATTTCATAAGAGAAAATATTCGTATAGAACTTCTCGAATTTTAGCTATACGCGTCTTTTTTCATAAATGAATTCTTTTGTAAATTTCATAAGAGAAAATATTCGTATAGAACTTCTCGAATTTTAGCTATGCGCGTCTTATTTCATAAATGAATTCCTTTGTAAATTTCATAAGAGAAAATATTCGTATAGAACTTCTCGAATTTTAGCTATATGTAAATTTCATAAGAGAAAATATTCGTATAGAACTTCTCAAATTTTAGCTATACGCGTCTTATTTCATAAATGAATTCTTTTGTAAATTTCATAAGAGAAAATATTCGTATAGAACTTCTCGAATTTTAGCTATACGCGTCTTATTTCATAAATGAATTCCTTTGTAAATTTCATAAGAGAAAATAGGATGGATATTACGACGCTATTGATTTAATATTAGAGAAGTTTGGAGACAGTAAAAAATTAATAAGGTCACTAAACCAGGAAATAATGAATTTGCCAATATCAGAATGTTTTGAAGAAGATGAGAGATTATATTTAAAAATAGAGAAAATTTGCCGATTATTAAATTCTTTAAAACAAAATACAGATGATACCCCTTACTATATGGCTTTAGAGAGTAAATTAAGTGCGGAAGTTTTAGATAAATATTTTGCAATAAAATCAATAGAAGAAGAAGAGGATTGGTCAACGGAAAAATTTAGAGCGGCGTTTAAAAAAGCGCTTACACACGTTAGAACGGTTAAGGAAGTGCAATATTCGGTTAGAAAACAAAAAGCAGGAGAAAGAATAATAAGTTTAACGACAACTACCAATAAAAACACTAATAATAATTGGTATGGCAATAATCAAAATAGAAATTTTACACAATTTAGACCATCTAATAATAGAAATTTTAGTCCAAACAGAGAAAAATTCCGCGATAAAAATTATAGCCCAAATAGAGAAAATTATAATAGAGATAAATCCAGATCATTTAGTCCCTCTAGCGAAGAAGAGAAGAGAAATAATCAATATAGAAAAAGAAGAGACTCTCCCTTCCCAGACCGAGGAAAAAGCAGTTCGGACAGCCAAAGCCGATCGAGAGAAAGAGAAATTATTTGCGCTCTTTGCTCAAAAAATCATACGGAAGTAGACTGCACAAAATATAAAAGTGCAGAAGAGAGAAGGAACGCCTGTCTTAAAAAAGAATTATGTTTTTATTGTTTATTTAAAGGACATATGGCGTCACAGTGTCGTAGAAGGAGAGCGTGTTTATTTTGTAGAAAAGCTCATCACTCAGCACTTTGTCGGAAAAAATACGGAAATATAAGAGAAAAAGTAAATCTAAGTTTGGAAAATATAAATAAAGTAGAATTAAAAGATATAGATTTATCGAATTTAGGTAAAGAAATTATAACTGATTGTAGAGCAAATATAAATAAAGATTGTAAAATTGAAAATAATTTAGTTAATTCGTGTTTATTAAATTCGGAAAATAAAATGTCACTGCTTAAAGTAATACCAGTAAAATTATATAACCCATTAAATAGAGAAAAAACAATAAAAGAGTTTGCATTATTAGACGACGGCAGCCAAAAATCATATATTGAAGAAGAGCTAGCAAAAGAACTAAAACTGTGTAATAATAATATAAAGAAATTTCAAATAGAGGGAATTGGAAAAACTAAAATGGGGACTTTTGAAAAACCAATAGTAGAATTTGGAATAAGAAAAGGGAGCTTTGATAATTTGATAAAAGCCCGTGCTTTGCCAACTGTTTTAAATAATCTACCTTATGTGTCAATAGAGTCAATTCCAAAAGAACAGTTAAGTAGAAATAAACTTTTAGCAGAATTACAGATGATAAAGCCTAGATTGTTGATAGGAAATGATCATTATAATAAATTTATAATTTCAACTAAAGAACAATTACCATCTGGATTTTGGTTATCTAGTTCTAAAGTAGGTAATATTCTTAACGGAGAAGGGAAAATATTAAATAAGGAAACAGAAGGAGAAATTTGTGGATATAGTTATATAGATGAAAATAACACTGGTACATTAGAAATACAGAATGATAAGGAATCGTATAAATGGGAAGATTTAGTAAGGAAACAAGAAAGCCTGCAATTTATGGGATTAAGTGACGCGATAGAAAAGAGTGATGAAGAAGTCAAAAAAGAAATGGAAAAATTAGTAACATATGACGGTCAGAGATATCAAACAGCACTTTTATGGAACAGTCTAGCAGAAAAATTACCTTATAATAAGCGAATGGCCTATGCTCAATTAAAAAATATGGTCACGAATTTAAGAGAAAAACCGCATATTTTAAAACAAATAGACCAAATATTTAAAGAGCACGAAAAAATGGAATTAATTGAAAGAATAGCAATAGAAGAAAATACGGAAAATAGAGTACATTATTTACCACACTTCGCAGTATTTAGAGAGGATAAAGAACACACAAAAATAAGAGAGGTTTTTAACGGAGCAGCAAAATCGGGGAATTCACCTTCTTTAAATGAATGTTTAGAGAAAGGACCTAACTTATTTAATGATCTCACGGGCATACAAATAAGAGCAAGACTTCAAAAATATTTAATAGGGTGTGATATAGCCAAGGCATTTCTCCAAATAAATCTTGACCCAGTAGATAGAGATGTAACACGTTTTTTATGGATGGAGGATCCTTTGGATGAAAACTCAAAAATAATTGCGTTTAGATTTAAAAGAGTAACCTTTGGAATAATATGTTCACCAGCACACTTAGCTTTAGTCATTCAAATACATTTAAAGAAATACAATACAGATTTAGCAAGAGAAATTGAAAGAAATATTTACGTCGATAATATTATAATAGGAGTTGAAGAAGAAAAGGAAATTTTAAATATTTGCCAACAAACAAAATTAATTTTTGAAAAAGCGAGTATGCCAATAAGAGAATTTATTTCCAACTCAGAACAAATAGAGAAACTACCGATTGAGGAAAGGATTGTTAAAGATAGAGTAAAATTTTTAGGTTTAGAATGGAATATTAAAACAGACGAAATATATATAAAATTTCCTAAAATAGAAGTAGGTGAAAAATTAACTAAAAGGAAATTATTGTCCCAATCATCTAAATTGTTTGACCCTATGGGGCTTTGTGCTCCTATTTTAATAGAAGCTAAACTATTTCGTCAAGAAATCGATAAAAATAGAAAAGTTGGGTGGGACAAATTATTAACAAATAAAGAAAGAGAAAAATGGATTAAAATAATTAATGAATGGAATAATCAGAATATAGTAATTAAAAGGAAAATACATAATTTAATAAAGAAAAATATAGACAAATACGAAATACACTCATTTGCGGATGCATCTCAAATAGCGTTTGGGGCAGCGATTTACCTTAGAGTAATCACAAAAAATGAAATAATAACTAAATTAATTTTTGGTAAAAGTTTAATAATTCCTTCAACGCTCCCAACAAAAAGAAGAACCATACCCAATTTAGAATTACACGCGACTATGTTATGCGCCAAATATAGTGAATTTGTAAAGAAAGAATTAGAAAAGGAGATAAAAGTAGATAAAATACAGATATGGACAGACGCAAAAGATGTAATAGATTTTTTACATTCAAGAAATAGACTGGACGTTTTTACTGCAAATAGAGTAAAGAAAATAAGGGAATATTTGGTAAACCATATAGAAGGTAAAATTAATCCAGCGGATATCGCGTCTAGGGTGCCTCAATTAAGGAATTACAACAAAATGAGCTATGGTGGTATGGACCAAAATTTTTATCAAAAACAGAGAAATATTGGCCTGAATCGTTAATAAAATATGACCCAAAAACAATTCAAAAAGAAATAAAAATGCAAACTATAGCTTGCTTAAATATTAAAGAAAGAAATATAGAGAAGGAAAAAGATGAAATTCTCCAAATAATAGAAAGATCTTTGAATTGGAATAAAATTAAATCAATAGTGTGTTATATATTAAGATGGAAAACAAAAAATAAAGGACCAATAAAAGTAAAAGAAATAAAAAGAGCTGAAAAAATTATTTTTAGAAAAATCCAAGAAATATTTCCACCCACCGATACAGAAATTAAACAATTAGACCTTTATAAGGACGAGAAAAACTTATGGAGAGCAAAAGGAAGAATAAGAAAAAGTGGTCTCAATCTAGACTCAATGTGCCCGATATTTTTAGATAGAAAGGCAACTATAGTTCCGCTTTTAATATTAGAGGCTCATGCAGCGTCAATGCATGGAGGAGTAGAAATAATTCATTGCTTGTTAAGAAAACGATATTGGATCCCAAAGTGTAGAAAATTAATTAGGAACGTAATATTTCATAATCGGAAGACAAAATGTGGAATTTGTGCAAGATTTACGTGTAAAAAATTTGAATATCCGAAAGCACCAGATTTACCCATTTTTAGAGTCAAAGGAGACACTGCATTTATGAATATAGGATTAGATTATTTTGGACCAATTTCAATAAAGAGTAAAGATTGTAATAAAGTTTGGGGAGCTATATTCACTTGTTTATTGTCGAGAGGAATACATATTGAAATAGTGACGGATTGTACAGCAGAAAAATTTCTTTTAGCGTTTAGACGATTTATAAGAAGAAGGAGTACCCCAAAATTAATATTATCAGATAATGGTAAAACATTTGTTTTGGCCAATAAAGTAATACAACAAATTTGCTCTGAAGAGTTAGAACAAAAGAAATTATGGCTAAAAATATTTAATGATAAACAAATCCAAAAATTTGCAAGAAATAAGGAAATAGAGTGGAAATTTAATACCCCTCTTAGTCCATGGAGAGGAGGAAGTTTTGAGAGATTAATTCAATCTATTAAGTTTCATTTAAAAAGAGTAGTCGGAAAAAATATATGTACGTTTGAAGAGTTAACAACCCTTTTAATAGAGATAGAAAGAATAATTAATGAACGCCCACTAACATATATATCTTCAACCGAAATAGTAGAACCATTAAGACCTATAGATATTATAAACCCGAGTAGCGACAAACCATATGAAATTCAATGTTCTACGAATGATATAGAAGAGGTAAATAAAGATGAGGAATTTTTTGTACCTACACCTACAACGAAAAATAGAGATAGATTATTGGCCACATATAAAAAATCAATTTTTAAAACGCATATTTTTTGGAAGAATTGGAAAGAGACATACTTAACTTCACTAAGAGAAAAATATGAGAATAATAAAAATGGAGTAGGAAAATTTCCAAGAATAGGGCAAGTTGTAATAATAAACGAAAATACAGAATGTCCAAGATCCTTATGGCCGATAGGGTTGATTACTGAGATAATTAGTGATAGAACAGTTAAAATAAAAATAGGCCAGAAGATATATGAAAGACCAACAAAAATAATATACCCATTAGAAATTGAAGAAGAGGAATAAAAATTATAAAATAAAAATAAATAAATATATAAATACAGAAAAATAATAATAAAGGAAATATAAACAAGAAAATAAAATATAGAAAATAAATATATAAATTTAAATGATAAAATTAAAAAATCCCAAATAAACTTAAATAATTTTAGGATGTACAAGCAACAAAAAATTGAAATTCATAATCCTACTCTATTTATTACTAATTATATTCCAACAAAATTAAGGGCCTTTTTAGTGGCAAAAAGAATTCCAGCAACGGTATATGAACCAAATTCTTGGAAAAGCAGCTTGATTGGAAACGAAATACAGTTAAAGAATGAAGTAAAGACAGTAGTTGTTTTGAATAAAGATTACGAAGAGGGATTGATAGAGTTAATAAAGAAATTGAAACAGATAGCGCTGTTGAGTAATATAGACGTATTTTGGTTTCTAAAACATCCCAATTCAAGATACATACAAAATATAGTGGGAAATAATAGAAACATTGTAACACTAGAAGATAAAGAAGAAGATTGGCCCGAAATGATTAAAGAGATGGCACAACAAGGTATTGATTTTGAAGCGGGTAATAGAGCTAGAAGAGGAAATTTTGAGGCTTTGCCAAGAAAAAGAAGAAATTCAAGAGAAAGTTTTAATAGAGGCTACCAAAAATTTAAAAGAAGTAATTGGAATAATAGAGAAGATTTTAATAATATTAATTGGAACGAAAATCGTCAAAAATGGGGTAATAGAGAAAAGGAGGTTTTTACTTATAAAGTACCAGCAGCTAAATGGAAAAATTATGAAAAAGAAGAATATGAATATTTCAATAAAAATACAAAGAAGAATTATTGGGAGGAAGAGAAAGAAGCGAGTAAATATTTTTGGGAGAAAAAAGAAGAGAAGAATAAAGAGGGGAGAAATAGGGAAGTAAAATATAATAGAGAAAGCTCAAGCAAAGGAAGTTTTGATGAGGAAGGATATAGTCAAAGTACCACCAACTCATCAAGAGGTTTGGAGGAAAATTATCAAATAAAAGAAAAATATTGTTTGCCACAAAATTTTTTAGAAGAAATAAGAATAATAGAGAAAGAGAACATGTTAAATAAGTTAATAGAGAAAAACGCAAAGGAAATAATAGATGAAAATTGGCAAATGATACTAGAAAAAGAATACTATGAAATTAAAAAGTTTTTGGAAGAAAAAATAGAGATAAAAATACAGTTATTCGGTAGCACATTAAGTAATTTATGCACTGAAAATTCCGATATAGACATCGCAGTGTTTGAATCAGACATAAAGAATACAGGGATGTTATTAAAGAAAATTGGAAGAGAGCTTAAAATAAAGTATGGGGCAGATAAAGTTCATAAAGAAAATTTAATAATACAGGCAAAAATCCCTTTGTTAGAAATGCAGATAGATAAAGAAAGTAATAGAATAACAATCCAAATAACAATAGAGAACGAAGCTGGAGTAATAAATAGTCTTCACATAAGAATGTTAACTGAAATAGAGCCAAAATTAAAATATATATGGATGAATATTAAAAAATGGGCAGAAATAAATAATGTAATTGATTCAAAAAATGGAAGATTTGCAGCGTACACTCTTTTAATATTAGTCAACTTTTATTTATTAAGCTTGAGTAAACCAGCTGTACCAAATATATGGAAAATAATAGAAGAAGAAAGAAATTATAGTGAAATAAATCATATAGAATTGGGAAATAGAATATTTGAGAATATAGGAGAGAGTTTCGAAAACACAGAATATGGAACAGCAAGACTATTCGCAGGATTTTTTAAATTTATGGTTGATATAGATTTTGATAAATATAGTATTAGTAATACAGAAGAAAATTGGTTAAAAGATAAAAATACAGAAAAGTATCCGGTGGTAATAGAAAATCCATTTAATAACCAACAGAATTCCGCTAGAAGTGTGAAAAAGGAAAATTGGGAAAATATTAAAGAAAAATTTACAATAGCGAATAATAAAATAATACAGGGTTTTAATAGAGAATTGTTCCACGAATTAATAGGGAATAGAGAAATTTGTGAGAAATTAAGTGAATTAGATTTGCAAAAAGAAGAGGAAATATTAAAGGAAGACGAAAATGAGGAAACGATTGAGAATGTTGATTGGAGAAAGCTGAACAGGAATTATTTAAAGAAAATGAGAAAGATTTAGAGGAAGAGAAGACAAAAGAAGAAAAGAGCCAAAATAAAAGTAAGAAAAATAAAGCTTGGGTAAATAAAGGAAAAACTTATAAATTAGGGACCACACTAGGACTAATAATATTGATTAATATTCTGATATTAATGAAAAGTGCTATCGCAATAAGACCCATGATCTGTCACCACTTAAAAAAGAGTAATTTAATAAAGTTTAAAATAGATAACTCAGAATGTAAGCAAGTTATAAAGCTTCTTAATAAGAATGTGTTAAGTGGCAGTATGGATATTTTTAAGCCAAATACAATAGAGTTTAGTTTTTAGGGATGGAAATGCGTCGCAATAAAACAAGCAGTCGACTATAGAACAGATTTTTTAGGATACTCGCATCAAAAAGCACCTGAACAAAAAATAATTAAAATAACGCCGGAGGAATGTAAAAATTGGGTAAATTTTAAAAAATGTGAATATGGGGAAATAACAAAGGGTAGCGATAAAGAATTACATACGGGGAAAAGTTTGAATCTAGAATACTCCTGGTGGAAAATAGGATGGCAAAAAGCAACGGTAGTTAACTGTTTCATCACTCAAAGCTTACTAATAGGCCAACCGGGTAAAGCTACAATAGATTCACCAACAGAGGAAGTGAAACATTGTGAATTCATAGAAGAAGAATGTAACCTAAAAGATGGAGCCTCGATAATTTGGGAGAAAAACAATGATATTAGTGAAATTTTCGATAAAAGAATGTGTAAATATCAGAAAATAGGGCACTTTTCAGGAAATTATTCAAACGGAATTTGGTATTCAACAGACATGCAAAGATCATTAATCTTCGAAGAAAGCGCAGAAAAAATAGAGACTTGCGGAGAAAAACTAAGAATAAGTAATACAGGATTTGCTATTAGAGAATACGATTTTAAGAAGATTATAGACCAGAAAAATAAAAATAGAGTTAAAAGGTATTTAGATAGGGACCCAAGTGTGAAATTAAGTGAATTATTATCTAGATTACAAGCTGAAGCAGTTTTTCAGGACAAACAAAATCGAATAGCGCTAGAAAATATCATTAATATACTCTGCGAAACAATAGAAAGCAACCAATATACTAGCTGGTTATCGCATTTAGAAGCGACCAAATTTATCAGAGAAAAACTTAATAATGATTATTTAGAGGCTAACTGGGTAGATAAAAATATTATAGAATTTTGGGAATGTACACCGACAAATTATACCATCACACCGTCTGTTGATGGCGCGTGCTTTAAAGATATACCAGCGAATATTAGCATGAAAAATGGAGTAATAAAAGGATTCATAGACCCACAGAATTTGATAATAAAAAGTTTTAGTGATAGAGGTCCTTGTGACAAATTTAGATATATTACGACTAAAATTGATGAAAAAGTTTTTAAAATAGACCAGTGGAGTGGAGATATAGTTGAAATAAAGCCAAAAGACATAATTGAAGAAAAAATTTCAAATAAAAAGATATTCAGAGTCCCAAATTTAGCGGTTCATATTTTCGTTAAAGACAGTCTAAACAATATATCAGAAAATCAACTTGATATGTTACAGTTGATGCACAGTAGTTTAGGACATAGGGGAATAGACAATAGACCGATAGAGCAACAAGGAGCATGGATTAATCCACCTACTAACAATTGGTCAATAAGTGGAATTTTAATAAAATAGATTATTGGGAATACTTAGAAAGAATAATGGTTACAATAAATATAGTGTATTGGATTCTAAAATTATGGGAATGGAAAAATAAGCAGATAGTGAGACGAATCACCCGAAAAGATCAAAATCTAAAAATGGGGAGTGTTGTGGATTATACCAAAAATTCAATTAAGGTTCCGCCCGTCCGGGAAATACAGGTGCCTGTCATGGACACGGAAGAAAAGCCGGAAGAAATTGAACTTGAGAGAAGAAACACGAGAAAGAAGAAAAGATGGTATTGAGATCTTATCGGCCAATCTTTTACATTAATAATTTTAATGTATTATTTTATAATGTTTTATGCTTTTCCCAGCTTTTAACTTTTACACTTTCATATACATAATTTTTAAATAAAATAAAAATTCTTCTTTCTTTTAAAATAAATAAAATTATTTTTAATAATTAATAATAGAGTAAGGTAGAGGTTTAAATCGCCCAGTCCACGGCCCTTTTAAATCTTTAATTTATAAAGACTAATTTGGTGATATTTAGGCGAATTGTTCATCTTTCAATACATATATATTTGTAATTTTTTCGCCACTATAATTGCGCAAATGCGCTAGTGGTTTGCTCAATAAATAAATAAATAAATTCTTATTATTCCCCTTTATATTTTAATAGGTTCGGGTCGTATTGACAGATGTTATTCTTATTATTCCCCTTTATATTTTAATAGGTTCGGGTCGTATTGACAGATGTTATTCTTATTATTCCCCTTTATATTTTAATAGGTTGGGGTCGTATTGACAGATGTTATTCTTATTATTCCCCTTTATATTTTAATAGGTTCGGGTCGTATTGACAGATGTTATTCTTATTATTCCCCTTTATATTTTTTTAGGTTGGGGTCGTATTGACAGATGTTATTCTTATTATTCCCCTTTATATTTTAATAGGTTCGGGTCGTATTGACAGATGTTATTCTTATTATTCCCCTTTATATTTTAATAGGTTCGGGTCGTATTGACAGATGTTATTCTTATTATTCCCCTTTATATTTTAATAGGTTCGGGTCGTATTGACAGATGTTATTCTTATTATTCCCCTTTATATTTTAATAGGTTCGGGTCGTATTGACAGATGTTATTCTTATTATTCCCCTTTATATTTTAATAGGTTCGGGTCGTATTGACAGATGTTATTCTTATTATTCCCCTTTATATTTTAATAGGTTCGGGTCGTATTGACAGATGTTATTCTTATTATTCCCCTTTATATTTTAATAGGTTGGGGTCGTATTGACAGATGTTATTCTTATTATTCCCCTTTATATTTTAATAGGTTCGGGTCGTATTGACAGATGTTATTCTTATTATTCCCCTTTATATTTTAATAGGTTCGGGTCGTATTGACAGATGTTATTCTTATTATTCCCCTTTATATTTTAATAGGTTGGGGTCGTATTGACAGATGTTATTCTTATTATTCCCCTTTATATTTTAATAGGTTCGGGTCGTATTGACAGATGTTATTCTTATTATTCCCCTTTATATTTTAATAGGTTCGGGTCGTATTGACAGATGTTATTCTTATTATTCCCCTTTATATTTTAATAGGTTCGGGTCGTATTGACAGATGTTATTCATATTATTCCCCTTTATATTTTAATAGGTTCGGGTCGTATTGACAGATGTTATTCTTATTATTCCCCTTTATATTTTAATAGGTTGGGGTCGTATTGACAGATGTTATTCTTATTATTCCCCTTTATATTTTAATAGGTTCGGGTCGTATTGACAGATGTTATTCTTATTATTCCCCTTTATATTTTAATAGGTTCGGGTCGTATTGACAGATGTTATTCTTATTATTCCCCTTTATATTTTAATAGGTTCGGGTCGTATTGACAGATGTTATTCTTATTATTCCCCTTTATATTTTTTTAGGTTGGGGTCGTATTGACAGATGTTATTCTTATTATTCCCCTTTATATTTTAATAGGTTCGGGTCGTATTGACAGATGTTATTCTTATTATTCCCCTTTATATTTTAATAGGTTCGGGTCGTATTGACAGATGTTATTCTTATTATTCCCCTTTATATTTTAATAGGTTCGGGTCGTATTGACAGATGTTATTCTTATTATTCCCCTTTATATTTTAATAGGTTCGGGTCGTATTGACAGATGTTATTCTTATTATTCCCCTTTATATTTTAATAGGTTCGGGTCGTATTGACAGATGTTATTCTTATTATTCCCCTTTATATTTTAATAGGTTCGGGTCGTATTGACAGATGTTATTCTTATTATTCCCCTTTATATTTTAATAGGTTGGGGTCGTATTGACAGATGTTATTCTTATTATTCCCCTTTATATTTTAATAGGTTCGGGTCGTATTGACAGATGTTATTCTTATTATTCCCCTTTATATTTTAATAGGTTGGGGTCGTATTGACAGATGTTATTCTTATTATTCCCCTTTATATTTTAATAGGTTCGGGTCGTATTGACAGATGTTATTCTTATTATTCCCCTTTATATTTTAATAGGTTGGGGTCGTATTGACAGATGTTATTCTTATTATTCCCCTTTATATTTTAATAGGTTCGGGTCGTATTGACAGATGTTATTCTTATTATTCCCCTTTATATTTTAATAGGTTCGGGTCGTATTGACAGATGTTATTCTTATTATTCCCCTTTATATTTTAATAGGTTCGGGTCGTATTGACAGATGTTATTCATATTATTCCCCTTTATATTTTAATAGGTTCGGGTCGTATTGACAGATGTTATTCTTATTATTCCCCTTTATATTTTAATAGGTTGGGGTCGTATTGACAGATGTTATTCTTATTATTCCCCTTTATATTTTAATAGGTTCGGGTCGTATTGACAGATGTTATTCTTATTATTCCCTTTATATTTTAATAGGTTCGGGTCGTATTGACAGATGTTATTCTTATTATTCCCCTTTATATTTTAATAGGTTCGGGTCGTATTGACAGATGTTATTCTTATTATTCCCCTTTATATTTTTTTAGGTTGGGGTCGTATTGACAGATGTTATTCTTATTATTCCCCTTTATATTTTAATAGGTTCGGGTCGTATTGACAGATGTTATTCTTATTATTCCCCTTTATATTTTAATAGGTTCGGGTCGTATTGACAGATGTTATTCTTATTATTCCCCTTTATATTTTAATAGGTTCGGGTCGTATTGACAGATGTTATTCTTATTATTCCCCTTTATATTTTAATAGGTTCGGGTCGTATTGACAGATGTTATTCTTATTATTCCCCTTTATATTTTAATAGGTTCGGGTCGTATTGACAGATGTTATTCTTATTATTCCCCTTTATATTTTAATAGGTTCGGGTCGTATTGACAGATGTTATTCTTATTATTCCCCTTTATATTTTAATAGGTTGGGGTCGTATTGACAGATGTTATTCTTATTATTCCCCTTTATATTTTAATAGGTTGGGGTCGTATTGACAGATGTTATTCTTATTATTCCCCTTTATATTTTAATAGGTTCGGGTCGTATTGACAGATGTTATTCTTATTATTCCCCTTTATATTTTAATAGGTTCGGGTCGTATTGACAGATGTTATTCTTATTATTCCCCTTTATATTTTAATAGGTTCGGGTCGTATTGACAGATGTTATTCTTATTATTCCCCTTTATATTTTTTTAGGTTGGGGTCGTATTGACAGATGTTATTCTTATTATTCCCCTTTATATTTTAATAGGTTCGGGTCGTATTGACAGATGTTATTCTTATTATTCCCCTTTATATTTTAATAGGTTCGGGTCGTATTGACAGATGTTATTCTTATTATTCCCCTTTATATTTTAATAGGTTCGGGTCGTATTGACAGATGTTATTCTTATTATTCCCCTTTATATTTTAATAGGTTCGGGTCGTATTGACAGATGTTATTCTTATTATTCCCCTTTATATTTTAATAGGTTCGGGTCGTATTGACAGATGTTATTCTTATTATTCCCCTTTATATTTTAATAGGTTCGGGTCGTATTGACAGATGTTATTCTTATTATTCCCCTTTATATTTTAATAGGTTGGGGTCGTATTGACAGATGTTATTCTTATTATTCCCCTTTATATTTTAATAGGTTCGGGTCGTATTGACAGATGTTATTCTTATTATTCCCCTTTATATTTTAATAGGTTGGGGTCGTATTGACAGATGTTATTCTTATTATTCCCCTTTATATTTTAATAGGTTCGGGTCGTATTGACAGATGTTATTCTTATTATTCCCCTTTATATTTTAATAGGTTGGGGTCGTATTGACAGATGTTATTCTTATTATTCCCCTTTATATTTTAATAGGTTCGGGTCGTATTGACAGATGTTATTCTTATTATTCCCCTTTATATTTTAATAGGTTCGGGTCGTATTGACAGATGTTATTCTTATTATTCCCCTTTATATTTTAATAGGTTCGGGTCGTATTGACAGATGTTATTCTTATTATTCCCCTTTATATTTTAATAGGTTCGGGTCGTATTGACAGATGTTATTCTTATTATTCCCCTTTATATTTTAATAGGTTGGGGTCGTATTGAAAGATGTTATTCTTATTATTCCCCTTTATATTTTAATAGGTTCGGGTCGTATTGACAGATGTTATTCTTATTATTCCCCTTTATATTTTAATAGGTTCGGGTCGTATTGACAGATGTTATTCATATTATTCCCCTTTATATTTTAATAGGTTGGGGTCGTATTGACAGATGTTATTCTTATTATTCCCCTTTATATTTTAATAGGTTCGGGTCGTATTGACAGATGTTATTCTTATTATTCCCCTTTATATTTTAATAGGTTCGGGTCGTATTGACAGATGTTATTCTTATTATTCCCCTTTATATTTTAATAGGTTGGGGTCGTATTGACAGATGTTATTCTTATTATTCCCCTTTATATTTTAATAGGTTGGGGTCGTATTGAAAGATGTTATTCTTATTATTCCCCTTTATATTTTAATAGGTTCGGGTCGTATTGACAGATGTTATTCTTTTTCTTCCCTTTTTGTTTTAATAGGTTCGGGTCGTATTGACAGATGTTATTCTTATTATTCCCCTTTATATTTTAATAGGTTGGGGTCGTATTGACAGATGTTATTCTTATTATTCCCCTTTATATTTTAATAGGTTCGGGTCGTATTGACAGATGTTATTCTTATTATTCCCCTTTATATTTTAATAGGTTCGGGTCGTATTGACAGATGTTATTCTTATTATTCCCCTTTATATTTTAATAGGTTCGGGTCGTATTGACAGATGTTATTCTTATTATTCCCCTTTATATTTTAATAGGTTGGGGTCGTATTGAAAGATGTTATTCTTATTATTCCCCTTTATATTTTAATAGGTTCGGGTCGTATTGACAGATGTTATTCTTATTATTCCCCTTTATATTTTAATAGGTTCGGGTCGTATTGACAGATGTTATTCTTATTATTCCCCTTTATATTTTAATAGGTTGGGGTCGTATTGACAGATGTTATTCTTATTATTCCCCTTTATATTTTAATAGGTTCGGGTCGTATTGACAGATGTTATTCTTATTATTCCCTTTATATTTTAATAGGTTCGGGTCGTATTGACAGATGTTATTCTTATTATTCCCCTTTATATTTTAATAGGTTGGGGTCGTATTGACAGATGTTATTCTTATTATTCCACTTTATATTTTAATAGGTTCGGGTCGTATTGACAGATGTTATTCTTATTATTCCCCTTTATATTTTAATAGGTTCGGGTCGTATTGACAGATGTTATTCTTATTATTCCCTTTATATTTTAATAGGTTCGGGTCGTATTGACAGATGTTATTCTTATTATTCCCCTTTATATTTTAATAGGTTGGGGTCGTATTGACAGATGTTATTCTTATTATTCCCCTTTATATTTTAATAGGTTCGGGTCGTATTGACAGATGTTATTCTTATTATTCCCCTTTATATTTTAATAGGTTGGGGTCGTATTGACAGATGTTATTCTTATTATTCCCCTTTATATTTTAATAGGTTGGGGTCGTATTGACAGATGTTATTTTATTATTCCCCTTTATATTTTAATAGGTTCGGGTCGTATTGACAGATGTTATTCTTATTATTCCCCTTTATATTTTAATAGGTTGGGGTCGTATTGACAGATGTTATTCTTATTATTCCACTTTATATTTTAATAGGTTCGGGTCGTATTGACAGATGTTATTCTTATTATTCCCCTTTATATTTTAATAGGTTGGGGTCGTATTGACAGATGTTATTCTTATTATTCCCCTTTATATTTTAATAGGTTCGGGTCTTATTGACAGATGTTATTCTTATTATTCCCTTTATATTTTAATAGGTTGGGGTCGTATTGAAAGATGTTATTCTTATTATTCCCCTTTATATTTTAATAGGTTCGGGTCGTATTGACAGATGTTATTCTTATTATTCCCCTTTATATTTTAATAGGTTCGGGTCGTATTGACAGATGTTATTCTTATTATTCCCCTTTATATTTTAATAGGTTGGGGTCGTATTGACAGATGTTATTCTTATTATTCCCCTTTATATTTTAATAGGTTCGGGTCGTATTGACAGATGTTATTCTTATTATTCCCCTTTATATTTTAATAGGTTCGGGTCGTATTGACAGATGTTATTCTTATTATTCCCCTTTATATTTTAATAGGTTCGGGTCGTATTGACAGATGTTATTCTTATTATTCCCATTTATATTTTAATAGGTTGGGGTCGTATTGAAAGATGTTATTCTTATTATTCCCCTTTATATTTTAATAGGTTCGGGTCGTATTGACAGATGTTATTCTTATTATTCCCCTTTATATTTTAATAGGTTCGGGTCGTATTGACAGATGTTATTCATATTATTCCCCTTTATATTTTAATAGGTTGGGGTCGTATTGACAGATGTTATTCTTATTATTCCCCTTTATATTTTAATAGGTTCGGGTCGTATTGACAGATGTTATTCTTATTATTCCCCTTTATATTTTAATAGGTTCGGGTCGTATTGACAGATGTTATTCTTATTATTCCCCTTTATATTTTAATAGGTTGGGGTCGTATTGACAGATGTTATTCTTATTATTCCCCTTTATATTTTAATAGGTTGGGGTCGTATTGAAAGATGTTATTCTTATTATTCCCCTTTATATTTTAATAGGTTCGGGTCGTATTGACAGATGTTATTCTTATTATTCCCCTTTATATTTTAATAGGTTGGGGTCGTATTGAAAGATGTTATTCTTATTATTCCCCTTTATATTTTAATAGGTTCGGGTCGTATTGACAGATGTTATTCTTATTATTCCCCTTTATATTTTAATAGGTTCGGGTCGTATTGACAGATGTTATTCTTATTATTCCCCTTTATATTTTAATAGGTTGGGGTCGTATTGACAGATGTTATTCTTATTATTCCCCTTTATATTTTAATAGGTTCGGGTCGTATTGACAGATGTTATTCTTATTATTCCCCTTTATATTTTAATAGGTTCGGGTCGTATTGACAGATGTTATTCTTATTATTCCCCTTTATATTTTAATAGGTTGGGGTCGTATTGACAGATGTTATTCTTATTATTCCCTTTTATTTTAATAGGTTCGGGTCGTATTGACAGATGTTATTCTTATTATTCCCCTTTATATTTTAATAGGTTGGGGTCGTATTGACAGATGTTATTCTTATTATTCCCCTTTATATTTTAATAGGTTGGGGTCGTATTGACAGATGTTATTCTTATTATTCCCCTTTATATTTTAATAGGTTCGGGTCGTATTGACAGATGTTATTCTTATTATTCCCCTTTATATTTTAATAGGTTGGGGTCGTATTGACAGATGTTATTCTTATTATTCCACTTTATATTTTAATAGGTTGGGGTCGTATTGAAAGATGTTATTCTTATTATTCCCCTTTATATTTTAATAGGTTCGGGTCGTATTGACAGATGTTATTCTTATTATTCCCTTTATATTTTAATAGGTTCGGGTCGTATTGACAGATGTTATTCATATTATTCCCCTTTATATTTTAATAGGTTGGGGTCGTATTGACAGATGTTATTCTTATTATTCCCCTTTATATTTTAATAGGTTCGGGTCGTATTGACAGATGTTATTCTTATTATTCCCCTTTATATTTTAATAGGTTCGGGTCGTATTGACAGATGTTATTCTTATTATTCCCCTTTATATTTTAATAGGTTGGGGTCGTATTGACAGATGTTATTCTTATTATTCCCCTTTATATTTTAATAGGTTGGGGTCGTATTGAAAGATGTTATTCTTATTATTCCCCTTTATATTTTAATAGGTTCGGGTCGTATTGACAGATGTTATTCTTATTATTCCCCTTTATATTTTAATAGGTTGGGGTCGTATTGAAAGATGTTATTCTTATTATTCCCCTTTATATTTTAATAGGTTCGGGTCGTATTGACAGATGTTATTCTTATTATTCCCCTTTATATTTTAATAGGTTGGGGTCGTATTGACAGATGTTATTCTTATTATTCCCCTTTATATTTTAATAGGTTGGGGTCGTATTGACAGATGTTATTCTTATTATTCCCCTTTATATTTTAATAGGTTCGGGTCGTATTGACAGATGTTATTCTTATTATTCCCCTTTATATTTTAATAGGTTCGGGTCGTATTGACAGATGTTATTCTTATTATTCCCCTTTATATTTTAATAGGTTCGGGTCGTATTGACAGATGTTATTCTTATTATTCCCCTTTATATTTTAATAGGTTGGGGTCGTATTGACAGATGTTATTCTTATTATTCCCCTTTATATTTTAATAGGTTCGGGTCGTATTGACAGATGTTATTCTTATTATTCCCCTTTATATTTTAATAGGTTCGGGTCGTATTGACAGATGTTATTCTTATTATTCCCCTTTATATTTTAATAGGTTGGGGTCGTATTGAAAGATGTTATTCTTATTATTCCCCTTTATATTTTAATAGGTTGGGGTCGTATTGACAGATGTTATTCTTATTATTCCCCTTTATATTTTAATAGGTTCGGGTCGTATTGACAGATGTTATTCTTATTATTCCCCTTTATATTTTAATAGGTTCGGGTCGTATTGACAGATGTTATTCATATTATTCCCCTTTATATTTTAATAGGTTGGGGTCGTATTGACAGATGTTATTCTTATTATTCCCCTTTATATTTTAATAGGTTGGGGTCGTATTGACAGATGTTATTCTTATTATTCCCCTTTATATTTTAATAGGTTCGGGTCGTATTGACAGATGTTATTCTTATTATTCCCCTTTATATTTTAATAGGTTCGGGTCGTATTGACAGATGTTATTCATATTATTCCCCTTTATATTTTAATAGGTTGGGGTCGTATTGACAGATGTTATTCTTATTATTCCCCTTTATATTTTAATAGGTTCGGGTCGTATTGACAGATGTTATTCTTATTATTCCCCTTTATATTTTAATAGGTTGGGGTCGTATTGACAGATGTTATTCTTATTATTCCCCTTTATATTTTAATAGGTTGGGGTCGTATTGACAGATGTTATTTTATTATTCCCCTTTATATTTTAATAGGTTCGGGTCGTATTGACAGATGTTATTCTTATTATTCCCCTTTATATTTTAATAGGTTGGGGTCGTATTGACAGATGTTATTCTTATTATTCCACTTTATATTTTAATAGGTTCGGGTCGTATTGACAGATGTTATTCTTATTATTCCCCTTTATATTTTAATAGGTTGGGGTCGTATTGACAGATGTTATTCTTATTATTCCCCTTTATATTTTAATAGGTTCGGGTCTTATTGACAGATGTTATTCTTATTATTCCCCTTTATATTTTAATAGGTTGGGGTCGTATTGAAAGATGTTATTCTTATTATTCCCCTTTATATTTTAATAGGTTCGGGTCGTATTGACAGATGTTATTCTTATTATTCCCCTTTATATTTTAATAGGTTCGGGTCGTATTGACAGATGTTATTCTTATTATTCCCCTTTATATTTTAATAGGTTGGGGTCGTATTGACAGATGTTATTCTTATTATTCCCCTTTATATTTTAATAGGTTCGGGTCGTATTGACAGATGTTATTCTTATTATTCCCCTTTATATTTTAATAGGTTCGGGTCGTATTGACAGATGTTATTCTTATTATTCCCCTTTATATTTTAATAGGTTCGGGTCGTATTGACAGATGTTATTCTTATTATTCCCATTTATATTTTAATAGGTTGGGGTCGTATTGAAAGATGTTATTCTTATTATTCCCCTTTATATTTTAATAGGTTCGGGTCGTATTGACAGATGTTATTCTTATTATTCCCCTTTATATTTTAATAGGTTCGGGTCGTATTGACAGATGTTATTCATATTATTCCCCTTTATATTTTAATAGGTTGGGGTCGTATTGACAGATGTTATTCTTATTATTCCCCTTTATATTTTAATAGGTTGGGGTCGTATTGAAAGATGTTATTCTTATTATTCCCCTTTATATTTTAATAGGTTCGGGTCGTATTGACAGATGTTATTCTTATTATTCCCCTTTATATTTTAATAGGTTCGGGTCGTATTGACAGATGTTATTCTTATTATTCCCCTTTATATTTTAATAGGTTGGGGTCGTATTGACAGATGTTATTCTTATTATTCCCCTTTATATTTTAATAGGTTCGGGTCGTTGTTATTCTTATTATTCCCCTTTATATTTTAATAGGTTGGGGTCGTATTGACAGATGTTATTCTTATTATTCCCCTTTATATTTTAATAGGTTCGGGTCGTATTGACAGATGTTATTCTTATTATTCCCCTTTATATTTTAATAGGTTGGGGTCGTATTGAAAGATGTTATTCTTATTATTCCCCTTTATATTTTAATAGGTTCGGGTCGTATTGACAGATGTTATTCTTATTATTCCCCTTTATATTTTAATAGGTTCGGGTCGTATTGACAGATGTTATTCTTATTATTCCCCTTTATATTTTAATAGGTTGGGGTCGTATTGACAGATGTTATTCTTATTATTCCCCTTTATATTTTAATAGGTTCGGGTCGTATTGACAGATGTTATTCTTATTATTCCCCTTTATATTTTAATAGGTTCGGGTCGTATTGACAGATGTTATTCTTATTATTCCCCTTTATATTTTAATAGGTTGGGGTCGTATTGACAGATGTTATTCTTATTATTCCCCTTTATATTTTAATAGGTTCGGGTCGTATTGACAGATGTTATTCTTATTATTCCCCTTTATATTTTAATAGGTTGGGGTCGTATTGACAGATGTTATTCTTATTATTCCCCTTTATATTTTAATAGGTTGGGGTCGTATTGACAGATGTTATTCTTATTATTCCCCTTTATATTTTAATAGGTTCGGGTCGTATTGACAGATGTTATTCTTATTATTCCCTTTATATTTTAATAGGTTGGGGTCGTATTGACAGATGTTATTCTTATTATTCCACTTTATATTTTAATAGGTTGGGGTCGTATTGAAAGATGTTATTCTTATTATTCCCCTTTATATTTTAATAGGTTCGGGTCGTATTGACAGATGTTATTCTTATTATTCCCCTTTATATTTTAATAGGTTCGGGTCGTATTGACAGATGTTATTCTTATTATTCCCCTTTATATTTTAATAGGTTCGGGTCGTATTGACAGATGTTATTCTTATTATTCCCCTTTATATTTTAATAGGTTGGGGTCGTATTGACAGATGTTATTCTTATTATTCCCCTTTATATTTTAATAGGTTGGGGTCGTATTGAAAGATGTTATTCTTATTATTCCCCTTTATATTTTAATAGGTTCGGGTCGTATTGACAGATGTTATTCTTATTATTCCCCTTTATATTTTAATAGGTTGGGGTCGTATTGAAAGATGTTATTCTTATTATTCCCCTTTATATTTTAATAGGTTCGGGTCGTATTGACAGATGTTATTCTTATTATTCCCCTTTATATTTTAATAGGTTGGGGTCGTATTGACAGATGTTATTCTTATTATTCCCCTTTATATTTTAATAGGTTGGGGTCGTATTGACAGATGTTATTCTTATTATTCCCCTTTATATTTTAATAGGTTCGGGTCGTATTGACAGATGTTATTCTTATTATTCCCCTTTATATTTTAATAGGTTCGGGTCGTATTGACAGATGTTATTCTTATTATTCCCCTTTATATTTTAATAGGTTCGGGTCGTATTGACAGATGTTATTCTTATTATTCCCCTTTATATTTTAATAGGTTGGGGTCGTATTGACAGATGTTATTCTTATTATTCCCCTTTATATTTTAATAGGTTCGGGTCGTATTGACAGATGTTATTCTTATTATTCCCCTTTATATTTTAATAGGTTCGGGTCGTATTGACAGATGTTATTCTTATTATTCCCCTTTATATTTTAATAGGTTGGGGTCGTATTGAAAGATGTTATTCTTATTATTCCCCTTTATATTTTAATAGGTTGGGGTCGTATTGACAGATGTTATTCTTATTATTCCCCTTTATATTTTAATAGGTTCGGGTCGTATTGACAGATGTTATTCTTATTATTCCCCTTTATATTTTAATAGGTTCGGGTCGTATTGACAGATGTTATTCATATTATTCCCCTTTATATTTTAATAGGTTGGGGTCGTATTGACAGATGTTATTCTTATTATTCCCCTTTATATTTTAATAGGTTGGGGTCGTATTGACAGATGTTATTCTTATTATTCCCCTTTATATTTTAATAGGTTCGGGTCGTATTGACAGATGTTATTCTTATTATTCCCCTTTATATTTTAATAGGTTCGGGTCGTATTGACAGATGTTATTCATATTATTCCCTTTATATTTTAATAGGTTGGGGTCGTATTGACAGATGTTATTCTTATTATTCCCCTTTATATTTTAATAGGTTCGGGTCGTATTGACAGATGTTATTCTTATTATTCCCCTTTATATTTTAATAGGTTCGGGTCGTATTGACAGATGTTATTCTTATTATTCCCCTTTATATTTTAATAGGTTGGGGTCGTATTGACAGATGTTATTCTTATTATTCCCCTTTATATTTTAATAGGTTGGGGTCGTATTGAAAGATGTTATTCTTATTATTCCCCTTTATATTTTAATAGGTTCGGGTCGTATTGACAGATGTTATTCTTATTATTCCCCTTTATATTTTAATAGGTTCGGGTCGTATTGACAGATGTTATTCTTATTATTCCCCTTTATATTTTAATAGGTTGGGGTCGTATTGACAGATGTTATTCTTATTATTCCCCTTTATATTTTAATAGGTTCGGGTCGTATTGACAGATGTTATTCTTATTATTCCCCTTTATATTTTAATAGGTTCGGGTCGTATTGACAGATGTTATTCTTATTATTCCCCTTTATATTTTAATAGGTTCGGGTCGTATTGACAGATGTTATTCTTATTATTCCCCTTTATATTTTAATAGGTTGGGGTCGTATTGAAAGATGTTATTCTTATTATTCCCCTTTATATTTTAATAGGTTCGGGTCGTATTGACAGATGTTATTCTTATTATTCCCCTTTATATTTTAATAGGTTCGGGTCGTATTGACAGATGTTATTCTTATTATTCCCCTTTATATTTTAATAGGTTGGGGTCGTATTGACAGATGTTATTCTTATTATTCCCCTTTATATTTTAATAGGTTCGGGTCGTATTGACAGATGTTATTCTTATTATTCCCCTTTATATTTTAATAGGTTCGGGTCGTATTGACAGATGTTATTCTTATTATTCCCCTTTATATTTTAATAGGTTGGGGTCGTATTGACAGATGTTATTCTTATTATTCCACTTTATATTTTAATAGGTTCGGGTCGTATTGACAGATGTTATTCTTATTATTCCCCTTTATATTTTAATAGGTTCGGGTCGTATTGACAGATGTTATTCTTATTATTCCCCTTTATATTTTAATAGGTTCGGGTCGTATTGACAGATGTTATTCTTATTATTCCCCTTTATATTTTAATAGGTTGGGGTCGTATTGACAGATGTTATTCTTATTATTCCCCTTTATATTTTAATAGGTTCGGGTCGTATTGACAGATGTTATTCTTATTATTCCCCTTTATATTTTAATAGGTTGGGGTCGTATTGACAGATGTTATTCTTATTATTCCCCTTTATATTTTAATAGGTTGGGGTCGTATTGACAGATGTTATTTTATTATTCCCCTTTATATTTTAATAGGTTCGGGTCGTATTGACAGATGTTATTCTTATTATTCCCCTTTATATTTTAATAGGTTGGGGTCGTATTGACAGATGTTATTCTTATTATTCCACTTTATATTTTAATAGGTTCGGGTCGTATTGACAGATGTTATTCTTATTATTCCCCTTTATATTTTAATAGGTTGGGGTCGTATTGACAGATGTTATTCTTATTATTCCCCTTTATATTTTAATAGGTTCGGGTCTTATTGACAGATGTTATTCTTATTATTCCCCTTTATATTTTAATAAATTGGGGTCGTATTGAAAGATGTTATTCTTATTATTCCCCTTTATATTTTAATAGGTTCGGGTCGTATTGACAGATGTTATTCTTATTATTCCCCTTTATATTTTAATAGGTTCGGGTCGTATTGACAGATGTTATTCTTATTATTCCCCTTTATATTTTAATAGGTTGGGGTCGTATTGACAGATGTTATTCTTATTATTCCCCTTTATATTTTAATAGGTTCGGGTCGTATTGACAGATGTTATTCTTATTATTCCCCTTTATATTTTAATAGGTTCGGGTCGTATTGACAGATGTTATTCTTATTATTCCCCTTTATATTTTAATAGGTTCGGGTCGTATTGACAGATGTTATTCTTATTATTCCCCTTTATATTTTAATAGGTTGGGGTCGTATTGAAAGATGTTATTCTTATTATTCCCCTTTATATTTTAATAGGTTCGGGTCGTATTGACAGATGTTATTCTTATTATTCCCCTTTATATTTTAATAGGTTCGGGTCGTATTGACAGATGTTATTCATATTATTCCCCTTTATATTTTAATAGGTTGGGGTCGTATTGACAGATGTTATTCTTATTATTCCCCTTTATATTTTAATAGGTTCGGGTCGTATTGACAGATGTTATTCTTATTATTCCCCTTTATATTTTAATAGGTTCGGGTCGTATTGACAGATGTTATTCTTATTATTCCCCTTTATATTTTAATAGGTTGGGGTCGTATTGACAGATGTTATTCTTATTATTCCCCTTTATATTTTAATAGGTTGGGGTCGTATTGAAAGATGTTATTCTTATTATTCCCCTTTATATTTTAATAGGTTTGGGTCGTATTGACAGATGTTATTCTTATTATTCCCCTTTATATTTTAATAGGTTGGGGTCGTA
The DNA here is from genome assembly GCA_036172945.1 of Meloidogyne incognita. Classification (NCBI taxonomy): domain Eukaryota; kingdom Metazoa; phylum Nematoda; class Chromadorea; order Rhabditida; family Meloidogynidae; genus Meloidogyne; species Meloidogyne incognita. The sequence goes on along the minus strand of JARQAC010000011.1, from coordinate 6,062,344 downwards.
TTGAAAGATGTTATTCTTATTATTCCCCTTTATATTTTAATAGGTTCGGGTCGTATTGACAGATGTTATTCTTATTATTCCCCTTTATATTTTAATAGGTTGGGGTCGTATTGACAGATGTTATTCTTATTATTCCCCTTTATATTTTAATAGGTTCGGGTCGTATTGACAGATGTTATTCTTATTCCCCTTTATATTTTAATAGGTTGGGGTCGTATTGACAGATGTTATTCTTATTATTCCCCTTTATATTTTAATAGGTTCGGGTCGTATTGACAGATGTTATTCTTATTATTCCCCTTTATATTTTAATAGGTTCGGGTCGTATTGACAGATGTTATTCTTATTATTCCCCTTTATATTTTAATAGGTTGGGGTCGTATTGACAGATGTTATTCTTATTATTCCCCTTTATATTTTAATAGGTTCGGGTCGTATTGACAGATGTTATTCTTATTATTCCCCTTTATATTTTAATAGGTTCGGGTCGTATTGACAGATGTTATTCTTATTATTCCCCTTTATATTTTAATAGGTTCGGGTCGTATTGACAGATGTTATTCTTATTATTCCCCTTTATATTTTAATAGGTTGGGGTCGTATTGAAAGATGTTATTCTTATTATTCCCCTTTATATTTTAATAGGTTCGGGTCGTATTGACAGATGTTATTCTTATTATTCCCCTTTATATTTTAATAGGTTCGGGTCGTATTGACAGATGTTATTCTTATTATTCCCCTTTATATTTTAATAGGTTGGGGTCGTATTGACAGATGTTATTCTTATTATTCCCCTTTATATTTTAATAGGTTCGGGTCGTATTGACAGATGTTATTCTTATTATTCCCCTTTATATTTTAATAGGTTCGGGTCGTATTGACAGATGTTATTCTTATTATTCCCCTTTATATTTTAATAGGTTGGGGTCGTATTGACAGATGTTATTCTTATTATTCCACTTTATATTTTAATAGGTTCGGGTCGTATTGACAGATGTTATTCTTATTATTCCCCTTTATATTTTAATAGGTTCGGGTCGTATTGACAGATGTTATTCTTATTATTCCCCTTTATATTTTAATAGGTTCGGGTCGTATTGACAGATGTTATTCTTATTATTCCCCTTTATATTTTAATAGGTTGGGGTCGTATTGACAGATGTTATTCTTATTATTCCCCTTTATATTTTAATAGGTTCGGGTCGTATTGACAGATGTTATTCTTATTATTCCCCTTTATATTTTAATAGGTTGGGGTCGTATTGACAGATGTTATTCTTATTATTCCCCTTTATATTTTAATAGGTTGGGGTCGTATTGACAGATGTTATTCTTATTATTCCCCTTTATATTTTAATAGGTTCGGGTCGTATTGACAGATGTTATTCTTATTATTCCCCTTTATATTTTAATAGGTTGGGGTCGTATTGACAGATGTTATTCTTATTATTCCACTTTATATTTTAATAGGTTCGGGTCGTATTGACAGATGTTATTCTTATTATTCCCCTTTATATTTTAATAGGTTGGGGTCGTATTGACAGATGTTATTCTTATTATTCCCCTTTATATTTTAATAGGTTCGGGTCTTATTGACAGATGTTATTCTTATTATTCCCCTTTATATTTTAATAGGTTGGGGTCGTATTGAAAGATGTTATTCTTATTATTCCCCTTTATATTTTAATAGGTTCGGGTCGTATTGACAGATGTTATTCTTATTATTCCCCTTTATATTTTAATAGGTTCGGGTCGTATTGACAGATGTTATTCTTATTATTCCCCTTTATATTTTAATAGGTTGGGGTCGTATTGACAGATGTTATTCTTATTATTCCCCTTTATATTTTAATAGGTTCGGGTCGTATTGACAGATGTTATTCTTATTATTCCCCTTTATATTTTAATAGGTTCGGGTCGTATTGACAGATGTTATTCTTATTATTCCCCTTTATATTTTAATAGGTTCGGGTCGTATTGACAGATGTTATTCTTATTATTCCCCTTTATATTTTAATAGGTTGGGGTCGTATTGAAAGATGTTATTCTTATTATTCCCCTTTATATTTTAATAGGTTCGGGTCGTATTGACAGATGTTATTCTTATTATTCCCCTTTATATTTTAATAGGTTCGGGTCGTATTGACAGATGTTATTCATATTATTCCCCTTTATATTTTAATAGGTTGGGGTCGTATTGACAGATGTTATTCTTATTATTCCCCTTTATATTTTAATAGGTTCGGGTCGTATTGACAGATGTTATTCTTATTATTCCCCTTTATATTTTAATAGGTTCGGGTCGTATTGACAGATGTTATTCTTATTATTCCCCTTTATATTTTAATAGGTTGGGGTCGTATTGACAGATGTTATTCTTATTATTCCCCTTTATATTTTAATAGGTTGGGGTCGTATTGAAAGATGTTATTCTTATTATTCCCCTTTATATTTTAATAGGTTCGGGTCGTATTGACAGATGTTATTCTTATTATTCCCCTTTATATTTTAATAGGTTGGGGTCGTATTGAAAGATGTTATTCTTATTATTCCCCTTTATATTTTAATAGGTTCGGGTCGTATTGACAGATGTTATTCTTATTATTCCCCTTTATATTTTAATAGGTTGGGGTCGTATTGACAGATGTTATTCTTATTATTCCCCTTTATATTTTAATAGGTTCGGGTCGTATTGACAGATGTTATTCTTATTCCCCTTTATATTTTAATAGGTTGGGGTCGTATTGACAGATGTTATTCTTATTATTCCCCTTTATATTTTAATAGGTTCGGGTCGTATTGACAGATGTTATTCTTATTATTCCCCTTTATATTTTAATAGGTTGGGGTCGTATTGACAGATGTTATTCTTATTATTCCCCTTTATATTTTAATAGGTTGGGGTCGTATTGACAGATGTTATTCTTATTATTCCCCTTTATATTTTAATAGGTTCGGGTCGTATTGACAGATGTTATTCTTATTATTCCCCTTTATATTTTAATAGGTTCGGGTCGTATTGACAGATGTTATTCTTATTATTCCCCTTTATATTTTAATAGGTTCGGGTCGTATTGACAGATGTTATTCTTATTATTCCCCTTTATATTTTAATAGGTTCGGGTCGTATTGACAGATGTTATTCTTATTATTCCCCTTTATATTTTAATAGGTTCGGGTCGTATTGACAGATGTTATTCTTATTATTCCCCTTTATATTTTAATAGGTTCGGGTCGTATTGACAGATGTTATTCTTATTATTCCCCTTTATATTTTAATAGGTTGGGGTCGTATTGAAAGATGTTATTCTTATTATTCCCCTTTATATTTTAATAGGTTCGGGTCGTATTGACAGATGTTATTCTTATTATTCCCCTTTATATTTTAATAGGTTCGGGTCGTATTGACAGATGTTATTCATATTATTCCCCTTTATATTTTAATAGGTTGGGGTCGTATTGACAGATGTTATTCTTATTATTCCCCTTTATATTTTAATAGGTTCGGGTCGTATTGACAGATGTTATTCTTATTATTCCCCTTTATATTTTAATAGGTTCGGGTCGTATTGACAGATGTTATTCTTATTATTCCCCTTTATATTTTAATAGGTTGGGGTCGTATTGACAGATGTTATTCTTATTATTCCCCTTTATATTTTAATAGGTTCGGGTCGTATTGACAGATGTTATTCTTATTATTCCCCTTTATATTTTAATAGGTTGGGGTCGTATTGACAGATGTTATTCTTATTATTCCCCTTTATATTTTAATAGGTTGGGGTCGTATTGACAGATGTTATTCTTATTATTCCCCTTTATATTTTAATAGGTTCGGGTCGTATTGACAGATGTTATTCTTATTATTCCCCTTTATATTTTAATAGGTTCGGGTCGTATTGACAGATGTTATTCTTATTATTCCCCTTTATATTTTAATAGGTTCGGGTCGTATTGACAGATGTTATTCTTATTATTCCCCTTTATATTTTAATAGGTTCGGGTCGTATTGACAGATGTTATTCTTATTATTCCCCTTTATATTTTAATAGGTTCGGGTCGTATTGACAGATGTTATTCTTATTATTCCCCTTTATATTTTAATAGGTTCGGGTCGTATTGACAGATGTTATTCTTATTATTCCCCTTTATATTTTAATAGGTTGGGGTCGTATTGAAAGATGTTATTCTTATTATTCCCCTTTATATTTTAATAGGTTCGGGTCGTATTGACAGATGTTATTCTTATTATTCCCCTTTATATTTTAATAGGTTCGGGTCGTATTGACAGATGTTATTCATATTATTCCCCTTTATATTTTAATAGGTTGGGGTCGTATTGACAGATGTTATTCTTATTATTCCCCTTTATATTTTAATAGGTTCGGGTCGTATTGACAGATGTTATTCTTATTATTCCCCTTTATATTTTAATAGGTTCGGGTCGTATTGACAGATGTTATTCTTATTATTCCCCTTTATATTTTAATAGGTTGGGGTCGTATTGACAGATGTTATTCTTATTATTCCCCTTTATATTTTAATAGGTTGGGGTCGTATTGAAAGATGTTATTCTTATTATTCCCCTTTATATTTTAATAGGTTCGGGTCGTATTGACAGATGTTATTCTTATTATTCCCCTTTATATTTTAATAGGTTCGGGTCGTATTGACAGATGTTATTCTTATTATTCCCCTTTATATTTTAATAGGTTGGGGTCGTATTGACAGATGTTATTCTTATTATTCCCCTTTATATTTTAATAGGTTCGGGTCGTATTGACAGATGTTATTCTTATTATTCCCCTTTATATTTTAATAGGTTCGGGTCGTATTGACAGATGTTATTCTTATTATTCCCCTTTATATTTTAATAGGTTCGGGTCGTATTGACAGATGTTATTCTTATTATTCCCCTTTATATTTTAATAGGTTGGGGTCGTATTGAAAGATGTTATTCTTATTATTCCCCTTTATATTTTAATAGGTTCGGGTCGTATTGACAGATGTTATTCTTATTATTCCCCTTTATATTTTAATAGGTTCGGGTCGTATTGACAGATGTTATTCTTATTATTCCCCTTTATATTTTAATAGGTTGGGGTCGTATTGACAGATGTTATTCTTATTATTCCCCTTTATATTTTAATAGGTTCGGGTCGTATTGACAGATGTTATTCTTATTATTCCCCTTTATATTTTAATAGGTTCGGGTCGTATTGACAGATGTTATTCTTATTATTCCCCTTTATATTTTAATAGGTTGGGGTCGTATTGACAGATGTTATTCTTATTATTCCACTTTATATTTTAATAGGTTCGGGTCGTATTGACAGATGTTATTCTTATTATTCCCCTTTATATTTTAATAGGTTCGGGTCGTATTGACAGATGTTATTCTTATTATTCCCCTTTATATTTTAATAGGTTCGGGTCGTATTGACAGATGTTATTCTTATTATTCCCCTTTATATTTTAATAGGTTGGGGTCGTATTGACAGATGTTATTCTTATTATTCCCCTTTATATTTTAATAGGTTCGGGTCGTATTGACAGATGTTATTCTTATTATTCCCCTTTATATTTTAATAGGTTGGGGTCGTATTGACAGATGTTATTCTTATTATTCCCCTTTATATTTTAATAGGTTGGGGTCGTATTGACAGATGTTATTTTATTATTCCCCTTTATATTTTAATAGGTTCGGGTCGTATTGACAGATGTTATTCTTATTATTCCCCTTTATATTTTAATAGGTTGGGGTCGTATTGACAGATGTTATTCTTATTATTCCACTTTATATTTTAATAGGTTCGGGTCGTATTGACAGATGTTATTCTTATTATTCCCCTTTATATTTTAATAGGTTGGGGTCGTATTGACAGATGTTATTCTTATTATTCCCCTTTATATTTTAATAGGTTCGGGTCTTATTGACAGATGTTATTCTTATTATTCCCCTTTATATTTTAATAGGTTGGGGTCGTATTGAAAGATGTTATTCTTATTATTCCCCTTTATATTTTAATAGGTTCGGGTCGTATTGACAGATGTTATTCTTATTATTCCCCTTTATATTTTAATAGGTTCGGGTCGTATTGACAGATGTTATTCTTATTATTCCCCTTTATATTTTAATAGGTTGGGGTCGTATTGACAGATGTTATTCTTATTATTCCCCTTTATATTTTAATAGGTTCGGGTCGTATTGACAGATGTTATTCTTATTATTCCCCTTTATATTTTAATAGGTTCGGGTCGTATTGACAGATGTTATTCTTATTATTCCCCTTTATATTTTAATAGGTTCGGGTCGTATTGACAGATGTTATTCTTATTATTCCCCTTTATATTTTAATAGGTTGGGGTCGTATTGAAAGATGTTATTCTTATTATTCCCCTTTATATTTTAATAGGTTCGGGTCGTATTGACAGATGTTATTCTTATTATTCCCCTTTATATTTTAATAGGTTCGGGTCGTATTGACAGATGTTATTCATATTATTCCCCTTTATATTTTAATAGGTTGGGGTCGTATTGACAGATGTTATTCTTATTATTCCCCTTTATATTTTAATAGGTTCGGGTCGTATTGACAGATGTTATTCTTATTATTCCCCTTTATATTTTAATAGGTTCGGGTCGTATTGACAGATGTTATTCTTATTATTCCCCTTTATATTTTAATAGGTTGGGGTCGTATTGACAGATGTTATTCTTATTATTCCCCTTTATATTTTAATAGGTTGGGGTCGTATTGAAAGATGTTATTCTTATTATTCCCCTTTATATTTTAATAGGTTCGGGTCGTATTGACAGATGTTATTCTTATTATTCCCCTTTATATTTTAATAGGTTGGGGTCGTATTGAAAGATGTTATTCTTATTATTCCCCTTTATATTTTAATAGGTTCGGGTCGTATTGACAGATGTTATTCTTATTATTCCCCTTTATATTTTAATAGGTTCGGGTCGTATTGACAGATGTTATTCTTATTATTCCCCTTTATATTTTAATAGGTTGGGGTCGTATTGACAGATGTTATTCTTATTATTCCCCTTTATATTTTAATAGGTTCGGGTCGTTGTTATTCTTATTATTCCCCTTTATATTTTAATAGGTTGGGGTCGTATTGACAGATGTTATTCTTATTATTCCCCTTTATATTTTAATAGGTTCGGGTCGTATTGACAGATGTTATTCTTATTATTCCCCTTTATATTTTAATAGGTTGGGGTCGTATTGAAAGATGTTATTCTTATTATTCCCCTTTATATTTTAATAGGTTCGGGTCGTATTGACAGATGTTATTCTTATTATTCCCCTTTATATTTTAATAGGTTCGGGTCGTATTGACAGATGTTATTCTTATTATTCCCCTTTATATTTTAATAGGTTGGGGTCGTATTGACAGATGTTATTCTTATTATTCCCCTTTATATTTTAATAGGTTCGGGTCGTATTGACAGATGTTATTCTTATTATTCCCCTTTATATTTTAATAGGTTCGGGTCGTATTGACAGATGTTATTCTTATTATTCCCCTTTATATTTTAATAGGTTGGGGTCGTATTGACAGATGTTATTCTTATTATTCCCCTTTATATTTTAATAGGTTCGGGTCGTATTGACAGATGTTATTCTTATTATTCCCCTTTATATTTTAATAGGTTGGGGTCGTATTGACAGATGTTATTCTTATTATTCCCCTTTATATTTTAATAGGTTGGGGTCGTATTGACAGATGTTATTCTTATTATTCCCCTTTATATTTTAATAGGTTCGGGTCGTATTGACAGATGTTATTCTTATTATTCCCCTTTATATTTTAATAGGTTGGGGTCGTATTGACAGATGTTATTCTTATTATTCCACTTTATATTTTAATAGGTTCGGGTCGTATTGACAGATGTTATTCTTATTATTCCCCTTTATATTTTAATAGGTTGGGGTCGTATTGACAGATGTTATTCTTATTATTCCCCTTTATATTTTAATAGGTTGGGGTCGTATTGACAGATATTATTCTTATTATTCCCCTTTATATTTTAATAGGTTCGGGTCGTATTGACAGATGTTATTCTTATTATTCCCCCTTTATATTTTAATAGGTTGGGGTCGTATTGACAGATGTTATTCTTATTATTCCCCTTTATATTTTAATAGGTTGGGGTCGTATTGACAGATGTTATTCTTATTATTCCCCTTTATATTTTAATAGGTTGGGGTCGTATTGACAGATGTTATTCTTATTATTCCCCTTTATATTTTAATAGGTTCGGGTCGTATTGACAGATGTTATTCTTATTATTCCCCTTTATATTTTAATAGGTTGGGGTCGTATTGACAGATGTTATTCTTATTATTCCCCTTTATATTTTAATAGGTTGGGGTCGTATTGACAGATGTTATTCTTATTATTCCCCTTTATATTTTAATAGGTTCGGGTCGTATTGACAGATGTTATTCTTATTATTCCCCTTTATATTTTAATAGGTTGGGGTCGTATTGACAGATGTTATTCTTATTATTCCCCTTTATATTTTAATAGGTTGGGGTCGTATTGACAGATGTTATTCTTATTATTCCCCTTTATATTTTAATAGGTTGGGGTCGTATTGACAGATGTTATTCTTATTATTCCCCTTTATATTTTAATAGGTTGGGGTCGTATTGACAGATGTTATTCTTATTATTCCCCTTTATATTTTAATAGGTTGGGGTCGTATTGACAGATGTTATTCTTATTATTCCCCCTTTATATTTTAATAGGTTGGGGATTATTTGTCCCTGATTATTATTTTCCCTGATTATTTGTCCCTGATTATTTGTCCCTGATTATTTGTCCCTGATTATTTGTCCCTGATTATTTGTCCCTGATTATTTGTCCCTGATTATTTGTCCCTGAATTATTTGTCTCTGATTATTTGTCCCTGAATTATTTATTATTTGTCCCTGATTATTTGTCCCTAAATATTTGTCCCTGAATTATTTGTCCCTGAATTATTTGTCCCTGATTATTTGTCCCTGATTATTTGTCCCTGATTATTTGTCTCAGGGACAAATAATTATTTGTCCCTGATTATTTGTCTCAGGGACAAATAATCAGGGATTATTTGTCCCTGAATTATTCTTATTATTCCCCTTTATATTTTAATAGGTTGGGGTCGTATTGACATTATTCTTATTATTCCCCTTTATATTTTAATAGGTTCGGGTCGTATTGAAGATGTTATTCTTATTATTCCCCTTTATATTTTAATAGGTTGGGGTCGTATTGACAGATGTTATTCTTATTATTCCCCTTTATATTTTAATAGGTTCGGGTCGTATTGACAGATGATATTCTTATTATTCCCCTTTATATTTTAATAGGTTCGGGTCGTATTGACAGATGTTATTCTTATTATTCCCCTTTATATTTTAATAGGTTCGGGTCGTATTGACAGATGTTATTCTTATTATTCCCCTTTATATTTTAATAGGTTGGGGTCGTATTGACAGATGTTATTCTTATTATTCCCCTTTATATTTTAATAGGTTGGGGTCGTATTGAAAGATGTTATTCTTATTATTCCCCTTTATATTTTAATAGGTTCGGGTCGTATTGACAGATGTTATTCTTATTATTCCCCTTTATATTTTAATAGGTTGGGGTCGTATTGAAAGATGTTATTCTTATTATTCCCCTTTATATTTTAATAGGTTCGGGTCGTATTGACAGATGTTATTCTTATTATTCCCCTTTATATTTTAATAGGTTCGGGTCGTATTGACAGATGTTATTCTTATTATTCCCCTTTATATTTTAATAGGTTGGGGTCGTATTGAAAGATGTTATTCTTATTATTCCCCTTTATATTTTAATAGGTTCGGGTCGTATTGACAGATGTTATTCTTATTATTCCCCTTTATATTTTAATAGGTTCGGGTCGTATTGACAGATGTTATTCTTATTATTCCCCTTTATATTTTAATAGGTTGGGGTCGTATTGACAGATGTTATTCTTATTATTCCCCTTTATATTTTAATAGGTTCGGGTCGTTGTTATTCTTATTATTCCCCTTTATATTTTAATAGGTTGGGGTCGTATTGACAGATGTTATTCTTATTATTCCCCTTTATATTTTAATAGGTTCGGGTCGTATTGACAGATGTTATTCTTATTATTCCCCTTTATATTTTAATAGGTTGGGGTCGTATTGAAAGATGTTATTCTTATTATTCCCCTTTATATTTTAATAGGTTCGGGTCGTATTGACAGATGTTATTCTTATTATTCCCCTTTATATTTTAATAGGTTCGGGTCGTATTGACAGATGTTATTCTTATTATTCCCCTTTATATTTTAATAGGTTGGGGTCGTATTGACAGATGTTATTCTTATTATTCCCCTTTATATTTTAATAGGTTCGGGTCGTATTGACAGATGTTATTCTTATTATTCCCCTTTATATTTTAATAGGTTCGGGTCGTATTGACAGATGTTATTCTTATTATTCCCCTTTATATTTTAATAGGTTGGGGTCGTATTGACAGATGTTATTCTTATTATTCCCCTTTATATTTTAATAGGTTCGGGTCGTATTGACAGATGTTATTCTTATTATTCCCCTTTATATTTTAATAGGTTGGGGTCGTATTGACAGATGTTATTCTTATTATTCCCCTTTATATTTTAATAGGTTGGGGTCGTATTGACAGATGTTATTCTTATTATTCCCCTTTATATTTTAATAGGTTCGGGTCGTATTGACAGATGTTATTCTTATTATTCCCCTTTATATTTTAATAGGTTGGGGTCGTATTGACAGATGTTATTCTTATTATTCCACTTTATATTTTAATAGGTTCGGGTCGTATTGACAGATGTTATTCTTATTATTCCCCTTTATATTTTAATAGGTTGGGGTCGTATTGACAGATGTTATTCTTATTATTCCCCTTTATATTTTAATAGGTTGGGGTCGTATTGACAGATATTATTCTTATTATTCCCCTTTATATTTTAATAGGTTCGGGTCGTATTGACAGATGTTATTCTTATTATTCCCCCTTTATATTTTAATAGGTTGGGGTCGTATTGACAGATGTTATTCTTATTATTCCCCTTTATATTTTAATAGGTTGGGGTCGTATTGACAGATGTTATTCTTATTATTCCCCTTTATATTTTAATAGGTTGGGGTCGTATTGACAGATGTTATTCTTATTATTCCCCTTTATATTTTAATAGGTTCGGGTCGTATTGACAGATGTTATTCTTATTATTCCCCTTTATATTTTAATAGGTTGGGGTCGTATTGACAGATGTTATTCTTATTATTCCCCTTTATATTTTAATAGGTTGGGGTCGTATTGACAGATGTTATTCTTATTATTCCCCTTTATATTTTAATAGGTTCGGGTCGTATTGACAGATGTTATTCTTATTATTCCCCTTTATATTTTAATAGGTTGGGGTCGTATTGACAGATGTTATTCTTATTATTCCCCTTTATATTTTAATAGGTTGGGGTCGTATTGACAGATGTTATTCTTATTATTCCCCTTTATATTTTAATAGGTTGGGGTCGTATTGACAGATGTTATTCTTATTATTCCCCTTTATATTTTAATAGGTTGGGGTCGTATTGACAGATGTTATTCTTATTATTCCCCTTTATATTTTAATAGGTTGGGGTCGTATTGACAGATGTTATTCTTATTATTCCCCCTTTATATTTTAATAGGTTGGGGATTATTTGTCCCTGATTATTATTTTCCCTGATTATTTGTCCCTGATTATTTGTCCCTGATTATTTGTCCCTGATTATTTGTCCCTGATTATTTGTCCCTGATTATTTGTCCCTGATTATTTGTCCCTGAATTATTTGTCTCTGATTATTTGTCCCTGAATTATTTATTATTTGTCCCTGATTATTTGTCCCTAAATATTTGTCCCTGAATTATTTGTCCCTGAATTATTTGTCCCTGATTATTTGTCCCTGATTATTTGTCCCTGATTATTTGTCTCAGGGACAAATAATTATTTGTCCCTGATTATTTGTCTCAGGGACAAATAATCAGGGATTATTTGTCCCTGAATTATTCTTATTATTCCCCTTTATATTTTAATAGGTTGGGGTCGTATTGACATTATTCTTATTATTCCCCTTTATATTTTAATAGGTTCGGGTCGTATTGAAGATGTTATTCTTATTATTCCCCTTTATATTTTAATAGGTTGGGGTCGTATTGACAGATGTTATTCTTATTATTCCCCTTTATATTTTAATAGGTTCGGGTCGTATTGACAGATGATATTCTTATTATTCCCCTTTATATTTTAATAGGTTCGGGTCGTATTGACAGATGTTATTCTTATTATTCCCCTTTATATTTTAATAGGTTGGGGTCGTATTGACAGATGTTATTCTTATTATTCCCCTTTATATTTTAATAGGTTGGGGTCGTATTGAAAGATGTTATTCTTATTATTCCCCTTTATATTTTAATAGGTTCGGGTCGTATTGACAGATGTTATTCTTATTATTCCCCTTTATATTTTAATAGGTTCGGGTCGTATTGACAGATGTTATTCTTATTATTCCCCTTTATATTTTAATAGGTTGGGGTCGTATTGACAGATGTTATTCTTATTATTCCCCTTTATATTTTAATAGGTTCGGGTCGTTGTTATTCTTATTATTCCCCTTTATATTTTAATAGGTTGGGGTCGTATTGACAGATGTTATTCTTATTATTCCCCTTTATATTTTAATAGGTTCGGGTCGTATTGACAGATGTTATTCTTATTATTCCCCTTTATATTTTAATAGGTTGGGGTCGTATTGAAAGATGTTATTCTTATTATTCCCCTTTATATTTTAATAGGTTCGGGTCGTATTGACAGATGTTATTCTTATTATTCCCCTTTATATTTTAATAGGTTCGGGTCGTATTGACAGATGTTATTCTTATTATTCCCCTTTATATTTTAATAGGTTGGGGTCGTATTGACAGATGTTATTCTTATTATTCCCCTTTATATTTTAATAGGTTCGGGTCGTATTGACAGATGTTATTCTTATTATTCCCCTTTATATTTTAATAGGTTCGGGTCGTATTGACAGATGTTATTCTTATTATTCCCCTTTATATTTTAATAGGTTGGGGTCGTATTGACAGATGTTATTCTTATTATTCCCCTTTATATTTTAATAGGTTCGGGTCGTATTGACAGATGTTATTCTTATTATTCCCCTTTATATTTTAATAGGTTGGGGTCGTATTGACAGATGTTATTCTTATTATTCCCCTTTATATTTTAATAGGTTGGGGTCGTATTGACAGATGTTATTCTTATTATTCCCCTTTATATTTTAATAGGTTCGGGTCGTATTGACAGATGTTATTCTTATTATTCCCCTTTATATTTTAATAGGTTGGGGTCGTATTGACAGATGTTATTCTTATTATTCCACTTTATATTTTAATAGGTTCGGGTCGTATTGACAGATGTTATTCTTATTATTCCCCTTTATATTTTAATAGGTTGGGGTCGTATTGACAGATGTTATTCTTATTATTCCCTTTATATTTTAATAGGTTCGGGTCGTATTGACAGATGTTATTCTTATTATTCCCCTTTATATTTTAATAGGTTGGGGTCGTATTGACAGATGTTATTCTTATTATTCCCCTTTATATTTTAATAGGTTGGGGTCGTATTGACAGATGTTATTCTTATTATTCCCCTTTATATTTTAATAGGTTCGGGTCGTATTGACAGATGTTATTCTTATTATTCCCCTTTATATTTTAATAGGTTGGGGTCGTATTGACAGATGTTATTCTTATTATTCCACTTTATATTTTAATAGGTTCGGGTCGTATTGACAGATGTTATTCTTATTATTCCCCTTTATATTTTAATAGGTTGGGGTCGTATTGACAGATGTTATTCTTATTATTCCCCTTTATATTTTAATAGGTTCGGGTCGTATTGACAGATGTTATTCTTATTATTCCCCTTTATATTTTAATAGGTTCGGGTCGTATTGACAGATGTTATTCTTATTATTCCCCTTTATATTTTAATAGGTTGGGGTCGTATTGACAGATGTTATTCTTATTATTCCCCTTTATATTTTAATAGGTTCGGGTCGTATTGACAGATGTTATTCTTATTATTCCCCTTTATATTTTAATAGGTTGGGGTCGTATTGACAGATGTTATTCTTATTATTCCCCTTTATATTTTAATAGGTTGGGGTCGTATTGACAGATGTTATTCTTATTATTCCCCTTTATATTTTAATAGGTTCGGGTCGTATTGACAGATGTTATTCTTATTATTCCCCCTTTATATTTTAATAGGTTGGGGTCGTATTGACAGATGTTATTCTTATTATTCCCCTTTATATTTTAATAGGTTGGGGTCGTATTGACAGATGTTATTCTTATTATTCCCCTTTATATTTTAATAGGTTGGGGTCGTATTGACAGATGTTATTCTTATTATTCCCCTTTATATTTTAATAGGTTCGGGTCGTATTGACAGATGTTATTCTTATTATTCCCCTTTATATTTTAATAGGTTGGGGTCGTATTGACAGATGTTATTCTTATTATTCCCCTTTATATTTTAATAGGTTGGGGTCGTATTGACAGATGTTATTCTTATTATTCCCCTTTATATTTTAATAGGTTCGGGTCGTATTGACAGATGTTATTCTTATTATTCCCCTTTATATTTTAATAGGTTGGGGTCGTAATGACAGATGTTATTCTTATTATTCCCCTTTATATTTTAATAGGTTGGGGTCGTATTGACAGATGTTATTCTTATTATTCCCCTTTATATTTTAATAGGTTGGGGTCGTATTGACAGATGTTATTCTTATTATTCCCCTTTATATTTTAATAGGTTGGGGTCGTATTGACAGATGTTATTCTTATTATTCCCCTTTATATTTTAATAGGTTGGGGTCGTATTGACAGATGTTATTCTTATTATTCCCCTTTATATTTTAATAGGTTGGGGTCGTATTGACAGATATTATTCTTATTATTCCCCTTTATATTTTAATAGGTTCGGGTCGTATTGACAGATGTTATTCTTATTATTCCCCCTTTATATTTTAATAGGTTGGGGTCGTATTGACAGATGTTATTCTTATTATTCCCCTTTATATTTTAATAGGTTGGGGTCGTATTGACAGATGTTATTCTTATTATTCCCCTTTATATTTTAATAGGTTGGGGTCGTATTGACAGATGTTATTCTTATTATTCCCCTTTATATTTTAATAGGTTCGGGTCGTATTGACAGATGTTATTCTTATTATTCCCTTTATATTTTAATAGGTTGGGGTCGTATTGACAGATGTTATTCTTATTATTCCCCTTTATATTTTAATAGGTTGGGGTCGTATTGACAGATGTTATTCTTATTATTCCCCTTTATATTTTAATAGGTTCGGGTCGTATTGACAGATGTTATTCTTATTATTCCCCTTTATATTTTAATAGGTTGGGGTCGTATTGACAGATGTTATTCTTATTATTCCCCTTTATATTTTAATAGGTTGGGGTCGTATTGACAGATGTTATTCTTATTATTCCCCTTTATATTTTAATAGGTTGGGGTCGTATTGACAGATGTTATTCTTATTATTCCCCTTTATATTTTAATAGGTTGGGGTCGTATTGACAGATGTTATTCTTATTATTCCCCTTTATATTTTAATAGGTTGGGGTCGTATTGACAGATGTTATTCTTATTATTCCCCCTTTATATTTTAATAGGTTGGGGATTATTTGTCCCTGATTATTATTTTCCCTGATTATTTGTCCCTGATTATTTGTCCCTGATTATTTGTCCCTGATTATTTGTCCCTGATTATTTGTCCCTGATTATTTGTCCCTGATTATTTGTCCCTGAATTATTTGTCTCTGATTATTTGTCCCTGAATTATTTATTATTTGTCCCTGATTATTTGTCCCTAAATATTTGTCCCTGAATTATTTGTCCCTGAATTATTTGTCCCTGATTATTTGTCCCTGATTATTTGTCCCTGATTATTTGTCTCAGGGACAAATAATCAGGGATTATTTGTCCCTGAATTATTCTTATTATTCCCCTTTATATTTTAATAGGTTGGGGTCGTATTGACATTATTCTTATTATTCCCCTTTATATTTTAATAGGTTCGGGTCGTATTGAAGATGTTATTCTTATTATTCCCCTTTATATTTTAATAGGTTGGGGTCGTATTGACAGATGTTATTCTTATTATTCCCCTTTATATTTTAATAGGTTCGGGTCGTATTGACAGATGATATTCTTATTATTCCCCTTTATATTTTAATAGGTTCGGGTCGTATTGACAGATGTTATTCTTATTATTCCCCTTTATATTTTAATAGGTTGGGGTCGTATTGACAGATGTTATTCTTATTATTCCCCTTTATATTTTAATAGGTTGGGGTCGTATTGACAGATGTTATTCTTATTATTCCCCTTTATATTTTAATAGGTTGGGGTCGTATTGACATTATTCTTATTATTCCCCTTTATATTTTAATAGGTTGGGGTCGTATTGACATTATTCTTATTATTCCCCTTTATATTTTAATAGGTTGGGGTCGTATTGACAGATGTTATTCTTATTATTCCCCTTTATATTTTAATGTGTTCGGGTCGTATTGACAGATGTTATTCTTATTATTCCCCTTTATATTTTAATAGGTTGGGGTCGTATTGACATTATTCTTATTATTCCCCTTTATATTTTAATAGGTTGGGGTCGTACTGACAGATGTTATTCTTATTATTCCCCTTTATATTTTAATAGGTTGGGGTCGTATTGACAGATGTTATTCTTATTATTCCCCTTTATATTTTAATAGGTTGGGGTCGTATTGACCGATGTTATTCTTATTATTCCCCTTTATATTTTAATAGGTTGGGGTCGTATTGACAGATGTTATTCTTATTATTCCCCTTTATATTTTAATAGGTTCGGGTCGTATTGACAGATGTTACTCTTATTATTCCCCTTTATATTTTAATAGGTTCGGGTCGTATTGACAGATGTTATTCTTATTATTCCCCTTTATATTTTAATAGGTTGGGGTCGTATTGACAGATGTTATTCTTATTATTCCCCTTTATATTTTAATAGGTTCGGGTCGTATTGACAGTTATTCTTATTATTCCCCTTTATATTTTAATAGGTTGGGGTCGTATTGACAGATTTTATTCTTATTATTCCCCTTTATATTTTAATAGGTTCGGGTCGTATTGACAGATGTTATTCTTATTATTCCCCTTTATATTTTAATAGGTTGGGGTCGTATTGACAGATGTTATTCTTATTATTCCCCTTTATATTTTAATAGGTTGGGGTCGTATTGACAGATGTTATTCTTATTATTCCCCTTTATATTTTAATAGGTTGGGGTCGTATTGACAGATGTTATTCTTATTATTCCCCTTTATATTTTAATAGGTTGGGGTCGTATTGACAGATGTTATTCTTATTATTCCCCTTTATATTTTAATAGGTTGGGGTCGTATTGACAGATTTTATTCTTATTATTCCCCTTTATATTTTAATAGGTTCGGGTCGTATTGACAGATGTTATTCTTATTATTCCCCTTTATATTTTAATAGGTTGGGGTCGTATTGACAGATGTTATTCTTATTATTCCCCTTTATATTTTAATAGGTTGGGGTCGTATTGACAGATGTTATTCTTATTATTCCCCTTTATATTTTAATAGGTTGGGGTCGTATTGACAGATGTTATTGTTATTATTCCCCTTTATATTTTAATAGGTTCGGGTAGTATTGACAGATGTTATTCTTATTATTCCCCTTTATATTTTAATATGTTGGGGTCGTAATGACAGATGTTATTCTTATTATTCCCCTTTATATTTTAATAGGTTCGTGTCGTATTGACAGATGTTATTCTTATTATTCCCCTTTATATTTTAATAGGTTGGGGTCGTATTGACAGATTTTATTCTTATTATTCCCCTTTATATTTTAATAGGTTCGGGTCGTATTGACAGATGTTATTCTTATTATTCCCCTTTATATTTTAATAGGTTGGGGTCGTATTGACAGATGTTATTCTTATTATTCCCCTTTATATTTTAATAGGTTCGGGTCGTATTGACAGATGTTACTCTTATTATTCCCCTTTATATTTTAATAGGTTCGGGTCGTATTGACAGATGTTATTCTTATTATTCCCCTTTATATTTTAATAGGTTCGGGTCGTATTGACAGATGTTATTCTTATTATTCCCCTTTATATTTTAATAGGTTCGGGTCGTATTGACAGATGTTATTCTTATTATTCCCCTTTATATTTTAATAGGTTCGGGTCGTATTGACAGATGTTACTCTTATTATTCCCCTTTATATTTTAATAGGTTCGGGTCGTATTGACAGATGTTATTCTTATTATTCCCCTTTATATTTTAATAGGTTCGGGTCGTATTGACAGATGTTATTCTTATTATTCCCCTTTATATTTTAATAGGTTCGGGTCGTATTGACAGATGTTACTCTTATTATTCCCCTTTATATTTTAATAGGTTCGGGTCGTATTGACAGATGTTATTCTTATTATTCCCCTTTATATTTTAATAGGTTCGGGTCGTATTGACAGATGTTATTCTTATTATTCCCCTTTATATTTTAATAGGTTCGGGTCGTATTGACAGATGTTATTCTTATTATTCCCCTTTATATTTTAATAGGTTCGGGTCGTATTGACAGATGTTATTCTTATTATTCCCCTTTATATTTTAATAGGTTGGGGTCGTATTGACAGATGTTATTCTTATTATTCCCCTTTATATTTTAATAGGTTCGGGTCGTATTGACAGATGATATTCTTATTATTCCCCTTTATATTTTAATAGGTTGGGGTCGTATTGACAGATGATATTCTTATTATTCCCCTTTATATTTTAATAGGTTGGGGTCGTATTGACAGATGTTATTCTTATTATTCCCCTTTATATTTTAATAGGTTGGGGTCGTATTGACAGATGTTATTCTTATTATTCCCCTTTATATTTTAATAGGTTCGGGTCGTATTGACAGATGTTATTCTTATTATTCCCCTTTATATTTTAATAGGTTCGGGTCGTATTGACAGATGTTATTCTTATTATTCCCCTTTATATTTTAATAGGTTGGGGTCGTATTGACAGATGTTATTCTTATTATTCCCCTTTATATTTTAATAGGTTCGGGTCGTATTGACAGATGTTATTCTTATTATTCCCCTTTATATTTTAATAGGTTGGGGTCGTATTGACAGATGTTATTCTTATTATTCCCCTTTATATTTTAATAGGTTCGGGTCGTATTGACAGATGTTATTCTTATTATTCCCCTTTATATTTTAATAGGTTCGGGTCGTATTGACAGATGTTCTTATTATTCCCCTTTATATTTTAATAGGTTCGGGTCGTATTGACAGATGTTATTCTTATTATTCCCCTTTATATTTTAATAGGTTGGGGTCGTATTGACAGATGTTATTCTTATTATTCCCCTTTATATTTTAATAGGTTCGGGTCGTATTGACAGATGATATTCTTATTATTCCCCTTTATATTTTAATAGGTTGGGGTCGTATTGACAGATGTTATTCTTATTATTCCCCTTTATATTTTAATAGGTTGGGGTCGTATTGACAGATGTTATTCTTATTATTCCCCTTTATATTTTAATAGGTTCGGGTCGTATTGACAGATGTTATTCTTATTATTCCCCTTTATATTTTAATAGGTTCGGGTCGTATTGACAGATGTTATTCTTATTATTCCCCTTTATATTTTAATAGGTTGGGGTCGTATTGACAGATGTTATTCTTATTATTCCCCTTTATATTTTAATAGGTTCGGGTCGTATTGACAGATGTTATTCTTATTATTCCCCTTTATATTTTAATAGGTTGGGGTCGTATTGACAGATGTTATTCTTATTATTCCCCTTTATATTTTAATAGGTTGGGGTCGTATTGACATTATTCTTATTATTCCCCTTTATATTTTAATAGGTTGGGGTCGTATTGACATTATTCTTATTATTCCCCTTTATATTTTAATAGGTTCGGGTCGTATTGAAGATGTTATTCTTATTATTCCCCTTTATATTTTAATAGGTTGGGGTCGTATTGACAGATGTTATTCTTATTATTCCCCTTTATATTTTAATAGGTTCGGGTCGTATTGACAGATGATATTCTTATTATTCCCCTTTATATTTTAATAGGTTCGGGTCGTATTGACAGATGTTATTCTTATTATTCCCCTTTATATTTTAATAGGTTCGGGTCGTATTGACAGATGTTATTCTTATTATTCCCCTTTATATTTTAATAGGTTGGGGTCGTATTGACAGATGTTATTCTTATTATTCCCCTTTATATTTTAATAGGTTCGGGTCGTATTGACAGATGTTATTCTTATTATTCCCCTTTATATTTTAATAGGTTGGGGTCGTATTGACAGATGTTATTCTTATTATTCCCCTTTATATTTTAATAGGTTCGGGTCGTATTGACAGTTATTCTTATTATTCCCCTTTATATTTTAATAGGTTGGGGTCGTATTGACAGATTTTATTCTTATTATTCCCCTTTATATTTTAATAGGTTCGGGTCGTATTGACAGATGTTATTCTTATTATTCCCCTTTATATTTTAATAGGTTGGGGTCGTATTGACAGATGTTATTCTTATTATTCCCCTTTATATTTTAATAGGTTGGGGTCGTATTGACAGATGTTATTCTTATTATTCCCCTTTATATTTTAATAGGTTGGGGTCGTATTGACAGATGTTATTCTTATTATTCCCCTTTATATTTTAATAGGTTGGGGTCGTATTGACAGATGTTATTCTTATTATTCCCCTTTATATTTTAATAGGTTGGGGTCGTATTGACAGATTTTATTCTTATTATTCCCCTTTATATTTTAATAGGTTCGGGTCGTATTGACAGATGTTATTCTTATTATTCCCCTTTATATTTTAATAGGTTGGGGTCGTATTGACAGATGTTATTCTTATTATTCCCCTTTATATTTTAATAGGTTGGGGTCGTATTGACAGATGTTATTCTTATTATTCCCCTTTATATTTTAATAGGTTCGGGTCGTATTGACAGATGTTACTCTTATTATTCCCCTTTATATTTTAATAGGTTCGGGTCGTATTGACAGATGTTATTCTTATTATTCCCCTTTATATTTTAATAGGTTCGGGTCGTATTGACAGATGTTATTCTTATTATTCCCCTTTATATTTTAATAGGTTCGGGTCGTATTGACAGATGTTATTCTTATTATTCCCCTTTATATTTTAATAGGTTCGGGTCGTATTGACAGATGTTACTCTTATTATTCCCCTTTATATTTTAATAGGTTCGGGTCGTATTGACAGATGTTATTCTTATTATTCCCCTTTATATTTTAATAGGTTCGGGTCGTATTGACAGATGTTATTCTTATTATTCCCCTTTATATTTTAATAGGTTCGGGTCGTATTGACAGATGTTACTCTTATTATTCCCCTTTATATTTTAATAGGTTCGGGTCGTATTGACAGATGTTATTCTTATTATTCCCCTTTATATTTTAATAGGTTCGGGTCGTATTGACAGATGTTATTCTTATTATTCCCCTTTATATTTTAATAGGTTCGGGTCGTATTGACAGATGTTATTCTTATTATTCCCCTTTATATTTTAATAGGTTCGGGTCGTATTGACAGATGTTATTCTTATTATTCCCCTTTATATTTTAATAGGTTGGGGTCGTATTGACAGATGTTATTCTTATTATTCCCCTTTATATTTTAATAGGTTCGGGTCGTATTGACAGATGATATTCTTATTATTCCCCTTTATATTTTAATAGGTTGGGGTCGTATTGACAGATGTTATTCTTATTATTCCCCTTTATATTTTAATAGGTTGGGGTCGTATTGACAGATGTTATTCTTATTATTCCCCTTTATATTTTAATAGGTTCGGGTCGTATTGACAGATGTTATTCTTATTATTCCCCTTTATATTTTAATAGGTTCGGGTCGTATTGACAGATGTTATTCTTATTATTCCCCTTTATATTTTAATAGGTTGGGGTCGTATTGACAGATGTTATTCTTATTATTCCCCTTTATATTTTAATAGGTTCGGGTCGTATTGACAGATGTTATTCTTATTATTCCCTTTATATTTTAATAGGTTCGGGTCGTATTGACAGATGTTATTCTTATTATTCCCCTTTATATTTTAATAGGTTCGGGTCGTATTGACAGATGTTATTCTTATTATTCCCTTTATATTTTAATAGGTTCGGGTCGTATTGACAGATGTTATTCTTATTATTCCCCTTTATATTTTAATAGGTTCGGGTCGTAATGACAGATGTTATTCTTATTATTCCCCTTTATATTTTAATAGGTTGGGGTCGTATTGACAGATGTTATTCTTATTATTCCCCTTTATATTTTAATAGGTTGGGGTCGTATTGACAGATGTTATTCTTATTATTCCCCTTTATATTTTAATAGGTTGGGGTCGTATTGACAGATGTTATTCTTATTATTCCCCTTTATATTTTAATAGGTTGGGGTCGTATTGACAGATGTTATTCTTATTATTCCCCTTTATATTTTAATAGGTTGGGGTCGTATTGACATTATTCTTATTATTCCCCTTTATATTTTAATAGGTTGGGGTCGTATTGACATTATTCTTATTATTCCCCTTTATATTTTAATAGGTTCGGGTCGTATTGAAGATGTTATTCTTATTATTCCCCTTTATATTTTAATAGGTTGGGGTCGTATTGACAGATGTTATTCTTATTATTCCCCTTTATATTTTAATAGGTTCGGGTCGTATTGACAGATGATATTCTTATTATTCCCCTTTATATTTTAATAGGTTCGGGTCGTATTGACAGATGTTATTCTTATTATTCCCCTTTATATTTTAATAGGTTGGGGTCGTATTGACAGATGTTATTCTTATTATTCCCCTTTATATTTTAATAGGTTGGGGTCGTATTGACAGATGTTATTCTTATTATTCCCCTTTTATTTTAATAGGTTGGGGTCGTATTGACAGATGTTATTCTTATTATTCCCCTTTATATTTTAATAGGTTCGGGTCGTATTGACAGATGATATTCTTATTATTCCCCTTTATATTTTAATAGGTTCGGGTCGTATTGACAGATGATATTCTTATTATTCCCCTTTATATTTTAATAGGTTCGGGTCGTATTGACAGATGTTATTCTTATTATTCCCCTTTATATTTTAATAGGTTGGGGTCGTATTGACAGATGTTATTCTTATTATTCCCCTTTATATTTTAATAGGTTCGGGTCGTATTGACAGATGTTACTCTTATTATTCCCCTTTATATTTTAATAGGTTCGGGTCGTATTGACAGATGTTATTCTTATTATTCCCCTTTATATTTTAATAGGTTGGGGTCGTATTGACAGATGTTATTCTTATTATTCCCCTTTATATTTTAATAGGTTCGGGTCGTATTGACAGATGTTATTCTTATTATTCCCCTTTATATTTTAATAGGTTGGGGTCGTATTGACAGATGTTATTCTTATTATTCCCCTTTATATTTTAATAGGTTCGGGTCGTATTGACAGTTATTCTTATTATTCCCCTTTATATTTTAATAGGTTGGGGTCGTATTGACAGATTTTATTCTTATTATTCCCCTTTATATTTTAATAGGTTCGGGTCGTATTGACAGATGTTATTCTTATTATTCCCCTTTATATTTTAATAGGTTGGGGTCGTATTGACAGATGTTATTCTTATTATTCCCCTTTATATTTTAATAGGTTGGGGTCGTATTGACAGATGTTATTCTTATTATTCCCCTTTATATTTTAATAGGTTGGGGTCGTATTGACAGATGTTATTCTTATTATTCCCCTTTATATTTTAATAGGTTGGGGTCGTATTGACAGATGTTATTCTTATTATTCCCCTTTATATTTTAATAGGTTGGGGTCGTATTGACAGATTTTATTCTTATTATTCCCCTTTATATTTTAATAGGTTCGGGTCGTATTGACAGATGTTATTCTTATTATTCCCCTTTATATTTTAATAGGTTGGGGTCGTATTGACAGATGTTATTCTTATTATTCCCCTTTATATTTTAATAGGTTGGGGTCGTATTGACAGATGTTATTCTTATTATTCCCCTTTATATTTTAATAGGTTGGGGTCGTATTGACAGATGTTATTGTTATTATTCCCCTTTATATTTTAATAGGTTCGGGTAGTATTGACAGATGTTATTCTTATTATTCCCCTTTATATTTTAATATGTTGGGGTCGTAATGACAGATGTTATTCTTATTATTCCCCTTTATATTTTAATAGGTTCGTGTCGTATTGACAGATGTTATTCTTATTATTCCCCTTTATATTTTAATAGGTTGGGGTCGTATTGACAGATTTTATTCTTATTATTCCCCTTTATATTTTAATAGGTTCGGGTCGTATTGACAGATGTTATTCTTATTATTCCCCTTTATATTTTAATAGGTTGGGGTCGTATTGACAGATGTTATTCTTATTATTCCCCTTTATATTTTAATAGGTTCGGGTCGTATTGACAGATGTTACTCTTATTATTCCCCTTTATATTTTAATAGGTTCGGGTCGTATTGACAGATGTTATTCTTATTATTCCCCTTTATATTTTAATAGGTTCGGGTCGTATTGACAGATGTTATTCTTATTATTCCCCTTTATATTTTAATAGGTTCGGGTCGTATTGACAGATGTTATTCTTATTATTCCCCTTTATATTTTAATAGGTTCGGGTCGTATTGACAGATGTTACTCTTATTATTCCCCTTTATATTTTAATAGGTTCGGGTCGTATTGACAGATGTTATTCTTATTATTCCCCTTTATATTTTAATAGGTTCGGGTCGTATTGACAGATGTTATTCTTATTATTCCCCTTTATATTTTAATAGGTTCGGGTCGTATTGACAGATGTTACTCTTATTATTCCCCTTTATATTTTAATAGGTTCGGGTCGTATTGACAGATGTTATTCTTATTATTCCCCTTTATATTTTAATAGGTTCGGGTCGTATTGACAGATGTTATTCTTATTATTCCCCTTTATATTTTAATAGGTTCGGGTCGTATTGACAGATGTTATTCTTATTATTCCCCTTTATATTTTAATAGGTTCGGGTCGTATTGACAGATGTTATTCTTATTATTCCCCTTTATATTTTAATAGGTTGGGGTCGTATTGACAGATGTTATTCTTATTATTCCCCTTTATATTTTAATAGGTTCGGGTCGTATTGACAGATGATATTCTTATTATTCCCCTTTATATTTTAATAGGTTGGGGTCGTATTGACAGATGTTATTCTTATTATTCCCCTTTATATTTTAATAGGTTGGGGTCGTATTGACAGATGTTATTCTTATTATTCCCCTTTATATTTTAATAGGTTCGGGTCGTATTGACAGATGTTATTCTTATTATTCCCCTTTATATTTTAATAGGTTCGGGTCGTATTGACAGATGTTATTCTTATTATTCCCCTTTATATTTTAATAGGTTGGGGTCGTATTGACAGATGTTATTCTTATTATTCCCCTTTATATTTTAATAGGTTCGGGTCGTATTGACAGATGTTATTCTTATTATTCCCCTTTATATTTTAATAGGTTCGGGTCGTATTGACAGATGTTATTCTTATTATTCCCCTTTATATTTTAATAGGTTCGGGTCGTATTGACAGATGTTATTCTTATTATTCCCCTTTATATTTTAATAGGTTCGGGTCGTATTGACAGATGTTATTCTTATTATTCCCCTTTATATTTTAATAGGTTCGGGTCGTAATGACAGATGTTATTCTTATTATTCCCCTTTATATTTTAATAGGTTGGGGTCGTATTGACAGATGTTATTCTTATTATTCCCCTTTATATTTTAATAGGTTGGGGTCGTATTGACAGATGTTATTCTTATTATTCCCCTTTATATTTTAATAGGTTGGGGTCGTATTGACAGATGTTATTCTTATTATTCCCCTTTATATTTTAATAGGTTGGGGTCGTATTGACAGATGTTATTCTTATTATTCCCCTTTATATTTTAATAGGTTGGGGTCGTATTGACATTATTCTTATTATTCCCCTTTATATTTTAATAGGTTGGGGTCGTATTGACATTATTCTTATTATTCCCCTTTATATTTTAATAGGTTCGGGTCGTATTGAAGATGTTATTCTTATTATTCCCCTTTATATTTTAATAGGTTGGGGTCGTATTGACAGATGTTATTCTTATTATTCCCCTTTATATTTTAATAGGTTCGGGTCGTATTGACAGATGATATTCTTATTATTCCCCTTTATATTTTAATAGGTTCGGGTCGTATTGACAGATGTTATTCTTATTATTCCCCTTTATATTTTAATAGGTTGGGGTCGTATTGACAGATGTTATTCTTATTATTCCCCTTTATATTTTAATAGGTTGGGGTCGTATTGACAGATGTTATTCTTATTATTCCCCTTTTATTTTAATAGGTTGGGGTCGTATTGACAGATGTTATTCTTATTATTCCCCTTTATATTTTAATAGGTTCGGGTCGTATTGACAGATGATATTCTTATTATTCCCCTTTATATTTTAATAGGTTCGGGTCGTATTGACAGATGATATTCTTATTATTCCCCTTTATATTTTAATAGGTTCGGGTCGTATTGACAGATGTTATTCTTATTATTCCCCTTTATATTTTAATAGGTTGGGGTCGTATTGACAGATGTTATTCTTATTATTCCCCTTTATATTTTAATAGGTTCGGGTCGTATTGACAGATGTTACTCTTATTATTCCCCTTTATATTTTAATAGGTTCGGGTCGTATTGACAGATGTTATTCTTATTATTCCCCTTTATATTTTAATAGGTTCGGGTCGTATTGACAGATGTTATTCTTATTATTCCCCTTTATATTTTAATAGGTTCGGGTCGTATTGACAGATGTTATTCTTATTATTCCCCTTTATATTTTAATAGGTTCGGGTCGTATTGACAGATGTTACTCTTATTATTCCCCTTTATATTTTAATAGGTTCGGGTCGTATTGACAGATGTTATTCTTATTATTCCCCTTTATATTTTAATAGGTTCGGGTCGTATTGACAGATGTTATTCTTATTATTCCCCTTTATATTTTAATAGGTTCGGGTCGTATTGACAGATGTTACTCTTATTATTCCCCTTTATATTTTAATAGGTTCGGGTCGTATTGACAGATGTTATTCTTATTATTCCCCTTTATATTTTAATAGGTTCGGGTCGTATTGACAGATGTTATTCTTATTATTCCCCTTTATATTTTAATAGGTTCGGGTCGTATTGACAGATGTTATTCTTATTATTCCCCTTTATATTTTAATAGGTTCGGGTCGTATTGACAGATGTTATTCTTATTATTCCCCTTTATATTTTAATAGGTTGGGGTCGTATTGACAGATGTTATTCTTATTATTCCCCTTTATATTTTAATAGGTTCGGGTCGTATTGACAGATGATATTCTTATTATTCCCCTTTATATTTTAATAGGTTGGGGTCGTATTGACAGATGTTATTCTTATTATTCCCCTTTATATTTTAATAGGTTGGGGTCGTATTGACAGATGTTATTCTTATTATTCCCCTTTATATTTTAATAGGTTCGGGTCGTATTGACAGATGTTATTCTTATTATTCCCCTTTATATTTTAATAGGTTCGGGTCGTATTGACAGATGTTATTCTTATTATTCCCCTTTATATTTTAATAGGTTGGGGTCGTATTGACAGATGTTATTCTTATTATTCCCCTTTATATTTTAATAGGTTCGGGTCGTATTGACAGATGTTATTCTTATTATTCCCCTTTATATTTTAATAGGTTCGGGTCGTATTGACAGATGTTATTCTTATTATTCCCCTTTATATTTTAATAGGTTCGGGTCGTATTGACAGATGTTATTCTTATTATTCCCCTTTATATTTTAATAGGTTCGGGTCGTATTGACAGATGTTATTCTTATTATTCCCCTTTATATTTTAATAGGTTCGGGTCGTAATGACAGATGTTATTCTTATTATTCCCCTTTATATTTTAATAGGTTGGGGTCGTATTGACAGATGTTATTCTTATTATTCCCCTTTATATTTTAATAGGTTGGGGTCGTATTGACAGATGTTATTCTTATTATTCCCCTTTATATTTTAATAGGTTCGGGTCGTATTGACAGATGTTATTCTTATTATTCCCCTTTATATTTTAATAGGTTCGGGTCGTATTGACAGATGTTATTCTTATTATTCCCCTTTATATTTTAATAGGTTCGGGTCGTATTGACAGATGTTATTCTTATTATTCCCCTTTATATTTTAATAGGTTGGGGTCGTATTGAAAGATGTTATTCTTATTATTCCCCTTTATATTTTAATAGGTTCGGGTCGTATTGACAGATGTTATTCTTATTATTCCCCTTTATATTTTAATAGGTTCGGGTCGTATTGACAGATGTTATTCATATTATTCCCCTTTATATTTTAATAGGTTGGGGTCGTATTGACAGATGTTATTCTTATTATTCCCCTTTATATTTTAATAGGTTCGGGTCGTATTGACAGATGTTATTCTTATTATTCCCCTTTATATTTTAATAGGTTCGGGTCGTATTGACAGATGTTATTCTTATTATTCCCCTTTATATTTTAATAGGTTGGGGTCGTATTGACAGATGTTATTCTTATTATTCCCCTTTATATTTTAATAGGTTGGGGTCGTATTGAAAGATGTTATTCTTATTATTCCCCTTTATATTTTAATAGGTTCGGGTCGTATTGACAGATGTTATTCTTATTATTCCCCTTTATATTTTAATAGGTTCGGGTCGTATTGACAGATGTTATTCTTATTATTCCCCTTTATATTTTAATAGGTTGGGGTCGTATTGACAGATGTTATTCTTATTATTCCCCTTTATATTTTAATAGGTTCGGGTCGTATTGACAGATGTTATTCTTATTATTCCCCTTTATATTTTAATAGGTTCGGGTCGTATTGACAGATGTTATTCTTATTATTCCCCTTTATATTTTAATAGGTTCGGGTCGTATTGACAGATGTTATTCTTATTATTCCCCTTTATATTTTAATAGGTTGGGGTCGTATTGAAAGATGTTATTCTTATTATTCCCCTTTATATTTTAATAGGTTCGGGTCGTATTGACAGATGTTATTCTTATTATTCCCCTTTATATTTTAATAGGTTCGGGTCGTATTGACAGATGTTATTCTTATTATTCCCCTTTATATTTTAATAGGTTGGGGTCGTATTGACAGATGTTATTCTTATTATTCCCCTTTATATTTTAATAGGTTCGGGTCGTATTGACAGATGTTATTCTTATTATTCCCCTTTATATTTTAATAGGTTCGGGTCGTATTGACAGATGTTATTCTTATTATTCCCCTTTATATTTTAATAGGTTGGGGTCGTATTGACAGATGTTATTCTTATTATTCCACTTTATATTTTAATAGGTTCGGGTCGTATTGACAGATGTTATTCTTATTATTCCCCTTTATATTTTAATAGGTTTTTATAAGGAAAAACTTATAAATTAGGGACCACACTAGGACTAATAATATTGATTAATATTCTGATATTAATGAAAAGTGCTATCGCAATAAGACCCATGATCTGTCACCACTTAAAAAAGAGTAATTTAATAAAGTTTAAAATAGATAACTCAGAATGTAAGCAAGTTATAAAGCTTCTTAATAAGAATGTGTTAAGTGGCAGTATGGATATTTTTAAGCCAAATACAATAGAGTTTAGTTTTTAGGGATGGAAATGCGTCGCAATAAAACAAGCAGTCGACTATAGAACAGATTTTTTAGGATACTCGCATCAAAAAGCACCTGAACAAAAAATAATTAAAATAACGCCGGAGGAATGTAAAAATTGGGTAAATTTTAAAAAATGTGAATATGGGGAAATAACAAAGGGTAGCGATAAAGAATTACATACGGGGAAAAGTTTGAATCTAGAATACTCCTGGTGGAAAATAGGATGGCAAAAAGCAACGGTAGTTAACTGTTTCATCACTCAAAGCTTACTAATAGGCCAACCGGGTAAAGCTACAATAGATTCACCAACAGAGGAAGTGAAACATTGTGAATTCATAGAAGAAGAATGTAACCTAAAAGATGGAGCCTCGATAATTTGGGAGAAAAACAATGATATTAGTGAAATTTTCGATAAAAGAATGTGTAAATATCAGAAAATAGGGCACTTTTCAGGAAATTATTCAAACGGAATTTGGTATTCAACAGACATGCAAAGATCATTAATCTTCGAAGAAAGCGCAGAAAAAATAGAGACTTGCGGAGAAAAACTAAGAATAAGTAATACAGGATTTGCTATTAGAGAATAAGTAAATTATTATCTAGATTACAAGCTGAAGCAGTTTTTCAGGACAAACAAAATCGAATAGCGCTAGAAAATATCATTAATATACTCTGCGAAACAATAGAAAGCAACCAATATACTAGCTGGTTATCGCATTTAGAAGCGACCAAATTTATCAGAGAAAAACTTAATAATGATTATTTAGAGGCTAACTGGGTAGATAAAAATATTATAGAATTTTGGGAATGTACACCGACAAATTATACCATCACACCGTCTGTTGATGGCGCGTGCTTTAAAGATATACCAGCGAATATTAGCATGAAAAATGGAGTAATAAAAGGATTCATAGACCCACAGAATTTGATAATAAAAAGTTTTAGTGATAGAGGTCCTTGTGACAAATTTAGATATATTACGACTAAAATTGATGAAAAAGTTTTTAAAATAGACCAGTGGAGTGGAGATATAGTTGAAATAAAGCCAAAAGACATAATTGAAGAAAAAATTTCAAATAAAAAGATATTCAGAGTCCCAAATTTAGCGGTTCATATTTTCGTTAAAGACAGTCTAAACAATATATCAGAAAATCAACTTGATATGTTACAGTTGATGCACAGTAGTTTAGGACATAGGGGAATAGACAATAGACCGATAGAGCAACAAGGAGCATGGATTAATCCACCTACTAACAATTGGTCAATAAGTGGAATTTTAATAAAATAGATTATTGGGAATACTTAGAAAGAATAATGGTTACAATAAATATAGTGTATTGGATTCTAAAATTATGGGAATGGAAAAATAAGCAGATAGTGAGACGAATCACCCGAAAAGATCAAAATCTAAAAATGGGGAGTGTTGTGGATTATACCAAAAATTCAATTAAGGTTCCGCCCGTCCGGGAAATACAGGTGCCTGTCATGGACACGGAAGAAAAGCCGGAAGAAATTGAACTTGAGAGAAGAAACACGAGAAAGAAGAAAAGATGGTATTGAGATCTTATCGGCCAATCTTTTACATTAATAATTTTAATGTATTATTTTATAATGTTTTATGCTTTTCCCAGCTTTTAACTTTTACACTTTCATATACATAATTTTTAAATAAAATAAAAATTCTTCTTTCTTTTAAAATAAATAAAATTATTTTTAATAATTAATAATAGAGTAAGGTAGAGGTTTAAATCGCCCAGTCCACGGCCCTTTTAAATCTTTAATTTATAAAGACTAATTTGGTGATATTTAGGCGAATTGTTCATCTTTCAATACATATATATTTGTAATTTTTTCGCCACTATAATTGCGCAAATGCGCTAGTGGTTTGCTCAATAAATAAATAAATAAATTCTTATTATTCCCCTTTATATTTTAATAGGTTCGGGTCGTATTGACAGATGTTATTCTTATTATTCCCCTTTATATTTTAATAGGTTCGGGTCGTATTGACAGATGTTATTCTTATTATTCCCCTTTATATTTTAATAGGTTGGGGTCGTATTGACAGATGTTATTCTTATTATTCCCCTTTATATTTTAATAGGTTCGGGTCGTATTGACAGATGTTATTCTTATTATTCCCCTTTATATTTTTTTAGGTTGGGGTCGTATTGACAGATGTTATTCTTATTATTCCCCTTTATATTTTAATAGGTTCGGGTCGTATTGACAGATGTTATTCTTATTATTCCCCTTTATATTTTAATAGGTTCGGGTCGTATTGACAGATGTTATTCTTATTATTCCCCTTTATATTTTAATAGGTTCGGGTCGTATTGACAGATGTTATTCTTATTATTCCCCTTTATATTTTAATAGGTTCGGGTCGTATTGACAGATGTTATTCTTATTATTCCCCTTTATATTTTAATAGGTTCGGGTCGTATTGACAGATGTTATTCTTATTATTCCCCTTTATATTTTAATAGGTTCGGGTCGTATTGACAGATGTTATTCTTATTATTCCCCTTTATATTTTAATAGGTTGGGGTCGTATTGACAGATGTTATTCTTATTATTCCCCTTTATATTTTAATAGGTTCGGGTCGTATTGACAGATGTTATTCTTATTATTCCCCTTTGTTGTGTATGGGCGTCAGCCCTTAGAGTGATTAGTATAAAAGCCCAGCCAATAGTTAGTTCTCTCTCCCAGTTTTAGTTCTTCTACCTACCTTCACCTGCTCTGTATTTCGTTGTGCGATAAACGTTTTGTTCTGATCTCTTCGTAAGCGGGGTCATAACAGTGGCGCGGTCGAGTAAAAAAGAACCTGGTCTCGTCAAACAAGTTCGTCAACTTCAGTGAGGCTCGTCAACGTAAGCTGTGTGCAATTCAGGAAAGAAAAGCTGTGTGGACAATTGTAGTGTAATAAAACCAAAAGGTTAGTGAAATTGTAGTGATTAGTGTTAGTGTAGTGATAAAAAAATTGTATTTTAGTGAGTGAACAATGGACGCAAAAGTGCTCGAGAAATTGCTGAAAGCTCAACAGGAGCATTTTGAGAAAATGTTAGTGAGGCTGTTGAAGCCGAGTGAGATGAACGACACCGAGCTATACAGTAAATTGGTTGGCATGATCGGTGAGTTTGTTTTTGATTTGACGAGTGGAATGACCTTTGAGTCTTGGTTGGGCAGGCATCGGTCCTATTTTGAGGAGGAGGGTAAAACCCTGCCAGAATCCTCTAAAGTAAGATTGTTGTTGAGTAAATTGGGGCCAGAAGAGTATGCCCAAATTGAAAGGAAGATGCTGCCAACCAAATTGAGTGAGATGAAGTTTGACGAACTCTGCAATGAGTTAGTGAAAGAATTTAGTGACCATAGGTCTAAATTGTTGAAAAGGTTCGAGGCCTTAAATGTTAAGTGTAGTGCCCTTCAAGATATTGTTGAGTTTGGGAACGTAGTGAATGCTCAATGTGAGCGTGCAGAAATGGCCTTGTCTATCGAAGAATTGAAAATTCTTATTTTTATTTCAGGTATGCCCAGTGATGCTACCTCAGTGCGACAAGTTGCCATGAAAAGTGTTGAAAATAAAAGTGAAAAGGGGCATACAGTGACCTTAAAAGAAGTGATTGAAGAGTGTCGGGCATATATGGCCAACAAAAGTGAGGCACTGTATCTAGTAAAAGAGAAAATGAGTGAAGTGAAGAAAGAACTGCCTGAAGTCAACACAGTGGAAAAAGTGAAGTGTTGGAAAGATAGTGAAAGTGAAAATAGATTCGAGTGCAAACCAAAGTGGACCAAGCCAAACGTCAAGTATCAACAAAATGTGATTGAGAAAAAGTGTAGTCATTGTGGACGTTTTGGTCACTGGCGGATGCATTGTAAGTTCTTGAATGATAAACAATATCAGCCTAAAAGGCAGTGGAGTGATAATAATAATCATTCAGGGTCTCCACATTGTGCAATTCTGGATATATTCGATCCAATGCAAAGTGTAGAAAAAGAAGAGTGGATAAAACAAAAAGTGAAGTTTGGAGAATTGGATATTGAAATGATTGTCGACACTGCTTCGCAGATAAATGTTGTCAATAAAGAAGTGTGGAAGAGTATTGGTCAACCCAAAATTGAAAAAGTGAATTATAGTGGTATTGGGCTGGGAGACAATAAAGTAGAAATTGAAGGAAAGTTCAAAAGCAAAGTGAGAGTGAAAGACAAAGACGTCTTTATGGACTTCCATGTAGTGAATAGTGAAATGTGTATCTTGGGTTTGCCGGGCTTGAAAGAAGTGTCAGTGCAAAATCAAAAGCCAAAATACAAAAAGTGGAATGAAAAGAAGGCAAATTTCAAGATACAGAAAAATGCGTTTCCGAACGGGACAAAAGTGAAAGTGAAGAACACAAATAAAAGAAGTGGCAAAATTGAGTGGCTCAAGGGTGAAATTTGGCGCAAAACCGAAAACGCCTGGAAAGTCAAAGTGTCAGTGCTAAAGAGTATTGTAACCAGGTCGTTTAAAGAAATTCGGCGTGATGAGTGGAGTAATAAAAAGAAGTTGCTGAGTGAAGACATCAAAAGGATGAATATTAGTGAAGAAACAATAGTGAGTGAAAGTAGTGTAACTTCGTCAAGTGTCAACAGTGTGGACAAATCAAAGAAGATCAAGGCAAAGACGCAGGACACATACAATGGGAACAAGCCGAAGATGAAAGATGTTGAAGAAGATAAGCAAATGGAGACGTAGATGTGTAAAATAAATAAATAAATAAAATTTTGTGATAATATTATTGTTGTATTTTTTGTAATGTTGTATGTATTTTTTGTTCCCATTGCCCTTATTCCCCCAAATTTTTGTATGTATTTTTGTTGTTGTTTGTTTGGCTGGCAAAGTTAAGTATATTGTAAAGCTTCGGCTTTAAGTGAAGCCGAACCTTTTTTTCAAGGGGGGAGGTGTTGTGTATGGGCGTCAGCCCTTAGAGTGATTAGTATAAAAGCCCAGCCAATAGTTAGTTCTCTCTCCCAGTTTTAGTTCTTCTACCTACCTTCACCTGCTCTGTATTTCGTTGTGCGATAAACGTTTTGTTCTGATCTCTTCGTAAGCGGGGTCATAACACCCTTTATATTTTAATAGGTTCGGGTCGTATTGACAGATGTTATTCTTATTATTCCCCTTTATATTTTAATAGGTTGGGGTCGTATTGACAGATGTTATTCTTATTATTCCCCTTTATATTTTAATAGGTTCGGGTCGTATTGACAGATGTTATTCTTATTATTCCCCTTTATATTTTAATAGGTTCGGGTCGTATTGACAGATGTTATTCTTATTATTCCCCTTTATATTTTAATAGGTTCGGGTCGTATTGACAGATGTTATTCATATTATTCCCCTTTATATTTTAATAGGTTCGGGTCGTATTGACAGATGTTATTCTTATTATTCCCCTTTATATTTTAATAGGTTCGGGTCGTATTGACAGATGTTATTCTTATTATTCCCCTTTATATTTTAATAGGTTGGGGTCGTATTGACAGATGTTATTCTTATTATTCCCCTTTATATTTTAATAGGTTCGGGTCGTATTGACAGATGTTATTCTTATTATTCCCCTTTATATTTTAATAGGTTCGGGTCGTATTGACAGATGTTATTCTTATTATTCCCCTTTATATTTTAATAGGTTCGGGTCGTATTGACAGATGTTATTCTTATTATTCCCCTTTATATTTTAATAGGTTCGGGTCGTATTGACAGATGTTATTCTTATTATTCCCCTTTATATTTTAATAGGTTCGGGTCGTATTGACAGATGTTATTCTTATTATTCCCCTTTATATTTTAATAGGTTCGGGTCGTATTGACAGATGTTATTCTTATTATTCCCCTTTATATTTTAATAGGTTGGGGTCGTATTGAAAGATGTTATTCTTATTATTCCCCTTTATATTTTAATAGGTTCGGGTCGTATTGACAGATGTTATTCTTATTATTCCCCTTTATATTTTAATAGGTTCGGGTCGTATTGACAGATGTTATTCATATTATTCCCCTTTATATTTTAATAGGTTGGGGTCGTATTGACAGATGTTATTCTTATTATTCCCCTTTATATTTTAATAGGTTCGGGTCGTATTGACAGATGTTATTCTTATTATTCCCCTTTATATTTTAATAGGTTCGGGTCGTATTGACAGATGTTATTCTTATTATTCCCCTTTATATTTTAATAGGTTGGGGTCGTATTGACAGATGTTATTCTTATTATTCCCCTTTATATTTTAATAGGTTGGGGTCGTATTGAAAGATGTTATTCTTATTATTCCCCTTTATATTTTAATAGGTTCGGGTCGTATTGACAGATGTTATTCTTATTATTCCCCTTTATATTTTAATAGGTTCGGGTCGTATTGACAGATGTTATTCTTATTATTCCCCTTTATATTTTAATAGGTTGGGGTCGTATTGACAGATGTTATTCTTATTATTCCCCTTTATATTTTAATAGGTTCGGGTCGTATTGACAGATGTTATTCTTATTATTCCCCTTTATATTTTAATAGGTTCGGGTCGTATTGACAGATGTTATTCTTATTATTCCCCTTTATATTTTAATAGGTTCGGGTCGTATTGACAGATGTTATTCTTATTATTCCCCTTTATATTTTAATAGGTTGGGGTCGTATTGAAAGATGTTATTCTTATTATTCCCCTTTATATTTTAATAGGTTCGGGTCGTATTGACAGATGTTATTCTTATTATTCCCCTTTATATTTTAATAGGTTCGGGTCGTATTGACAGATGTTATTCTTATTATTCCCCTTTATATTTTAATAGGTTGGGGTCGTATTGACAGATGTTATTCTTATTATTCCCCTTTATATTTTAATAGGTTCGGGTCGTATTGACAGATGTTATTCTTATTATTCCCCTTTATATTTTAATAGGTTCGGGTCGTATTGACAGATGTTATTCTTATTATTCCCCTTTATATTTTAATAGGTTGGGGTCGTATTGACAGATGTTATTCTTATTATTCCACTTTATATTTTAATAGGTTCGGGTCGTATTGACAGATGTTATTCTTATTATTCCCCTTTATATTTTAATAGGTTCGGGTCGTATTGACAGATGTTATTCTTATTATTCCCCTTTATATTTTAATAGGTTCGGGTCGTATTGACAGATGTTATTCTTATTATTCCCCTTTATATTTTAATAGGTTGGGGTCGTATTGACAGATGTTATTCTTATTATTCCCCTTTATATTTTAATAGGTTCGGGTCGTATTGACAGATGTTATTCTTATTATTCCCCTTTATATTTTAATAGGTTGGGGTCGTATTGACAGATGTTATTCTTATTATTCCCCTTTATATTTTAATAGGTTGGGGTCGTATTGACAGATGTTATTCTTATTATTCCCCTTTATATTTTAATAGGTTCGGGTCGTATTGACAGATGTTATTCTTATTATTCCCCTTTATATTTTAATAGGTTGGGGTCGTATTGACAGATGTTATTCTTATTATTCCACTTTATATTTTAATAGGTTCGGGTCGTATTGACAGATGTTATTCTTATTATTCCCCTTTATATTTTAATAGGTTGGGGTCGTATTGACAGATGTTATTCTTATTATTCCCCTTTATATTTTAATAGGTTCGGGTCTTATTGACAGATGTTATTCTTATTATTCCCCTTTATATTTTAATAGGTTGGGGTCGTATTGAAAGATGTTATTCTTATTATTCCCCTTTATATTTTAATAGGTTCGGGTCGTATTGACAGATGTTATTCTTATTATTCCCCTTTATATTTTAATAGGTTCGGGTCGTATTGACAGATGTTATTCTTATTATTCCCCTTTATATTTTAATAGGTTGGGGTCGTATTGACAGATGTTATTCTTATTATTCCCCTTTATATTTTAATAGGTTCGGGTCGTATTGACAGATGTTATTCTTATTATTCCCCTTTATATTTTAATAGGTTCGGGTCGTATTGACAGATGTTATTCTTATTATTCCCCTTTATATTTTAATAGGTTCGGGTCGTATTGACAGATGTTATTCTTATTATTCCCCTTTATATTTTAATAGGTTCGGGTCGTATTGACAGATGTTATTCTTATTATTCCCCTTTATATTTTAATAGGTTGGGGTCGTATTGAAAGATGTTATTCTTATTATTCCCCTTTATATTTTAATAGGTTCGGGTCGTATTGACAGATGTTATTCTTATTATTCCCCTTTATATTTTAATAGGTTCGGGTCGTATTGACAGATGTTATTCTTATTATTCCCCTTTATATTTTAATAGGTTCGGGTCGTATTGACAGATGTTATTCTTATTATTCCCCTTTATATTTTAATAGGTTCGGGTCGTATTGACAGATGTTATTCTTATTATTCCCCTTTATATTTTAATAGGTTCGGGTCGTATTGACAGATGTTATTCTTATTATTCCCCTTTATATTTTAATAGGTTCGGGTCGTATTGACAGATGTTATTCTTATTATTCCCCTTTATATTTTAATAGGTTGGGGTCGTATTGACAGATGTTATTCTTATTATTCCCCTTTATATTTTAATAGGTTCGGGTCGTATTGACAGATGTTATTCTTATTATTCCCCTTTATATTTTAATAGGTTCGGGTCGTATTGACAGATGTTATTCTTATTATTCCCCTTTATATTTTAATAGGTTCGGGTCGTATTGACAGATGTTATTCTTATTATTCCCCTTTATATTTTAATAGGTTGGGGTCGTATTGACAGATGTTATTCTTATTATTCCCCTTTATATTTTAATAGGTTGGGGTCGTATTGACAGATGTTATTCTTATTATTCCCCTTTATATTTTAATAGGTTGGGGTCGTATTGACAGATGTTATTCATATTATTCCCCTTTATATTTTAATAGGTTGGGGTCGTATTGACAGATGTTATTCTTATTATTCCCCTTTATATTTTAATAGGTTCGGGTCGTATTGACAGATGTTATTCTTATTATTCCCCTTTATATTTTAATAGGTTCGGGTCGTATTGACAGATGTTATTCTTATTATTCCCCTTTATATTTTAATAGGTTCGGGTCGTATTGACAGATGTTATTCTTATTATTCCCCTTTATATTTTAATAGGTTCGGGTCGTATTGACAGATGTTATTCTTATTATTCCCCTTTATATTTTAATAGGTTCGGGTCGTATTGACAGATGTTATTCTTATTATTCCCCTTTATATTTTAATAGGTTCGGGTCGTATTGACAGATGTTATTCTTATTATTCCCCTTTATATTTTAATAGGTTCGGGTCGTATTGACAGATGTTATTCTTATTATTCCCCTTTATATTTTAATAGGTTGGGGTCGTATTGACAGATGTTATTCTTATTATTCCCCTTTATATTTTAATAGGTTCGGGTCGTATTGACAGATGTTATTCTTATTATTCCCCTTTATATTTTAATAGGTTCGGGTCGTATTGACAGATGTTATTCTTATTATTCCCCTTTATATTTTAATAGGTTCGGGTCGTATTGACAGATGTTATTCTTATTATTCCCCTTTATATTTTAATAGGTTCGGGTCGTATTGACAGATGTTATTCTTATTATTCCCCTTTATATTTTAATAGGTTCGGGTCGTATTGACAGATGTTATTCTTATTATTCCCCTTTATATTTTAATAGGTTCGGGTCGTATTGACAGATGTTATTCTTATTATTCCCCTTTATATTTTAATAGGTTCGGGTCGTATTGACAGATGTTATTCTTATTATTCCCCTTTATATTTTAATAGGTTCGGGTCGTATTGACAGATGTTATTCTTATTATTCCCCTTTATATTTTAATAGGTTCGGGTCGTATTGACAGATGTTATTCTTATTATTCCCCTTTATATTTTAATAGGTTCGGGTCGTATTGACAGATGTTATTCTTATTATTCCCCTTTATATTTTAATAGGTTGGGGTCGTATTGACAGATGTTATTCTTATTATTCCCCTTTATATTTTAATAGGTTCGGGTCGTATTGACAGATGTTATTCTTATTATTCCCCTTTATATTTTAATAGGTTCGGGTCGTATTGACAGATGTTATTCTTATTATTCCCCTTTATATTTTAATAGGTTCGGGTCGTATTGACAGATGTTATTCTTATTATTCCCCTTTATATTTTAATAGGTTCGGGTCGTATTGACAGATGTTATTCTTATTATTCCCCTTTATATTTTAATAGGTTCGGGTCGTATTGACAGATGTTATTCTTATTATTCCCCTTTATATTTTAATAGGTTCGGGTCGTATTGACAGATGTTATTCTTATTATTCCCCTTTATATTTTAATAGGTTCGGGTCGTATTGACAGATGTTATTCTTATTATTCCCCTTTATATTTTAATAGGTTCGGGTCGTATTGACAGATGTTATTCTTATTATTCCCCTTTATATTTTAATAGGTTCGGGTCGTATTGACAGATGTTATTCTTATTATTCCCCTTTATATTTTAATAGGTTCGGGTCGTATTGACAGATGTTATTCTTATTATTCCCCTTTATATTTTAATAGGTTGGGGTCGTATTGACAGATGTTATTCTTATTATTCCCCTTTATATTTTAATAGGTTCGGGTCGTATTGACAGATGTTATTCTTATTATTCCCTTTTATATTTTAATAGGTTCGGGTCGTATTGACAGATGTTATTCTTATTATTCCCCTTTATATTTTAATAGGTTCGGGTCGTATTGACAGATGTTATTCTTATTATTCCCCTTTATATTTTAATAGGTTGGGGTCGTATTGACAGATGTTATTCTTATTATTCCCCTTTATATTTTAATAGGTTGGGGTCGTATTGACAGATGTTATTCTTATTATTCCCCTTTATATTTTAATAGGTTGGGGTCGTATTGACAGATGTTATTCATATTATTCCCCTTTATATTTTAATAGGTTGGGGTCGTATTGACAGATGTTATTCTTATTATTCCCCTTTATATTTTAATAGGTTCGGGTCGTATTGACAGATGTTATTCTTATTATTCCCCTTTATATTTTAATAGGTTCGGGTCGTATTGACAGATGTTATTCTTATTATTCCCCTTTATATTTTAATAGGTTCGGGTCGTATTGACAGATGTTATTCTTATTATTCCCCTTTATATTTTAATAGGTTGGGGTCGTATTGACAGATGTTATTCTTATTATTCCCCTTTATATTTTAATAGGTTCGGGTCGTATTGACAGATGTTATTCTTATTATTCCCCTTTATATTTTAATAGGTTCGGGTCGTATTGACAGATGTTATTCTTATTATTCCCCTTTATATTTTAATAGGTTCGGGTCGTATTGACAGATGTTATTCTTATTATTCCCCTTTATATTTTAATAGGTTCGGGTCGTATTGACAGATGTTATTCTTATTATTCCCCTTTATATTTTAATAGGTTCGGGTCGTATTGACAGATGTTATTCTTATTATTCCCCTTTATATTTTAATAGGTTCGGGTCGTATTGACAGATGTTATTCTTATTATTCCCCTTTATATTTTAATAGGTTCGGGTCGTATTGACAGATGTTATTCTTATTATTCCCCTTTATATTTTAATAGGTTCGGGTCGTATTGACAGATGTTATTCTTATTATTCCCCTTTATATTTTAATAGGTTCGGGTCGTATTGACAGATGTTATTCTTATTATTCCCCTTTATATTTTAATAGGTTCGGGTCGTATTGACAGATGTTATTCTTATTATTCCCCTTTATATTTTAATAGGTTGGGGTCGTATTGACAGATGTTATTCTTATTATTCCCCTTTATATTTTAATAGGTTCGGGTCGTATTGACAGATGTTATTCTTATTATTCCCCTTTATATTTTAATAGGTTCGGGTCGTATTGACAGATGTTATTCTTATTATTCCCCTTTATATTTTAATAGGTTCGGGTCGTATTGACAGATGTTATTCTTATTATTCCCCTTTATATTTTAATAGGTTGGGGTCGTATTGACAGATGTTATTCTTATTATTCCCCTTTATATTTTAATAGGTTGGGGTCGTATTGACAGATGTTATTCTTATTATTCCCCTTTATATTTTAATAGGTTGGGGTCGTATTGACAGATGTTATTCATATTATTCCCCTTTATATTTTAATAGGTTGGGGTCGTATTGACAGATGTTATTCTTATTATTCCCCTTTATATTTTAATAGGTTCGGGTCGTATTGACAGATGTTATTCTTATTATTCCCCTTTATATTTTAATAGGTTCGGGTCGTATTGACAGATGTTATTCTTATTATTCCCCTTTATATTTTAATAGGTTCGGGTCGTATTGACAGATGTTATTCTTATTATTCCCCTTTATATTTTAATAGGTTCGGGTCGTATTGACAGATGTTATTCTTATTATTCCCCTTTATATTTTAATAGGTTGGGGTCGTATTGAAAGATGTTATTCTTATTATTCCCCTTTATATTTTAATAGGTTCGGGTCGTATTGACAGATGTTATTCTTATTATTCCCCTTTATATTTTAATAGGTTCGGGTCGTATTGACAGATGTTATTCTTATTATTCCCCTTTATATTTTAATAGGTTCGGGTCGTATTGACAGATGTTATTCTTATTATTCCCCTTTATATTTTAATAGGTTCGGGTCGTATTGACAGATGTTATTCTTATTATTCCCCTTTATATTTTAATAGGTTCGGGTCGTATTGACAGATGTTATTCTTATTATTCCCCTTTATATTTTAATAGGTTGGGGTCGTATTGAAAGATGTTATTCTTATTATTCCCCTTTATATTTTAATAGGTTCGGGTCGTATTGACAGATGTTATTCTTATTATTCCCCTTTATATTTTAATAGGTTCGGGTCGTATTGACAGATGTTATTCATATTATTCCCCTTTATATTTTAATAGGTTGGGGTCGTATTGACAGATGTTATTCTTATTATTCCCCTTTATATTTTAATAGGTTGGGGTCGTATTGACAGATGTTATTCTTATTATTCCCCTTTATATTTTAATAGGTTGGGGTCGTATTGACAGATGTTATTCATATTATTCCCCTTTATATTTTAATAGGTTGGGGTCGTATTGACAGATGTTATTCTTATTATTCCCCTTTATATTTTAATAGGTTCGGGTCGTATTGACAGATGTTATTCTTATTATTCCCCTTTATATTTTAATAGGTTCGGGTCGTATTGACAGATGTTATTCTTATTATTCCCCTTTATATTTTAATAGGTTCGGGTCGTATTGACAGATGTTATTCTTATTATTCCCCTTTATATTTTAATAGGTTCGGGTCGTATTGACAGATGTTATTCTTATTATTCCCCTTTATATTTTAATAGGTTGGGGTCGTATTGAAAGATGTTATTCTTATTATTCCCCTTTATATTTTAATAGGTTCGGGTCGTATTGACAGATGTTATTCTTATTATTCCCCTTTATATTTTAATAGGTTCGGGTCGTATTGACAGATGTTATTCTTATTATTCCCCTTTATATTTTAATAGGTTCGGGTCGTATTGACAGATGTTATTCTTATTATTCCCCTTTATATTTTAATAGGTTCGGGTCGTATTGACAGATGTTATTCTTATTATTCCCCTTTATATTTTAATAGGTTCGGGTCGTATTGACAGATGTTATTCTTATTATTCCCCTTTATATTTTAATAGGTTGGGGTCGTATTGAAAGATGTTATTCTTATTATTCCCCTTTATATT
The DNA here is from genome assembly GCA_036172945.1 of Meloidogyne incognita. Lineage (NCBI taxonomy): Eukaryota > Metazoa > Nematoda > Chromadorea > Rhabditida > Meloidogynidae > Meloidogyne > Meloidogyne incognita. The sequence continues at coordinate 6,018,616 of JARQAC010000011.1, read as the reverse complement.
TTAATAGGTTCGGGTCGTATTGACAGATGTTATTCTTATTATTCCCCTTTATATTTTAATAGGTTCGGGTCGTATTGACAGATGTTATTCATATTATTCCCCTTTATATTTTAATAGGTTGGGGTCGTATTGACAGATGTTATTCTTATTATTCCCCTTTATATTTTAATAGGTTGGGGTCGTATTGACAGATGTTATTCTTATTATTCCCCTTTATATTTTAATAGGTTGGGGTCGTATTGACAGATGTTATTCATATTATTCCCCTTTATATTTTAATAGGTTGGGGTCGTATTGACAGATGTTATTCTTATTATTCCCCTTTATATTTTAATAGGTTCGGGTCGTATTGACAGATGTTATTCTTATTATTCCCCTTTATATTTTAATAGGTTCGGGTCGTATTGACAGATGTTATTCTTATTATTCCCCTTTATATTTTAATAGGTTCGGGTCGTATTGACAGATGTTATTCTTATTATTCCCCTTTATATTTTAATAGGTTCGGGTCGTATTGACAGATGTTATTCTTATTATTCCCCTTTATATTTTAATAGGTTGGGGTCGTATTGAAAGATGTTATTCTTATTATTCCCCTTTATATTTTAATAGGTTCGGGTCGTATTGACAGATGTTATTCTTATTATTCCCCTTTATATTTTAATAGGTTCGGGTCGTATTGACAGATGTTATTCATATTATTCCCCTTTATATTTTAATAGGTTGGGGTCGTATTGACAGATGTTATTCTTATTATTCCCCTTTATATTTTAATAGGTTCGGGTCGTATTGACAGATGTTATTCTTATTATTCCCCTTTATATTTTAATAGGTTCGGGTCGTATTGACAGATGTTATTCTTATTATTCCCCTTTATATTTTAATAGGTTGGGGTCGTATTGACAGATGTTATTCTTATTATTCCCCTTTATATTTTAATAGGTTGGGGTCGTATTGAAAGATGTTATTCTTATTATTCCCCTTTATATTTTAATAGGTTCGGGTCGTATTGACAGATGTTATTCTTATTATTCCCCTTTATATTTTAATAGGTTCGGGTCGTATTGACAGATGTTATTCTTATTATTCCCCTTTATATTTTAATAGGTTGGGGTCGTATTGACAGATGTTATTCTTATTATTCCCCTTTATATTTTAATAGGTTCGGGTCGTATTGACAGATGTTATTCTTATTATTCCCCTTTATATTTTAATAGGTTCGGGTCGTATTGACAGATGTTATTCTTATTATTCCCCTTTATATTTTAATAGGTTCGGGTCGTATTGACAGATGTTATTCTTATTATTCCCCTTTATATTTTAATAGGTTTGGGTCGTATTGAAAGATGTTATTCTTATTATTCCCCTTTATATTTTAATAGGTTCGGGTCGTATTGACAGATGTTATTCTTATTATTCCCCTTTATATTTTAATAGGTTCGGGTCGTATTGACAGATGTTATTCTTATTATTCCCCTTTATATTTTAATAGGTTGGGGTCGTATTGACAGATGTTATTCTTATTATTCCCCTTTATATTTTAATAGGTTCGGGTCGTATTGACAGATGTTATTCTTATTATTCCCCTTTATATTTTAATAGGTTCGGGTCGTATTGACAGATGTTATTCTTATTATTCCCCTTTATATTTTAATAGGTTCGGGTCGTATTGACAGATGTTATTCTTATTATTCCCCTTTATATTTTAATAGGTTGGGGTCGTATTGAAAGATGTTATTCTTATTATTCCCCTTTATATTTTAATAGGTTCGGGTCGTATTGACAGATGTTATTCTTATTATTCCCCTTTATATTTTAATAGGTTCGGGTCGTATTGACAGATGTTATTCTTATTATTCCCCTTTATATTTTAATAGGTTGGGGTCGTATTGACAGATGTTATTCTTATTATTCCCCTTTATATTTTAATAGGTTCGGGTCGTATTGACAGATGTTATTCTTATTATTCCCCTTTATATTTTAATAGGTTCGGGTCGTATTGACAGATGTTATTCTTATTATTCCCCTTTATATTTTAATAGGTTGGGGTCGTATTGACAGATGTTATTCTTATTATTCCACTTTATATTTTAATAGGTTCGGGTCGTATTGACAGATGTTATTCTTATTATTCCCCTTTATATTTTAATAGGTTCGGGTCGTATTGACAGATGTTATTCTTATTATTCCCCTTTATATTTTAATAGGTTCGGGTCGTATTGACAGATGTTATTCTTATTATTCCCCTTTATATTTTAATAGGTTGGGGTCGTATTGACAGATGTTATTCTTATTATTCCCCTTTATATTTTAATAGGTTCGGGTCGTATTGACAGATGTTATTCTTATTATTCCCTTTTATATTTTAATAGGTTGGGGTCGTATTGACAGATGTTATTCTTATTATTCCCCTTTATATTTTAATAGGTTGGGGTCGTATTGACAGATGTTATTCTTATTATTCCCCTTTATATTTTAATAGGTTCGGGTCGTATTGACAGATGTTATTCTTATTATTCCCCTTTATATTTTAATAGGTTGGGGTCGTATTGACAGATGTTATTCTTATTATTCCACTTTATATTTTAATAGGTTCGGGTCGTATTGACAGATGTTATTCTTATTATTCCCCTTTATATTTTAATAGGTTGGGGTCGTATTGACAGATGTTATTCTTATTATTCCCCTTTATATTTTAATAGGTTCGGGTCGTATTGACAGATGTTATTCTTATTATTCCCCTTTATATTTTAATAGGTTCGGGTCGTATTGACAGATGTTATTCTTATTATTCCCCTTTATATTTTAATAGGTTGGGGTCGTATTGACAGATGTTATTCTTATTATTCCCCTTTATATTTTAATAGGTTCGGGTCGTATTGACAGATGTTATTCTTATTATTCCCCTTTATATTTTAATAGGTTGGGGTCGTATTGACAGATGTTATTCTTATTATTCCCCTTTATATTTTAATAGGTTGGGGTCGTATTGACAGATGTTATTCTTATTATTCCCCTTTATATTTTAATAGGTTCGGGTCGTATTGACAGATGTTATTCTTATTATTCCCCCTTTATATTTTAATAGGTTGGGGTCGTATTGACAGATGTTATTCTTATTATTCCCCTTTATATTTTAATAGGTTGGGGTCGTATTGACAGATGTTATTCTTATTATTCCCCTTTATATTTTAATAGGTTGGGGTCGTATTGACAGATGTTATTCTTATTATTCCCCTTTATATTTTAATAGGTTCGGGTCGTATTGACAGATGTTATTCTTATTATTCCCCTTTATATTTTAATAGGTTGGGGTCGTATTGACAGATGTTATTCTTATTATTCCCCTTTATATTTTAATAGGTTGGGGTCGTATTGACAGATGTTATTCTTATTATTCCCCTTTATATTTTAATAGGTTCGGGTCGTATTGACAGATGTTATTCTTATTATTCCCCTTTATATTTTAATAGGTTGGGGTCGTATTGACAGATGTTATTCTTATTATTCCCCTTTATATTTTAATAGGTTGGGGTCGTATTGACAGATGTTATTCTTATTATTCCCCTTTATATTTTAATAGGTTGGGGTCGTATTGACAGATGTTATTCTTATTATTCCCCTTTATATTTTAATAGGTTGGGGTCGTATTGACAGATGTTATTCTTATTATTCCCCTTTATATTTTAATAGGTTCGGGTCGTTGTTATTCTTATTATTCCCCTTTATATTTTAATAGGTTCGGGTCGTTGTTATTCTTATTATTCCCCTTTATATTTTAATAGGTTGGGGTCGTATTGACAGATGTTATTCTTATTATTCCCCTTTATATTTTAATAGGTTGGGGTCGTATTGACAGATATTATTCTTATTATTCCCCTTTATATTTTAATAGGTTCGGGTCGTATTGACAGATGTTATTCTTATTATTCCCCCTTTATATTTTAATAGGTTGGGGTCGTATTGACAGATGTTATTCTTATTATTCCCCTTTATATTTTAATAGGTTGGGGTCGTATTGACAGATGTTATTCTTATTATTCCCCTTTATATTTTAATAGGTTGGGGTCGTATTGACAGATGTTATTCTTATTATTCCCCTTTATATTTTAATAGGTTCGGGTCGTATTGACAGATGTTATTCTTATTATTCCCCTTTATATTTTAATAGGTTGGGGTCGTATTGACAGATGTTATTCTTATTATTCCCCTTTATATTTTAATAGGTTGGGGTCGTATTGACAGATGTTATTCTTATTATTCCCCTTTATATTTTAATAGGTTCGGGTCGTATTGACAGATGTTATTCTTATTATTCCCCTTTATATTTTAATAGGTTGGGGTCGTATTGACAGATGTTATTCTTATTATTCCCCTTTATATTTTAATAGGTTGGGGTCGTATTGACAGATGTTATTCTTATTATTCCCCTTTATATTTTAATAGGTTGGGGTCGTATTGACAGATGTTATTCTTATTATTCCCCTTTATATTTTAATAGGTTGGGGTCGTATTGACAGATGTTATTCTTATTATTCCCCTTTATATTTTAATAGGTTGGGGTCGTATTGACAGATGTTATTCTTATTATTCCCCCTTTATATTTTAATAGGTTGGGGATTATTTGTCCCTGATTATTATTTTCCCTGATTATTTGTCCCTGATTATTTGTCCCTGATTATTTGTCCCTGATTATTTGTCCCTGATTATTTGTCCCTGATTATTTGTCCCTGATTATTTGTCCCTGATTATTTGTCCCTGAATTATTTGTCTCTGATTATTTGTCCCTGAATTATTTATTATTTGTCCCTGATTATTTGTCCCTAAATATTTGTCCCTGAATTATTTGTCCCTGAATTATTTGTCCCTGATTATTTGTCCCTGATTATTTGTCCCTGATTATTTGTCTCAGGGACAAATAATCAGGGATTATTTGTCCCTGAATTATTCTTATTATTCCCCTTTATATTTTAATAGGTTGGGGTCGTATTGACATTATTCTTATTATTCCCCTTTATATTTTAATAGGTTCGGGTCGTATTGAAGATGTTATTCTTATTATTCCCCTTTATATTTTAATAGGTTGGGGTCGTATTGACAGATGTTATTCTTATTATTCCCCTTTATATTTTAATAGGTTCGGGTCGTATTGACAGATGATATTCTTATTATTCCCCTTTATATTTTAATAGGTTCGGGTCGTATTGACAGATGTTATTCTTATTATTCCCCTTTATATTTTAATAGGTTGGGGTCGTATTGACAGATGTTATTCTTATTATTCCCCTTTATATTTTAATAGGTTGGGGTCGTATTGACAGATGTTATTCTTATTATTCCCCTTTATATTTTAATAGGTTGGGGTCGTATTGACATTATTCTTATTATTCCCCTTTATATTTTAATAGGTTGGGGTCGTATTGACATTATTCTTATTATTCCCCTTTATATTTTAATAGGTTGGGGTCGTATTGACAGATGTTATTCTTATTATTCCCCTTTATATTTTAATAGGTTCGGGTCGTATTGACAGATGTTATTCTTATTATTCCCCTTTATATTTTAATAGGTTGGGGTCGTATTGACATTATTCTTATTATTCCCCTTTATATTTTAATAGGTTGGGGTCGTACTGACAGATGTTATTCTTATTATTCCCCTTTATATTTTAATAGGTTGGGGTCGTATTGACAGATGTTATTCTTATTATTCCCCTTTATATTTTAATAGGTTGGGGTCGTATTGACCGATGTTATTCTTATTATTCCCCTTTATATTTTAATAGGTTGGGGTCGTATTGACAGATGTTATTCTTATTATTCCCCTTTATATTTTAATAGGTTCGGGTCGTATTGACAGATGTTACTCTTATTATTCCCCTTTATATTTTAATAGGTTCGGGTCGTATTGACAGATGTTATTCTTATTATTCCCCTTTATATTTTAATAGGTTGGGGTCGTATTGACAGATGTTATTCTTATTATTCCCCTTTATATTTTAATAGGTTCGGGTCGTATTGACAGTTATTCTTATTATTCCCCTTTATATTTTAATAGGTTGGGGTCGTATTGACAGATTTTATTCTTATTATTCCCCTTTATATTTTAATAGGTTCGGGTCGTATTGACAGATGTTATTCTTATTATTCCCCTTTATATTTTAATAGGTTGGGGTCGTATTGACAGATGTTATTCTTATTATTCCCCTTTATATTTTAATAGGTTGGGGTCGTATTGACAGATGTTATTCTTATTATTCCCCTTTATATTTTAATAGGTTGGGGTCGTATTGACAGATGTTATTCTTATTATTCCCCTTTATATTTTAATAGGTTGGGGTCGTATTGACAGATGTTATTCTTATTATTCCCCTTTATATTTTAATAGGTTGGGGTCGTATTGACAGATTTTATTCTTATTATTCCCCTTTATATTTTAATAGGTTCGGGTCGTATTGACAGATGTTATTCTTATTATTCCCCTTTATATTTTAATAGGTTGGGGTCGTATTGACAGATGTTATTCTTATTATTCCCCTTTATATTTTAATAGGTTGGGGTCGTATTGACAGATGTTATTCTTATTATTCCCCTTTATATTTTAATAGGTTGGGGTCGTATTGACAGATGTTATTGTTATTATTCCCCTTTATATTTTAATAGGTTCGGGTAGTATTGACAGATGTTATTCTTATTATTCCCCTTTATATTTTAATATGTTGGGGTCGTAATGACAGATGTTATTCTTATTATTCCCCTTTATATTTTAATAGGTTCGTGTCGTATTGACAGATGTTATTCTTATTATTCCCCTTTATATTTTAATAGGTTGGGGTCGTATTGACAGATGTTATTCTTATTATTCCCCTTTATATTTTAATAGGTTGGGGTCGTATTGACAGATGTTATTCTTATTATTCCCCTTTATATTTTAATATGTTGGGGTCGTAATGACAGATGTTATTCTTATTATTCCCCTTTATATTTTAATAGGTTGGGGTCGTATTGACAGATGTTATTCTTATTATTCCCCTTTATATTTTAATAGGTTGGGGTCGTATTGACAGATGTTATTCTTATTATTCCCCCTTTATATTTTAATAGGTTGGGGATTATTTGTCCCTGATTATTATTTTCCCTGATTATTTGTCCCTGATTATTTGTCCCTGATTATTTGTCCCTGATTATTTGTCCCTGATTATTTGTCCCTGATTATTTGTCCCTGATTATTTGTCCCTGATTATTTGTCCCTGATTATTTGTCCCTGAATTATTTGTCTCTGATTATTTGTCCCTGAATTATTTATTATTTGTCCCTGATTATTTGTCCCTAAATATTTGTCCCTGAATTATTTGTCCCTGAATTATTTGTCCCTGATTATTTGTCCCTGATTATTTGTCCCTGATTATTTGTCTCAGGGACAAATAATCAGGGATTATTTGTCCCTGAATTATTCTTATTATTCCCCTTTATATTTTAATAGGTTGGGGTCGTATTGACATTATTCTTATTATTCCCCTTTATATTTTAATAGGTTCGGGTCGTATTGAAGATGTTATTCTTATTATTCCCCTTTATATTTTAATAGGTTGGGGTCGTATTGACAGATGTTATTCTTATTATTCCCCTTTATATTTTAATAGGTTCGGGTCGTATTGACAGATGATATTCTTATTATTCCCCTTTATATTTTAATAGGTTCGGGTCGTATTGACAGATGTTATTCTTATTATTCCCCTTTATATTTTAATAGGTTGGGGTCGTATTGACAGATGTTATTCTTATTATTCCCCTTTATATTTTAATAGGTTGGGGTCGTATTGACAGATGTTATTCTTATTATTCCCCTTTATATTTTAATAGGTTGGGGTCGTATTGACATTATTCTTATTATTCCCCTTTATATTTTAATAGGTTGGGGTCGTATTGACATTATTCTTATTATTCCCCTTTATATTTTAATAGGTTGGGGTCGTATTGACAGATGTTATTCTTATTATTCCCCTTTATATTTTAATAGGTTGGGGTCGTATTGACAGATGTTATTCTTATTATTCCCCTTTATATTTTAATAGGTTGGGGTCGTATTGACCGATGTTATTCTTATTATTCCCCTTTATATTTTAATAGGTTGGGGTCGTATTGACAGATGTTATTCTTATTATTCCCCTTTATATTTTAATAGGTTCGGGTCGTATTGACAGATGTTACTCTTATTATTCCCCTTTATATTTTAATAGGTTCGGGTCGTATTGACAGATGTTATTCTTATTATTCCCCTTTATATTTTAATAGGTTGGGGTCGTATTGACAGATGTTATTCTTATTATTCCCCTTTATATTTTAATAGGTTGGGGTCGTATTGACAGATTTTATTCTTATTATTCCCCTTTATATTTTAATAGGTTGGGGTCGTATTGACAGATTTTATTCTTATTATTCCCCTTTATATTTTAATAGGTTCGGGTCGTATTGACAGATGTTATTCTTATTATTCCCCTTTATATTTTAATAGGTTGGGGTCGTATTGACAGATGTTATTCTTATTATTCCCCTTTATATTTTAATAGGTTGGGGTCGTATTGACAGATGTTATTCTTATTATTCCCCTTTATATTTTAATAGGTTGGGGTCGTATTGACAGATGTTATTCTTATTATTCCCCTTTATATTTTAATAGGTTGGGGTCGTATTGACAGATGTTATTCTTATTATTCCCCTTTATATTTTAATAGGTTGGGGTCGTATTGACAGATTTTATTCTTATTATTCCCCTTTATATTTTAATAGGTTCGGGTCGTATTGACAGATGTTATTCTTATTATTCCCCTTTATATTTTAATAGGTTGGGGTCGTATTGACAGATGTTATTCTTATTATTCCCCTTTATATTTTAATAGGTTGGGGTCGTATTGACAGATGTTATTCTTATTATTCCCCTTTATATTTTAATAGGTTGGGGTCGTATTGACAGATGTTATTGTTATTATTCCCCTTTATATTTTAATAGGTTCGGGTAGTATTGACAGATGTTATTCTTATTATTCCCCTTTATATTTTAATATGTTGGGGTCGTAATGACAGATGTTATTCTTATTATTCCCCTTTATATTTTAATAGGTTCGTGTCGTATTGACAGATGTTATTCTTATTATTCCCCTTTATATTTTAATAGGTTGGGGTCGTATTGACAGATTTTATTCTTATTATTCCCCTTTATATTTTAATAGGTTCGGGTCGTATTGACAGATGTTATTCTTATTATTCCCCTTTATATTTTAATAGGTTGGGGTCGTATTGACAGATGTTATTCTTATTATTCCCCTTTATATTTTAATAGGTTCGGGTCGTATTGACAGATGTTACTCTTATTATTCCCCTTTATATTTTAATAGGTTCGGGTCGTATTGACAGATGTTATTCTTATTATTCCCCTTTATATTTTAATAGGTTCGGGTCGTATTGACAGATGTTATTCTTATTATTCCCCTTTATATTTTAATAGGTTCGGGTCGTATTGACAGATGTTATTCTTATTATTCTCCTGTTCTTTTTAATAGGTTCGGGTCGTATTGACAGATGTTATTCTTATTATTCCCCTTTATATTTTAATAGGTTCGGGTCGTATTGACAGATGTTATTCTTATTATTCCCCTTTATATTTTAATAGGTTCGGGTCGTATTGACAGATGTTATTCTTATTATTCCCCTTTATATTTTAATAGGTTCGGGTCGTATTGACAGATGTTATTCTTATTATTCCCCTTTATATTTTAATAGGTTCGGGTCGTATTGACAGATGTTATTCTTATTATTCCCCTTTATATTTTAATAGGTTCGGGTCGTATTGACAGATGTTATTCTTATTATTCCCCTTTATATTTTAATAGGTTCGGGTCGTATTGACAGATGTTATTCTTATTATTCCCCTTTATATTTTAATAGGTTCGGGTCGTATTGACAGATGTTATTCTTATTATTCCCCTTTATATTTTAATAGGTTCGGGTCGTATTGACAGATGTTATTCTTATTATTCCCCTTTATATTTTAATAGGTTCGGGTCGTATTGACAGATGTTATTCTTATTATTCCCCTTTATATTTTAATAGGTTCGGGTCGTATTGACAGATGTTACTCTTATTATTCCCCTTTATATTTTAATAGGTTCGGGTCGTATTGACAGATGTTATTCTTATTATTCCCCTTTATATTTTAATAGGTTCGGGTCGTATTGACAGATGTTATTCTTATTATTCCCCTTTATATTTTAATAGGTTCGGGTCGTATTGACAGATGTTATTCTTATTATTCCCCTTTATATTTTAATAGGTTCGGGTCGTATTGACAGATGTTATTCTTATTATTCCCCTTTATATTTTAATAGGTTCGGGTCGTATTGACAGATGTTATTCTTATTATTCCCCTTTATATTTTAATAGGTTCGGGTCGTATTGACAGATGTTATTCTTATTATTCCCCTTTATATTTTAATAGGTTCGGGTCGTATTGACAGATGTTATTCTTATTATTCCCCTTTATATTTTAATAGGTTCGGGTCGTATTGACAGATGTTATTCTTATTATTCCCCTTTATATTTTAATAGGTTCGGGTCGTATTGACAGATGTTATTCTGATTCTCTCCCGATCTATTTTAATAGGTTCGGGTCGTATTGACAGATGTTATTCTTATTATTCCCCTTTATATTTTAATAGGTTCGGGTCGTATTGACAGATGTTATTCTTATTATTCCCCTTTATATTTTAATAGGTTGGGGTCGTATTGACAGATGTTATTCTTATTATTCCCCTTTATATTTTAATAGGTTCGGGTCGTATTGACAGATGTTATTCTTATTATTCCCCTTTATATTTTAATAGGTTCGGGTCGTATTGACAGATGTTATTCTTATTATTCCCCTTTATATTTTAATAGGTTCGGGTCGTATTGACAGATGTTATTCTTATTATTCCCCTTTATATTTTAATAGGTTCGGGTCGTATTGACAGATGTTATTCTTATTATTCCCCTTTATATTTTAATAGGTTGGGGTCGTATTGACAGATGTTATTCTTATTATTCCCCTTTATATTTTAATAGGTTCGGGTCGTATTGACAGATGTTATTCTTATTATTCCCCTTTATATTTTAATAGGTTCGGGTCGTATTGACAGATGTTATTCTTATTATTCCCCTTTATATTTTAATAGGTTCGGGTCGTATTGACAGATGTTATTCTTATTATTCCCCTTTATATTTTAATAGGTTCGGGTCGTATTGACAGATGTTATTCTTATTATTCCCCTTTATATTTTAATAGGTTCGGGTCGTATTGACAGATGTTATTCTTATTATTCCCCTTTATATTTTAATAGGTTCGGGTCGAATTGACAGATGTTATTTTTATTATTCCCCTTTATATTTTAATAGGTTCGGGTCGTATTGACAGATGTTACTCTTATTATTCCCCTTTATATTTTAATAGGTTCGGGTCGTATTGACAGATGTTATTCTTATTATTCCCCTTTATATTTTAATAGGTTGGGGTCGTATTGACAGATGTTATTCTTATTATTCCCCTTTATATTTTAATAGGTTCGGGTCGTATTGACAGATGTTATTCTTATTATTCCCCTTTATATTTTAATAGGTTGGGGTCGTATTGACAGATGTTATTCTTATTATTCCCCTTTATATTTTAATAGGTTCGGGTCGTATTGACAGATGTTATTCTTATTATTCCCCTTTATATTTTAATAGGTTCGGGTCGTATTGACAGATGTTATTCTTATTATTCCCCTTTATATTTTAATAGGTTCGGGTCGTATTGACAGATGTTATTCTTATTATTCCCCTTTATATTTTAATAGGTTCGGGTCGTATTGACAGATGTTATTCTTATTATTCCCCTTTATATTTTAATAGGTTCGGGTCGTATTGACAGATGTTATTCTTATTATTCCCCTTTATATTTTAATAGGTTCGGGTCGTATTGACAGATGTTATTCTTATTATTCCCCTTTATATTTTAATAGGTTCGGGTCGTATTGACAGATGTTATTCTTATTATTCCCCTTTATATTTTAATAGGTTCGGGTCGTATTGACAGATGTTATTCTTATTATTCCCCTTTATATTTTAATAGGTTCGGGTCGTATTGACAGATGTTATTCTTATTATTCCCCTTTATATTTTAATAGGTTCGGGTCGTATTGACAGATGTTACTCTTATTATTCCCCTTTATATTTTAATAGGTTCGGGTCGTATTGACAGATGTTATTCTTATTATTCCCCTTTATATTTTAATAGGTTCGGGTCGTATTGACAGATGTTATTCTTATTATTCCCCTTTATATTTTAATAGGTTCGGGTCGTATTGACAGATGTTATTCTTATTATTCCCCTTTATATTTTAATAGGTTCGGGTCGTATTGACAGATGTTATTCTTATTATTCCCCTTTATATTTTAATAGGTTCGGGTCGTATTGACAGATGTTATTCTTATTATTCCCCTTTATATTTTAATAGGTTCGGGTCGTATTGACAGATGATATTCTTATTATTCCCCTTTATATTTTAATAGGTTGGGGTCGTATTGACAGATGTTATTCTTATTATTCCCCTTTATATTTTAATAGGTTGGGGTCGTATTGACAGATGTTATTCTTATTATTCCCCTTTATATTTTAATAGGTTCGGGTCGTATTGACAGATGTTATTCTTATTATTCCCCTTTATATTTTAATAGGTTGGGGTCGTATTGACAGATGTTATTCTTATTATTCCCCTTTATATTTTAATAGGTTGGGGTCGTATTGACAGATGTTATTCTTATTATTCCCCTTTATATTTTAATAGGTTCGGGTCGTATTGACAGATGATATTCTTATTATTCCCCTTTATATTTTAATAGGTTCGGGTCGTATTGACAGATGTTATTCTTATTATTCCCCTTTATATTTTAATAGGTTGGGGTCGTATTGACAGATGTTATTCTTATTATTCCCCTTTATATTTTAATAGGTTCGGGTCGTATTGACAGATGTTATTCTTATTATTCCCCTTTATATTTTAATAGGTTCGGGTCGTATTGACAGATGTTATTCTTATTATTCCCCTTTATATTTTAATAGGTTCGGGTCGTATTGACAGATGTTATTCTTATTATTCCCCTTTATATTTTAATAGGTTCGGGTCGTATTGACAGATGTTATTCTTATTATTCCCCTTTATATTTTAATAGGTTCGGGTCGTATTGACAGATGTTATTCTTATTATTCCCCTTTATATTTTAATAGGTTCGGGTCGTATTGACAGATGTTATTCTTATTATTCCCCTTTATATTTTAATAGGTTCGGGTCGTATTGACAGATGTTATTCTTATTATTCCCCTTTATATTTTAATAGGTTCGGGTCGTATTGACAGATGTTATTCTTATTATTCCCCTTTATATTTTAATAGGTTCGGGTCGTATTGACAGATGTTATTCTTATTATTCCCCTTTATATTTTAATAGGTTCGGGTCGTATTGACAGATGTTATTCTTATTATTCCCCTTTATATTTTAATAGGTTCGGGTCGTATTGACAGATGTTATTCTTATTATTCCCCTTTATATTTTAATAGGTTCGGGTCGTATTGACAGATGTTATTCTTATTATTCCCCTTTATATTTTAATAGGTTCGGGTCGTATTGACAGATGATATTCTTATTATTCCCCTTTATATTTTAATAGGTTGGGGTCGTATTGACAGATGTTATTCTTATTATTCCCCTTTATATTTTAATAGGTTGGGGTCGTATTGACAGATGTTATTCTTATTATTCCCCTTTATATTTTAATAGGTTCGGGTCGTATTGACAGATGTTATTCTTATTATTCCCCTTTATATTTTAATAGGTTGGGGTCGTATTGACAGATGTTATTCTTATTATTCCCCTTTATATTTTAATAGGTTGGGGTCGTATTGACAGATGTTATTCTTATTATTCCCCTTTATATTTTAATAGGTTCGGGTCGTATTGACAGATGATATTCTTATTATTCCCCTTTATATTTTAATAGGTTCGGGTCGTATTGACAGATGTTATTCTTATTATTCCCCTTTATATTTTAATAGGTTGGGGTCGTATTGACAGATGTTATTCTTATTATTCCCCTTTATATTTTAATAGGTTCGGGTCGTATTGACAGATGTTATTCTTATTATTCCCCTTTATATTTTAATAGGTTCGGGTCGTATTGACAGATGTTATTCTTATTATTCCCCTTTATATTTTAATAGGTTCGGGTCGTATTGACAGATGTTATTCTTATTATTCCCCTTTATATTTTAATAGGTTCGGGTCGTATTGACAGATGTTATTCTTATTATTCCCCTTTATATTTTAATAGGTTCGGGTCGTATTGACAGATGTTATTCTTATTATTCCCCTTTATATTTTAATAGGTTCGGGTCGTATTGACAGATGTTATTCTTATTATTCCCCTTTATATTTTAATAGGTTCGGGTCGTATTGACAGATGTTATTCTTATTATTCCCCTTTATATTTTAATAGGTTCGGGTCGTATTGACAGATGTTATTCTTATTATTCCCCTTTATATTTTAATAGGTTCGGGTCGTATTGACAGATGTTATTCTTATTATTCCCCTTTATATTTTAATAGGTTCGGGTCGTATTGACAGATGTTACTCTTATTATTCCCCTTTATATTTTAATAGGTTCGGGTCGTATTGACAGATGTTATTCTTATTATTCCCCTTTATATTTTAATAGGTTCGGGTCGTATTGACAGATGTTATTCTTATTATTCCCCTTTATATTTTAATAGGTTCGGGTCGTATTGACAGATGTTATTCTTATTATTCCCCTTTATATTTTAATAGGTTCGGGTCGTATTGACAGATGTTATTCTTATTATTCCCCTTTATATTTTAATAGGTTCGGGTCGTATTGACAGATGTTATTCTTATTATTCCCCTTTATATTTTAATAGGTTCGGGTCGTATTGACAGATGTTATTCTTATTATTCCCCTTTATATTTTAATAGGTTCGGGTCGTATTGACAGATGTTATTCTTATTATCTCCCTTTCTATTTTAATAGGTTCGGGTCGTATTGACAGATGTTATTCTTATTATTCCCCTTTATATTTTAATAGGTTCGGGTCGTATTGACAGATGTTATTCTTATTATTCCCCTTTATATTTTAATAGGTTCGGGTCGTATTGACAGATGTTATTCTTATTATTCCCCTTTATATTTTAATAGGTTCGGGTCGTATTGACAGATGTTATTCTTATTATTCCCCTTTATATTTTAATAGGTTCGGGTCGTATTGACAGATGTTACTCTTATTATTCCCCTTTATATTTTAATAGGTTCGGGTCGTATTGACAGATGTTATTCTTATTATTCCCCTTTATATTTTAATAGGTTCGGGTCGTATTGACAGATGTTATTCTTATTATTCCCCTTTATATTTTAATAGGTTCGGGTCGTATTGACAGATGTTATTCTTATTATTCCCCTTTATATTTTAATAGGTTCGGGTCGTATTGACAGATGTTATTCTTATTATTCCCCTTTATATTTTAATAGGTTCGGGTCGTATTGACAGATGTTATTCTTATTATTCCCCTTTATATTTTAATAGGTTCGGGTCGTATTGACAGATGTTATTCTTATTATTCCCCTTTATATTTTAATAGGTTCGGGTCGTATTGACAGATGTTATTCTTATTATTCCCCTTTATATTTTAATAGGTTCGGGTCGTATTGACAGATGTTACTCTTATTATTCCCCTTTATATTTTAATAGGTTCGGGTCGTATTGACAGATGTTATTCTTATTATTCCCCTTTATATTTTAATAGGTTGGGGTCGTATTGACAGATGTTATTCTTATTATTCCCCTTTATATTTTAATAGGTTCGGGTCGTATTGACAGATGTTATTCTTATTATTCCCCTTTATATTTTAATAGGTTGGGGTCGTATTGACAGATGTTATTCTTATTATTCCCCTTTATATTTTAATAGGTTCGGGTCGTATTGACAGATGTTATTCTTATTATTCCCCTTTATATTTTAATAGGTTGGGGTCGTATTGACAGATGTTATTCTTATTATTCCCCTTTATATTTTAATAGGTTGGGGTCGTATTGACAGATGTTATTCTTATTATTCCCCTTTATATTTTAATAGGTTCGGGTCGTATTGACAGATGTTATTCTTATTATTCCCCTTTATATTTTAATAGGTTGGGGTCGTATTGACAGATGTTATTCTTATTATTCCCCTTTATATTTTAATAGGTTCGGGTCGTATTGACAGATGTTATTCTTATTATTCCCCTTATATTTTAATAGGTTCGGGTCGTATTGACAGATGTTATTCTTATTATTCCCCTTTATATTTTAATAGGTTCGGGTCGTATTGACAGATGTTATTCTTATTATTCCCCTTTATATTTTAATAGGTTCGGGTCGTATTGACAGATGTTATTCTTATTATTCCCCTTTATATTTTAATAGGTTCGGGTCGTATTGACAGATGTTACTCTTATTATTCCCCTTTATATTTTAATAGGTTCGGGTCGTATTGACAGATGTTATTCTTATTATTCCCCTTTATATTTTAATAGGTTCGGGTCGTATTGACAGATGTTATTCTTATTATTCCCCTTTATATTTTAATAGGTTCGGGTCGTATTGACAGATGTTATTCTTATTATTCCCCTTTATATTTTAATAGGTTCGGGTCGTATTGACAGATGTTATTCTTATTATTCCCCTTTATATTTTAATAGGTTCGGGTCGTATTGACAGATGTTATTCTTATTATTCCCCTTTATATTTTAATAGGTTCGGGTCGTATTGACAGATGATATTCTTATTATTCCCCTTTATATTTTAATAGGTTGGGGTCGTATTGACAGATGTTATTCTTATTATTCCCCTTTATATTTTAATAGGTTGGGGTCGTATTGACAGATGTTATTCTTATTATTCCCCTTTATATTTTAATAGGTTCGGGTCGTATTGACAGATGTTACTCTTATTATTCCCCTTTATATTTTAATAGGTTCGGGTCGTATTGACAGATGTTATTCTTATTATTCCCCTTTATATTTTAATAGGTTCGGGTCGTATTGACAGATGTTACTCTTATTATTCCCCTTTATATTTTAATAGGTTCGGGTCGTATTGACAGATGTTATTCTTATTATTCCCCTTTATATTTTAATAGGTTCGGGTCGTATTGACAGATGTTACTCTTATTATTCCCCTTTATATTTTAATAGGTTGGGGTCGTATTGACAGATGTTATTCTTATTATTCCCCTTTATATTTTAATAGGTTCGGGTCGTATTGACAGATGTTATTCTTATTATTCCCCTTTATATTTTAATAGGTTCGGGTCGTATTGACAGATGTTATTCTTATTATTCCCCTTTATATTTTAATAGGTTCGGGTCGTATTGACAGATGTTATTCTTATTATTCCCCTTTATATTTTAATAGGTTCGGGTCGTATTGACAGATGATATTCTTATTATTCCCCTTTATATTTTAATAGGTTGGGGTCGTATTGACAGATGTTATTCTTATTATTCCCCTTTATATTTTAATAGGTTGGGGTCGTATTGACAGATGTTATTCTTATTATTCCCCTTTATATTTTAATAGGTTCGGGTCGTATTGACAGATGTTATTCTTATTATTCCCCTTTATATTTTAATAGGTTCGGGTCGTATTGACAGATGTTATTCTTATTATTCCCCTTTATATTTTAATAGGTTGGGGTCGTATTGACAGATGTTATTCTTATTATTCCCCTTTATATTTTAATAGGTTGGGGTCGTATTGACAGATGTTATTCTTATTATTCCCCTTTATATTTTAATAGGTTGGGGTCGTATTGACAGATTTTATTCTTATTATTCCCCTTTATATTTTAATAGGTTCGGGTCGTATTGACAGATGTTATTCTTATTATTCCCCTTTATATTTTAATAGGTTGGGGTCGTATTGACAGATGTTATTCTTATTATTCCCCTTTATATTTTAATAGGTTGGGGTCGTATTGACAGATGTTATTCTTATTATTCCCCTTTATATTTTAATAGGTTGGGGTCGTATTGACAGATGTTATTCTTATTATTCCCCTTTATATTTTAATAGGTTGGGGTCGTATTGACAGATGTTATTCTTATTATTCCCCTTTATATTTTAATAGGTTGGGGTCGTATTGACAGATTTTATTCTTATTATTCCCCTTTATATTTTAATAGGTTCGGGTCGTATTGACAGATGTTATTCTTATTATTCCCCTTTATATTTTAATAGGTTGGGGTCGTATTGACAGATGTTATTCTTATTATTCCCCTTTATATTTTAATAGGTTGGGGTCGTATTGACAGATGTTATTCTTATTATTCCCCTTTATATTTTAATAGGTTGGGGTCGTATTGACAGATGTTATTGTTATTATTCCCCTTTATATTTTAATAGGTTCGGGTAGTATTGACAGATGTTATTCTTATTATTCCCCTTTATATTTTAATATGTTGGGGTCGTAATGACAGATGTTATTCTTATTATTCCCCTTTATATTTTAATAGGTTCGTGTCGTATTGACAGATGTTATTCTTATTATTCCCCTTTATATTTTAATAGGTTGGGGTCGTATTGACAGATTTTATTCTTATTATTCCCCTTTATATTTTAATAGGTTCGGGTCGTATTGACAGATGTTATTCTTATTATTCCCCTTTATATTTTAATAGGTTGGGGTCGTATTGACAGATGTTATTCTTATTATTCCCCTTTATATTTTAATAGGTTCGGGTCGTATTGACAGATGTTACTCTTATTATTCCCCTTTATATTTTAATAGGTTCGGGTCGTATTGACAGATGTTATTCTTATTATTCCCCTTTATATTTTAATAGGTTCGGGTCGTATTGACAGATGTTATTCTTATTATTCCCCTTTATATTTTAATAGGTTCGGGTCGTATTGACAGATGTTATTCTTATTATTCCCCTTTTCATTTTAATAGGTTCGGGTCGTATTGACAGATGTTACTCTTATTATTCCCCTTTATATTTTAATAGGTTCGGGTCGTATTGACAGATGTTATTCTTATTATTCCCCTTTATATTTTAATAGGTTCGGGTCGTATTGACAGATGTTATTCTTATTATTCCCCTTTATATTTTAATAGGTTCGGGTCGTATTGACAGATGTTACTCTTATTATTCCCCTTTATATTTTAATAGGTTCGGGTCGTATTGACAGATGTTATTCTTATTATTCCCCTTTATATTTTAATAGGTTCGGGTCGTATTGACAGATGTTATTCTTATTATTCCCCTTTATATTTTAATAGGTTCGGGTCGTATTGACAGATGTTATTCTTATTATTCCCCTTTATATTTTAATAGGTTCGGGTCGTATTGACAGATGTTATTCTTATTATTCCCCTTTATATTTTAATAGGTTGGGGTCGTATTGACAGATGTTATTCTTATTATTCCCCTTTATATTTTAATAGGTTCGGGTCGTATTGACAGATGATATTCTTATTATTCCCCTTTATATTTTAATAGGTTGGGGTCGTATTGACAGATGTTATTCTTATTATTCCCCTTTATATTTTAATAGGTTGGGGTCGTATTGACAGATGTTATTCTTATTATTCCCCTTTATATTTTAATAGGTTCGGGTCGTATTGACAGATGTTATTCTTATTATTCCCCTTTATATTTTAATAGGTTCGGGTCGTATTGACAGATGTTATTCTTATTATTCCCCTTTATATTTTAATAGGTTGGGGTCGTATTGACAGATGTTATTCTTATTATTCCCCTTTATATTTTAATAGGTTCGGGTCGTATTGACAGATGTTATTCTTATTATTCCCCTTTATATTTTAATAGGTTCGGGTCGTATTGACAGATGTTATTCTTATTATTCCCCTTTATATTTTAATAGGTTCGGGTCGTATTGACAGATGTTATTCTTATTATTCCCCTTTATATTTTAATAGGTTCGGGTCGTATTGACAGATGTTATTCTTATTATTCCCCTTTATATTTTAATAGGTTCGGGTCGTAATGACAGATGTTATTCTTATTATTCCCCTTTATATTTTAATAGGTTGGGGTCGTATTGACAGATGTTATTCTTATTATTCCCCTTTATATTTTAATAGGTTGGGGTCGTATTGACAGATGTTATTCTTATTATTCCCCTTTATATTTTAATAGGTTGGGGTCGTATTGACAGATGTTATTCTTATTATTCCCCTTTATATTTTAATAGGTTGGGGTCGTATTGACAGATGTTATTCTTATTATTCCCCTTTATATTTTAATAGGTTGGGGTCGTATTGACATTATTCTTATTATTCCCCTTTATATTTTAATAGGTTGGGGTCGTATTGACATTATTCTTATTATTCCCCTTTATATTTTAATAGGTTCGGGTCGTATTGACAGATGTTATTCTTATTATTCCCCTTTATATTTTAATAGGTTGGGGTCGTATTGACAGATGTTATTCTTATTATTCCCCTTTATATTTTAATAGGTTGGGGTCGTATTGACAGATGTTATTCTTATTATTCCCCTTTATATTTTAATAGGTTCGGGTCGTATTGACAGATGTTATTCTTATTATTCCCCTTTATATTTTAATATGTTGGGGTCGTAATGACAGATGTTATTCTTATTATTCCCCTTTATATTTTAATAGGTTCGTGTCGTATTGACAGATGTTATTCTTATTATTCCCCTTTATATTTTAATAGGTTGGGGTCGTATTGACAGATTTTATTCTTATTATTCCCCTTTATATTTTAATAGGTTCGGGTCGTATTGACAGATGTTATTCTTATTATTCCCCTTTATATTTTAATAGGTTGGGGTCGTATTGACAGATGTTATTCTTATTATTCCCCTTTATATTTTAATAGGTTCGGGTCGTATTGACAGATGTTACTCTTATTATTCCCCTTTATATTTTAATAGGTTCGGGTCGTATTGACAGATGTTATTCTTATTATTCCCCTTTATATTTTAATAGGTTGGGGTCGTATTGACAGATGTTATTCTTATTATTCCCCTTTATATTTTAATAGGTTCGGGTCATATTGACAGATGTTATTCTTATTATTCCCCTTTATATTTTAATAGGTTCGCTCGTATTGACAGATGTTATTCTTATTATTCCCCTTTATATTTTAATAGGTTGGGGTCGTATTGACAGATGTTATTCTTATTATTCCCCTTTATATTTTAATAGGTTGGGGTCGTATTGACAGATGTTATTCTTATTATTCCCCTTTATATTTTAATAGGTTGGGGTCGTATTGACAGATGTTATTCTTATTATTCCCCTTTATATTTTAATAGGTTGGGGTCGTATTGACATTATTCTTATTATTCCCCTTTATATTTTAATAGGTTGGGGTCGTATTGACATTATTCTTATTATTCCCCTTTATATTTTAATAGGTTGGGGTCGTATTGACAGATGTTATTCTTATTATTCCCCTTTATATTTTAATAGGTTCGGGTCGTATTGACATTATTCTTATTATTCCCCTTTATATTTTAATAGGTTGGGGTCGTATTGACAGATGTTATTCTTATTATTCCCCTTTATATTTTAATAGGTTGGGGTCGTATTGACAGATGTTATTCTTATTATTCCCCTTTATATTTTAATAGGTTGGGGTCGTATTGACAGATGTTATTCTTATTATTCCCCTTTATATTTTAATATGTTGGGGTCGTAATGACAGATGTTATTCTTATTATTCCCCTTTATATTTTAATAGGTTGGGGTCGTATTGACATTATTCTTATTATTCCCCTTTATATTTTAATAGGTTGGGGTCGTATTGACATTATTCTTATTATTCCCCTTTATATTTTAATAGGTTGGGGTCGTATTGACATTATTCTTATTATTCCCCTTTATATTTTAATAGGTTGGGGTCGTATTGACAGATGTTATTCTTATTATTCCCCTTTATATTTTAATAGGTTCGGGTCGTATTGACAGATGTTATTCTTATTATTCCCCTTTATATTTTAATAGGTTGGGGTCGTATTGACATTATTCTTATTATTCCCCTTTATATTTTAATAGGTTGGGGTCGTACTGACAGATGTTATTCTTATTATTCCCCTTTATATTTTAATAGGTTGGGGTCGTATTGACAGATGTTACTTATTATTCCTCACTGCGTAAGTAGCCGGCTTTGATTCCAGAGTTTTGTAAATACTCATATTAAGGGAGGGCTGAACCTCAATCATTTTCGCTAGCAATTTAACATCGTGGACAAAAATTCTATAATGATTCTCATCCGCAGGATTTAATTTCTGAAGTGCAAAGGCATCCTTGGACCTATAGATACTAAAGTGTATATCGAAATTGTTGAGTAAAAATAATTCCTGATTTCCCAAATCAAAATCTAAGCGAGAAAGAAATTGTGCTCGCTTTCCTTCTTTAAAAATTGAGCAACGTTCTAGAAAACCATGATCAGTAATATCATCATGCTTAGTACTCATTCGATAGCCAATGGAGGAAAGAAAATTTGTTTTTACATTCTCAGGAAATGAGAGTTCATTAGTTAAATAAGATTTAAAAGGATAAAGTGTTCCACTATCATAAACCTCTGTGTTACCTACAGTAACTTTAAGTTGTTGAACAAACGTTTGCCCAATTCCTTGTATTGATCCAATACCAGTATCATTTGCCAAAATACGTGCCCATTTTCCTCCTGCTTCCTGTTTTTCAATAGAAAGCTCAAGGTGAAGATAAGTGCGACTCAAGTCTGTCCACAGATTATCGCTAAACAAGCGAAATAGATAGGGGGAATCTTGTGTTATTGTACTCAGTGGAAGAATTTCACGAAAGAAGGAACGAATAACAGAAACATTTGTGGGAGGAACAGAAAAAATGCTTAAAGCACTGTTGAGGGCTAGCGGGCTGTTCTCATTAATCTTCTTGGAACAACTCATTTTAATATGGTCCTAATGCGTCTCTGCGTAAACGTTTCTTTGGATGAGATATTTTCTTTTTTGAAAAAGTAGGAATAAAGTTTGGAGGGCCAATCTTGGAATAACAAGTCTTATTTATATTTTCGTTATTCATCTGCCCAATTGTTTTGGGACGAATTTTCATTTGTCTTTTGAATTCAAAACCATTTCCTTTTTGCTGCTCAATATTATTTGCTGCTTTCTCTAACAAATTCTTCAGTCCCGATTTACCCTAATTTACAAGAGATTCTTTAAGGTCTTTCCCTTCCAATACATTACTCAAGACACGATTGCCTGATTCCAACCCTTGGCGGCCAATGGCAGTGCCAATTTCTTTACCAATTGGAATCAAATACCTCAGCAAACTGCGAAAAACAGAACCTAAACCGCTACCTCTTTGGAAGGGAACACCAGGAAAAACGTTATAACCACCCCATTGGTCATGAGATTCGGTCAACGATGACCAATCAACATAGAGAGGATTAAAGTCAATATGCATTGTAATGTACAAAATTTGCTCTTTCAATTATTTATATTAAAAGCTTTAGTAGCAATAAACTGCGAGACAAATCTATCAGCATTTACTTTACTTAATATTAAAATAATATTCTCTATAGAAAAACCTGAACAACGCATAAACAAGAAAAATATTGCGTATTTACCACAAGTGTGCTCCATTGGCTGCTGTATTTGAATATTATTATAGGAAACTTTAGTAAAATTTGATAAATATTTTTTAATATAAAAGCTAAATGGAGGCCAGAATCCTAACGAGTCAAAGTAATCAACATTAGAGGGAGAGGAGCAAAATATAGCTATCCAATGAGAGCCTGGGAGCATTGAAGGGTCAGTATTAACAACCATACAAAAAGGAAAAGTAGATATTGTAAGAGGAATCCTATCAGATGCAAAACAGCCAATATAAAACCTTTTTGTAATAGCATTCCTTTTCAGGATTTTGTCAATTTGTATTGTATTCATTAGAAATATGCAGATTTTTTAAAGTGGAGAGTTAAAGTACAAGTTCCGTATTGGAATGGCATAAGTACCCCACCGGCCGTGCGTATTTCAATAAGTATTTCGGCAATTTCTTTTACAAGTAATTTATGGTACTGTACAGAAAGAAATTGTTCCTCAATAATTTCATCCTGCTTGCCTCGAATTGTCACAATACGAAGTACAGGAGCTGTAACATCACCAATCACCATTGGTTCAATTAATCCAGGGGCATAAACATGAAAGCAAGAGACACCTCCACTCATATCAGGCATGAATTTTGCGATAGTTGATTCATTCAATACAGTTTTGTCAAATCCTAGAATATAAGCTAATTGTTCTGTAATCTCAACTTTCTTTACAAATTTTTTACCTACAAATAGAGAAAAACGATTTTTATATGAATGAAAATCAAAGGCACAAGCAATTCCTGGTTTACGATAAACTTGAAGCCATGGTTCGAAGCCAGATTCTCTGGTTAAAGATAATAATTTTTTAGTATTTTCATCAAGTCTCGAGTTAAAATCCCTTAACATCTCCTCATAAATTTCATTCTCTGACTTGAGATCATCCTCTTGAATTTCAGATGCATTTGTTTCTATCCTCTTCTCCTCTTTTTGTTTATTATACACTTCTTTTGATTTTGTTTTAAGCTCCTTTATTCTTTTCTTGTATTCAAGTTCAGTAACGCTCAAATTTACAGCAAATGTTTCACACCCTTCACTTAAAGACCTATCCAAACTTTCCTTGAGTTGCTGGGGATTAGTCAGATTGCCAGAGGGAACAGCTACTCTAACAACCTCATCACTCTGCCATGTTACAGTCACAAATTGATCAGTACTAGTCCCTATTGAAGGCCATGAGTGTGGGTAGACCATAACAGTCAAGCCCACATACCACTCCGAATTAAATTGTAATTTACGAGGAAGACGGACTCTAAAGGCGTTTGTCCTGTTTCCATCAACGTTTGTGTTTGAAGGGAGGATGATATAGAAAGAAGTCATTTTAAGAAAATCGGTAAGATGAGAGAATATTTATATCATTTCCAGGTTATTGCACTAGCAGGAATCCACCTGTTATGTTCACTCCCGTATCCTTTGAATTTTACTAATAGCTGATCCTCTCTATTATGTCTTCGCTTATCCAAAACCTTTTCCACAATATAGATACTTTCTTTTAATCTTTTTCTGACTAGAACTAAATCATTACCATAAAACCATCCTCGAATTAAAGCTCCTCCCCTATCGCGAATTCTATAGGTTGGAGGCTGATGTGGAACCAATCGGACTTTAGCAATAATAAAAATTTCATTTGTAAAGTTTGGCAAATATCCCTTTTTAAACACTTGCTTATACTTTTCCACTCTAACAGGGTCGCCTACATTAAACCTATTATCTTTCCATCGTGTCGGTCCATGTTGCTCAAGTGCCTTTTCTTTTAGAGATCTTCGCAAGGATTCAGCATTCTCATAATTAACATCAATAGGACGCATCCCAATACTTGAATTGAAAGAATTGTTTATAGAATTAACAATATCTTGAATAACATCCACCCATTTTAATGTTTTGTTCTCCGTAAAATAACGGTATAATCGCTCTTTAATGCTACGATTTGCTCTTTCAGCCATACCTGCATGCCATTTTGGAGAAGTAATCATTGAGAAATGTTCCATATTTAATGATTTGAAATATTTTTGTACAGGGGTGGCAGTAAATTCTAGTCCTTGATCAGTCAAAAGTTTCCAAGGAACAATTTTTATTCGAGCAAATAGCTTTTTAAATGCATTAATCATATTCCCACTATGTTTACTTTTAACAGGTTCAACAAAGATTTGACGGCTAAGTGTATCTATACAGACTAAAAGATAGTTAAACCCTCCATTCTGTCTGCTTATACGATTAAAAACACTTAGATCAGCCTGCCATTGAGTATGCAAACACGGTGCAAGTGTTGGCATTCGCTTGAATTTTCTCACAACTCTTCTATGAAGGGTATAGACATTTTGCCCCGCAAGATAGTTTTTAACATCTTGTCTTGTGATGCTTTTGTTAAAGCGTTTAGCTTCTCGCAATAGAGGTTCAACAGAAGTGAAACATGTAGGAGATGTTACATTTTTGTACAATTTATTTAGAAGCTTAGTCTTTTCCATAATGACGGCTTAAAACAAAATACACCTGAACCTATTTGCTTACTTGTAGATTCAGGGAATAGGATTTGTTGTAAAATAGGATGATCGTTTATTCTTCGAATAAATTCGTCGTAACCTGTAGGTAATTTCTTTGTACGAATTCCTCGATTTCTAATTATATGGTTAACAATTTCCTCAACATTACTTGTAATGAATGGATAATCATTACCAATCTTTCTTGAAAGTATTCCATCTTCCAAAATACCTAGAATATCAGCATTTTCTCTTAAATATTCCATTGCTTGATCTTTTGGATCAGCAACATTTTTAGCTGACTGATAGTCTTCTTCAAAATCCCCACCCACATCCTCTTCTCCTTCCTCTTCATCAGAATCAACATCTTCACCCGCTTCCTCCTTTTTCTCTTCAATTTTAATTGGAATTAATTTTCTCTTTCTAATTTTTTTCTTAACCTTTTTTCCCAAAACTATATTAGAACTAACACCTAAATTTTCAGAAAAATTTTTTACGTTTACATTTATTGGTTTTTCCTCTTTTTCTTTTAAAAGTTTGTTAAATCTTTTAAAATTCTGCTCATAGTTAACTGCTTGAGAATAGGCAGTTAACTTTTCCCTGTTGCAACAAATTTCTTGTTGAGGGGGCGGTCCGAGACCGTTAAATACTCTTTTAAGAGTATTTATCCTGTTTTTATGGAAAGGAAGGCACCCCCTTAGTAAATTTAAACAAATTTCAACAAAACATAATAATTGTTCATCAGTCGCTTTTTCCAAAAGATTTCTCAATACTTTTTTTGAATTTGAAATTGCCGATTTTAAAAAATTAGCATTCCTTTCTATTAAATCACTAGTTTTTGTCATTTTGGAACATAAACTATTGTTAGCTTTTCATTGTATATATGTGTTCTGAGCCGAAACTTTTCGGGTGTACTTGGGTGAAGATCAACTAATAGATAACCATACATTTCTTTAGTTGCATCGGCATACGCTTCTAAAAAATATTTTGACCTTGAGGGGAATAACTGGGTAGCAAGATTTTTAATCTGTAGAGAACCAGCGGGATTCCTCATTAAGACCAAATAATGTGAATTATTACGCGGAATTCTTAATTCTTTACAAAATAAATGTTGTGTTGATAGAATAACACTCATTTTCCAGTTATGCGAGCCTCTTGTAAATATTGTTTCCAATATAGTTGGATCAACTCCAACCATTAAATCGTCAAGTATAAGTAACATTCCATTAGCCTGCCTTTTAATAAAATCTTCGTTCGGCATTGCAGCGTGAACAGTTGCACGTATATCTCCCACCAAACCTTTACGCTGCATTTGTAATATATTTGAGTTCAACTCCCCATAACAATATAGAATCATTGAAATATTTTCACTTGTCATTTCATTTAGATTTTCCAAAAGCTTTTTTACCCATTCGGATTTACCAGATCCAGTACTTCCTGACACAATCATCGTGAAAGGGTGTTTGAAAAGCGTGTGGATAAAATCAACGTGTTCAAATCCGTTCATTTTTAAAGGTACAATTCAATCATTTTAAAAGTATATATAGATCCCAAAAATTGTAATTTCTATTCAGAAATATGGAATTTCTAACTCTCATGATTTGGGGTGTAGAAGAAGGTGTGCCATTTATTTCTGAGCCTTCGACAGCCCAACCTGAGCCTGAATTAGTCATTGTTGACGAAGAACCTGAGGTTTAATTTTTATTTAAACTCCAAAATATTTTAATTTTCAGCCATCTACACCTGCAGCTGGGGAAGAAAAGGTTAAGGAAGCAAAGGAGGAGCAAAAGTACTATTTTTATTTCAAAGCCTTATTAATTTTAATTTTCAGCCACCTACACCAGCATTTGGTGTTCCTGCTGAAGTAGAGGTCAAAGAAGAAAAGGATGAGGAAGATATTGACGAGGCGATGCTCGACATGAGTGACAAACTACTTCGTATAACTATAGAGGATCCTTTGGACTGGACTGTCGAAAATCCATTTCGTGAACCTACTCCCCCGCCTCTACCGGAATCTGTACCGCTAATTGAATATTTGTGCAATTTGAAGAATTGCTCTCTCAAAGAACTTCATGTTCTCTTCCATAATCTTGATGAACGTAGGGAAATAATTAATCATCTGCGTCGAAACGTTGAACTACGAACTTGTCATCTCAAGCCGTGTTGTAAAAACTTTATTGTTCACTGCAATGATCTGACTGTTCAATCGGCAAGTGTGGTTCATGCTATGGGAGGATATTTGAGTATAACGGTAAATATTTAGTAAACTACTTTGAAAAATTTTATATTCAGGTCCGTGGATACTACTACATCAAACACAAAGTCAAACTGGAGCATCCATATCTGCCTTGTATCATTGAATTTGGAGGAGGTCGTCACCGTTCCTACTACCCGTTGGAAGTTCTTTCTGTGACTGAGAATAAGATGAAAAGATGTCTTTGATTTTTTAAATAAATTTTTTAATTGTTAAATTGTTATTTCAAGTAAATATTATGAAAATAGAAAATTGTACTGCCGTGTTCAACCTTTTACCTAAAAAATTAAGGCTTTCTCATGAAAATTTCATTCAACTAGCTCGATTTGGAATTAACACAGAGTATAATCCAAAGAAATTCCATTCAATAATTATGAGCATTCGATTAAAAGAAAATAGAACCACTGCCGCCCTCATATTCCAATCTTCTAAAGTGGTCCTTACTGGTGTTCCCAACCCTGAACTTGCTAGAAAATTGGCTTGGAAAGTTACAAAAAGAATTTTGAGTTCTAACAAGGCAGCTGGAAACGAAAACGACAATTCTTCAATTAAGCCAAGGAATCTCCGGATTACAAATATTGTTGGTACCTATTGCCACCCACAACGATTGGCCATTGAACAAATTTTCAATCAACATAGAAACAATAAAATTTTTAGAAAAGTCGTTTATGATCCTACAATTTTTCCAGCACTTAGATTTAAAATTAATGCTGGTGAAGCGTCATGTCTTTGTTACATCTCAGGACGGGTGATATTGACGGGATTTAAAACTCAAGAAGAAATGAAAAAGATATTTGAAGCTTTTATTCTTCCTTTACTTCTAAAATATACACGTTAGTAGATGTTAAGATATTGTTCAAACTTTACCCCTTGTTGTTATTTTTTTATAATTGTGTTATTGTCACTATTTGAACCTATTTTGACGTTTTCGAACTTAAAATAGGTTATAGCTATTTGCTTTTATGATTTTTTCACTTTTTTTGTCACCTGTTTTGGGAATTTTTCATAAAATTTCGATTTTTTACCAACAATTTTCAAAAATTTTTGAAAAAACCTTACCCCTTTTTTAAAATTTTGATAATTTTTCTTATCAACCCCAATATTTTTTTCAAGTTTTGGAAAAATATATTTTTTCAAAAATTCAAGAACCTTTTCATTATTTTTATTTTTAGCGAAGATTTTGAAAGATAAAAATATTTTACTATTTTTATTTTACTAATGAAATTTTTAAACGAAAAACTTGACTCGTCGCAAGGCGCGTGCCGCAAAACCCCGCGCGAAGCGCGGGGGTTTGCACGCGCTCCTCGCTGCTAACCCAGAGGTCTATGTTGTTTGTTTTTCTATCGTAGCTTTGTCAAAACTGCTCTCTCGAATGAGGTATTATATGTGTAAAAAGTTTTTTATTCCAAAATCGCCCCTATTGCTATTCGGTTTTTATGGGCCTATATCTCGGTCTACTCAAGTCGCATTTCGTTGAGATATTATTGCATATTCTAATTTTCTCTTTAGAGTGAGATATTATTTCCATTTTCTAATTTTTACTCCAAAAATTTGCTTATCCCTCCTATAGGTTTTCGATTTTCGTGGACTTATATCTCGGTTCACGGGACTTTCCGCAAATAGAGAGTGGTAACATTCCACTCAGCTCGCCGAGACTAATCGATGGATGTGTATTGTATTGAAATTTTGCCTCCATTATACTATGCTATCTCCTCTGTTTTCTATATTTTCTCTCTTTTATTTTATTATTTTTTTGTTATAAAACCGGGATTTTCTATGTTATAAAAGTTATAAAAACCCCTTATATACTACTAGTGCGACCGGTCCTTTATTTTTCATCCATCATCTAGAGGGTCGGTTTATGAGAAGGGGTTGGTCTAATAGAGACAGTTGGTTTATATTTCAATCTTCCTCCAGGTGGTCGGTTTATTAGTAGGGGTGGTCGGTCTGATAGAGAGTCGCACTATTAGAGAAATACGGTTGAGTTTTGATTTCAAGGCATGACTTGAAGTGACTTCATTATTTCTTTTATGGCAAGTTCAAAGAAGATATTTTCGTTTTAACAATCTTTTTATGAAATTATAAAATTTTGAAATTTTTTAAATTTTCAAATTTTAAAAATTTTTATTTATTGCTTTAAAAATAAAAAATTAATGATATACAAACATTTTGGTAGTTAATCATATTCATTCGATGAAAAACTCGGTTCCCAACCGACTGTAATGATTCAGATACCATTTCAAATCCTTTATTCATATCAACGTTAAGCTTTGATATCGCAATATATTCATCGGATTCAGGCTATTTATAAAAAATGGATGTTACAAATTTTACAACAAAAAATATAAATTCAAAAAATAATTATACTTATTTTTCATAAAAGTTAAAATATCCTATAAATTAAATTCTGAAAATGAAATTTAATCTTCAAAATACAAAAGGCTCTTGTCTAGTAAATAATAAATTAGTCCAAGTCAATATTTTAAATAAAAAACACTAATTCCACCCTTTAATTTACACTTAAAGAGCACTTTTAAAAGATAGTATGAATTAAAATTTCTTCAAAAAAATTTTTAACAGAACATCTTTAATTTGCAAAATTTTGGTTTGTGAACCCCTAGTAATTACTTAAGTTTACTTGGAACACTGTATCGAGTCCAGCAGCAACTAATGATGAAACGGGACCGGACAACTTGAGAAACTTTCTAAAATTCTTTCCAAGCCGTCCAGTTCTCTTAAGCCAATCTGACGTTGGTTCAGCCATTTGTGCCCAAACTCCTGTATATTTTTCGACTGTCTCAACCCCTGAATATTTATAATATTTTCCATATAATTAAAGGGAATATAACAAACAATTGTTTGGAACTTGTACTCGAGAAGCGTCTGAAGATTTGTAAATAAATAACGCACAAAATAATATTAATAATTTTTTTGAAATAAATTCCATTTAATACGGTAATCGAATGTTCGATAATTACTTATAATTTCTTTAATTTAATTTATACATAAAAATATTTTGTGCAGATTATGTATAAAATATGTATCTTTTATGGAGACATAAATTAGAATACATTATCAGGATACGAAAATTAAATTGTGATTTTGCAGGAGTATTATGAATTTAAAAAAATCAGAAATTTAAAAACGATCAAAATAGGTTGATGGCTGTGATAACAAATGAAAATAAAATAATAAAATAAATAGAGTTGCCATTTATTATTTAGCTGTCAATTATTAACAGCTGACATTTAATCATTTAAGGGTAAAGTATTTTAATCTACTAATAAAAAACACCTAATAATAATAAAAAAATTTATTCACTCAAAGAATAATTTTTATCAATATATTTTATTTCAATGAAATTCAAAAAATTATTAAATACAGAAAAATATTGTGGGATTTAGTGGAAAAACCAAGAGAAACTTCAGTTAATCGAAACTGAAAATTTATTAGGAAATAAGGAGATATGCGGGGATTAAGGGGAGTATCACGGATTAGGTGGGAGAAAGGGAATTTACTGTATTGAAATTAATAGGGGATTTGACGATTACGCGAGACTACGAGTGTTTTTGAATCCATATAATGCATCTTAATCCACTGATATTCTCTTAAAATATCCTGATTTTCACAAATATCTCACCAAATCCACGACATCCTAGATAATTCCTGACATTTTTTCGAATAACCATTTCCACCAAAACCCAAAATATTTTTGAGTATTTAATGATTCTTTGTATTTCATTGTAAACAGTGCTTCGAAATTTCAAATTTGCTCGTACTCGTACTCGTACCTCGTACCACCCTTATTTTAGGCCTCGTACTCGTACTCGTACCTCGTACCACCCCTATTTTAGGCCTCGTACCTCGTACCTCGTACTTACTCGTACTTGAGAAAAAATCAAAAAATCTAAAATTTTTATGATTTTTTGGGGTCCAGGACATCTAGTTTTAAATTTTAAGCGTTGCATACGATAATTTTTGAATCTTGGAAAGCTTTAAAGCCATAAATCCTCAAATATAATCCACTTTCTGCGCCGCAGGCAAAATTTTTGAGCATTTTGGAGTGCAATGAATAATATTGTCTCCAAGTTGGGTTGGGTTACCCGAAACCCGGTATTTCTTCATCCATTTTTCATCTTCCTCCATGGAACTTTATACTTATATCCCTTTTATCTCAAATCCCTTTCTTCGCCGCAGGCAAAAATTTTGAGAATTTTGGATGTCCTTAAGTCAGATTTCTTCCATTTTTTTGCGCCGCAGGCGGAAATTTTCAAAAATTTTGAAGGCCATAAAGCCAGATTTCTTCCATTTCTGACCGTCGGAGGCGAAAATTTTAGAATTTGAAAGACAATATTTCAACTTTTTTATTTTTTTTCAGCGCCGCAGGCGAAAATTTTGTAAATTTCGGAAGGCCGTAGGCGAAAAAACTCACTTTTAAGTGGTACATACAATAAAATATTTTAAGAATTTTAGAGGGCCAAAAACCCATAATTTCTCCATGTAAAAATAGAAAAATTTTTAAAACAAAATTAAACTTATAAAATAAGTTATTTATGGAAAGAAAAATATGAAAAATCCTTGTCCTCTGACTAGGCATCGAACCCACCTATAAGTTATTCACGTCTTTGGTGAAGCCTAACACCTTACCCACTCGGACACTCGCTCATATAATGACTATATAAAAAATTAAACATATTTTTTTCGATTTTCCTATTAACACCAAGTACGAGAAGTACGAGCTCGTACTTAGGCCTCGTACCTCGTACTTTTCACTTTTTTGGCCTCGTACTCGTACTCGTACTTCGTACCTGCCCCATTTTTTGCTCGTACTCGTACTTCGTACCAGGTACGAGTACGAGTACGAGGTACGAGTACGAATTTTGGTACGAGCTTCGAAGCACTGATTGTAAAGTTAGGGTGTTAAGTAGGGAGATGGAGGATTGTGCCTTTGGGCCCCTGTTTGAGAGTTATTTCCCCAATTTGGATTCTTACTTTACGGGTTGTGTTCAGAGAGGGGGTGGAGGTCAAGGCTGGTGGTATCCCATGAGTCTTATCGGATTTGGTAATAATTGGGATTTTTGAGATTCCATTCACTATTATTACGTAAATCTCGTGAAAAAATTTTTGTAAGAATTTCCAACGCCAAAATTTAATACTTGAAAGTAGAGCCCGGCTCGATACGATTTTTTTCGATATTTTTCGATATATATTTTTTGATATTTATCGAAAAAATATCGACCGACACCTCCGTCCGGGCTCTACTTGAAAGATCAATGGCTTATGTTTTGACTAACAATTTTAGTCAAAAAATTTAATGAGATTTTGAACCGCGATGAAAAAATAATTTAAGACCAAGTTCTGCTTCTTTTCTACTCAAAACTAAAGGAATTATTCACATAAATTTCTAATATTTTTCAACCATTAAAACACGAAAATCTAAATTGTTTCGAGTGATGTTATAATTTCTTATCCCATATAGTAATTTAAAAATTATATATAAATTTAATAACATAAAATGAATTTGTGAAACATGAGACACGATTAAAATATTATAATAATAAAAATTAAAACGAAAAGTACACATTATTGGTGTTACGACAATTGCGGATACGCACGTGCGTATGCGACAATTGCGGATTAAAAATTTTTTTAAAAGATTAAAAATGATTGAAATGATATTCCGTTTTTTCGTCCCGGCTGTCAGCTTCAGACTTCTGACGGTTTCCGAATCATTTTTAGACAGATATGGCACTGAAAACATTAAAAAATCTTAAACTTTTTAAAAATTTTATATCCGCAATCGTCGCATCCGCACGTGCGTATCCGCAATTGTCGTACCGCCCATATTATTTTATTTCAACAATATCAGTTGTGATTTTTTTATCTCCACGTACTCCTTTCCTTCAGCACGCATGCGAGCAGCTACAGCTATACCAACCTTAATTTCCAAATCAAATTTTCCTTTAGTATGATCATTTTCATTAACTGGTAAATACACCGTAGTCGCATATTGATGACCCTAGAATAAAAAATAGTAAAATTAAATAATAATACCTAAATAAGATGAACCGTTCCCTATGGCTACACCTTTTAACGACTATTGGAACCGATCTATGCTTGTTGATACCTTTCGAATAATGTGAAATTATTTATGAATAGATTAATAAATCGAAATCTTCATAAAATGTGGATTTTAGTATCATTTGATTCAGAAACAAAATTTATTGGAGTAACTTTATAAACATATACGGTAGAGCATTAACACAATCTTTTGTTTATCTATATATAATAGTAACGAGGCAGTCAGCTAAAAAAAAGTCCTTTGGAAGTTTGAGAGGTCGTAGAGGGGTGGGGTTTTTTGCTATAGATGCGCAATACTATGTAGTTTTCAGGAAAACCTCCAAAAGTTGGGGTCCAATGGAGAAAAAATTAGATATTTCGAAAAAACGTCTTTTTTCGAAACTTTGGATGCTAAAATGAATATGAAGATGAAGTCGGGGGAAGTTGGGTCAGTGGAGAGGGCACCATTCCAGAAGATTTAGAATATGATAGAAAAAGAGTTGAAGTCGAACGGACAACTTAAAGGGTAGTTATTGATGGTGCAAAATTTTATGTCAAAGTGGTAACATTGAATTTAAGGTGTTTATCGACGAGATAGAAAAAAGTCGTTGGGAGAAAAGTTGTAGAGCGTGGTGGACTTCTTAAGAAAAAAGTTGGTTTCAAGTTGATTGCATTAACAGAAAAAAAGATATGGAGTAAAAATTGGAATTTTGAGGAGAATGTATAAAGTTGACCTTAACTATATTTTGTTTTGGAGTTAGAAGAAAAGTGTTGGGAGATGAAAGATAGAGAATTTAATTCTGCATCCAATAAGCTTTGTTTTATGTTTTTTCGACTTTTTTTGAAAAAGTTATGAATTTTTTAAAAAATTAAAATTTTGGGAAAAAATTTTTAAATTTGACGTTCTAAACCGTCCGATCTGGAAAGTTAAGCAACGGTGAGGCGTTTTTTGTAACTTTTGAAGTAGTAATCGGAAAAATATGATTGAGGTGTCATTCGACGTGGAAAAATCAAGCGAATTTTTTAAAAATATTTTTGAAGGGGTCACTTGAGTCTGAGGGTAGGATATTTGAGTCTGAAGGTTAAAATCAGTAGAAATAAATTTTAAAAATTCTAAAAATAAAAGGGAATATTAAAAAATGAATTTTTAATAAAATGGACACTTGAGTCTCATTTTTATATTTGAGTCTGGGACTGAAACTTTTTATAAAAATTTTATAAAAATGAGGCAATTAATTTATAAGTTAATTTTACGTTTAATCTATTTTAAAAAATTAGGAACGCGTTAAGAACCGCCAGACTTGAAAATTATTTTTTAAAAATTCGGAACGCGTTGCAGATAACACGTTGCCGGAGGCAACCGCCAGAATTAAAAATTATTTTTTTAATTCGGAACGCGTTGCAGAAAACGCGTTGCCGGAGGCAACCGCCAGAATTAAAAATTATTTTTTAAAAATACGGAACGCGTTGCAGATAACGCGTTGCCGGAGGCAACCGCCAGACTTGAAAATTATTTTTTAAAAATTCGGAACGCGTTGCAGATAACACGTTGCCGGAGGCAACCGCCAGAATTAAAAATTATTTGTAAAAAATTCGGAACGCGTTGCAGATAACGCGTTGCCGGAGGCAACCGCCAGAATTATAAATTATTTTTAAAAAATTCGGAACGCGTTGCAGATAACGCGTTGCCGGAGGCAACCGCCAGAATCTGAAAAATATTTTATTAATAAGGAACGCGTTGCAATAAACGCGTATCTGATGGCAAAAATTTACGGGGCCGAAGGCCCCGTAAATTATATTAGTAATTTTTAGCAGGCAAAATTTACATGCGGGCCGAAGGCCCGCATGATTTTTATGACTTGAATTTAAAAATTTATAACTTTTGAAGTATTAGTCGTATAGATATGGTTGAGATGTCATTCGATGGGGAATTGAATGAGGCGTTGAATGAAAATATTTTCAAAGGTGTCACTTGAGTCTGAGAATGGATATTTGAGTCTAGAGTTTTCAATTACTGGGAAATTAACCCAAATTGAATTATCTCGATTGTAATAACGCTGGAGTCAGCCTTTATACCCAAAAGCTATTAAAACTACTCAGCAATTCGCGCCGAACGCTGGTTTATATTACCGTATTTTTCCTAATAGTGCGACTGTCTCTATTAGACCGACCCCTTCTATTAAACCGACCCCCTAGAGGAGTATTGAAAAATAAACCGACTGTCTCTATTAGACCGACCCTTTCTATTAAACCGACCCCCTTCCAGATTTAATGTTATGTCTTTTGTTTTATAAGTCTTTTTCTTTTTTATACTTTTTTCATTTTCTTTTATCTTATAGCCATATTTTTTTATCTTCTTAATGTCTTCTGACTCAGAAATTGATGTTGTTGGTGTCGAAGAAGAGCAAAATCCAACAACAAGTTCCCGCGTGAAAAAGGCATATTCAATAGAAAAAAAAATTGAAGTAATAGAATTCGCGAAAAAAAATTCAAATCATGCAGCTGCTAGACGTTTTGGAGTCAGCCGTTCTTCTGTTATTGACTGGAGAGCACAAGAAGGGAAGCTACGCGAGTTTGTGTATTTTATAAATAATAATCAAATGAAAAATATTAAGATCTAAAAGAATTAATAAGAGGTTACCAGGTGGCGGCCGTTCATTACGTTTCATGGAGTCAGACGAGCAACTTGCAAATTGGGTACGCGAGCGACGTAAGGAAAAAGTACGTGTAACAAGAAGAATGATTCAACAGCAGGCAATAAAAATGTTTCCATTAGTAACAAAAGAAAACATTATTAATTCATTTAAATATTGCGGTCTCACAAATAAAACAAATGGAGCGGAGGACGATGAAATTCATTGTTTTAAAATTAATGGTCCAGTTTCAGAAGGGCGTGCTCAACTTAGACAAGCACGTTTAGATAACGAATTAGCTAAAATTTTTGAAGAAATTGATCTTGAAGAGGATGTAGAAAATGGAAATGAAAGTGATAATTCTATTGAAATGTAATTATTATGTTCTAGTTTATTATTTGTTCAAGTTTTTTTTTGAAAAAAATTAAAGAGATTTGAAATATAAACCGACTGTCTCTATTAGACCGACCCTTTCTAATAAACCGACCCTCTAGAGGATGATTGAAAAATAAACCGACCGGTCGCACTATTAGGAAAAATACGGTATATAAAGAAATTTTCCAACTCGCGTAAAAAAAATTAAGGCTCCCGGCCGAAGGCCGGGAGCTTCCTGAAAGTTGTGGATCCCGGGGGTACTTTAGAAGGCGCATTTGGGAAAAATATGCATTTGGCGCCACGACTTTTCCTTCGCGCCGAAACGACCCCATGAGTTTGGCTATCTCGTGAACCGTAAGTCGGAGCGGAAAAAGTCTGCTGGGAGGCGACTGGCCCACGATTAGTAGATATTAAATAAAAAAAAAAATTCGAAATTCGGTACAGTCTAAATACCGATGTGCCTTGTCATTGGTTTTTAATTGGTTCGGAAACCAATTAATTGGTGTGTCGATTTCCTATAACTCGGGAACGGCTGGGGGGATTGAGATCGGACCTGGGGGGTATTAGGTAGTTGGGCAAGAGAAATTTTTTGGGATGGGTCACTTTGGTGCCGCACTTGAGTGTGGCACAGAAATGTCCGGATGAATAATTCAACGCGTTATAACGCGTTTTTGAGAAGTGGGGGGTCTTGGGGCCTGGGAGTGATGTTGGAGGGTAGAGTGTGGGGAACTTATCGGTAGTTGACCACTAGAGTCTCGGGTGAACTTTTAGGGGTGTTATGGTCCAAAGTGTCGGGGTCGAAAAGTCGACTTTTTTTAAAGGGTCGTTTCGGGTCTCTTCGATAGCCAGTTCGAAAGAGCGTCCCGTGGCGGTCAGAAAAAGGTATCATATGTTGGGGGTCCGCTTGAGTCTCAAAAAGATATAGCCAATGTGGCCAAATGTCGCGAAACTTTATGAGACTCTAACGTCCCGGGGAAATTTTTTAAAAATTTTCTGATGCCGGATTTGGACTCGGCGCATGTCAATGCACCATATAGGTCGTTTTTGGGGTCAAAATTCGAAAATTTTGTCCCACCCCTTATTTCCAAAGGGGTACGTACCCCTTTTGGGGATAATTCGGGATTTTTTGGGGGACCTTAACTTTTTTTGGGGTGGAAGGATTGGGATCGTGTTTCCTTCATAAAATCGAGTAAAAAATTAGGTATTTTTTCACCGGAAAAAATTTCGAAAAAATTCGAAATTGAACCCGTAGGGGTCGAATTTCGAAAAACCCAAAATTTTTCGGTTTTTCGAAAAAATTTCGGGACTTTTGCCGGCGGTTCAGGGCGTATGTATTTTTCCTGTGTGGAGCAGATTTTTCTGCACAGGATAAGCTTTTAAAATTCTCAAAAAAGGTCTACTTTGGGCAAGTTATGATTTTTTGAAAATTTGGGTGAATTTTCCGGCCAAAATTTCCGGCCAAAAAAATAAATTTTTCAAAATAGCCATAAATAGGCCAAATGTTACATCATTCGAAAGCTCTCATCATGGGGAGTCCAAAAATAATTTTTCCAAAATTTTCTGACCCTTTTGGCAAAAGTTACAAAAGGTCGAATTTTTGGGTGTGGGGGGTATATACCCAGTGGGGTACCAAAGGAATGGTAATAAATTAAAAATACTTACGTTATATTGTAGAGCATCCTCAATTCCATCGAAAAATATATACTCTGTTTGGGGGGTCACTTGAGTCTGACAAAATTATGGGGGTCAGAGTTTTCGAGGGTGGGGGGTTTTGGAGGCCGAAGGCCCCCAAACCGAGACCGAAGGCCGAGGGAGGATCTAAACGCTGGGTTTGGGGGGCCGAAGGCCCCCCAAACGCTCCGAATCAACCCACCACATCTACCGAAAGGCAAAGTATCCATTAAACGCTGGGTTTGGGGGGCCGAAGGCCCCCCAAACGCCCCGAATCAACCCACCACAGCTACCTTAAGGCACAGTATCCGTCTAAACGCTGGGTTTGGGGGGCCGAAGGCCCCCCAAACGCCCCGAATCAACCCACCACAACTACCTAAAGGCACAGTATTCGTCTAAACGCTGGGTTTGGGGGGCCTTCGGCTCCCCAAACGCCTCGAATCAACCCACCACAGCTACCTTAAGGCACAGTATCCATCTAAACGCTGGGTTTGGGGGGCCGAAGGCCCCCCAAACGCCCCGAATCAATTCACCAAAGCTACCAAAAGGCACAGTATTCGTCTAAACGCTGGGTTTGGGGGGCCGAAGGCCCCCCAAACGCCCCGAATCAACCCACAACAGCTACTAAAAGGCACAGTATCCTTCTAAACGATGGGTTTGGGGGCCGAAGGCCCCCCAAACGCCCCGAATAAACCCACCACAACTACCGAAAGGCACAGTATCCGTCTAAACGCCGCGTTTGGGGGGCCGAAGGCCCCCCAAACGCCTCGAATCAACCCACCACAGCTACCTTAAGGCACAGTATCCATCTAAACGCTGGGTTTGGGGGGCCGAAGGCCCCTAAACGCCCCGAATCAACCCACAACAGCTACCTTAAGGCACAGTATCCTTCTAAACGATGGGTTTGGGGGCCGAAGGCCCCCCAAACGCTCCGAATCAACCCACCACAACTACCGAAAGGCACAGTATCCGTCTAAACGCCGCGTTTGGGGGGCCGAAGGCCCCCCAAACGCCTCGAATCAACCCACCACAGCTACCTTAAGGCACAGTATCCATCTAAACGCTGGGTTTGGGGGGCCGAAGGCCCCTAAACGCCCCGAATCAACCCACAACAGCTACCTTAAGGCACAGTATCCTTCTAAACGATGGGTTTGGGGGCCGAAGGCCCCCCAAACGCTCCGAATCAACCCACCACATCTACCGAAAGGCAAAGTATACATTAAACGATGGGTTTGGGGGCCGAAGGCCCCCAAACGCTTCAGTCAGCCCACCACAGCCACCAAAAGGCACAGTATCCAACTAAACTGCGTTTGGGGGGCCGGAGGCCCCCAAACGCCCCGGTTCAATCCACCACACCCACCAAAAGGCACAGTATCCAACTAAACTCTGCGTTTGGGGGGCCGAAGGCCCCCCAAACGCCCCGAATCAACCCACCACGGCTACCAAAAGGCACAGGATTCTTCTAAACGATGGGTTTGGGGGCCGAAGGCCCCCAAACGCCCCAGTCAGCCCACCACAGCCACCAAAAGGCACAGTATCCAACTAAACTGCGTTTGGGGGGCCGGAGGCCCCCCAAACGCCCCGGTTCAATCCACCACACCCACCAAAAGGCACAGTATCCAACTAAACTCTGCGTTTGGGGGGCCGAAGGCCCCCCAAACGCTCCGAATCAACCCACCACATCTACCGAAAGGCAAAGTATACATTAAACGATGGGTTTGGGGGCCGAAGGCCCCCAAACGCTTCAGTCAGCCCACCACAGCCACCAAAAGGCACAGTATCCAACTAAACTGCGTTTGGGGGGCCGGAGGCCCCCAAACGCCCCGGTTCAATCCACCACACCCACCAAAAGGCACAGTATCCAACTAAACTCTGCGTTTGGGGGGCCGAAGGCCCCCCAAACGCCCCGAATCAACCCACCACGGCTACCAAAAGGCACAGGATTCTTCTAAACGATGGGTTTGGGGGCCGAAGGCCCCCAAACGCCCCAGTCAGCCCACCACAGCCACCAAAAGGCACAGTATCCAACTAAACTGCGTTTGTGGGGCCGGAGGCCCCCCAAACGCCCCGGTTCAATCCACCACACCCACCAAAAGGCACAGTATCCAACTAAACTCTGCGTTTGGGGGGCCGAAGGCCCCCCAAACGCCCCGAATCAACCCACCACGGCTACCAAAAGGCACTCGAAACGAAAAGGGGGCCGAAGGCCCCCCAAAATGCAACCCCATGGATCTGAACATATTTAACGTAAATCGCCAAGCAAAAAAGAAAATCTAGCGTCCTTTTAAAGCCGCAGGCTTTCCACGCGCGTCCCTGGACGCGCCCCCAAAGCTCTAGCAGCGCGCGAAGCGCGCCCCTAAGCCGTCAGGCTTTCCAAAACCCAAAAGTATGGTATCAAAGGCTCCCCCCAATAAAACTAAATATACAGCATTCTGATAGGCACCCAGCTACTCACCCTGAGCTAGTTTAATTTAGAAAAAAATTACTTTTTTTATTCGGTTTTTACTTGTTGGGGTGTAACATTGATGGTAGACTATTATGTAAGGATCTGGCGCTGAAAGAACTTCATCTTCCTTTATATTTTCTGCAACAAACATCCCATTTTCATCTGTCAGTTTTGCAGGATCGCAGCATAGTTTATCATGACTGACTTGTTCCTCTTAATTTTAATTTATTTTAAACTATCTATTTATTTTGATTTTAAAATAAAGTTAATTATCGCAGACATAACCTTCCCAAACTTCAATTAATGCGCCTTGAAGTCTCGCTTTAACAGACTTATCTACGAGGTGAAAGTTACAATACACAGTACCATGAATCGTCATATCAATTTCAATTCCAATTCCATTTACATTTCTGAAATTACTAATTTTTATTTAAATTTGTGTTTTAGTTTTAAAAAAATTTTACTTTAGAATTATTAAGCAGATTAAAATTATTAAAGCATAAGAGAACATTTTTGAATTATTTTGATAAATAATTATTTGAAATATTAAAAATAAAAATTAAGAGAAATTAATGAGAAATTATTTTAGACTGTATTTATAAATATATAAATAAATTTGTTTTAGTTTGTGAATCATTTAGTTTAAAAATCAGATATTTTTAGTAGTAATCAGCGTCAAAAATAAATTATATTTTACATTAAATTTAATCGCCGAATTCAAAACATTTTTTAGAATACCTATATTTTTGGGCGGAATTTGCTAATTTCTGAGATTGTGAATTTATTTTTTGTGTCACCACGATTTTCTGATAAATATTTACTAATAAAAATTATTTTAAAAATAGTTAATAAATTAAAAATTTTTGAAATATATATAGATTTATCTTTTTTCACTTCCAATATTTTAATTAATTTTTATTTCGCTTTCCAATTGTAATTAATCATTTATTTAAATTCCATTTTTACCATTAAAATTTGAAATGGACATTAAAAATTTTATTATCATAAAATAAAAATTTTTAAATAGTTTCTATGATGATTAATTTAAAATAAAAACTATATTTAAAATCAAAATAAAGTTTTTCTGTTATAATTA
This sequence comes from Meloidogyne incognita, assembly GCA_036172945.1. Lineage (NCBI taxonomy): Eukaryota > Metazoa > Nematoda > Chromadorea > Rhabditida > Meloidogynidae > Meloidogyne > Meloidogyne incognita. Next base: position 5,975,860 of record JARQAC010000011.1, on the reverse strand, counting down.
GAATTATTAGCTGTGGAATAACCAAAATTAACATTTAACCGGAAATCCGCTGACCAATAAATAAATTCGCTGAATAATTATGAAAGGGATTTTTTCATTCGGATCCAGGTTCTTGAAATTCAGAAAATTATTGGAGCATGAAACTCCGAAAATTCTTGTGCACAACCTTCCAATTGTTGTGTTTTGCACAATAAATAAGCAATACAATAATGTGTTTATTACACAATAGAAATACAATAAGGTTAAAGAAATAGAATAAGGTTGGGGTAATATGTATTTAGGAGACAATTAGGAAACCCGGACTGACAATTATGTGAGGCTTTTATAGTAGCCACCACACCACACCCTTTCAGTGATCAAATTTTCGGGCACCTTTGGAATTGGTGAATATTTTAATATAACTTTCCAACCATAGTATCGAAATAAATTTTATTTTAAAAAGTTTCAATACAAATATGTAAAAAAAATTATTTAGTCATTCAAACAATTTTATTTTATAATTATTATTCTTTTTGGAGAGGGGCAGCATCTCCCCTTCCACTTAATAAAAGATAGGCAGAAGAAAGTTGTTCTTGTTTTTTCAATTGTTTGTTTAGTGTACCTGAAAGTTGAAAAATATTTTTAAAAATTTCTTTTTCGTTTTGAGTTTCGTTTTAAAATTATTTTCCCTTTGTTACGGGTTTCACTGAAAAATATTGTCGAAGGTGTTCCTTATAGCGAGGATTTAATTAGCATATTTACCCAGCGGAGTGTCTTGCGAATTCATTTTCTTTAATTTCTCCCTCTTGTCCACCTTCATTTTGTGTTTTTCCCCTTGTTTCTTTCCAGGACCTTTTCCATGGAATTTCCAAGATAATACACGAAATGCTTCTTTTGGTTCTAAAACACGCCCAGATTTGTCAGAATAATTTATTTCAATCTAAAAATGGGAAAAAATTTAATAAAATTTCGTAAAAAAATTTTATGAAAAGATCCCAGGATCAGAAAGTCTACTCAGCCTCTATTCAGATTCCGTTAAGAAAATTTTTAAATTTTCTGTCTTCTTCTATTTTTAGTTTATTCGCATCAGAGGTGAATCGGAGTTCCGATTTTTGACGTTCCCCCCCCCCCCCGATTTACGAAATTTTAGGCTGATTTCCGCCTTTCGAGTCATTTCCGATTTCCGGCAACTTCGTCATTTTTGATTCACCTCTGATCCCCAATTTAGAATATTCACAAAAGGAAACCTAAGCGAGAGAATTCCCCAGTGCCCCAATTCTCCCTCAGCTAAGTGTTGGAAAAAATAATAAAATTTGAGGATAATTGCCGTTAATCAAATTCATTTTTTCGAAAATTACCAAAAAAAAACCTTAGGAGTGTAATCAGTCTTCTCAGGAAATGGTCTTGTTGGGCCAGTCCCCGTAGTCCCCATCCTTTCCAATTTTCTCATAGTTTTGTCTTCAATGTCATAACGTCCCTGCTCGACTTTAGAGTATCTTTTACTTTCCAAATGTTTTAAAGACCCTTCTCCATGACGTTTTTTGTTACTAGATTCTAAATATCCTTTTTGCCCGGCAAGTTTCAACATTGCTGCTACACCTTTTGTAACATCCTTTTCTTCTCCCAAAATATTTGAATAATTTTTGGTTGCTGAATATTTTTCTAAAAATTGAAAAAAATTTTTTAGAAAAATAATAATTTAGAAAAACCTAAAGGTTCCTAAAAAAATTTCAGAGAATGTCGGTGTGCTTCGAAATTTCAAATTTGCTCGTACTTCGTACCTGCCCCACTTTTTCGCTCGTACTCGTACCAGGTACGAGTACGAATTTTGGTACGAGCTTCGAAGCACTTCTTCTAATATACCCTCTTGCAGGCCCGTAGCCAGTGGGGTGGGGGAATTCCCCCGAAATGGGAAAAAGGAAAAAATTTGGGGAAGGGCTGGGGCAAAAAAGTGAATTTTTTTGGCCTAAGGCCTCTGAAATTTAAAAAATTTTCGCCTGCGGCGCTAAAAAAGGAAGAAATCTGGCTTCTTGAGGTCCAAAATTCAAAAAATTTTCGCCTGCGGCGCTGAAAATAAAAATTTTGGCGCCTGCGGCGCCGAAAAAGTGAATTTTTTTGGCCTACGGCCTTCTAAAATTCTCAAAATTTTCGCCTGCGGCGCTGAAAATAAAAATTTTTGGCGCCTTCGGCGCCAAAAATTTGGCGCAAAAACCCCCCCCCCCCCCCCCCCCGAAAAAAATCCAAAAATCCTGGCTACGGGCCTGCCCTCTTGAACTAGAGTTAAACGGGTCGAGATCAATCTCGAATATCGGTCATTTCCCATTATCGATATCGAATATTTCCTAAAATATCGATATCCTCTAATACCCCCTTAAACATTAATTAATTTAAAAAAAATACCCTCATCACTATCAGATCCATCCCCATCTCTTTCCTCATCCATTCTTTCAAATTCTTGACTAGACCCACTATCAGTTCTTCTCCTTTTTAAAAATTCTTTTTTCAAACTACTCGAAGCTATTTCACTCCCAATTTCCATTTCTTCCTCAATTTCAGTTTTTACAACTTTTTTGTTTATTTGTTGATCATTTCCATAACCTCCACCCCCAATAGCTTTGTATTTTTCTGAGGTGGCGTCAAAAATTATTGCAGTCGAATTTTTTTGTTCTTCCATATCTTCATCATTGCTGCTGTCTGAAGCAAAATAAATAACCTCTTTTTTAACCATTTTTTCAGAATTTTTTAGTAAACGAGCTTTGGCCAAAATTGCATTTAATTCTTCACTAGCATCGTCATCTTCTATTTGTATTGGTGCGACATTGGTAGGGAGAAATTCTGAATTAAAAAAATTTTTTGGAAGAATGTATAGGGATTGGACTAAATTCAAATAATTTTTTTAGAAAGAATCAAGTTTAAAAAACCATAAATATGCTGAGAGTTCACCCGCGATGAATAAGGATATCACGAGTTACCCTAAAGCCCAGTCATTTTTTGATCCGAAATCTATAGCAGACACCAAAAAATAGTTAAACGGCATGAGAAGCCCGACTCGACTTTTTTCTCATCTTGTGACACCCTGATCATGAATAATTGATTGGTCCAGTTGGCATAAATTCCCATTCAAATTTTGTTAATAGTGAAGTCAGATGATTTTTGTGGGAGACAGATTAAGCAGACGAAGGAAATTAGTCGAGGAGGAGGATTAACAGGGTTTAGAAAACCTTTTGAATTTCACATATAGAAATCAGAAATCCAAGGTTAAAATTAAAAGTCCAATCCCTAAAAAATAAACAAACAAAAAACCTTCTTCATCGTCCTCATCCTCTTCTCTCTTTTTAATTTTTTCTGCGAATATATCCAACATTTTAACATCAACATTAACTTTCGGTTTTTTCCATTTTGTCTGATCTGGAGGAGGCATGGCAATGGAATCTTTTGATTGTTTTATCTAAAAAAATATTTTTATAGGGTTACATATAAATATTTATAAAAAACAACTAAAAAGGATTTTTGGACGTAAAGATAAGAAATCTGAAAAGAATCATGATCTTGATTTTCAAATAATGACCTTAACCAAATTTTTATCACGCACCAGAAAAACTCAAGGAACACTAAAAAATGAATTGATGATGACATGTGATTCAGAGAAAACAAAACCCGAGAAAATTATGGTTCAAAAAAAAGTCAGGGTTTAAATTTTAGATTTATTGTCAGCCGCCTCTAAATGGCGAGATTTACAAAAAATCTTAATTTTAATTTATCCTAAGACTATGGACGGGCCGAGTTTCCTAAAATTCGGACTATATCCAAACTGAAGAAATTTCCTCCGACCCGGCCCATCTCCAGCTAAGGACCATAAATTAATTTTATTAAAAATAAACCTCTTTTTTACTTTCAACAATTTCCCCTTCTTCCATCACAACAGAACGAGAAACTTTTGAAGAACCATTATTAGAAGATTCCTTCATTGTATCACGAAAAGATTTTCCTCCTCCCTCTTCCCCACTTTCTTGTTGTTCCCTTCTCCTAGCAGCCAATTTTTCTTCTCGAATTTTTTTCTCTTCTTCAGTTTCTTCCAAAGGTTCCAATTCTGCTGTTTTTAATGCTTTTTTACGGGAATTTTTTGAAGTTTTTTTCTTTTTGAGACGTCGGAATTGGATAACTTCTTCCTTTAATTTTTACAAAAAAATTTTAACTGAGAAATTTGGAACCACCTAGAAGGTCAAATGACCTAAAAGGCTAACTCCAAACGGTCAATTTCCACCTTATGCCCATTAATCTGCCCAAATCTATCGATATTTCATTTAATAGAGACAAATCCTTCTTTACCCAGTCAAAATTGGATTTGACTTCATGGATGATTTTACCTTTTAGGAGTTCATCTTTGAGTGCCGGAATTTTGGTCACCGGAATTTTGGTCACCAAGGATTTTCGGAACTTTGGTCACCAACTTTTTTGGAATTTTGGTCACCAGCGGAATTTTGGTCACCAAGTCAAAAAACGGAATATTGGACACTGGAATTTTAGGCGCGGGGAATTTGGGCGTCGGAGCGAATTACTGAATTTTTCCGAAAAATGACACAAAATCTAATAACGTAAACCTATGGATGTCGGCGAGGCGCTTGTGCAAAATCCCGCGCTTCGCGCGGGATTTTGCGGCACGCGCCTCGCGGGAGTCAACGGTCGCTGGGTTCTACAACAGTAACATAAACCTATCCCTTTTTACTGATTTTCAGCTTTGAAATGCCGACCTACCCGCTATGTATCAGCACAAAATTATTTATTCAAGCGAGATTCAATTAATCATAATTTTGTTGAGAATGATTGAATCGGGATGATTTTGGAGTCGTTTGACCTAGTTCGACGAGCTGTTTCGAATGACATATTTTGTCCAAATCTATTTGTAACCTATAGTTACGTAGTTTGATTTTGTGTTATTTTTGAATAAATCAAAAAATTCGCTCCGACGCCAAAATTCCCCGCGCCTAAAATTCCAGTGTCCAATATTCCGTTTTTTGACTTGGTGACCAAAATTCCGCTGGTGACCAAAATTCCAAAAAAGTTGGTGACCAAAGTTCCGAAAATCCTTGGTGACCAAAATTCCGGTGACCAAAATTCCGTACACCTTCATCTTTAGGGTAATTTGACCTTGTGGGTTATCCAAAATTTTCTTAAAAAATTAAAAAAAACCTCCGTATAAAATTCATTCGCCAAAGTGTATTTTGTCTCTCCCAAAGATTCAAACTTTTTATTCACCATCATTAATTTACGCTTTGCCTCTGCTTCCTTGGCTTCTTTATCCAAATCATAATGTCCAGTTTCGTCTTTAAAAAAATTTTTTAATTCAGAATTAACAGGATAAACAGGTAAAATCGAAAGAAAAAAGTTATGTGGCAGGAAAAAAGCTTATAAACTAAAATAGTCAATACGAGGGTTGTTTTAAGCCCTAAGTCTGAGATCCTGACTAAATTCCCATTTGGTACACCCAACACGCAAAGCCGTCCCCGAGGAAATCCCTTCCCTCTACTGTCACATTGTAGAGGGAATTGCCACAGAATAGAGGTGGGACCAATGCCTTCCCAAGCCAGAAAAACACAAAAAGGTTCAACAATCCTACTTCTGATGGCTCTAAAAATAAATAGGGTTCCGGGTTAAATCAAGCAGTTTCGAAATCAAGTAAGTATGGCGTAAATCCCCCCTTCATCCTTTTAGTCCCCCAACCTAAAAATTATCCAAAAAACGGCGCAGAACCCCCTCCCCTCCTTCTAGTCACCTAAACCAAAAATTATCCCAAAAAATTTTTTTAAAAAAACCTAATCGAAAAGTTTCCTTCTTTTTATTTTCTCCATCCATTCCCTCATTATATTTATCCAAAATTTCTTTCCTTTTAATTTGTCCAAATTCATCAATTTCTTCTTCTTCATAAGCTTGGTAATGTGTTGCTTTTTTCTTTCTCCTCTCAACATTTAATTTTGTCCTTTCATTTTCGACCATATTTGGATTTATTAAAATTTCTTCGTCAGCGTCTTCGCCGTCGAGAAGTAAACCTTTTAGAGAAAATTTAAAAGAATTTTTTAAAATTAAAAAAAAAATACTTTTGTCCTCCAAAACTAAAATTGTTTCCCTTCCTTCTTGAAAGTCTTGGACAGAATGGCCAACAATTAATCCGCCAGAAGAAGGTTCCGTCTAAAAATTAAGGAATTTAGCTTATGAAATAAAAATAAAGGGGGAATATAAAACTAAAAATTTTATCGATTGAGTTCAAAAAGGATAATTCTAACGTTAATTTCCTCATTTTTCCTCAAGTAAATCAAAAAAACGTATTAAATTTGGGTAAAAACAAGAGTAGAAATTTCAAAAAGGATGGACAAAAAAAGAATTTTGAACCTTTCCATATTTTTGTTGAAATCGAAAGGGGACAAAAAAAGTGGTGTGAACTTGATGAATAAATTTTTACTTTTTCCTAATCAATTTACTAGGCATAGAGAAAAAAGGAAATTTGGGAAACTGAGAAAGAATATCACCAGAGGTGGGTCGGAACAGTCAGAGGTATCGGAAATCGACAGAGCCGGAAACCGGAACTGGCTAAAAAGTCGGAACTTGGAAATCGGAAATCAAAATTTTTTTCGGAAATCGGAAGGAAAAGAACAACGGAAATCCAAATTCCGACCCACCTCTGGCTACCACAAAGTGGAAAATTACCCGCCCCATATGAGAAAGATGTGACCAACCAAATTCTATTTAATCGATTAAAATTAAGACCCGAGAACCCTTACTGGATAATTTCAAAATTAAAAAAAATCTTCTCAACAAACCTCAACATTTCCTCCTCTTTTCTTCTGTTTCTTCAATTGTTCCTCTCTAAGCAAAGCCCCAATTCCAAAAGATTCATCCATTTCTTCCAATTCTTTTTCCTTTTCTTTAGCTTTTTTCATTTCTTCCTCAATCCTTCTCGATCTTTCAATCCATTTTTTTGTGTTTTCAATTTCTTCGTCTTCTTCCTCAGCCAAATTCTTTGATTTTAATACTTTTGAATGCAAATCCCTTTGACGTTTTTTGTTTTCCAATTTTTCTTTAAGCTCTTTTTGACGTTTTTCTTCTGACCAATTTCGTGAGGGTTTGTGGACTATTTCTACGCCGTCTTCGGTAAATACCTGGAAATTTTTAAATTTTAAAAATGGGTCAGACTAGAAAATTAAAAAAAAAATTCGAAAAATAAAAGAATAGTGATCGTCAAAAAATAACGAAATGCAGGCCCGTAGCCAGGGAGCCCCCCCCCTTGGCCCCTCCCGAAAAAAAATCCTCGCTAGTTATAATAAAAGGATCCATGGCCTATTGACAGAAACGTAACCAAAAATATGAAATTCAACATTTTCAATCCCTTCAAATTTTCCTAGATAGTTATTGAATTGATAAAAGGAAAGAATTATAAAAAAAATAGTGGCAATTAAAAGAAAAAACAGGAGAAAAATCTGTGGTACATGCAAAAACTGAAGACCCACTTAAATGTAAAAGTCATTTTTGCGGAATAATTTTTGCGGACTTTTTCTCTTTAAAACTCAAAATCGTCTTCTCAAATAATTACCCAAAAGTAGTTTTGTGACAAGTTAATTTGTGTAGCCATTATTAAAATTTACCTATAACCAAATCCGTCTTAATAGAAAATCAATAAAAAGCAACAAAAAAGAAAGCAGGGGTAAATCCGCAAAAAAGTAGTCCGCAAACCTCGAACCTAATTAATGCCCGAACCCTTCCAAAAACTAATCAAAAAACAACCTTTTCCCCACTTCCATCCTCCTTCTCCACCGGTTCCGTATTTGTTTTATCATCCAAATCTAAAGGTGCTAGTCCAAGTTTAGCCCTCAATTTGTTTGTTTCTTCAATTGACATTGACTCTTCACTAAAAACAAATTTTTAGAAAAATTTTTGACATTCAAAAAAAAACTTTTTTGAAGGAGAGGAATCGTCTTCCTTACGTCTCTTTGACCTTAAATTGAAAAAAAAATTGGCAAAAATCAAAAAAAACTTTTTGGGTGAACGCGATCTTGAACGACGATGTCTTCGACTTTCTTCTCTGTCTTCTTCAATGGAGGTGTCAGCATCTAAATCTCTTTTTCGATTTTTTTCGTGTTTCGACGGCATCCTAAAACTATTTAAAAATTAAAAGAATTAAAAAGCTTGATCAAAAAAAATAGGACAAAATGTCGATAAGGTCCTCATGAGACAAAACATCGCAAGTGCAGAACGAGACAAATCGTCTACTCAGCTATAAAACTAGAGACCGTTGCGGGACGAGATCCCGCGCGGGATATTGCGGGATACCGCTCGTGCAAGCCCATAATTTTTCGATTTACGGGCATGTTCTTAGTACTACATCCCTCACTATCACTTTAATTAGAATGTAGAATAAGTAAAGCAGCGGGTAGGGGACGTTTGCGAATCGGAAAAGGTCGATTCAGAGTCGCCTATTCAGAGTAGGGACAATTCAGAGTAGCCGATTCAGAGTACGGGGAAAAGGGGACGATTCAGAGTACATAAATTTTTGGATATAGAAAATCAGCTTTTCTTACGAATTTTCTGGTTTTTCTTACTTCCTACGATCTGAAGAACATCTTAAAAGCTAGCCGAGGATTGACTCAAGCTGATTTTCTATATAAAAACATCTACTGAAGATGCTGGTTTGCTCCCAGCCGCCGATTAACCTTTTGCAACAGATGAAGGAGAAAAATAGTCAGCTGCTTTACTCTATTATCACTTGTTTACTAACCCTGTTTTCAAGTTCTGAACCGTTTACCGTATGTATTTTAACGTTTATTAGAAAAAATTTTATTAAGAATTTTATTTATCTTTACTCCCGCGAGACAGTTAAAAGATGGAGGAGACAGCTACACATGTCAAATCCAGCGAGGCATTTTCCTATAGATTTTCCTATACCTATTTATAATTTTCAATAATTAAAAAAAAAATTTTTTATTAATCAATTTTTAATATATACATATGTATATTAATATTTAAATTTACTAAGGACACCTAATGTTTTGGCTTTATAAGAAATTTTTTTTTCAAAAACTAATTTTATTTCTTAAATAAAATTTCTATAGAGATCGACTTGTTTTAAGAAGAAATTTAACCGGTTTTATTCTGAGCTTAGTTAAATATAGACTAGTTGAAAATAAAAAATTAAACTAAAAATCTGTTTGTTAGATGGTTGACTCGTATACCTTAATGTAGAACTTAAATGAAGAACTAAGAAATTTAACCGGTTTTATTCTGTTTATTTTATTTTTTTTTATTTTTTTTTATTTTTAGTTTTATTTTATTTTTATTTTTTATTTATTTATTTTTTTTTTATTTTTTTTTATTTATTTTTTTTTATTTAATAGTTAGGGTTGTCCAAAACATGCAAGTGCATGTTTTGTCTGCGGATATCCTTGGGGTGTTTACCTACAAATGGAAATTTATGCGTGAAATTTTATATGCGAGAACCCATGAAAATTTATGCGTCCCAAAAATAATTTATGCGTCCAATAAAAATTTATACATCCCATGAAATGAATTGGAAAAGCCCATTTCCAATCTCGGGCGAGGTTCGATTGAACCTCGCCGAGGAACGAGGCTAAATATAAACCCCTAAGTCTGGACTTTTTGTCTGATTCATATTGGGTCCTCTACTGGATCTGAATGTGATGTAAATTATTACCTATAATTTAGAATGATTTAGCAAATCTAATTAAATTTTCAAAAGATTAAATTAAATTTTCAACCTCGGTTATCCTCGAACCCAGGCCTCGGACCTAGCATCAAATTTGACCCTCGACCTCGATACTCGTTTTGCAGTCTCGGTGATCCTGGGTCTCGGTTTTTTCGAAAAACCACGACCTCGTGCAACCCTACTAATAACTTTGCATTTTTAATTTTTGAATATTTTTTCAATTCAGTTCATGGGGCGCATAAATTATTTTTGGGACGCATAAATTTTTATGGGACTCTTAAATTCTCATGGGACGCATAAATCTTCATGGACGCATGAACTGGACAAGAGCCCTGAATTTTTTCAATTTTTGGTTTCTTTCTTGAGCTAAATAGTGATTATTTACAGACAAAATGAAAGTATTTTGTTTAAATTTTTTGTTATTATTCGCGATAAAATTGCATCAAGTTGAGGCTGGCAACTGTATACGAGGAGTAACTCAAGATACTGGTGGAATAAGCCAAAGTACATAAATAATAATAATAAATAATAATAAATCCTAATAAAATTAATTTTCAGAAATACTCTATCTAGCGGATAGCAAGGATTACAGTCGTTTGCAATTAGCAGTAAGTATAGCTACTGGAAAATTGGGCAGAAAATTTCTAATAATTATTCTGGCAGATTGATTAATTCGATTGAAATCTGTCATAGAAAAGTAGCCTTCACCCTAGGTGTTTGTCTGGTATGATGTCGGAGCCTATTTTCACCTTAACGTAAAATTTTCCCGGTTCCTTAATTTTTTAAATATTTCTTAATAATTTTTTATGTATTTTATTTAAATTTAAGGCGAGATTAGCAAATATACTCGATTCAAATAGATATTGCGTGGTCAGTTTTTAATACCAGGCATGCACATGGATACGGATAATATCCGGATATCCGCGGATACGGACGGATATGGATAGTGTTTATTAAAAAATTGGACGGACCGCTTCCGGAACCGGAACTGGAACCCCCGCATCACTGACTGCAAAGCAGTTAATATAATAGTACATTATTTTAAAATTTTTTAAATTTAAATTTGACCATTTTGAAAATTTTAGTCAAGTTGACCATTTTGAGAAAAAACGGATATATCCGCGGATGGATATGACTCAAAAGTCGGACGGATACAAACGGATACGGATATTGACCCCACGGATATATCCGGATACGGATAGCAAAATCCGTATCCATGTGCATGCCTGTTTAATACTACATTAGGCTGTTAAAGCTAGAGACAGGATTGAGACAAATTATTTACTGAATTTCGAGTTTTTCGAGACAACTCGTACGACTCTCGTATGAAACTACAAATCCTGTCTTTAGTTACCTAAAACAGTTACCTAAATATATTGAATAAAATACTTTTATATTTATATGACAAAGAGAAATATGCTTTAAAAAGGTCGACAAAGTGGTCCACTAATTTCTATTTTCTGTTCAAAAATTCCAAAAAATATGTTGAATTAGGAAAAATTTCTTGAATTTCTGAATATATATCAAAAATTGAAGATTTTTTGGCTTGATAAAAAAAATTGAAAATTTTTTTATCAATTGCTAAATAGTTAACCAAAAATTAATAAACATGGATTTGTCAAAAATCGTATTTTCAGAAAAATATCCCAAATAAGTTTCAATAGGTGATAATAAACGCTCGTAAGCATAAGATTATAAAAAATAACAACGGATTTGAGCTTGTCACACCGTAACTATTTTACAAATCCGATCCCTAGTCATGTACATATTTATTTCTTTGAATAAATATAGTTTTAAAGTATTTTCTTATCGCCCAACATGTGAACCATGATGATTATTCAAACCAAATCCATCTAAATGTTGGAGTGCAAAAATTATACGTTCAAGTTAATTTCGAGCCACAACAAGGAAATCAAGAGAATATAAATTTGTGGGAAAATATATTAATAAGCTCTAGACATCCCGATTTTAACTATTTGGTTCATTATCAAGCTGTTTATTTTTATCAAGGTAGAAATTTTTTATAAACTATCGATCAGAGACTTAAAGCAAGGACCTATCAGAACTTTTAAAAATCTTTTCTCAGTAAGTGTGGTAGTTTTAGTCCTAAATTTGCCCTAGTCCTAAATAGTGCTGGTTATGGCTCTGGGAGCTAGTTCTGGAGCCCGGCTCCGTTGAAGCCGGAGCTTAGATTTTAAAACCCCGGGGCTGGGTCCGGAGCCAAGAATTTGAAATGACCGGAGCTGGAGCTAGGATTTTAAAAGGCCGGAGCCCGAAGTCGGAGTTGAAGCTGAGCCAGCAAATGCCAAATACCCAGTCCTAGTCCGAAACAATTCTCGATAACAGACATTTTAACTATTTACTAATAACTTTAGCTTTGATACTTGAACCTGCAAACCGACCGATATACAGATCATTGAGAAGACAGAATTTTGATTTGGGTATTGCTGACATTGACCAGATTTCAAGTGGCTTTGCCGTTTTTACCAATCTTGGTATAACAACCATGATTGCCACGTCAGCAACCCCGGCTAGTTCTCCTTTCTACCATTTATTGGGATTGGCAATACCTGTTGAAGTGCCAGGTATTTTGTTTAAAATTTAGGTTTCCGGATATGTTTATGTTCAAATTTGGAACTGTTTATGAAAATGTTCTCTATTTTTTGTGTTTTTAAATGTGACCATTTTTACAAAGAAAATGAAAAAATTACTGAACCTAACGCAGATAAAAATTTTATTTAAAATTTAAGAACTGTACACGGCTCAGCCAGGTGATGGACTTGCCAATTCTGAAATTCGCAATGATGGGAGCCAAAGACAAAACGAAAATATACGCGAAATTAGACATTTAATTACTACATATCAACAAATATTTGGGAATGCATATTCTAATCAAAATATTCCTCCACTCTGGCAAATAATCGCAAATGTTCGCTACTTGTTGGTAAATCATCCTCAAAATGCTGCATATCCTCGACCTATTAATGACAAAATAGGATTTATTGGAGGAATTGCTATTGACACCCATAGATTTTTAGATTTCTACTCAAAAGTTATGACTGATCATGTGATAGAACCTGTCTGGGATGTTGAAGATGACGAATATAGTTTCCTTAATAATGTATGTTTTAGCTATTTGAATTTGGCATTAAGCTTCATTTTTTACTTGATAGGGGTAGTCGTTAGGTAAAGTTAAGCACAAAAAAATAATATTGATGTAAGCTTAAGGATTCGAAGATAAAATTAATGTAAAGTTTAAGCAATAGAAGAAACAATTGATGTAATGTTAAGGGATGGAAGATGTAGATTTTGGGGGTAAAATTGCAAAGTTAAGCACTAAAAGATATTACTGATGTAAAGTTAGGGATTAGAAGGTAAAATTACCTTAAAGTTAAGAGTTTGAAGATAAAATGTGTGAAAAGTTAAGGATAGAAGATAATATTCGTCCGAAAAGTAGGTGAGACATTTTGGGGGGGGGGGGGGGAACTACTGGAAATACGGTAGATTACATAAAATTTTCTAAAATTTCTCTAAAGATACTTAATCTACTCATGATGAATTTAGAAATATGTATATAGTAACGCATGAAAAATAGGTATTTTATCATTTTGGCCATAATTTCTAAAATTCTCTACAAACAAAAAATTCTTATGCCAGAAAATTTATATCTATTTTCAGTCCGAATGTGTTGTATTAGTCACTTTTGGTCCAACAATTACATTTCATGGAATTAACCAAACCCAATTAGAGAGCATTTTCAATGCATTTGAGGAACATCAGGCTTGTAACTTTATTTTTCGGGCTGATTCGACTATTGAATTGTATGCTAATCATTATTTACAAGTTCCAAATAATGTACACTTATTTTATGACAATATTGATATGAAAGGGATCCTTGGTAATTTTTTTGCATTTAAAATATTTGTTGAGCTGTTCTTTATAACGATTTCTTTATAACATTAAATCATAGCATTTTGGTAGAAGGGAAAAGGATTTTATTTTATTACGAGTCAGAAATAACAATTATTTTACTAAATTTTATCCTATTTTAAATATTTAATAATTTTGTGAATGAGAAAAGGGTCAGAAAGTGACAACGAAGTGATTTAATGGGAACAAACAACTGAGTTAAATTTGGGAGTAATACACATATACATAGGTCGGGATCAGACGTGGGCGAAACGTTTCGTTTCGTTTCGTTGTTTCGTTAGTTTCGTTATGTTTTTTACTGTTTCGTCTCGTTTCGTGACGAAACACTTTTTAATTTGTTTCGTTTCGTTTTGTTAACGAAACACCTGTGTTTCGTTAACGAAACTTTACCTATTTTTTAAGCCAAAATATTACTCAAAAACTTTAAAATTCTCTACTTTGTTGATGGAAATTCAAAAAATTTTTGCCTGCGGCGCCGAAATCTGAATTGTAAGCGCCTACGGCGCATAATTTACTATAGTTTTTTTGAATTTCCCGTTTATTTTATGTTTTTAATGGGCAATGCTTGAGTTCTTTGCTAGATTATGCATATAGAATGGGTCTATTTCTTAATGGGTCGGTCTATCTCTAATCTATTTCTTAAATAAACACATAAATCATATCTTAATGTCAACCATGAGCGGGCTCAAGAAACAATCTCATAAAACGAGAAACGCAACGCCAATGATCATGATTCATGAATGTTGTTGATCAACATAAATCTGAATACTTTCGTATTTGACTAGTACTTTCGTACTTGGCATCAATAGAAAAATTCGTAAAATTTCGTAAAATTCGTATTCGTAAAATTTTTCTTTTGACCACTAAAAAGTGAATATTTTCGCCTACGTCCTTCTGAAATTTTCAAAATTTTCGCCTGCGGCGCTGAAAAGGTCTGAAATAGGAAGATTTATGGCTTCATAGCCTTCTAAGATTCATTTTGCGGAATTAATGGTGATAATGGAACTAAGTGAAATTAAGGGAAACATTGGCGTTTGAACTCATCGGGCTCACAACATAAGGCTAATGGGACCATAATTTGTGGTCCCACATAATTATCTTATAATATATAGGTCATTATTGGCCAATTAACATGCTTAAACTTGAATAGACAATAAAATAAGTGAGTTTTTTGATATTTTTTGGAAATTAAAATGTTTCGTTTTGTTTCGTTTCGTTTCGTTAAATTTTGACTGTTTCGTTTCGTTTTGTTAACGAAACGATTTTTAAAAATTTTTGTTTCGTTTCGTTTCGCCCGAAAAAAATTTTGAGTTTCGCCCAGGTCTGGTCGGGATTAAGGTTGGCGGTTCCGGTTATCCGGAACAGAAAAATGACCGGATAACCGAAAATTTTCGTTCGGTTATCCGGAACCGGATAACCGAAGGTTTCCTAGGAACGCCAATCTTAGTCGGAATCAAACATTAAAATTCAATTTATTTAACTGTTTGAATGAGCTATCACAACTAAAATCGAACATTTTAATCAATCCAAAAAATATACTCCAATTTTTAAATATTAAAGCGCAACGTAACACAAAATTGGCCATAATTAATTGTGAACAAGACAGCCTAAACGAGGTAAATATTTGGAGTAATCAGTTAAATCCCTATAAACAGATCATTTTAGATACTAAAATAACTTTCAATAATGCAATTCCGGTCATTTTCAAGCCTTAGACAATGCCCCATCATTACTTTAAAAATCGTTTAACTTCAAATTTAACTGAGATCCCATTAAAATTCAGGCTTTATATGCTGGTGTCCCAGTCATTTGTATACCATTTTTGGGTGATCAACATTACAATGCATCTGTTGTTGAATATCTTGGTGTGGGAATGTGGGTTCCTGCTCCAAATTTGGAAAATCAATTTCAAACTGCTGTCAATGCCTTGCTAAATGAGGCGTGCGTTTTTATATTATACAATTATAAATTATAAATTTATTAATAATTTACCTATTATAAAATATAGATATGCTATTGATAAGTAGTTAATTACTGGCCATCCCTTTGGCTGATTGATTAACCGCAATTAATTATGATTTATGTTCGCGCACTAACGAAAATAAACTATTTAAATATTTTGTTTGGTTGTAATATATTTTTTAATTTCCCGAGTTTTTCGCGGTTTTTTTCAATTTGTTTAGCTGTCAATGTTGATTGATCCTTGTTGAGTTGAGAGTCGGCGTTGAATAACATATGAAACTTTTTAAAGTCCCAGCCGAGATTAAAGGTTTCGAATTTTTCAATTATTCTTACCACGTGTTCATTTTTACTTATAAACAACTGTTGAACAGTTTCAACAACTCCAGACTCAAATCCAAGCTGATACAAAGACTGCAGTGCGTCGGCTAGCTGGAAACCATTTTATCTAATTAATACATCAGTAGGCTGCCCATCCTCATTAGCCTTCTTATCTAATGAACCGAGAAACCCCAATATGCTCTACCATCTATAAACATTCGGGTACGATCATATCCTGAATAAATAAATCTAAAATTAAGAGCATTTGCTGGAGATCCTATAAGGATATTTACGTTTAAACTTATTTTCCCAAATTATTTTCTTTGTACTTCCAGTTCATGCTTTTAACCATAATTTTAAATAAAATTAATAATATGATAAGAGTGATCATCTATAAATAAAAAATGTTTAAAATATTCTATAAAATAAAAAAATTGGGAAAAAATAAGTGAAGAAAACAATCAATGGAAGAAATAAACGGAAAGAAAAGATCGATAAATGACCATTTACTTTTAGTTTTTATGCGTTGAGTCTCATCGATTGAGTTCCGCTGCTAATCTATTTTTTAAACATTTCACCAAAGTACATTTGAATCTCATCATTTTCTTGCCAAGTTTTTTTCGTTGAGACTCCATCATCACTATTTAGTAAAAGCGGAGAGGGAGGGGTCAAGAAATTAGTTTTTAAGAAATTCCCCTTCCTCCTACCATTCACTCGGTCGAAAGGATAGGAATGCTCCGCGCGGACCACTCTTTCACGAAATCTGTCAATAGGTTTCCGTTAGTGCGCAAACATAAATCATAATTAATTGCGGTTAATCAATCGACCAAAGGGATGGCGGCATCCCTTTGCGCGGAAACCCGGTAATTAACTACTCTAATAAATTATTAATATATAAATTCTATTTTATTCCAAATTTAATTTTTTATAAAGAAATAAAGTCTGATCATATGAGGAAGGAAGACTTTTCAGGAATTTCTAGATCTTACCGGTTTGGAACCATGCATAACTTAAATATGCAATAATTACCATTTAAAATATTCTCAATTAAAATTAAAATAAAGCATCTTTAAGTTGCGGATACTTAGAAAGAGCTCAACTGTTTGCTCGACAACTTCGCACTGAACAAACTCAACCTATACAGATATTTCTTAATGCAGTTGAAAATGCTATTAACTCTAACGTTCCATTTGACCACTCATTTCAATTGAGAGACATTGAATTTGTTGATCAAGAGTAAGTTTGTTTTGTTATACATAGAGGGTTTTTAGATTTTCATGTCTCGATACAAGTAACGATCCGTCTGTTTCTTTAAAAAAAGCAGCCCAAAGTACCGCCGAACTATACCTCTGTTTATAATGATCGATCCAAGATAACCTGGTCGATGCAACTCGACAGATGATTCGAACCATACCAGGGCGTCACGGATTCGATAATACCTCTCCCTCAAAATGAATTTAAAATTTAACAATTTTTAATAATAGAGGAAGACTCATTGAGGGAGGTATTAGTAGAAGAAGACACAGTGAAGGAAGTACTAGTAGAGGAAGACATGGTGAGGGAGGTACTAGTAGAGGAAGACATAGTGAGGGGAGTACTAGTAGAGGAAGACATGGTGAAGGACATAGTGAGGGGAGTACTAGTAGAGGAAGACATAGTGAAGCAAGTACTAGTGGAGGAAGACACAGTGAAGGAAGTATTAGTAGAAGAAGACATAGTGAAGGAAGTACTAGAAGAAGTAGACTCAGTCGACTAAGTAGAGGAAGATCTAGTGATGAAAGACCAAGTACGTACTACATACTAGTATATAAAACATGTTAATACTAAATAATTTGAATGATAAATCCTAATAAAATTATTTACAGAAATCCTCTACCTAGCAGACAGCAGAGATTATAGCCATATGCATTTATCGGTAAGAGCATTGGGAAATTGAACGAAGTTATTTTCATCATTAGGGCTGGGGTTTTCGAGTCGGGCCGTATTTTCAAGTCATTTTTTTCAAAATGTCCGACTCGATCTTTCGGATCGAGCCGGATCGGGCCCCCAACCCTATTCATCATAGAGGATAAATGGGTATAAAATCCCTTGTCAACTGGGAATAAATTATCCCGTATTTCTTTATCATATCCAATTTTCCAGCTTTATTATTTTTTATTTGTTTAAAATTAGGGACTAAGAATATTTTATTTATCTATTTAAGGCAAGATTAGCGAATATACTCGATTCAAATGGGTATTGTGTGGTTAGTTTTTAGTACTATAATTCTTTCATTATATATCTTAAGTATTTTGTTATTGCCATAGACGTTGATCAAGATTATAATCAATTAAACCAATTCCATTTAAATGATGGATTGAAAAAATTATACATTCAAGTTGCTAATTTGCAACAATTCGAAAATGTAGATTTGTGGGAAAAAGAATTTATAAACTCTAAAGTTCCCGAGTTTGCGAGTATTGTTCAGTATCAAGCTGTCTTTTTTTATCAAGGTGGAAATTTTTTCATAGACTATTAATAATGTTAGCTATGAACTAGAATTCAGAATTTGTTAAGATAGTAATTTCCCGGTCGGTGAGATAGCATTGGTTCTATTTTACAATAAAATATTCTCAAATGCTTATTCGTCTTGTATTAAGTTGTAAACTATGTTTTGAGCCCCTTTGTATTAAAACTAGTGTTATGTCCGAGGGTTGTACGACAGTCGCGTGCAATGATTAACAATTTATCCAAAGAGAAATAACAATGTAGGCGAAGGGATAGAGTGGGAACAGACGAAGTAGATCAGGGACTAGCCGGGCTAGTATGACCAATTAGACTGACGCTTACAGTGGATTTTATAGTAGTGTCACCACACCACAACAACTAGAAAACTTATGTACTACTTAATTTTGCCTATTTTTTATTTTATTAACGAGAATGATAGCTCCTAACAACTTATCTAAACATAACTCGATATCATATGTTTTAACGATTAAATACATAAATTTAGCCTTAATACATGAAACAAACAAATCGGTATTAAAAAGATTGGAGAAAACAGATTTTGCTTTGGGTATTGCAGACATTGGTCACAATCCAAGTGGCTTTGCAATTTTTTATAAACTCGGTATAACAAACATGATTGCCACGTCAGCAACTCCGGCTAGTTCTCCTTTCTACCATTTTTTGGGATTGGCAATGCCTGTTGAAGTGCCTGGTATTTTGTTTAATTTGCCATGTTTTATTTGGGAGCAGGCCGTATACCGCCGAGCTATAACTTCGTTCAAAATTGTCGAATCCAGGACGCCCTGGCATGCTTCGATTCAGCTCGTTGAGGCGCATCGAACCATAACAGGACCTTCCGGATTCGACAATTTTCAACAAAGTTATAGCTCGGCGGTATAACGGGGTGTACCCGTTTTATTTGTACAGTATTTATTTCTCATTTTTAGACAAAATATCATCCTATTTCAAAAAAAAATATCATCCTATCATCCTTATTATTACCAGTCATGGGTATTGGGCGTTTTGACGCCGATCATTTCACATTTTGTCTCAATCCCCACAGACAGTGGTAGCCGCTCTATGTCGGCTCAGGTTTACGAGTCAATGAATAATATTAGATCATGGGATTCAGATGATAAAATGATGTGGCTTTGATTTTTTCTTTGGCTTTGATTTACCGTATGACTTATCGTGGGACTTTATTATTAGGGACTTAAAAGAATATCTTCGTAACCGAACGATCGTTGCCTACTTGATGAAATTTTCAGTTCAGAATATCGGATATCCAGCCATTTCCCATATGCCACTAAACATACGCAATAAGAGTACATAAATTCATTGATTTATGCCATTTTTTAAATTTTGATCCTATATCCAAAATTTACAAAACAAAAATTAATTTTTAAATCTGACAATTTTACCAAAAAAATAACCAAATAATATTTTTATTTCAAATTCAAGAACTTTATACGGCAAGGCCAAGTGATGGATTTATAAATTCTGAAATTCGCAATGATGGGAGCCAAAGACAAAACGAAAATATGCGTGAAATTAGACATTTAATTCAAATTTATATTCGAAGATATGGCGATTCATTTTTTCAACAAAATTCACTTCCTCCACTATGGCAAATAATCGCAAACGTTCGCTACTTGTTGATAAATCATTCTCAGATTGTTGCATATCCCCGACCTATTAATGACAACATAGGATTTATTGGAGGAATTGCTATTGAGCAGGATAAATTGAGAATGTTTTACTCAAAAGCTATGACTGATCATTCGATTCAACCTGATTGGGATGGTGAATATGAGTTCCTAAATATTGTATGTATTAACGGTATTTATGATACAGTGCGGTGCCATTTTCAAAGAATCATATCTCTGGTCCGAAAAAAAATATTTCTAAACGGTTTTGTGGTAAATACTCACAAAAATATGCTTTATCAAATGAGTTTGTTAGATTTTTTCCGAAAATTTTTTCCGAGGCTATGCGATTTGGTATATCTGGTAGATCCGGATTATCTTGGCCAATTTTCATTTTCATAAAAATGCAGAAACATTAGAGATCGGCCTGGATCTGGACCAACGTGTCGACGTAGAAGACCCACAGACAGACGACTCACGGACAAAAGCCCAAAATTATTTTTCTTATTCTTATTCTATTGTGCTTTCATATTGGCTCCTTACCTATGGTCTCCGTGGAAGTTTTGCTGCTGAGGAGGTTTTGCTGCTGAGCAAAACCGTCGCCCATAGGTTCACGTTGATTGTTTTCTGTATCATAACTTTGTCCAATCTTGTTATTTTAAACTTTTATTAGAAATTTTCCTTGTGGGTCTTTTGTCCGTGGGTCTTCTGTCTGTGGGTCTTCTGTCACTACGCCCTGGACCAAGGCCTGGGTTTTTCCTGTACCCAGAGTCCAGGCCCAGGCATTTTTTGACCTTCCTGGGTTTTTCCTGGGCCTGGGTTTTCCTGGACTACAGGCCCAGGATCCGGCCCAGGTCAATAAATCAAACCCGGAACCCAGGAACAGGCCCAGGCTTTTCAAAATTTCCGATCTCTAAAAAACATGTCAACTGAGATACAAATAGAGCTTTCGATTGCTATATAGAACGTATTTTTTAATAAAAAATTAAGAATTTAAAAACAATTTTCTAGTGGGTCTAAACGAGGTATTTTGGAAGTACAGTACTTACAAATCGACCCTTGTACTTTCAAGATTAAAAATGTACTTATTTGTAAGTCAGGCTGATATATCAGGCTGATATAATTTTTTTATTTAATTTCAGTCTGAATGTGTTGTAGTTGTCAGTTTTGGCACAAAAATTTCATTTCATGGAGTTAACACAAATCAATTAAAAAGCATTTTCAATGCTTTTAGTCGTCATCAAAATTGCGAATTTATCATGTTTGCTGATACGACTATTCAATATTATGTTGATGAAAATTTTCAACTTCCAAACAATGTCCATTTATTCTTTTTTGATCAGAAAGGGATTATTGGTACATAAATAATTTTCCTTTAGAATAACAAACTGATTATCATTATAATTTTTCTTTAGAAGTTGCGAATAAGGCAATTCACGAATACTCTCTGCCACAAAATTATGAGTTCACCCCTAAATTTCATCATAATATGGTTTCCAGATTACAAACTCTAAATATTTTTTAATATACCTACCTATGTTTATTTAGCTTATTCAGAACCTTATTGCAAGTTCTCAGACAATTTGCAATATTTAGGCGAAAATTACGCTAAAATTTCTCAAAACCACTGTCCCAAAATTATGAGTTCACCTTATTATTTTTAAATATTAAAGCGCATCGGTACACAAAGTTAGCAATAATTGATTGTGGACAAGACAGCTTAAACGAGGTAAATCTTTGGGGTAATCTTTCAATCATTCGAGGACTAAGGTTGGCGGATAGTTGAAAATCTTCGTATATCCGGATCCGACATCTGGACCGAAATTTTCGGATATCCGGTCTTTTTTCATCCGGATCCGCCTACCTTATTGAGAACTATTCAAACAAAATTATAGTAAAATCCAATTAAAATTCAGGCTTTATATGCTGGTGTCCCAGTCATTTGTATACCATTTTTGGGTGAGCAACGCTATAATGCATCTGTTGTTGAATATCTTGGTGTGGGAATGTGGGTGCCTGCTCCAAATTTGGAAAATCAATTTCAAACTGCAGTCAATGCCTTGCTAAATGAGGCGTGCGTTTTAACAATAATAATTAAAAATAAAAAATATTTTGATGGTAAAAAATACCTTTAGATACGGATTCTATGGAAGAGCACAAAATTTTGCTCGGCAACTTAACTCTCAACAACCTACACCTATTCAAATATTTCTTAATAAAGTTCACGATGCTATTAACTTTGATATTCCATTTGACCACTCGATTCAATTGGGAGATATTCAATTTGTTAATCAAGAGTAAGCTTATATATTTTGCAGTGAATTTTTGGACTAAGGAATATTAGGTTGAGACGTAAATAATAAACCCCTTTTCTTAAAAAAATCGAACTTTCCTACTACTAACCAGGGGTGAGCGCATTGCGTTTTGCGTTTTTTGAGATTGTCTCTTGCGCTCATCCCTGCTACTAACAAGGAAACATTCCGAACTACCACCAAAAATACACTATTGTTCCATCGTTGATGCAAATTTCTTTTCATTAATACCGATAATAATAAAGTTACAGGCCTATTTCAATAACCATATCCAAAATTTATTTCTGGAACATCTTGTTTGTAGTCTAAATTTTCTGCTATGACTGGAAATATTGTCTCTTATTATCATAACCAAAGATAATTCAAATTTTGATAACATTTTGTTGAATTCTAATAGTAATTATTAAATCCGTTTAACTCAACCTGGGACATTACTCATATCCCACAAGAGTAATTAAAGTTTAATGAGAGAATGTGTTAGATTAGCTTATATTATCAATAACCTATTTAAATTTTAAATTATATTGCTTTCTTATAAAATTTTTAAATTTAGTTTATAAGAAGTTTAACCAAAAAAGAATTGGCGAGATGATTTGAGGAGCGATATGCTAATGATGTCACTTTATCTTTTTCGGGTTTTCAGATTTTGTGCCTCATATTAGGGATCTCTTCCGACTTCGGTCTATGGCATAATTAGTTTTGTTAGGCCCTTCCTATTATACTTTCCGTCTGTCACTTTTTAATATTCCGTATTTTTTGTATTAGAGCCCCACGCTGTAATAAAGCCCCACTTTGGAGGATAGTTGAAAAAATAGAGCCCATGGGGCTCTAATACAAAAAATACGGTATGTATTATTCATCAGACATAGTCATGGATACGGATAAGGATACAGATTATAGCAAAATGCCTGCGGATATCCGCTTGTATCCGTCTGCGGATATCCGCTTTGTATCCGTACCAAAATCAGTATCTGTTATTTATTATTACCTCTTATGCAGATTAACACAAATTTTTTATAAAACAATCTAGGAATATGCACATAAAATATTCAAAATATTTTTAAAAATAATCAAACTAAAATTAATTTTGGATAATTTTTAACCTAAAATATATAAAAATAATTACGAATTTAGTTGAAAGGATAGTGAAAAAATTTAAATTTACAAAATTAATTTTATTTTTAGAATTTTAGGCTTTTTCTTGTTCATATTAAGGTTGGCAGTTCCGGATATCCGGAACCGAAAAAAAACCCCGGGTAGCCGGAAATTTTTGGTTCGGATATCGGTTCTGGACCGGATATCTAGATTTCAAAGGAACCGCTATCCTTAGAGCATATTCCTTGAACTTTAATTTATTATAATTTATTTACATTTTTAAATCTATTTATTTAGTATCTTTTTTTCAAGTTTATTTAATTATTTTTATTTTATTTCATTAATTAGGCAAGGCTTTTGTTGATTTAAAAGATTTTTAAAATTATTTTCAATTACGATATTTTTAAATTTTTTCGATATACTATCTTCGATAAATATTTTTATTGGGAAACACTGATCCTTATTTGCTCAATTTAGTTAAAACTAGGTAGTTATAGAAAATTAAATATAAAAATAAAATTCTAAAAAATTTTACGGGACGTATAAACTGGAAAATAGCAAAGTTTTAAAAAGAAATTTCAAAAAAGTTGTAGAAAAAAAAAGCAATCCAAATCAACGTTTGAATGGAATGCTCGCAAGTGCTGTCTGAACACTGTGACCAAGCGGCAGGTTTTGTCTGCTCCCTTTCGGGCCTGAACCGTTGCCCTGCTCTTTAAGCAACCAGGAGCACTAACGTTCCCGCTAGCGCCCCTTGTTGACTTGGCCCTTGCTCTAGACACTCGCTCTGTGCACACCCGTCAATTGGTGCTTTTGCCTCCTAGAAACTGGATCACAAGCGCCCGCCACGACGCTCGGCGAAAGTGAATTAAATTTTATCGTTTATATGCTATGCAGTAATATTAAATTTTGCTTCTTTTGACCATTTTGATTTTAGATATTTTGTAATTTCGTTTTAAAACGAAAAGGCCAATTGAGCACCAGCGAGGTTTAATTGACTATAACTTTTTTGTGCTTGGTCCAATCAAGGTATATTTTATATCATTCGAAAGCTCTCGATAAGCCCTATCTTTTTTCTGTTTGGATAGATCAAGTCTGATCACTCGATAGAAAGTTATAACCTGATAAACGTGAAAAACATCAAATAATTGGACATATTGTCCTGTAACTTGATAGTGGGTGATTAGACTTGATCCACCCAATTGGGAAAAAGATGCAGCTTTTCGAGGGCTTTCGAATGGTATAATATTTGAGCAGATTGGATCAAGACTTAAAAAAGTTATAGCCGATCAAATTCGACTAGCACTTAACTCCCGCACTCAACTGGCCTCAACACATCATTTTTATTTTGTCTGTAAAGCGTCCGATTATCGACTACGGCATTTTTTACTTTAATGCCTACTTGGATCGATGCTTTTCGTGTATTTATTATTGGAAAGTCAGAGGTTATAGACTGATTTTTAGAGAAATTTTGTGTTTAGTGGGTAGTAGAAAAACCCCTAAAAATTGATTTTTCCCTTCAAAATTATCAGAGATTTCGAGCTTTGACACAGGGCATTTTTTGGGGGTAGGGGAAGTTTTAAACATTTTTTCCCCTGGAAATGGTCTTAATTTTTTAGTCCAGGTTCTGCCATTTTAGTTTTCCTTTTGTTTAGTAGGTGATGGGTTTTCCTGGTTTTATTGATTTTCTGCAAGGAAGTCTAGGTCCTTCGAGCCCAACACGAGAACCACGAATGTTGGGCCTTTCAGAGTTTTCGTTTGTTTACTGAACGTTGGTTCTCTTCTTTTTTTTTGTTTCCTAGATTAGGGAATAAAAAATCGGGTAGAGTTTTCAAAAAAATTTTTTGAATCTAGCTTCGAATTCCGAGTCGGTTTTGAGTTTGGGGATTTTTCCGAGTTTTGGGACCAACTGTCTATTTTCTGAAATGAAGTCTAAGACCTTTCGAGAGGAGTCTTTCAGTTTCACCTGTCCCAACTCTGACAGAAATTGTTTTTTCTTATCAATTTCTGTGGGCTACCCCAATTTTCTTTTTATTTCAATTTTCTTTCTTTTCTTAATTTTTTAATAATTTTTTTTCAAGCCTTTTTCTAGTTATTTAAATATAAAAAATTTATTTTAACACAAACTTTTTTTTAAAAATGCCTTCTGTTGAAAACAAAACTTTAGATAGTGTTAGCGAACAAATGGCGGGTATGGCATTAACGTCAACAGAGCGTAATAACAAACAACAAGTTGAAGACAGGGAGAGAGATGGATCTAATAACAGCGGGGTTTGTTTTTAATTTCATTGGAGAGAGGTTTAATTTTTTTAAATTTATTTTTTGGGGGAGATAGAGGGGAGGAGGTAATATTGAACCGGACAGACCCCTTTTGTCTTTCCCAATTTTTCCCTTTATTTCTGCAAAATGGTCAGATTTCCATTCAAATTCCCTGTCTAATTTTGCCTACTATCCAACAAAAAGGATCATTTTTGATATTTTATTTCCCATTCTTCGTCTCTAAATTGGGGAGGAAAAAGGGGGTCTGTCCGGTTTAATATTACCGGAAAGGGTTTTTGGGAGTGGTATTTTTGGGTTTTTGATTGGGATATACTTGAATATGTGGCTTGTTTTTGCTGTGTTTTGTTGGGCTTTATGAATGCTCTTAACTTTCGAAAGGGGAATACAAAGAAAAGTAGGGATTCCTGTGTAGCGGGAGGTTCCTTAGAAATTCCGATTGGGGATGAGCTAGATTGAGAAGAAAATCGGATTATTTTTTAGACCGGGGTTTGCAAAATTTCCTTCTTATCGGGGTTTTTGTCGTAATATCCGTGTATCGGGTTTCGGATAATTTGCCCCATCTCTGTCGTCGACGGCAGTCTTGTTTTGTTGGGAATTTTAAGTTTAAAGTGTTCTGTTAGCTTTCAAAAGGGATTAGTTTTTGAGGTTTTATGACATTTTATTTGCCAAAAAGAATCCAACACCTTTGGACCAGAGGTGGGTCGGAACAGTCAGAGGTGTCGTAAATCGAATTTCGACCCACCTCTACTTTCGGTATCTATTAAAAGCAATTAATTTTTGGGGTGTTATTCCTAGTAAACTCCGTTTTATGATACATTCTTTTTTATTGGTCTAAGCCCTTTGAGCATGGGATATAGGAAGATTTAAGGAATACTTTTCTCTTCATTTTTCACTTTCTTCCCCCCATTTTCCCCTCACCTCTCAATTAATTTAAAAATAATTTTAAGAATGATCAAGCAACAAACGACAAAACTGAAAATAACGGTTATGATTCAAAAACAATTAATGAACAAAATGAAATTGTTGTTGAGGATAGTGATGAGCCGAATGATGATGGGACTGAACAAAAGTTTATTTTTTTGGGGAATTTTTTGAGTTTCAATTTTTTGTTTAGAAAAATTTTCTGTGGTGGAATTAGCTATGACACAACTGGGGATGATTTGGCTTCGCATTTCTCGCAGTTTGGTTCTATTAAGGAAGCTCAAGTTAAATACGATCGGATGGTATTTTTTTGTTAAATTATTTAAAAGAAATTGGAACGGGTCCGGGACCCTTTTCCCGGTTTTTTGAAGCAACCAGGAACGGGAATTCACGGTCAAGGTCCCTCCCGGTCAACACTCAGAACCTGGACCCGGTTTTTTCAAAATCCCGAACTCTAATTTAAATGTCTTCTTTGACTCGAGGACTTGAAGATAAATTTTTCTTAATTGGGGGGACTTAAATTGCCCCACCTTTGAATTGTTCTATATCTTTATGATTTTTCTTCCTTTGATTTTTTCGTGTCCAAATATTTTTCACAATTTTTTGGTTTTCCTTGGTCAAATGTCAATTACCCGAAAATAACAAGGATTATGTATTCTGGTGTCCTAATTACGTAATTCCGAGTTTTGCCGTATTTTCATTTTTTATCCTTGTCAAGATATTGATACAACAAAAAGAAAATTAGAAATATGGGGAAAATTGGGACAGAAAGGGAAACAACAACAAAGAATCATTCCTTTCCAACCCTTTATTAGTATGTCTTACAAGGGCGTAGCCAGGAGGTCGATTTCAGGGAGGGGCTATAGCCTCAGAAGCCCCTGGCTACGCCCTTTATGTCTTATGTTAGGGAAATGGATTGATATAGAGGAAGGAAATCAGATCATTGTGAATCCTTCTTCCGATTGAAGAAGGAAAAGGTGGCAAAACTTGGAATTACC
This sequence comes from Meloidogyne incognita, assembly GCA_036172945.1. NCBI lineage: Eukaryota > Metazoa > Nematoda > Chromadorea > Rhabditida > Meloidogynidae > Meloidogyne > Meloidogyne incognita. Next base: position 5,948,223 of record JARQAC010000011.1, on the reverse strand, counting down.
CATATTTTTAATTGTTTCTGTCACTCATTTTTTATGGAGGAATGACCATTGTTAGGGGTTAAATTAACTAAAAATTTTATTCTCAGTTAAATTATCGATTTATTGATTTTTTTATTAATAAAAGACTGGACGCTCTCGCGGGTTTGCTTTTGTCGAATTTGAAACAGTTGATGGCTGTAGAGCTTCACTGACACTTCGAGAACAGACAATTAAGGGAAAACAATGTGAAATCAAGCCTGCAAAAACGCGTGAAGTTGGATATATGGTTTATTTTCTTGAATGATTTTTCAAGATTTTTTAAATATTTTTTAGAACAAGAAAGTGTTTGTTGGTGGTTTGCCAATTGATTTTTCAGGTTTATAAATAAATTTTGAATTTTTTGGTAAAGAAATTGGGGTGTTTCTGTGATAGTGTTCAAACCTTTTGGAATTTTATTGAAAGATTTTCTGTTTATTTTTAATTCCGATTATAGCTCTGTTTCCGTCAGGTTATGAATCTTACCTAGATTTTTCGGTTATAACCGGGGTTTCAACCCCTAGTTCTGTTTGTTTAACCGACCACCAATAACGTAAAAAGAATTATTGTTTGTTTAATTCGGACTAATTTTGGTTATATGTACTCTTCGGGCGTGGTTAAATTAGGGATGTCGATTCGGCCTTTCTTCCCAATTTAGAGGTCTACGAAATTATGAAAATGTCTCATATTGTGATAGGCGAAAAAATTCTCCTTTCGGATTATATGTACTTCATTTCGAAGAGGTTCAAGACCTTCCCTCCCTCTAATTTCGGTTGTTTTTAAAACTAAGTCCGACTCTTTAATTTTTTTATTATAAGATTATCCTCAAAAAATCGTTCCTTAAAAGTCATTGAACCACAATTCAGATCCCTCCAAGCCTTTTTAAAAAATTTATATTTTACAGAGAACGAACTGCGAGAGCATTTCCAGCAATATGGACGTGTTGAAGATGTTGAATGGCCATTGGATAAAGTTAGCAAGGCACGCAAAAGTTTTGCGTTTGTTGTTTTTGAATCTGAAGAGGCTGCTGAAAAAGCTGCTGCTCATCCTAAACAGAATTTTGCTGATCGAGAGGTTTTCTTTTTTGTTAATTTCGGTAATATCCGACTGTTTCCTGCAATTTTGGGTTTTTCTTTCTCCATTTTCATGTAATTTATAAGTGGAGATTTATGATGGTCCTAAGTTAAGATTATATCGGAATCCCACTGATATGGGACACGCCCAAGTAGGCGCGCGGCCAAGTATGCGCAAAGCCATAACTAGCCTGAAAATTTCTGGACCTTTACAATTTTGGTACCAATCTCCTTAGCTCGATGAGAGGATTCGTTTAATACTAAATTTGGAAAGATTCTGAAATCTTGAAACAAGTTAAGACTTTGCGCCTACTTGGCCGCGCGCCTACTTTGGCTGTACCCGTCTGCCCTCTCACACGTCGTTTTTATTCACTCAATTCTTTCTGAGTGAATTATTAGCGGGATTCATCGTTGAAAAGTCTACACTGTTTTTGATTTTTTTCTTTAAATGAACATTTCCCTTTGAACGCAAGAATGGAGAAAGTTAGATTGTTCAAATCTGTTTGATTTTCGCTGTTGTCGGCTTAAATAGGGAATTTTAAAGCCATGTGCTGCCACAGGCACAGATTAACTTGTAATGCACAATTCTAGAGAAAATGAAAATGTATGGAGACATCGGATAATACCGAAATTTTAAAGGGACTAAATTACCTTTTCTTTTTCCAGTGTGACGTCAAAAAAGCTGTCCCACAGAGTCGTCGACCTCATTTTGGCGGACTTGGAGGTATTGGGAATTTTTCTCGTTCAACGGGTGGTGGACTTCTTTTGCGTGGAGGTTATGGTGGTGGAGGTATTAGATGTGCAGCAAGTGGGGGTGGTGGGGGAAATTCTGCTTATTTGACTGGTGGGGGCGGTGGAGGTGATTCTCATCTTCACCATCAACAGCACCATCAACCTCAACATCAAATGCAATTGTATTATCCTCCACATCAAGCTGCTCAAACTTCGGCGGCTGCTTGGTATCACCAGATGAATGCTACTGCTGCATGGTTTTTTTTTAAATTTATTTTTACTAAGATTGTTGGCAATCGATTAATTTTTGGCCTATGATGACTCAAATAGAGAAGGAAAATAAGAGCATTTAAGCTGCCATAGGGAAAGATTAGTCGATCGCCAATTTTTTTATTATAAAGGTCGTGTTCTATAATTTTTGGGGAGGTGAAACACAGAAGGGGGGGGGGATTTACAGGGCGTTTTCGACACAAAATTTTAATTTCATGTTTACATAAAAGGTGTTTTGCGACAAAAAATAGCATTGGAAATGTAGAGCGCGATTTTGTCGCTCCTTTTAAATGCTATTTTTTGCCGCAAAACGCAAGACGGTTTTTATGTAAACACGGCATAACTAACAATTCTCAAATTTTTCTGGGTCTATTAGAAAACCATATGGAATTTATTTCCAAAATTCAACTTTTCAAAAAATTTTTAAAATTATTTTTTAATTAAAACTTTTTTTTATGAATCGACCAACTACATATAAATAAAAAAATTAGAATTTTTCAATTTTTTCCAATTTTTCTAAAATTTATAATTAAAAAGGTATAACGCTGCTTACAATGGAGGTGCTTGGTATGGTGCTGCACCCACTGCTGCTTCATCTACAGCTGTTGCTGCTCCTCAATTTCCAACTTGATCTACTACTACATTAAAATATATATCTATATATTGCTCAAATCTTTCTCTTCTAAAAATGTTTTATTGGCTACGGCGTGGAAAAAAATGTTAAGTTTTGAGATTTATTTTAAACAAATAAAAAACAAAAAAAGCGCTAATTTTGTTTGTGTTTAATTATTCCTTTTAGTAGAAAAAAAAATTATTATTTGAGCAAAACAAAGTCCTCCCCAAAAAAAATTTCTTTCCGATCCTTTTATTTGTTTGTTGTTTTATTAATTCCTTTTAAATATATTTTTGTGTGTTTTTTTCTTTGGAAAAAAATTTTTTAAGGTGATTAACCTAAAATTGTCTAATTTAGATGTAGATTTATAGGTGCCGTGAATTAATTTTTTAAGATGAGAATCTTGAAAAAATTAAAAAAATTAATTTCTTGCTGAATTCTTTTTTAGTTTCAAATAGAGGTCGGCAAAATCGCATTCTTGGGATCCCGTAAAAGGATTTTTTCAACATTTTGTGCGGGACGTGATCCTGCGGGATTAGTCCCGTAAATCCCGCTAATCCCGTTTGTCACTAAAAATCCGGGATTACTGGCTGGGATCGCGTAAAATCCCGTACGGGGTCCCATCACGTGCCGAGCTCTAGTTTTAAACCTTTCGAATTATTTTTTGAATTTTAAATAAAGAAAAAAAGACACAAAAATATTGAATACCTACCCACTATTTACCTATCTATTACCTATATTATTTTATATATTTATTCAAAAATTGTTGTAACTATGTTAATTACATGTTTATGTCTCAATGTAGAACAATAATTTTATTTTTTTTTCAAAAAAATCTTTAAAAATGAAAAGAGAAAAATCGAGAATTTTTTTAACTATGGGAGTTAGAAAAAAAAAGTTTAAAAAAACTTCCACAACCCCTCTAAGCTTTTCCAACTCTCCTGAGTTAGGGAAGTTTTAGAGAGGTTCAGAAAATTTTTTTTAAAAAAGTTGACAGAATTTATTAATTTGATAGAATTTTTTGAGAAACAAAAACAATTTATCTTTTCGTCAAAAAAAAATTTTTTTTTAAATCGCCTTAAGATTTAAAAAAAATTTTTTTAACAATTAAAAAAGGTAAAAATTTGTAAAATTTTAGCCTACCAAAAATATTCTTTCTTTCCTTTATTTTTTTCTCTTTGTTTTACTCTCATTTCCTCTCCACTACATAAAAATGAGAAAAAAAAATTTTTTTTGTTGATTTATGTTTTAATTACTATTTAATTTACACATGTTGTTTACTCAACATTTATGCCTTTACACAAAATTTTTTTCTATTCAAAAACACGCGTTAATTAATTGTATTTTTTGTTGTTGAAAGAGTGAAAAGGAAGAGAGAGGTCTGAGCTGTAAATTTATGTAAATTTTTAATTCTCGATGCTTAGCAAGGAAATTATATTAAATGAACCTCCTAGTTATAATTATTTTTAGCTGTCCTTTTAAGTTTTTTTTTGGTTAATTTTTTAAATTATTAGTGAGTTCGGATTGAGACGCAAATTTAGTTTATTAATTTTTTGAAAATAACAAAAATTTCTAAAAAATTTTATTTTTGAAAATTAAAAATTAAAAAAAAAAATTCGAAAATCTCTTGTCGATATGAGATTTTTTTAGAAAACAAAAAAATTTTTCGAAAATCGGGTATCGAAAAAAGTTCAAAAATAGAAAAATAACTCGAATAAATTTTTAAAATCTTCGAATATTGAAATTCCGAAATTGCGAAACAGCTCCGATTTCAAGTCCGTCCCTTTTATTTTTTTCATAAATTAAAATTGAATCAGTCCATATTATGTTAGTTTAAAAAACAAAAAAATTTTTTTAACAGCTCAGACCTCTCCTATTATCTCCGTTTTTACCCTTATACAAAGCTCATTTAAGGGTAGAGTAAAGTATATGAATACTTGAAATTATCTTTTTTAAGCTAAATTATTTAGTCAAGAAATGTCACTCATGTTTAAGTAAAAATACCTATAAAATTGTTTAGGTTTTGGCTAATTTTTCGAAATAAATGCCTTGAACATTCTTCCCCCAATTACAAAATGCTCTCTTCTATTTATTACAATTATAGTCCTTTGTATTTTCGACATTTTTTCTTTGTTTAATTATCATCTAAAAACACACGCTCAAATTAATAGAGGGAAAATACAACTTGTGTTTTAAAGCTGTATTTTAATGTATTTTTCTTTTCTAAATAGTCATGTATTTTCTGAAAAAGTTATCAAAATAATAAAAAATCAGAATTTTGAATAAAAAATACAAAAATCAGAATTCTGTATTTTTCTTAAAATACAAAAAAAATATAAAAATCAGAATTATTAAAAATACAAAAATCAAAACTTTTAAAAATACAGCTCTGAAAATTTTTTTATTCTCTATTAATTATTAATAAGAGTGTGTTTTTAATTTCAAATTTTTCCTTCAAATAAAAATACATTTTGGATTAAAGTTAAAAATTAATTATTACTATAATCCAAATTTACAAATCTTCCCAAAAATTCTTTTTACCACTTTGGCCTTTTAATGGCCGCAGAAAATACCCAATTCGCGTTGACTCAAATCTTTCTTTTTTTTGTCTGTTAATAAAGGGGTTAGATTTATTTGTCGAAATAAAACTAGCCTATATTTTGTATTTATATCCGCAGAGATTCACGAAAAGTTCTATTTTAAGAAGTTGAAATAAACATGTTTATGTAGGTAAAAATACGAAAACTTGTTAGACTAAAAATCAGAATTTTAAATTTAAAAAAATACAAAAATCTGAATTTAAATAAAAATACACAAATCAGAATTTCTAAACAAAAAAATACAAAAATCAGAATTTAAATAAAATATACAATAACCAGAATTTTTGAAAAAAATACAAAAATCAGAATTTAAGTAAAAAATACAATGATCAGAATTTAAGATATAAAATACAATAACCAGAATTTTTAAACTAAAAATACAAAAATCAGAATTTAAATAGAAAATACAAAACTCAGAATTTAAATAGAAAATACAAGAATCAGAATTTAAATAAGAAAATACAAAAACCAGAATTTTTAAACAGAAAATACAAAAATCAGAATTTAATTAAGAAAATACAATCACCAGAATTTTTAAACAGAAAATACAAAAATCACAATTTAAGATATAAAATAGAAATCAGAATTTCATTTAAAAAATAAAAAAAGCAGAATATAAAAAAAAATACACAAATCAGAATTTCTAAAAGAAAATACAAAAATCAGAATTTAAGATATAAAATAGAAATCAGAATTTCATTTAAAAAATACAAAAATCAGAATTTAATTAATAAAATACAATAACCAGAATTTTTAAACGAAAAATACAAAAATCAGAATTTAAATAGAAAATACAAAAATCAGAATTTAAATAGAAAATACAAGAATCAGAATTTAAATAAGAAAATACAAAAATCAGAATTTAATATCAGAATTTTAAATAAAACACAAAAATCAAAATACTTAAACGTGTTTATTTCACTTCTTTAATTCCCATATACATTTTGTTTGTGTTTTTATTGTTTTACTTTATTGTTTTCCATACTTTATATATTTTTTTTCAACTGCAGTCCTTCAGCTGTGGAGTTTAGAAAATTCATCACCAAAAAAACGAAAAAAAGAATTATTTCAGAATAAGAATTTTAAGTGGAAAATACAAAATATTTTTTGTATTTTCTCCTTTGTATTTTTCTCAGAAGACCAGAATTAAAAAGAAAATACATTTTGTAATTTAAAAATTCTGATTCTGAAAATAAATACATTGTTTTTACGAATTTTTGTATTTTTTCCTTTGTATTTTTCAGAAAACCAGAATTAAAAAGAAAACACATTTTTTAATTTAAAAATTCTGATTCTGAAAGTATAACGTAAATATATTGTGTTTTACGAATTTTTGTATTTTTGCGCAACAAAGAGAACATTTCCTCAAAACACAAGAAAATACACATTCTGTTTTGTGTTTTTACTATAAATATTGTTTTTACTCGTATTTTGTATTTTTGTTGTTTTTACAACACAATTCCATTTAAATATGGAGAGTATACAGAATAAATGTGTTTTTGTGCTGAATGTATTTTTCGATTAAAAAAGATTTTTTATCTTTTAATATACCAAGTTGCCTATCTTTATGTGTTTTTCATTTTTCTAATTTATTTTTAAAACTGAAATTAGGGTTTTTTATAATACTTAAAATTTACATGAGTTCGAAACAGGATATATTCCGCAATAAGGAATATTTTTTACGCATGCGTTTTTTCAATCTTGCGGATTTAAAAAATTTGCGGATTTTTTAAACGGACTTTTTGAAATTTGCGGATTTTTTTAAAGACTTGCGGATTTTTTGAAATTTGCGGATTTTTTTAAAGACTTGCGGATTTTTAAAAAAATTTGCGGACTTTTTTAAACGACTTGCGGACTTTTGAAATTTGCGGATTTTTTTAAAAGACTTGCGGACTTTTTAAAAAAAATTTGCGGACTTTTTTTAATTCTCAAAGGCTCCGTTACTTAAAATTTTTTTAAATTTTAGTTCTAAAAATTTTTTTTCTGAAAATTAAATGGATTTGGATTCTTTTGTCAACAAAACAATTTCTGTAATTACCGGAGATGGTCGAAATATTGTTGGATTAATGCGGGGATTTGATCAAACAGTAAATATTGTGTTGGAAGATTCTCATGAACGTGTTTATAGGTACAGATTTGGAGCGAAAAAAGTTTAAAAAAATTTTTCTTTTACAGTTTGGAGACTGGAGTTGCTCAAATACCTCTGGGCCTTTACATTGTTCGCGGGGATAATGTGTAAGGAAAATTTTTGAATTATTAAATTTTTGGTTTAAAAATTGGTCCTTTTTGTGTTATTATTTTTTTCACTTTTATTCTTTAGGAGGCCAGTTCTTATAAATCGTTTTTATCGTTGGGTGAGTATCAGGGCTGGGCGTAATGAAAAAATAAAACGCGAAACTTTTCGAGCCAAAAAATGGTAAAGATGCGAAACGCGAAAGTGCGAAATAAGCCCAGCCCTGGTGAGTATTGGGGTTTTCAAAGGACGGACATTTATCAATTTTGAATCTCTCAAGTCTGTTCTACTAAACAATTTATATTGAGAAAGAAAAATAATTTTCATTAAAATTATTACAAATATCCAAAATTTCAACCAATTTTTCATCCGGCAACCAATCCAACCAACCAGTCCAAACCCTCAAGAAAAATGGATTTTAAAAGAATTAGACTTCCTAGGAAATATTTTTCTCGTATATCCCTGGTAATTATTGTTTCGACCTCCCGCTGATTGGGGTACCCAATAGAAGGGAGGGGGGGGGGTAATTATTTATTTTAAAAATCCACTTTTTTTGAATTATTAACTTCAATATTTCTTTAATCCCCAATAAATTTAATTTTAGAGCAATTGTTGGGGAGGTTGATGAAACAATAGATAAACAATTAGATTTGGAGAAATTGAAAGCTGCCCCGTTACAACCGATTTGGATGCCGTAAAAAATAAAAATAATAAATTATTGTTATATTCCCAAACAATTACCTATTTTATTTATTATTTTTTTCTAAAAATAAAATTTGTCCCTTTTATCAAAAATTTTTTATATTGTTGCTTTAATCTGGGGGTACACTCCAAGGTATCGCAAGGCCAAGGTACCGCCGAGCTATAACTTTGGTCAAAATTGTCGAATCCGGGACGCCCTGATATGCTTCGATTCAGCTCGTCGAGAATCATCGACCAGGTTATCTCGGATCGATCATTATGAACAAAGGTATAGTTCGGCGGTACTTTGGACTGCTTTCCACAGAATAGTAGTAAAAGATCGGAATTCACCACTATAATTGGGCAAATGCGCTTGTGGTTTGCTCAATAAATAAATAAAATAAATATAAAATTGTCTCTTTTATCAAAAATGTATACGGCGCTCGTTGATTTTTATTTCTGCTTTAATTTTTATTATGTATATTTAAAATATTCTTTAGTCTTGGAAAGCTAATGATTAAAGCTCATCAAGCTTTTTGAAGCTAAAAAAATTTAAATTAATTTATAAATGGATTCTATATTTGGATTAATATACGTAAATGAATTAAAAAATTTTTTTATTAACGGGTAAAACACAAGAATTGAAGAGAGAATCGAATATATAAAATTTTATTCGTGTTGGATTTTTGCAAGTATGACGTTGGTTGATATAATTGTTTGCAGAGCCTCTGCCAATATAAAAGCTTTTTAATTTTGTTTAAAATTCATAAGCTTTAAGCATTATTAAACCTTGGGCGAGGAAAGGTGGGGATTAGCACTCGTTTCTTTTAAAGATAAAATCCCCAATAGTTAGCGCTAAATCCGAAATCTATATGTAAGAAATGTTTGTGAACCGAGATATAGGTCTCCGAAAATTGAGAAACCATAGTCAGGATTGATCTCAGTTTTGGAATCAAAAATTCAAATATGCTGTAAGTATAAACCCCTAAAAAAGCATATTTTCTTTTGTGAGATTTCCGCGATTTGCATAAAATTCCAGTGGTCTGCAAATCACTGAAAATGCTCTGAATAACTAGAGGTTATTCACCGTTACCGAAATTTGGGGAAGTTAACTTTTTTGAAAAAGTCCAAATGAGCACTGCTGGAAGAGAGGTTGCAGAAGATCTCTTGGTCTCTAGAATATCATTTTAGACACGAAAAACATGTTTTTAAGGGGTCAATACCCTAGCCATGAATACCCTAGCCAAATATGCAAATAATTTGGCCAAAGTTACAATATTAAGATAAGAAAGTTCACTAGGATTCAGGGTTTCGATATCTGCGGATTTTTCCTCATTTTGTGGTTTTTTGATAGGGCGATGAGGATTATTTTTAAAAATGCGGATTTGCGGATTTTTGTGGTCTTTTGAAGATTATGAGGATTTTTTATATTTTCTTGTGGTTTTTACATAAAATATCATTATTTTTCCGCTAAGACCTCAAAAATCCTCAAAATTTTCGCCTGCGGCGCTGAAAATGGAAGAAATCTGGCTTCTTGGCCTTCCAAAATTCTCAAAATTTTCGCCTGCGGCGCAAAAAAGGAAGGAATCTGTGTCTTTGATCTTCCAAAATCCTCAAAATTTTTTTCCTGGCCTAAAAATGAACGATTTTTGGCTTAAGGATCTTCCAAAATTAAAAAAATTTTCGCCTGCGGCGCTGAAAATGGAAGAATTAAAAATTTGCGACATCTTCCGCGACAAAAATGCGAGTGTGATTTTTCAGATAGTTGTTGGATTTTCATAAGATGATCATTAGTAATAAAAAAATTGCTTAATTCAATTGTAGAAGACGAAAAATACCATGCATAAAGCGATTTTAAATCAATTTTTGGGTTTGATATTTTTTGAGGATTTTTGATATAAAATGCGGATTTTTTCGATCAATTTTGCGGATTTTTAAAAATTCGAGATCGAAACCCTGCTAGGATTACTGATTTAGAAAGGTTGATTTTTGTAGCTGAAATTCTCTTATTCAACTAAACTTTCAACTAAAATTTTCTACTTCAGATATAAAAAGCAAAAAAGTTGCCCTTATTTAATTTTTAAAAAATATTTTAGAAAATGAACAATACAAATATTTTGTTAATTATTTGTTCATTTTATTTAATTTATAATGTGTTTGCGAAATCAGCCCCAACTACAACTCCAGAAAATTTTTGTAAAGATACTGACCATGACGCTGTATCTTTTAACTAAATATTAATGTTTAACTTTTATTAATTTTTAGGCTGCAAAGGCTCTATTTAAATCGTGTGGAGGGGAGAAAGGAGGTCTGAAATAAATTTTGTTTTTTTAAAGTTGGGGGCTTCCACTAGAGGTTGTTTCCCGTTCCCGAAATTCGGGGAAGCTAACTTTTTTTGACAAAGTTCAAGAGACTGGAAGAGAGGTTGCCTGGAAGCAAAAATCTTACTCAATTCTAAACATTCTTTAAAAATCCTGGATGCGTTTCAGGTCGAGATCAGGTCTTGGTCTCTAGAATAAATAAAATTTCAATGATTATTAGTGTCATTAAAATAAACACGTTCTTAACTAAATAATATACTATTTAGTATATTTATATTTTTTACAAACAATTATCAAATTTTTATTAAGTTGCTAAATGTTGTGATGTCATGACTGGGTAAAAATTTTAATAATAATAAAAGTGATAGGTGAGGATTGGGACTTTAATGTGGGGTGACTGGTGAGGTTAGATTCGTTAAGGACGAAGGGTTAAAGGACACTCTCTGTTAGCATCTATCTTCTCCTTCCTGATCTCTATTTACTTAACTTGCCTTTACGTAAAACACTTAACAAAAAGGAAGTTTAATTTGAGACTCAAACAGGGGAGTACGGTAGAGATGTCCCAACTCCCGAGGTCATTTCCCGACCCGACTCCCGTTTCCCGAGTTTTTTCTTCTCCCAAGCATCACTAGAGTGTGGGGTGGCTGCCAAAATAGCTTAATCCAGACTTGTTTGATTTTCAGAAGATAATAAGCTAAGACTCCTATTTTTAGGATTAGGGGACTTTTCAGAATAGCTATAAACGGAGTATACACAAAATCCGAAACTGAGACGAGAAATTGATTTTTAAAAATTAAAATAAAATTTTAAATTCAGACCCGACTCTAACAAGAGATTTTGCGGATGTATGATAACGGTTAAATAAAAGAAAAAATATTTTTTAGTTTAATTAATTTAATTTAGAATTATCTTTCAAACCCGCAATGTGGGACTAAAGCAAACAGTGTATTCAAATGTTCTTTTTATTAAATAAAGATGATTTTTAAATAATGGGAATAAATTTAAACATAAAACGGGATAAATAACTCTGAATTCTGCTATATATTCTTTACTTTCATATTTCATGCTTCTGTCAATTATTTAAATAAATAATCTATTTTCATTAAAAAATCAACGTTCTTTATATTTCTTGTTCTACTTTAAACGATAAAAGTGTTGCATAAATGTGAGCTTGCCGAGATACCTAACCCCAATAAAACCGCATATAAGTTATGTTTTAGTGCTGCTCGGGAATCAAAATTTACCGAGATTCTGAACCGAGAAATAAGTCCGAGACCGAGACGGGAAATCGAGACTCAAAAAACAGAGAAAAATCTCAAAATTTCGCCTGCGGCACTCCTCAGAATCACATGACATTCCGTATAATTCGCTCAGATCCTCCGATATCCTCTTAATACACCTAAATTCTAGGATGGGATATTAAGAGCGACTGAAAATCAAAGGCTCCGGAGCCAAGGTGTCAACTGCTAGGAGCCGGAGCCAAGATTTGTAAAAAGCCGGAGAGAAGCCCGATAAATTTCTCAATTCGAGAATCGAGAACCTAGAGCAGCACTAGTAAAAACCACACTGTGCCATAACGGGATTATTCTCAACAAATTTTCAATTCTAGGTCTGAAATTTGCAAGTAATATGTAAATTTATTTATTTATTTTATTAAAAAAATTTTTTTTTCTTGCAATATTTTATTTGCCCTTTAAAAATTTTTTAATTGATTTTTATAACTCGCCAGTCTTTTAAAAGTGTAATGGCATATGATAGCTAAGTCAGGCGCAAGTCAGGCGCAAGAAAAATTGCACTTAAAATAAACAAATAAAGAGGCGATTGAGAAATCCCTATAAGAATCAGAGCTGGTTCGAAATTTCGATTCTAGGATTTTCTCTTTGAATCTCGACTTTAAGGTAATACTTTCCTGGCGAGATTATTCAAAAATTTGAATTTATGGTGTTAAAACGGAGGATAAAACGGAGCTTCTTAGCCTCTAGAAATTCAAAAAAATTTTCACGTGGGGCTCAAAAAAGCAGAGTCCCGACATGGCAGTGTTCCAAATATTTAATTTTTGTAAGGATGATTCATCTAGCCGGAAAAAGAGAGGGGTTAAACGATCTAAAAAGTAAGAAAGAGAAAGCATTAGTCGATGCTCAGGTAGCTCAATGGTAGAGCTCCAGCATATAGTAGCGAAAGCGCCTAGCAACAACTAGCAGGTGGTCGCAGGTTCGCAATTTTCTAGGAATCCTGACCGGTGGCTAAATTTTTGCAAACTCTTTCTTTAAAAAATTTTTCACCTGGGGCACAAAAAAGTAGTGCCGATCAGGGATGAGCGCAAGAGACAATCTCAAAAAACGCAAAACGCAACGCAAGGCCAAAATTTAACGCAAATAACGCAAAACGCAAGAGCGCAAAAATAGGGGAAAAATTTTTAAACCAAGTATTAGTCATTTTTCAGCTAAAAATTGAAGTATTACTTTAAGTCAGCGTGTCCTACTCGATTTTGTAATATATGTAAGTTGGATAGGTAATGATTTGGAGAGTTATCCTGGATCCAAGGGATTATGAAGGATATCAGAGGATTTAGAGGGATCAAGAGGGTTTAACGAAGTAGCGGGGGATTAGGGAGATTATCATATAATTTCGAGGGATCAAGGAGATTTAAAAAGGATACAATGGGATTATCTACGGTTGTCGGGTGAGTTGGGGAGATAGCAAAGGATAAAGGGCTATCAGTAGTTATGGGTTGATACGGGAATATAAGGGGATTTGGAGGGATAATGGGAGATCTGAGCTCCAGATACTGAACCGTTATTTTTCTGAGCCGTTCCATAATGGAAACTTAGTGATTAAATACTCAACTTTTAGCGCCGCAGGCAAAAATTTTAAGAATTTTGGAAGGCCAGAAGACAGATCTCTTTCAATTTTGCCCTCAGATTAGAAGGGTATCAGGGATTTAGCATATACGAGGTAGGGAGGGATGCCAGATGACCACTCTTGATCTTAGGTCAACTGACCACCTTAACCACATCTGGCCCTTCATCATTTTTAGCGCCGCAGGCGAAAATTTTAAGAATTTTGGAAGGCTAAACAGCCTAAATTCATTCTTTTTTAGCACCGCAGGCGAAAATTTTTTGAATTTTGGAGAAGTCGAGTGGCCAGATTTCTTCCATTTTTGTCCTCAGATTGATATATTTTTTGCGTATTTTTGCGTTAATTTCATCGAAAAAAACGCAAAACGCAACGCAAGGCCAAAATTTAACGCAAATAACGCAAAACGCAATGCGCTCACCCCTGGTGCCTATCTGTCAGTGTTTCAAATATTTAACTTTTATATTTTCAACTAATTAAGCTTCTATTGTTATCCCGCGAGATTGAATGCCTATATGAGGGCTGCGCCATTCCTTCACTGAGTCTGTTTGAAATAGCAGGCTCGAAATTTCGAAACTGATCTCTCTGGGTTGAAAGAAGGAATAAATGGGTGGAGTGAGCGTTTAAAAATAGCTTAAATATATGGGAAAATTAAATGAAGACCTTCACTCTATGGCAAAATTTTATTTTAATTAAAATTAATTTTTAAAATTTATTATAATATTATTTATGAATAAACTAAAAAATGTCTTACTTTAATAAAACCTCTTTCGGATTTCCAGGCTTTTTTGTTTATTATTGTAAAGCATATATGTAGCTATTTATTCTAATAGAAAAAAATTTATTCTAACATTCTATTTTTCAATCATCCTCCAAGGGGCCATTCTATTAGAGACGGCCATTCAAATAAAGACGGCCATTCTAATAGAGAATTTACGGTAGCTATTTATCCCCCACTGCTTTTAAGTTATAATGAAGAAGGGAGATACAGCTGGCGTGCATTTAAAATGATTATTAGGTTTTTAAAATTGTTTATTAATAATTTTAAAAATCTACCGTATTTTCTCTAAAATAGCCCCCCTCTCCAAAATAGCCCCCCTCTCTAAAATAGCCCCCCTCCCCATAAAATTTTTAATTGTTGATTAATTGTTGTGTCCAAACAGTTGAGTCTCAATGGAGGGATATAGAAGGATTAGACATGATTAAGAGGGTATTTGGTAGTGATGCTCGGGTATCCCGATCCCGACTCCCGACTCGGGAAAATTTCCCGAGTTTTTGGCCTCCCGATCCCGATCCCGACTCCCGGTGTCAATTCCCGACTAAGTCGGGAAATTTTTACACCCCTAAGAATGGATTTTTCTGACAAAATTATATTTTCATTTATAAAAAATGACGAAATCTGGCCTCTTGGTCTTCCAAAATTCCCAAAATTTTCGCCTGATGTGCTGAAAAGGGAAGATTTTTGGCTTAAGGATCTTCCAAAATCCTCAAAATTTTCGCCTGCGGCGCTGAAAATTGAAGAATCTGTGGAGTCGTAGTATAGAAGATTTCGGTGATTTACTAGGATTATGGTGAATTTGAAGAGATAACGAGGGATTTGCAGTAATAAAGAGAGATATCAATGGATGATTAATTTGCATAGGGAGTGTTAATACTATAGAGGGGATTTGAAGAGATATGTGGCTAGTTCACCAAAATTCCACTAAATTTGAACGTAAAATATCTTTCTCTGTTTCACTCTCTTTTCCTCTATTTCAGTCCAATGGAGAGATTCTAAGGACTTAAGGTCAATGACAACAACTATAAATCAGAGCTGGGCTCTGGCTCAAAGAAAAAGCCCCCAGCAATACCCAACATTGATTATCTCTGCGGTTACTAGGTTTTTTGGACAGGCTGTTGGCTTATCTTTCCAAATAATCGGGGAAATAAACTCTTAAGTTACCCTTAAAGATCGTTCACTATAGAGGGATATGAAGAGAGATATTTCACTCCAATGAGAGTCAAAATTTTTGGCTGCGGCGCAAAAAATGGAAGAAATCTGAGTTCAAGACCTAAAAATTCTCAAAATTTTCGCCTGCGGCGCTAGTAAGGAAGATGTCTGGCTTCTTTACCTTCCAAAATTTTCAATATTTTCGCCTGTGGTGCAAAAAATCGGAATTTTTGGCGCCGAAGGCGCCAAAAATTTTTGGAAAATTTTTTATTGCTAATTCCCGACTCCCGATCCCGACTCCCGAGGTCATTTCCCGACCCGACTCCCGTTTCCCGATTCCCGGGTTTTTTCTTCTCCCGAGCATCACTAGTATTTGGGGGATTAACAGGAATATAAAGGGATCAACGTAGATATGCAGGGATTTGACGTGATTAAGGATGATATCTGAGGATTTGTAGGTTTAATGGGAATATATGGATAGTGAAGATTAAGGGAGAGTAGGAGGGATATCGGAGGGATTAAGAGAGATTTCGGTAGATTAAGAGCTTATGGGAGATTTTGGTGATTAAGAAGATGTTCATTGGATTAATAGTGATTTTATTTGATTAAAATGGTTTGAACTGATATCCGGGGATTTTGTTGGATATCAGAGATATTCGAACATTTGTAGGAATATCGTAGGATTAAGTGGAAATCATGTATCTCGAAAGAATCATGGACCATCATGGACTCTAAATCCCATCAAATCTTAATGCTTTGAACTCCGCATATATTATGGGGAGTAATCCTTTATAATTATTAAAAATAATTAATTGAAAAAGATTTGACCCTTTTTCTTAAACATTTTTAATCGTAATAGACTGGAGAGACATTTTGACCAAGACATTTTTGACTTATCTCCATCTTAAAGGCATATCTAAGATAAAAGAAATTGAGTGAGTACTTGATGAGTTTTTGGACAAGGATTTTTCGTGAAAAGACTTTGTGTGAGATAAATTTTATTGAATTTTAGAAAAATTGTTTCTTAATTTTTGGTAATAAATTTTAGTATTTGTAAAATTTAGACATCGAAAAAAATAGCCCCCCTCTCCAAAATAGCCCCCCTCTCTAAAATAGCCCCCCTCTAGAAGCCAATCGAAAAAAATAGCCCCCGGGGGCTATTTTAGAGAAAATACGGTATCTAAACAACTAAATTTTTCTCCTATAGCCTTCAAAATTTAAAAAGATTCTGAGTTAAATTTTTATCTTTTCATAAAATAAATTTTCTTTTGTTAAACTAACATTTTATAGTTTAAAATTAATTTTAAAAATCTATCTTCTTCCGATAAAATTTGAAAATGTTTAGAAAAAAAATTTAAAAAAAATTTTAAAAAATTTTAAAAACGAAATCTTAAATTCTATAGAAAATTTACTCATCAAGATAAAGACGGGTTGAGCAGGATAGGGAACGGGCGGAATTATCCCGGTTTTTTAATCCCCATTACGATTTTTCTGATCCCGAGACCGCAATATAGATCCATATCACGATTTAGGCCAATCCTGATCTCGAGCCGGGATATAAGAAAATAGTTATGTTTGATTTTTAGAAAAATTCCCAATTTTTCAAGTTTTGTCAACTATAACTTCAGAAATATTAAATGAAAAATTTTTTGAAATTATTGGAGATGGGACTAGATTTAAAATATTTGAATTGAAAGGACGGGATTCTGAAATCCTTCGATCCTGGATCCATTCCCTACACACTGTTACCTAATCCGAATGGATCCATAAATTTCTGATTAACCATTATTTCATTATCAAAATACAGGTCAAGATAACTTTTATATAAGATATTCGTTCAGACGCTAAAAAAATTTTTTTTCGAGATTTTTAATTAGTGGTCTTATTGGGAGTAGTTATTGTTCGGTTAGACACGATTCCGTGCCCACGATTCCGTGCCCACGTTTCCGTGCCCACGTTTCCGTGCCAGCTCAGTTCCG
The DNA here is from genome assembly GCA_036172945.1 of Meloidogyne incognita. Lineage (NCBI taxonomy): Eukaryota > Metazoa > Nematoda > Chromadorea > Rhabditida > Meloidogynidae > Meloidogyne > Meloidogyne incognita. Next base: position 5,930,920 of record JARQAC010000011.1, on the reverse strand, counting down.
TGCCGGCATGTTTCCGTGCCAGCATGTTTCCGTGCACACGTTTCCGTGCCAGTTATAAAAGGCACGTTTCCGTGCCCAAAATAAAAAATAAATTTTAGAATGCTTTGTCTGTCTGTTTGTTTGTCCGGTGCCGTGTGATTTCGACAGAAGTGAATTGGGCAGTGAGTTAATTGGCAGTGAGTAATTTAGGAAGTAACCGTTGTTTGAGTCTTGAACTTAAAAATTTCCAAAAAAGGGGTTGATTGTGGATCCGGCAACGTGAGTATATATATCCAACCGGTGGTTTTTGTGCTTATTTGTTATTTAGAAATTGCATTATCCAACCGGTGTTTTTTGTGAGTTTTGTTTTTTATAATTATAGTTGTTTTAGTTTTTGAGTTTTTACTATTAACTATTAACTAAAAGTTGTAGTATATATAGTAAAAAAGTTCTTTTACTATTAACTATTAACTAAAAGTTGTAGTATATATAGTAAAAAGTTCTTTTACTATTAACTATTAACTAACAGTTGAGTAATAAATTTATTTAAAAAATTCTCTAGGAATGTCTCAAATTCTGACTAAACGTAATCGGCAAAAAATTCCACATGGTGGATTTTTATATGTATTTGAAAAAGAAAACAAGTCAATGTTTTTTTTCAGTCAATGTTTGTTTTTTTTTCAGTCAATGTTTTTTTTCAGTCAATGTTTTTATTCAAAGTTTATTTTTTGTATTTATTTTTGTAGTAATTTAATAAAATTTGTTTAAAATTTTCATTTCGAATTTTTCCGCGTATTTTTTATAATTGGGCACGGAAACGTGCCTTTTATAACTGGCACGGAAACGTGTGCACGGAAACATGCTGGCACGGAAACATGCCGGCACGGAACTGAGCTGGCACGGAATCGTGGGCACGGAAACGTGGGCACGGAATCGTGGGCACGGAAAGATACCCCACCGGTTATTGTTATGTAATTCTTATTAATTATTGTATAATTATCTTATTGTCATGAACATATATGTTATATAAACAAAATTAGCTTATGAAACTTTCAAAAAATGTCGCTGATAACGCTAAAAATGAACATATATGAAAAGAAAGAGTCATCATCCTCCTCGAGCTATTTTTGGTCGCAAGACGCAAACCGATTTTTATGTTATCAATCACACGTCGTTTTGTATGCTAATTTTGTTTATATAAAATAAAGGGCATAAATCCCAATCTGACTATTAAATATGTAGACTCTCATTTCTCACTCACTCACATTTTCATTAGAATGCCTTAGCGGATTTTTAAAAATATTAAAAAAATTTTTTTGTTAATTTTGGTTATGAAATGTTAATAATGAAAAAATAGTTCTATTAACTTTGCCTGATACTTGAGAATCTGTGTGAATTGAGATTGAACTCTGATTGAATTGAATTCTTGAATTGATTGAATTCTCTTGAAATTCTCTTTCGGGAAGGGGCCAAGGGGGAAAATAAAAATGAAGTGAAAATTTTGAGTATTTTATAAGGCCGTAGACCAAAAATTCACTTTTTCAGCGCCGCAGGCGAAAATTTTTTCAATTTTATTGACATCACGTCCCAACAGAATCATTTGGAATTTATTATTATTATCCTTCAATTCCATTTAATAAAATAAAAATTTTTTCAGAAAATTAAAAAAAATTGTTGAAAGGATGCGAATTTTCCTAATAATTTTTATTTTAATTTTTTTCTTAACGGATACTTTCGGAATGGAGGGAAGTAGCAGCAGCGATAAACCCAAAAAAAGTAGATTTGCTAAAATTCCATCATTTAAATTTTCAAGACAACAATCTAATTTGTCTACTGGAAGTTCGAACAATCCAATTGATGATGCGTTAGGAAAGTTTGCAAAAAAATTCAAAAATTTACTGAATAAATCAAAGGAAAAAGTAAATGAAGTGGGGAGAGATGTGAGTGAGGTTATTCATAGAGGAGGTTGGAAATATATATTTTAAATAAATATAATGGAGTTCAGGAAAATTAATCTGAGACACAAATAGGGGTGGGGGTGGTTTATGAACAAAGTACCTGGAAATGTCTTTCTTTAATTTTCATGACCTGACAAAGGAGAGCCTTTTGGGTGTCCATGGGACTTCGAGATGAAATTTGGTATACAGATAGATCATACCCTACTTTAGTTGTTCAATTTTTACAATAGAAATGGTATCTACTAGAGACCGGACCGATACGATATATCGATAAAAATATCGATATATCGATAATCGATATTTTTCGATATCGATACCGATATTATCGACCCCCGTCCTTGGTACAACTTCCCCCGTCATTGGTACAACTTCCCCCGTCATTGGTACAACTTCCCCCGTCCTTGGTACAACTTCCCCCGTCATTGGTACAACTTCCCCCGTCATTGGTACAACTTCCCCCGTCATTGGTACAACTTCCCCCGTCCTTGGTACAACTTCCCCCGTCATTGGTACAACTTCCCCCGTCCTTGGTACAACTTCCCCCGTCATTGGTACAACTTCCCCCGTCATTGGTACAACTTCCCCCGTCCTTGGTACAACTTCCCCCGTCCTTGGTACAACTTCCCCCGTCATTGGTACAACTTCCCCCGTCATTGGTACAACTTCCCCCGTCATTGGTACAACTTCCCCCGTCATTGGTACAACTTCCCCCGTCCTTGGTACAACTTCACCCGTCCTTGGTACAACTTCCCCCGTCATTGGTACAACTTCCCCCGTCATTGGTACAACTTCCCCCGTCATTGGTACAACTTCCCCCGTCATTGGTACAACTTCCCCCGTCATTGGTACAACTTCCCCGTCATTGGTACAACTTCCCCCGTCATTGGTACAACTTCCCCCGTCATTGGTACAACTTCCCCCGTCATTGGTACAACTTCCCCGTCATTGGTACAACTTCCCCCGTCATTGGTACAACTTCCCCCGTCATTGGTACAACTTCCCCCGTCATTGGTACAACTTCCCCCGTCATTGGTACAACTTCCCCCGTCATTGGTACAACTTCCCCCGTCATTGGTACAACTTCCCCCGTCATTGGTACAACTTCCCCCGTCATTGGTACAACTTCCCCCGTCATTGGTACAACTTCCCCCGTCATTGGTACAACTTCCCCCGTCATTGGTACAACTTCCCCCGTCCTTGGTACAACTTCCCCCGTCATTGGTACAACTTCCCCCGTCATTGGTACAACTTCCCCCGTCCTTGGTACAACTTCCCCCGTCATTGGTACAACTTCCCCGTCATTGGTACAACTTCCCCCGTCATTGGTACAACTTCCCCCGTCCTTGGTACAACTTCCCCCGTCATTGGTACAACTTCCCCCGTCATTGGTACAACTTCCCCCGTCCTTGGTACAACTTCCCCCGTCATTGGTACAACTTCCCCCGTCATTGGTACAACTTCCCCCGTCATTGGTACAACTTCCCCCGTCATTGGTACAACTTCCCCCGTCCTTGGTACAACTTCCCCCGTCATTGGTACAACTTCCCCCGTCATTGGTACAACTTCCCCGTCATTGGTACAACTTCCCCCGTCATTGGTACAACTTCCCCCGTCCTTGGTACAACTTCCCCCGTCATTGGTACAACTTCCCCCGTCATTGGTACAACTTCCCCCGTCATTGGTACAACTTCCCCCGTCCTTGGTACAACTTCCCCCGTCATTGGTACAACTTCCCCCGTCATTGGTACAACTTCCCCCGTCATTGGTACAACTTCCCCCGTCATTGGTACAACTTCCCCCGTCCTTGGTACAACTTCCCCCGTCATTGGTACAACTTCCCCCGTCATTGGTACAACTTCCCCCGTCATTGGTACAAGTGTCCCCGTCCTTGGTACAACTTCCCCCGTCATTGGTACAACTTCCCCCGTCATTGGTACAACTTCCCCCGTCATTGGTACAACTTCCCCCGTCATTGGTACAACTTCCCCCGTCCTTGGTACAACTTCCCCCGTCATTGGTACAACTTCCCCCGTCATTGGTACAACTTCCCCCGTCATTGGTACAACTTCCCCCGTCCTTGGTACAACTTCCCCCGTCATTGGTACAACTTCCCCCGTCATTGGTACAACTTCCCCCGTCATTGGTACAACTTCCCCCGTCATTGGTACAACTTCCCCCGTCATTGGTACAACTTCCCCCGTCGGGAAAAAATATCGAAAAATATCGACGATATTTTTCGATACTCGATATTATCGAACGATCACTCAAGTCCGGTCTCTAGTATCTACCTGTCTACCAAATTTCATCCCGAAGTCCCACGGACACCCGAAAGGCTCTCCTGTGTGAATGTTAATTTTTTTAAACAATTTTTCTACTTATAACAGAGCATAAAAATAAATACGACAAAATATCGGAAAATTTGGAAAAATATGCAGATAGTGAAGGCAAACTGAATTCTGAGTATAGAATACTTGTAAAAACCAAATTCGAAATTATGAATAAATATGGCGAGGCTCTAGAAACAGCAAAGGATTCTGCAAATGATTTTTTAAAATTTATTCGTTCAATTGAAATGATTTTGGAAAAACCAAAAAAATTTAAAAATAAAATAATTGGACAGATGAAAGCACATTTTTTGAATGATAATGAAAAAGTTGAGGAAAAATATATTGGAGTAATTAAACAAATGATAAAAGATTATATTCATTTTGATAATGAAAAAGATACAAAAGTAAATAATTTATTAGCTTAAACCCTGTTTATACTAGTGTTGGTCAAACGCGATTTTTCGGTATCGGTATTTTCGGTAAAATACCGATACCGAAAAAATACCGATTTTTTTAAAATTGTTCGGTACCGTATTCGGTATCGGTATTTCGGTAAAAATACGGCGGTATTACCGAAAAATACCGCCGTAATGCGGTACCGTGACCAACACTAGTTTATACGGTTAACTAAACAACATTATAATAACTAAAATTGTAACCAAATAAAAAATTGAAAATGCTTCGGTTCAGTTCCAAGTTTCGGTTAATTTCTTAGTTCTAAGGAGAAGTATGGGGTAGATGTCCAGTTGACTCCCCACCTACCAAAAGTTACCTAAGTTGCCGTAAGTTACCAAACGACAAAAATATAAAGCCTTGAATAGAGACAGGCATTTTAGATATGTATCAGAGACCGGCGCGGGACGGGATCCGGAACTTTTTGCTATTTGCGGGATTTTGCGGGTTTTAATTGAAAATGGCTAATATTGGATAAAAAAATTTTTGCGTTGTCCCAATTGTCTCTTGTACCTACCCGTGATCACGAAGATTCGTCGCCTTTTGTAAAATTTTCAAAATTTAGAAATCCCGCAAAATTTAGAATGCGGGATTTTGCGGGATTATTCCCGAGGGAGTACTCCCGTAAGCAATTGTCGCATCCGCACGTGCGAATCCGCAATTGTCGTAACACCATATATTTTACATTTTTAATTTAGATCGCTGAAGGAAGGTAAGTAAAGTTTTCAAAAATTTATATTTAATTTTTATAAAGGGAGGAGTATAAAAAATTATTGGAAGTTTTGAAAGAAAAATATAAAATTTGGAACGAAATTTACAAAGAAGAATTTGATATAGATGAGGTTGAAATAAACAAAGAAATTCGAAGATTAAATGAGGAATTTGAAAAATTTAAGAGAGCTTATGAGGACGCATACAATCTTATTGAAACGAAAACACTTGCTAGTCCCACCCATAAAGGGTCTCGTCGACGCGGTTCTAGAGAATTTAGCATTGGATCTAATGAAGAAATAAGATCTACTAGGAGTGGAGAAGTCTCTGTTTACAGTCACAATTCAAATGAAAGTGGACGTGAGGAAATTTTATTTTTTTAACTATCTATCTGTACTAGTGTTGGGCAAACGCGATTTTGCGGTATCGGTATTTTCGGTAAAAATACAAAGAAGAATTCGATAAAGATTTTATTTTTTAAAATACCGATTTTTTTAAGACTGTGAAAAAATACCGATTATACCGAAAAATACCGAAAAAAACCGAAAAAATACCGATTTTTTTAAAACTGTGCGGTACCGTATTCGGTATCGGTATTTCGGTAAAAATACCGCGGTATTACCGAAAAATACCGCGGTAATACGGTACCGCGACCAACTCTAATCTGTACCTGTCCGCAAATAGAAGTTGCATTTTTCATTCCTTTCCTAGCATTTTTCGTTCCAGTTCCAGTTCCGGAACTAGCAAAGGTCCGGAACCGGTTTGGAACCGGGGAACCGATAGATGCTTTCAGTTAACCGAAGAATTTGGTGAAACCGACAAACCCTATTATTGATACATCTTAACAGTTGATTACATTATTAATTCATTGATTTGCACATTATTGATGCAAAAAAATAAATTTTTTTCATTAAAATAGCTAAAAAATTTTTGTAACTGAAACCGGTTCCAGAACCGGAACTGGAAACTGTTCCAGAGATATTCCCCTATTTTTTTCACAATGGTCAGCCTTTTTCTTTTCCTCCATCTCAGTTGCCTTTATCCCAGTTTCCTTACATTTACAATGTTGATCAAAAATTAAAAAAAATTTTAGACTCTGATAGATCAACAAGCAGCGCAAGTCGTCGTCTTCTTAAAAGTGCTGGCAAAAAAGTCAAAAAAGTTAAGGATTCTACAGCTTTAATTGCAAAGGGCATACCAGGGAAGATAATTGGAAAAAATTTGAAAACTTGCGAAACAAAAATATTACCAATGTGGATAGAAATAAACAAAGAAATCGAAAACATCAATCAAATTTTAACGGTTATTTTTTAAATTTGGAAAGTAATAAATATCAAGATCTGCATAACCTTTGCTGATTGGACCAGATACAGTAAAGCAGCTGGGCTATAGCTATTTCTCTCTTTTAGCTAGTGCAAAAGGTTAATCGGCGGCTGGAAGCGAACCAGCATCTTCAGTAGACCGGACTGATGTGTTAGCCATTACACCACGCCGCCTACTGCATAGCCTTAGGAATTAAATAGCTATATGCTTTACAATACTTGAAACAATAAAGTATCAAGAAACTTTGAAAAATGCCTTGACTATTATGGATCTAGGAAAAATCAAGGTCTAGATCCAGATCTCTAGAATTTTACAAATAATTAAATCTCCTACATAGGGTCTCTGCGGAAAAAAGTGTCGAGCGGAACGAAGGCCACCACTTAGCTCGGTCGCCGCGAGCGAAGCGAGCACAACCGAGCTAAGCACGACCATCATTTACTTCATCTTCACTCCAAAGATGAAGTAAAATCGAGTTTCGTCAGTCGTGTAGCGAATGACCAGTGACATATCAAACGAGCTAATCCGCGTCTGTGTCGTATACCGAAATTTTTCCGAATATACTTCTGATATTACTATCCCTAAGGGATCGAGGATATTGACTACTTGTCATAGTATATGACAAAATTTAAATATAAATTTTAAATCCACAAAATCTATTATATATTATTTATATTATTATATGCTCTAGAAATGCAAAATTATAGGCTAAATTAGTGTTTTTACTTAAAATATTGAATTTTAAAGCATATTTTCGCCATTTTTTTGATGCATATTTAGTGCATATTTTGGGAAATTTTGCATATTTCAGTGCATATTTGGGACTTTTTCGGTGCATATATATGCGCATATTTTGGGTTTTTCCGTGCATATTTTGTGAGTCCCTATAAATAACATTCTCAAAAACTTTTATATTAGGTTGCAATGTTAAAATTTTTTATATTCAGGATTTTGAAAGGACGGTTAGTAGCATTAAGGGTTTGCTTCAAACACATAAGGACCAGTACTCATATAATCAATTTGATACAGTTAACGCCGATCTTAATGGTAAAAATAAAAATAAAATTATTTTATCTATCCCTTGATTCCGCATTTAAATAAGAATGATAAAAATAGCAAAGCATCCTGGGCTATTACATGATGGTCCAAGTTTATTCCCATCCAATGAAATTTTCCACAGCCTGAAAATAATACTATCTTCTAGAGATCGAGATTTTTGAAAAGCCTGGACCTGTTCCTGGACTCTGGGTTAGATTTCTTGACCTGGACTGGATCCTGGGTCTGTAGTCCAGTAAAAACCCAGGTCCAGGAGAAACCCAGGAAGGGTAAAAAATGCCTGGACCTGGTCTCTGGGTACAAGAAAAACCCAGGCCTTGGTCCAGGTCCAGCTCGATCTCTACTATCTTCTTCGATTTTTGGCGTTCTAGATATGGGAATAGAACTGGTCAATGCTAGAGACAAGACTATTAGGTTGAATTAACCTTCTTGGCTTCATTCTTTAAGAGAAAAAGAAGCAAAGTTTGTTTTAGACCCACGTAGCGATTTTTCTCTTTAGTTTACTTATTTAAATTGGCTCGGCATCGAAAATATGAAAAATACAAAGAAAAAGACATTATTTTCTGAACCTCGCTGACATTCACATAGCGTTTTACTCACTCCGAAGATGAAGTAAAATCGAGTTTAGTGTGTAATAAATTCTGAGTGCCAACCAAATTTGGTGGGTTATAATTGATGCCTGATCCAATACAAATTAATTTTATATCAATCGAAAGCCCTCGATAAGAGGTATATTTTTTCCAACTTGATGGATCAGGTCTGATCAATCATTAAAAAGTTATAACTAGATAAATCTGAAAAACATCAAATAACTGGACGAATCGGTTATAACTAGAGCCCGGACCGTACCGTACTACGGTCGTATTTTTCGGTATTTATCGGTATTCCGTATCGGTACTACGGTACGGAAAACCGACCGATAAAAAATTCCGGGCTCTAGTTATCTTTATAATGACTGATCAGATTTATCTATCCTATTAGAAAAAATATACAGGTTATCGAGGGCTTTCGATTGATATGAAATTCATTTCTATTTGATCAAGCATTAAAAAGTTAAAGCCAATCAAAACCGGTTGGCACGGTTGGCACTCAGTTTGCGGTCGTATAACGGAAAAGTAACTAAATTTCTTACAGAACTGCATAAACTGCAACATGCATTTACCCAACTTGTTGATAAGGAAACGATTATTTATTTAATTGGTTTATATGATATGAGAAGATGGAATGGTTATTATATTGGTGATTTCTATCAAGAATTTAAAAAGACAGCACTTGCTAGTTTACAGGACTTTAATGAGGAAAATCAGACATCTGAATCTGTGCAGAAATTATTGATGGTTTAGTTTTTAAAGAAAGAAAATAGAATATATGTATTGTCTCCAATAGAAGCCCATGCCCTATTATAATCCCATCCGATAGGGGGTATTGAAAAATACAAGCCCAGGGCTTGTATTAGAGACAATACGTTATGTAAAGCTCTGTAAAGGACCCAATCCAAACAATATCAAACCCAATAAACGGATATATAAAATAGACTTCTAACCCATCAGTAAAAGATTTCTGTCATTTTAACGTGAATTCTCTGACCTTGACTTAAGCACAGCTTCGGCTGAGCGTCACAAAAAGTTCGAATGGGAGTCTCAAATAACATATATTTCATAACAAGATTATTTTACAAGTATCAGATAGTATAAATATAGTAAAGCAGCTGGGCTATAGCTATTTCTATCCTTTAGCTAGTGCAAAAGGTTATTCGGCGGCTGGGAACGAACCAGCATCTTCAGTAGACCGGACTGATGTGTTAGCCATTACACCACGCCGCTTACTGGATAGCCTTAGGAATTAAATAGCTATATGCTTTACAAGATATATTTTTAGAAACGAGGATTTGTATACAACTGGAGAGAAGAACTCTATAGAAGCCCACAAAAATATGATAATACATTCTATAATGAATTTCTGAACATGTATTATCATCCTATAAAGAAAATAAATCAGGAATTTGATGCTGTGATTGAGCCAGAAAACTATCACATAATGTTAGAACGATTCGAAAGTGGAAATGCAGAACATGGAGGTGGACATGATTCTGAACAAGAACACGAAACTGAACATAATAGTGAACATGAAACTGAAATTGATTCTCATGACGAGCATGGTCATTAATAGAGTGTCCATTCATATGGATATAAAACCCTCTAACTGACCATAACTGACCACTGCCTTTTTTATTTCAACTCATCACTCATTCGGGGTACTTTCTTAAAAATAAGGGAAAAATGGGAGGAGTTTCCCGCCAATTTTGTCTAATTACTTAATAAGTTCTGCGTGTCTGATTGAATGAGTGATGAGTTGAAATAAAAAAGGCAGTGGTCAGTTATGGTCAGTTAGAGGGCTTTATATCCATATAAATGGACACTCTAGTCATTAATATTATTATAACAAGCAAAATGAGATATTGAGTAAAAGAATGAAGAAATTTTCTAATTTTCAGATGCTGAACCATCATCACCCGTGCAGGGTCAGCTTTATGAAGGTAATAACGATAAACTATAATCCATTTGTCTATAATTTGTTATATAAGATCCAGAAAATTATCAACAAATGCATAGTGGTCTAAATACAATGCCTATGAATCAGCCTGGGAATCCGTCTTCAAGCATAGGTCCTTGGAATCATCCATTTGATCAAAATGAACAAACACCTTTTAATTGGGATCAGTGGTTTCAACAAAATCCGTATCATGGTCAATGGCCAAACCATTTGGGTTATGGTTATCATAATCAACAAAACACCTTGGTTCAACAAAATCCTTCGGGTCAACAGAGTATTTTGGATTGGATGAACAATCCCTCATCATCTACAACACATGATGAGCATTATAGAGGTAATCACAAGCAATCAATTACAATCAATCAATTACAATCAATCAATTACAATCAATCAATTATAATCAATTACATATATTCATATTTTAGGTCCACAAAATCTTCATCTTATTCAAAGTGGGCAGGGTCAAGATACAACGTTGGGTTATCCATTGCATCACCCTTGGTATACGCCTTATCGTCATCCACATTATTCTCATCAAGTACAAAGTGATCAAAGTCAAAATACAACGTCGGATGACCATTTCAACGATCCTGTGAATCCGCCGCCTTCATTTCAAGATCCTTTTAATCAACAAAATCCATGGGATTGGAATCGTTTTCAGTAGAATGTTTTCTAGTTTTGACAAGAATGGCTTTGTTTTATTCACTGAATATAACAATTTCACTTCGACTATATTTATGTATGTACCTTTAACTTTCTCAATTCAATTTTTTCTAGGGTTTATTACAATTTTAAGTATTATTTAAAAATTATTTAAGTTTTTCATTCATTTATTTTTGGGCTGGTCATTAATTCATGTTTCTTAACTCAATTCTAAGTGATTGTAAAGCCCTGGTCCGGCCCTTCAGTTCCTACATATTCAACAAAGCAGATTTGGATAATCCATTTTCCATTATATTTCCAAATTTTATCATTTTACTTTTCTTCATTGTCTTATTTCTTCTGACAGTTATAGTTGAGTTATGACACCAGTGCTGGGCGCAATTGGAAAAAAATTTCTGTAACCGCAAGAAATCCGCAATTGAAATCCGCAATTGTGCCCAGCCTATAGCGGAAAAATTATTATTGTTAAGCATCTAAAAATTATATTTTCCATATTTTTGTATTGTTATCGGTGCTGGTTGTTCTTTGTGCTCTAGCTCCGGTCGGAGCCAGAGAGCACCAAGAGTTTAGAATTATTTAGTTATTTTTGAGGTTAAAATTTTCAGTGTTATTTTACTGGGGCTTTATTTACCGTATTTACTCGATTAATTCCACCGGGGAATTATTTTTTCAACCCATCCGTGGCATGGGGAATTAATCGAGTAATTCGGTAATTTGGTATTATATAAAAATCCCATTTTATTATTAAATAGAGAGAGAAATTTGATTTTATCTGGAAAATAATCCTGCTGTAAACGAACGTTCTCTGTTTTTTAAATCTTATTATATAAGAAATCATGGGTAAAATTTTTTGGTTGACTTGTTAACGGGCGTTTAATTTATAAAATTCCCCTCTCTCTATTTTTTTAAATTTTATTTTTCTATTGTAGTTTTTTAAATTTAACAAGTAGATATTTTTTATTTACAAAGATAAATTAGCTATTTAGATTTGTTAATATTTATTGATAGACAAAGTCCAGTTAATTGATAATAAAAACTTGTTATTAGTGGGAAAAACTCGTTTCTCCTTTTGGCGGTTCCGGACAGGATCTGTGGACTTTTAAAAAATTAATAAAGTCAGAAGATCACTCATTGAAATTAATAATATGATAAATTGAAAAACACCGTATACCTAATTGCACTTATTGTTGTGTAAGTTTCTAATGAGTGATCCTCCGTCCTGTTGTAAGGATGATTCATCCAGCAGCATTTAAAACGCTTAGGCGGGGGTTAAACGATCTAAAAAGGAAGAAAGAGAGCATTAGTCGATGCCCCGGTAGCTCAGAGTTAGAGCTCCTGCATATAGTGAGCGAAAGCGCCTAGCAACAACTAGCAGGTGGTCGCAGGGCTCCTGCCCGGTGGCTAAACCTTTGCAAACTCTTTCTCTGTCGTCAAAATTACTCGCTTATCGAGAGCTTTCGAAAGATATGAGATTTATGATATAGGCTGAAAAAATTTATAGATTATGAAACTAGCTTATGTTTAGTTGACTCAAGCTCATTGCAAGAGACATTTATTTGTAAACAAACACGTCAAAAGACAAAGAAAAACAAAAGAGAAACGTAAAAATTAAAATTTTTCTATTTACTTAGATGTCAATTATCATCAGAGAGCTGAATAAAATTTTTTAAATTGGCCCGTTCCTAGATCCGACACTTTCACAACCTAGCCAATCCCTGGTGCTAACATAAGTTCCGGTTTAGAAGGTCCGGATTCCGGAACATAATAGGGAGTGTGGCATAAAAAGCAGCGGAACTACCGTATAACCTGTATTAATTGCCCTCCCTCAAATAATTACCCCACTTCTATTAATTACCCCGTCCAGAGAGACTGATACAATAATTACCTACGAACAAATGCCCTAAAACACATTCAAATTTTAAACCTCGTATAATTACTCTCCCTTGATTAATTACTCCCTCCAGCGGAAGGTCGAAACAATAATTACCCAGGGTAGTTATTACAGGATATACGGTATTCTCGTTTTATTTTCAATTTCATGTCTAGAATTTGCAAATAATTAATTAATTAATTTACATATTTTATTTATTATTAAAAAATTTTTTTTTAAATTTTATTTGCACTTTAAAAATTTTTTCCATCGATTATTCTTGCTTGCCAAAAATTTTTAAGAGGTAATAAGCATATGATAGCTAGCCAAATATTGACGTTAGCTTTTGAAAGACAGAGGCGCAAGAAAGATAAAGACAGGTAAAGCGACGATTGAGAAATCGCTAAAGTAATCCTTATAAAGCCTTGCATTATAAAATAAATAAAAGTAAATCGGCTCTCTTTTGTCTACCCTTCTTTTGTGGACTAATCAAAATAGCGTGCCATTCCAGAATTGACCGTTTCAGACAACTACCGTGGTAGATAAGAATGGGTCGACCCGAAATCCGTACCTTTTTACACGAAATCCGTTCAGAAGTATTTTTTAGAACCCTACCCATTGACCCAACTTTTTTTTCTCAGATCCGTCATTGGTCTAAAGAGGATGTCCGGATACCTTTCTATATACCGTTGAATATTTTAGCAAAAAACTTTTCGCAACTTTATTACCTATTCCCTCTCTCTATTACCCAACTCTATTCCCTTTTAGGGAATCGCCCATTTTTGACTGTCGACTGTCAATAGTTAATGTCTCTCTTCAATCTTAATATCTCTCGCTCCCTCTGGGTGGATAGAGATGAATTTTTTTTTGGGGGGGGGGGGAGCGAGCGATTAATGCCAGCTTAAATATATGGAAAATTGAATGAAGTCTTTCATTTTAAAATACACTCTCACTCTTATGTAAAATTAATTTTTTAAATTCAATAAAATTTTTTTAATAATAACAATTTTTAATAATAACAACTTAATAAACAATTTTTTCGGCTTGATAAAAGAATATTTGAAATAAATTTATGAGACTAGAAAAATTTTTAAGAAAAAATTTTAGAGAAATAAAATAAAATATATTTTATTAAAATAAAAGCGTCGAGGTATCCTAGAGCAGAAAAGCATTTAAGTGTGCGGGGATGGGAATTAGATTAGGCTAACTGTCAGTATCCTCATGATAAACAAGGTCCCCGTCTCTGCAGAATCCTTTGGAATTTAATACTACTATCTAACAATTCCATTTAATAAAACAAAAATTTTTAGAAAATTAAATAAATTGTTGAAAGGATGCGATTTTTCCTAACAATTTTTATTTTAATTTTTTTATTAACGGATACCTTCGGAATGGAGGGAAGTAGCAGCAGCAATAAACCCAAAAAAAGTAGATTTGCTAAAATGCCTTCATTTAAATTTTCAAGACAACAATCTAATTTGTCTACTGGAAGTTCAAACAATCCAATTGATGATGCTTTGGAAAAAGTAGGGAAAAAAATCAAAAATTGGATGCTTAAATCAAAGGAAAAAGTAAAGGAAGTGGGGAAAGAAATGGGCGAGGTTGTTCATAGAGGAGGTTGGAGAATATTTTAATTAAATATATTGGAGTTTAGATATATTTTCTTTCAAAAATTTTCGACAAAATTCATAGAAAAATTCGAAAAGAATTCCCCGAAGCTTTGGGGAATTTTCCTTTGACTCCCCGTATTTCTCCTTTGAGTCTAAAATTTCCAAGTCCAAAATTTCCAAGTCCAAAATTTCCAAGTCCAAAATTTCCAAGTCCAAAATTTCCAAGTCCAAAATTTCCAAGTCCAAAATTTCCAAGTCCAAAATTTCCAAGTCCAAAATTTCCAAGTCCAAAATTTCCAAGTCCAAAATTTCCAAGTCCAAAATTTCCAAGTCCAAAATTTCCAAGTCCAAAATTTCCAAGTCCAAAATTTCCAAGTCCAAAATTTCCAAGTCCAAAATTTCCAAGTCCAAAATTTCCCTACCCCATGGCAAAATTTTTCATGATCGTATATTTTCCTTGCGCCAAAAGGGGAAGATTCGGTTTAATCTTATTCTGATACTGACAAAGACAATCTATAAATTAAAAAAAATTTTGACTTATACGTAAGTTTCACCCATGACAAACTACGATAATTTTTAAACAATTTTTCTCCTTATAACAGAGCATAAACATAAATACGACGAAATATCGGAAAAATTGCAAAAATATGCAGATAGTGAAGGCAACCTGAATTTTGAGTATAGAAAACTTGTAGAAACCAAAAATGAAATTAAAAATAAATATGGCGAGGATCTAAAAAATGCACAAGATTCTGTGAAGGATTTTTTAAATTTTATTCGTTTAATTGAAATAATTGTGGCAAAACCAGAAAATTTTAAAAAGAAAATAATTGGACAAATAAAAGCGCATTTTTTAATTGACAATGAAAAAGTTGAGGAAAAATATATTAAGTTAATTAAAAAAATGATAGAAAAATATAAAAATTATCAAACTGAAAAGAATGATAAGGTAAAAGATTTATTAGCTATGTATTATATTTATCCTAGTTCCTTAAACCAGAACTAGCGGCGTTGGGCCCCAAGAGTGGAAACCCACCCTTGGGGCGCGCCGATCCACCTATTAAAACGAAGGCCTTCTTTTTAACTTTTTATTCAACAAATATATTAATAAATAAAAGGGAGAGAGGACAGGCCAACTTTTGATCGGGCCCAAGACTAATTAATGAGAAAGTAAGTTGATTTAGCCTATTCTCTCTCGCCTTTATGAGGCGCTAAAATGGGCGTTTCACAAACTTAACCATGACACTATGTAATGTCAAAATTTATAAAAATCCAAAATAGGCCTGTTCTGGGAACGTGTGTTTAAATAACTGTCGCTTAGGAAGGTGTAGTGCGACCATTCGCAAGAGAACCGATATTACTGGGGCAAGTAGTTGCGGGGAGTTCGTAGAAAGGTACAGAGGAAATTTTCTCGATTGGTTTACTGAAGTCTTAAAATTTTCCAAGAGACATTAGCCCCAATTATTGAACACTAAAATAGGATATAGCAAGCAGTATAGGCACGACAGGGGCGTCGTTTGTTCTGACAAAGGAGAGTGCCTGAGGTGTCCGTGGGACTTCGGGAGGAAATTCGGTAGACAGATAGATCATACCCTACTTTAGTTATGAAATTGTCAATTTTTGCTTAATGGTACCGTGGACCGAGTTATAAGCCCTGCAAGTTTTAAGATCCCCCACAGTCTCCTTTGTGAGTGAAGGTGATGAATCCAGAAGAGCAAATTTTGTAGTTAAGTCTGTCAATAAAGAACCTAGCTATTAATCCTCTATGAAGACCGGAAATTATTTACTGGACCCCCAATTCGTTAAAATTTTAGAAGAATTACATAATTATTTTCAATTTTTAATTTAGATTGCCGGAAAAAGGTAGGTAAAATTTTAAAATAAATTTAATTATTAAATATTTTTGAAGGAAGGATTATATTGCTTTATGTAGTAATTTGCTAGAAACGAATGGTAAATTGAAAAGTAAAATGTCTAGCGATGGATTCGACAAAGACAAGGTTAAAATAGACAAAGAAATTCAAAGATTAAATGAGGAATTTGGAAAATATAATAAAGCTTATGATTGTGGATTAAACCTTATTAAAAAGAAAACAGGGGATAGTCCAAGTCATAAAGGGTCCCATCGACGCGGTTCTAGGGAATTTAGCATTGGATCTAATGAAGAAATAAGATCTAATATGAGTGGAGAACTTTCTGTTTACAGTCAAAATTCTAATGAAAGTGGAAGTGAGAAAATTTATTTAAATCTGTTTAACTATAAAGTAAAGCAGCTGGGCTATAGCTATTTCTCTCCTTTAGCTAGTGCAAAAGGTTATTCGGCGGCTGGGAGCGAACCAGCATCTTCAGTAGACCGGACTGATGTGTTAGCCATTACACCACGCCGCCTACTGCTCAGCCTTAAGAAATTAATAGCTATATGCTTTACAATAATAATTATAATAAAAATATCAATTATATTATTTTCTATCCCAATTAGAATGCGCCCACTCCTGATCCCGGTTGGAATCTCAGAAGAAAGCTGAGTTCCAAACAATCTCAGAAGAAAAGCTTTCATTTTCTCTTTAATTACTAGATCTCAAACTCCCGCCTAGTGAGCGTTTTAAATGAAGGAATTTTGAGAATTTTGGAAGGGCAAGGAGCGAGGTTTCCTCAATTTTTGTCCTCAGCATAGGTCTATTTTTGCGTTTTTAGCGTTTAAAATAATGCAAAACGTAACGACAAAATTTAACGTAGAAAACGCAATGCGCCCACTCCTGATCCCGGTTGGAATCTCAGACGAAAGCTGAGTTCCCAAACGATTTCTGTATATTTATTTAAATATAAAATTCCTTTAAAGACTCATCTGATAGATCTACAAGCAGTGCAAGCCGACTTCTTAAAGGTGTTGCAAGTACGGCCAAAAAAACACATTTATTTGCAAAGGGCATACCTGCGAAACAAATTAAAAGAAATTTGGGGTTTTGTGAGGAAATGATAAAGCCGCTATATGAGAAAATAAACTTAGAAATCGATGAAATAAAAGAATTTTTTGAGGTAATTTTTAGGTTGTGAAGTAAAAATATCAGAATTTCTTTGATAGAAATTGGGGTTGAAGGCCTAGACCCGATATAGAAAAGATGCTCAGTCGAATTACACCAAAATTAGACCGTGGTCTTAGATATGCCCGAGATACATACCACTAAATATTGAAAACCTGGGGACTAAGCTAATTTTTGGGTAATAATTTCGAATATTCAAATTATATGTAGCCAGTGTTTTAATTTTGAAATTTACTTGTACTCTTATCAACTCTATTTTTGGCCTCGGCCTCGTACTTAGCCGTACATGAGAAATATGCAAAATATTTAAAATTTTTATAATTTTTTGGGACCTCTAATTTTGGGATTTTGCAAGGCCAAGAAACCACATATAGTTATCTTCATTTTTTTGACCCGGAGGCGGAAATTTTTGAAAATTTATGACTAAACTAAGATTTTTTAATCCTACTATTTAAAAATAGGGTTGGCGACTTTTATATTTTATGACCCTCATACTGTCACATTACCTTTATTTGGATCCGAACCCAGCCCCATAAGAATATAAAAGTTTGAAAAAATCAAAACTAAATATTCTCAAATATCATCTTTAAAAATATTTTTTAAAATTCAGGATATTCGAAAGGCCCTTTATGATTTTAAAATAATATACAAGCAGGATTTTAGCAAGTATAATCAAATATTTTCTACCGGAGAAGCGGATAATTCTGGTAAAAATAATCTGCTAATTTCTTCTAGCTATCCAAAAGAGTATAATTTTTAGGGTCCCTTTAACTCTAGAAAATAACAATATTCTTTCGAGCGATAAAATATGGAATACCGTATAACCTGTATTAATTGCCCTCCCTCAAATAATTACCCCACCTCTATTAGTTACCCTCTCCAGCGAGAGGTTGAAACAATAATTACCCCCAAACAAATGCCCTAAAACACGTTCAAATTTTAAACCTCGTATAATTAACCTCCCTCGATTAATTACTCCCTCCAGCGGAAGGTCGAAACAATAATTACCCAGGGTAGTTATTAAAGGATATACGGTATGTTTAGTTTTTCTTTAATACCGTATTTTCTCTAAAATAACCCCCCCCCCCTCTAAAATAACCCCCCCCCCCCTCTAAAATAACCCCCCTCTAGAGGTCGATCGAAAAAAATAACCCCCGGGGGTTATTTTAGAGAAAATACGGTAATTCAAGTTAAGCATTAAAACTAGGGTACGACCGCTGTTCCGCGTTGCCACAGACGAATTCCGCGTTGCCACAGTCACCGAACACGAATTCACCGCAACCCCTTCCTTGTAAAATCATTCACTGCCCCCTAATTAGAACACAGATTACTTTCATGGATGTGGTTCTAGTATAAAATCAACATCTGCCTTGGCCTGATCTGTTAGGCTTAAGGGATATGTGAGGTATTGTGAGGATTAAGGGAGAAATCGGGGGATATAGGGGTGTTAAGAGGGATTTTGGTGGATTAAGAGGGGTTTCAGTGGATTAAAAGTGAGTTTTGTTATTTGGCTGGATATTGGACAAAGAGCATAAGTGTCAAGTCGATCAGGCGGGTCTGATCAAAATTGTATAATTTCTAAATTATTTGGGGAGGTAAGTGTGTCTGTTAATAGTATACCTTTGCTTTCAAAAAGCTCTAGGATATCGCGGAAGCCTTAATTGTTGTCAAAAAATTTTTTTTTCAAAATATAGGAGCTTTACAAAGTGCATTAGCTCTACTTCGTGAAAAGGAAACAATTATTTATTTAATTGATTTGTTTCGAATGAAACAGACAAGTAATTTTTTTATTGGAGAACTATATAAAAAATGTAGAAATTCTGCTATTAATAGCTTGGATAAAGAAGGGAAATTTAATGAAAATAAACAAACAGTTACAACAATTAAAGAATTATTAATGGTTTTAATTTTAAATAAATTTATTTAATTAAATTTATTCACAAAATTATCGAAGTACTGTAAGATTTTTTTGGATTATAAAGTAAAGCAGCTGGGCTATAGCTATTTCTCTACTTTAACTAGTGCAAAAGGTTAATCGGCGGCTGGGAGCGAACCAGCATCTTCAGTAGACCGGACTGATGTGTTAGCCATTACAACACGCCGCCTACTGCACAGCCTTAGGAATTAAATAGCTATATGCTTTACAATAAGTAGATTCGAGAGTGGGAAAGGCAAGCGGATACGTATTTTAATTAGTATATATTTTTAGAAACGAGGTTTTGTTTACCACTGCAGAGAACAACATCACATACTAGAAAAGGATTCAAAAGATTGTACATTCTATAATAGCTACCTTGATATGTATTATTACCCTGGAAAGGGTATAGATCAGTATGTTGATAATGTAATTGAGCAAGAAAACTATCAAAGAATGTTAAAACAATTCGAAATTGAAAATTCCGAGCACGAAGGTGGACAGTCAATTCAGAATCAACATGAAATAGAATATCACAGAGAAAATGAAACTGAAGTTGAGCTTCATTCCGATTATGGTCATTACTAATTACTATTTATTAAAAGCTACCAGAATGAGATTTGAAATAATAAAAATGAAGAGCTTTCTTAATTTTCAGATCCAAACTTTCCACAACAAGTGGTTGGTTCGGAAGATGAACATTATAATGAACCTTCTTCATCTACACGTGATGAGCATTTTGGCGGTAATTATGATCAACATTAATCATTCTATTTATATTTTAATAATTAAGATTTGCAAAATTATCCCCAACTTTATAGTGGTCAAAATACTGAGTGGAGTAATCAGTTAAATGAACCTGGGCATCCGTCTTCAAGTCAAGGTCCTTGGAATCAACCATTTGATAGTAATGAACAGTATCCTTCGAGTCATGTTCATTGGCCAAACTCTTCGAGTTATGATCCTTATAATCAACATAACACCTCGATTCAACAAGATCGTACATGGAATTGGATCAATAATCCCTCATCATCTACACATGGCGAGCATTTTGGAGGTAATTACAACAATTAAAATCAATTACATAAAATTTTTATTTTAGGTCCATATAGTTTTCATCAGATTCAAAGTGGGCAAGGTCAAAATACAACGTGGGGTTATCCGTTGCATCACCCTGGGTATCCGCCTTTTCCTCATCCACATGATTTACATCAAATACAAAGTGATCAAAGTCAAAATACAATGTCGGGTGACCATTTGAACGATCCTGTGAATCAGCCTTCTTTTCAAGATCCTTTTAATCAACAAAATCCACGGGATTGGAATCGTTTTCATTAGAACGTCTTCTGAGTTTGCGATAATCTTTTTGTTTTATTCAATGAATATAACAATTTCATTTCAGTTATCTTTGTGTGCCTTTAATTTTCCTAATTCCATTTTTTCCGGGGTTATTACTAATTGTAAGTATTATTTAAAATTATTTTAGTTTTTCATTCATTTTTTGGGCTAGGCGTTGATTCGTGTTTCGAAACTCAATTACATGGTTTGGCCCTTCAGTTCGTAAAGCACATTTGGGATAATCCATATTCCGTTATATACCCAAATTTTACTACCTTTTTTACTTTACTTCATGTATTATTTCTCCTGACAGTTATAGTTGACCATTGACACATCATAACAGAAAAATTATTATTGTTAAGCATCTAAATATTATCGGTTCTAAATGACTTTATGAGTCCAATCAAAAAATAATCGGATTTTTCTTGGTGTTGCAAAATAGGGGTATGGTTCCTAAACATTTCTTCATGTTCGGGACCTACTTCCACTTGGTTTGGGACCTTTCCTTACCCTTTTCCTCGAAATTCCTGAAGGTTATAGCAAATTATTAAAAATTTCAGAAAAGCTATTATCTTTCAGAAATTTCGAGGGATAGGGTAAGGAATGGTCCCAGACACAGTGGCCGTAGGCCTCAAACATGAAGAAATGTTTTGGAACCACGCCCCTGCTTTGCAACACCAAGAAAAATCCAAGGATTTTTTGATTGCACTCATAAAGTCAAGTAGACCCAGATTATCTTTTCTATATTTCTGGGTTGTTATCTGTATGGGTATGCCTCTGTGATATAGCTCCGGTCGGAGCCAGAGAGCACCAAGAGTTTGGATTTATTTAGTTAGATTTGAGGTTAAAATTTTCAGGGTTATTTTACTGTAGCCTTATATAATTTGGTATTACATATATAAATTTCCATTTTATTACTAAATAGAGAGAGGAATTTGATTTTATCAAAAAAATCGGCGAGTAAACTTGCCCACTTTTTTTTTTAAATTTTTATTATATAAGAAATCATGGTTAAAAATTTTTTTGTTGACTCGTTACGGGCGGGGCGTTAAATTCATAATTAGTTAAGTGGAATCATGCTGGGTCCATAGCTAGCTACCACTAGCTAAGCCTTTACCAAGCAACACCGGTGTGCTTCCTCTTTGGGGCACATATAAAAGACTGACTAACTGGTAACTGATTTATCGGTGAAACAATAAACAATATATGTATAAACATAAGCATGTGAATGGGAGGTGATACAGGAAATAGCAATAAATAATAATTAAAGGTAATGGTGGGGAAAATCCATTAATGCATAATGCTCGCCCAAACGGATGTGCCTTACAAAATTCCCTCTCTCTATTTTTTTTAAAATTTTATCTTTCTATTGTAGTTTGAAATTCAACAAGTAGATATTTTTTAACAAGTAGATATAAAGATAAATTAGTTATTTAGATCTGTTACTATTTATTTATAGGGTACACCCCGATGTACCGCGAGCCCAATGTACCGCCGAGCTATAACTTTGTTCAAAATTGTCGAATACGTGGCGCCCTAGTATGGTTCGATGCGGCTCACCAGCTGAATCGAAGCATACCAGAACGTTCCGGATTCGACAATTTTGAACAAAGTTATAGCTCGGCGGTACATTGGGCTCGCGGTACACTGGCCTGCTCCCAGACCTGAAAAATTCCGAGGAATTAAGCATAAATCCAAGATGAGCATTAGGGTAATCTGGGGAACGATGATTGGGATAGTGTTGGGAAAGAAATGGTGAAAGAAATATGTTTGCATGTTTAGGAATGTAGATTAAGTAAATTGGTGGGAGCGGTATTATTAACATAACTTTACAAAAGGAAGCTATACTTATTACAACTTTATGCATAGGATAAACTGTTATTCTTGTGCTCATTAGTTTAATCAAATCTCGGACAAACTTGGACATAAGAAACAAGCATTTTATGCAAAATATACAAAAAGACAATAATTATCTAATGTAAAATATATGTACTATGTATCAGAGGTGGGTCGGATTCCAAGTTCCGGATTCCGATTTCCGACGTTTTTTCCTTCCGATTTCCAAAAAAAATTTTGATTTCCGATTTCCGACTTTTGAGCCAGTTCCGAGTTCCAAGTTCCGACTTTTAGCCAGTTCCGATTTCTGAGTTCCGACTTTTAGCCAGTTCCGATTTCCGAGTTCCGACTTTTGAGCCAGTTCCGATTTCCGGCTCTTCCGATTTCCGCACCTCTGGCTGTTCCGACCCAACTCTGCTATGTATAACATATAAACTATAATACAGGGTGACAAAAAAGTAACCGGGCAGTTTATTTTTGGCATAACTTTATTCAAATTAGAGATAATGGGATCAAATCAAGCTTATATGATAGAGAATTAAACAAGGAACAGATATTATCAAAAAATTTTTAAGTGCCCTCCCTTTGCTCGGAAATATAGCAGAAGGCGCGCAGAAAAATTTTAGGCAAAAGTTCCCACCACCTTGGGTAAGAATTTCTCTCATTCCCGGGTGGGTGATTGCAGTATCGACTCTAAACTTTTGGGTTATTAATAACAGACAGTTCCCTCAAAAATACCAAAAGGAGTAATCCATCGGATTCAACTCCAATGAGTACGGTGGCAATTTTTGAGACGTGCTAAAACATGGTAAATTGGCTGTGATCAACCTTGCACTACTCTGGCCTTATGAGCTGAGGAAGAATTCTGACGAAAGCTCCGTTCCCTATGTCAAAAGTACCCTCAGACTCAAGGCTGTAGAATACCCTGAAGGATTCCCCGTAGATTCACGAACCCCCTCAGGATTCACTAAAATCAACGGATTTTGACCGTTTTGTAAATAACATCCTATATCTTTAAAGAAAAAAAGTTTTGGGAATCAGTAACAAGTGGATCAGAAAGAGGAGACTTTGGGGCACAATATCTGTCATCTTTATTATTTTTACTTGTTCCGTTCATAAAAAATTTTCCGTCTGAAAAAAATTTTTCTGACTTGCGAACTTTTGCTTAAAATTTTTCCGCGCGCCTTCTGCTATATTTCCGAGCAAAGGGAGGGTACTTAAAATTTTTTTGATAATATCTGTTCCTTGTTTAATTCTCTATCATATAAGCTTAATTTGATCCCATTATCTCTAATTTGAATAAAGTTATGCCAAAAATAAACTGCCCGGTTACTTTTTTGTCACCCTGTAGGTACTGCTATTTTTATTTTTAAATTAAAGTAACATCTTTCTCGTTATAAATACAATTCTTTCCATCAGGCCCAGTTCCAACAGATTTTGCCTCACCACCAGTAACCCCATTAAAACGTTTACAAATATGAACACCGGGAGTGTTATATTTTATTTCACTCAATTTGGCAGTATCTCCATAATTTGAATTTATTCCAACAATAAATTGGCCAGGAGTGCCATTAATTGCTGTCAGATTACGAATGACTACATTACGTTGATATTGTGTTTTACAATTTCCACAACAACGAAATAGGCGCACATAATTTTCTACCTTATAAGACCAAAAAAATTTTTTCAAAAAATATTTTTTACATAATAATCTTCAATAAATGCAGTTCCCATTCCATCAAATTGAAAAACTTTATCTTTTGAATTTCGGGCACCACCGCTATTTACGCGATAAATTGAATTTTTATTTTTACCTTAATTTAAGAAAACTTTTTATTTATTATTAAAAATGTCTTTCCGGTTTCATAAAGTCGAACGCTTCCGCGGTTCCGGTTGCTGGGCGTTCCACCCTCTTGTTAATTTAAGTTTAATAACCGGAACCGATTTTTTTGGAACCGTTCTAGTCCCGGGAGGTTTACACCTAACGTACCGCATAGCTTTAACTTTGTTTAAAATTATCGAATCCGGGAAGCACCGGTATGGTCTTATGCACCTAGAGCTAAATTGAACAATACAAGGGATCTTGATTCAATAATTCTGTACGGGGCTTGACCCGCGGTACGTTGGCCTGCTCCTCACCGGGATCACACTACTTCATAAATCTACGGCTCAGATCTCACTACAGATATCCCCTATATGGAATACACCTCAATTTAAGATAAATTTTAAAAAATTTTTGTAATAGTTGTCTAATTAACCCTTGATAAAGGATAACCCTCATTTTATTTAATTTAGTTTATTCCTCATAATTTAACACTTATCGAAATCTTATAATAGAAGCACAGTGCTTCTATATTTCGGCCCCTCGTTTTATTTTCGATCTAATTTTCAATTTTTAAAGAATATCGATCCTCTCATAGGTGTGCTTATATTAGAAGATTTATGGTAATTTGAAATTGCATGATTAAATAAAATTATTACCGTAAAAGGTAATAGCGTCTTCCCCGACAGCCTCAAACCAAACATTGTTTATATTACAGCTGCCCATACATCTAATTCCGTCAGCAGAGCCTTTAGCGCCAGGTTTTATCCCAATTATACAATTTGACAGTGTAGCACCATCTTTTAATTCAAAAACACGTTTTTGCCCCTCTCTTTGACTTCCATCTCCAAGTTTACTTGGATCAGGAATATAACGATCAAATTTACAGTCAAAAGATCCTTCGACCATTTCTGTTGTATTTAACTGTATTTTGTGAATTTTATTTAAATATAACTCGGCATTTAAATTCAATTTCAGTCAAAATTCAATTTGGACTATTGGTTGTGGACCGAATTTTTTATTAAACTATTGAGGATTGTCGGGTGATGGGGAGTATTTTGAGGTGTAATTTTCGAGGAAGCAACACCATATTAAGCTAGTATTCCTCATATTAGACTATGCAAAAATTTTGAATGTTGGACGGCCAAAAATAAAGAACTTTCATTTTTTTATTTTCAAAAGTTGGCTTTAGAGGAACTAAAATTTTTTAAGGCCTGGAAGTTAATCAGGAGAATGTACGACACTCGCGGATCGACATTTGCGGGTGGATATTCTAATTTCAGTCTGAAAAACCCAAAAAATAGGGGTGCGTATAATCAGTTCAGATTTAGGTTATTTCCTAAAACTTACAATTATTTCATTTCTTGCTTTAGGCCATGCTTCGCATAAAAACCAAAAAGCAGAAAACAAAACAAATTTAAAAATAATTTTAATTATAAAAAACATTAATTAACCTATAATAAATAAAAAATTTTAAATCGAACCTAAACTTATTTTATCATTTATTGTACTGAAAAAATCAGACATTAAATTGAGAGTGACTAAAAAAGCGGGTATCAGATAAGCCACATCTGCCTAGAATTATACAAAAATTTGACGTTAATTTGGGGACAAATTACAGTTAAGGCAACATATGTATATAGGTATGCACACAAAGTGAGTTCCGCCTTTTAATGAGGTGAGAACCTTAATATGAGAATATCTCTTAGCCTCCACATTTAGTCTAGTATAGCATTTCCTCTATTAGAATGTCATGGCATTCTATTTTTCAATCACCTCCCAAGATGGCATTCTATTAGAGGGTGGAATTCAAATAGAGGGTGGCATTATAATAGAGGAAATACGGTACTTAAAAACCTATCTTAACTTTGAGAAGGTATTCGAAAGAGTTCCTCCCTTCCGAGCAAATAAAGCAAAAATGAAAACGATTAGTCGGTGAAGGGATGGCTGAAAGGTTAGAAACATTTGCTACTTTCTGAGATGAGTTCGGCCGCTTTACTATATTATAGGGAGGTAATTAAACTATTAATGCACTTTTTTAATAAAACAATTTCAAATTTCTCTCATTTTATATTCCAACATTTAATTGTCTGTTTAAATAAAATTAAAAAAAATTAAATATTTAATTGAGACAAAGAATTGTTTAATTAAAAAGTACAATTGTTTAGAGAGAATTCTCTGAAATTTGTTTAAAATTTGTACTTTCTATTTGATGATGGTTCAAATAATTATTTAGGTTCCAGACAAAAAACTTTTGATTATTTTATAAAAAATAACGAATAAGAATATCCATATAATGGGAATTAAACTAAAATTCTTGCTTCAGAAAAGTTTTTTGGGGATAAAAAGCTTGAAAATTTACTTAATGATGACGAGTATGAAGTAAATAAATAAAAATAATTTCAAAAATCGTTGAACATATTTAACAAATTTTAATTCTTTTGGTTCAGAACGCGGAGTGATCACTGTACACTTTATGGAGGTCCAAATTCGTGAGAAAAAATGAAATTAAAGCTGACATTTGATGATAGTTCAGCTAGAAGCATTTATGTAAGATGCTTAGGCGAGGGTTAAATGAACTACAAGCAGATAAATTTTTGATTTTTTTGCAACCTTATTTAACACATCATCAAGTGGATTACTATGCGACCTTCCGACTGAAATATTGGATGTTTGTTCTGATAATTTTCTTGATTTTCTGATAATAAATTTTTTTCCGCAGTCTTGTATTAGAATAAGTTAATTTAAAAACTAAAACTATTGAGAAATTGTATGTATATAATTTATAAATATTCTGATAAGAATTTTTTAATCGTCGCTTAAAATTTTTTAAATAAAATACTGGCATGCCAGGTGTGTAAATTTGACTTGATTTCTCCATATTTCTCCTTACTTTTCTTTGTCAATAATTATTCGCTTTCGAAAAATTATGTAGAAAACTATAAAAAATTTTTTTAAAAGGGTTATGAATTTTTGTTTAAAATTTTTAAATATAATAAAATTGTTTGTTAAATTTGCTACTTAATTTTAAAAGATTTTTTTATAAATTTTCTTTTTATTTATGTAAAATAAAAATAATGAAAAATTAGTCCACAATATGATGAAAAGGGATATCAAATTAAACAATTTTTCTTATTTCAAAATTTAATTTTAAATTTGGGATTGGGTCCGAATCATTTATAATTTTATAGATTTGATATCTATTCCCTCCTTCGACGTTTCCGTTCTTATTTCAGCCCAACCATGGTCCCAAAAGTATCGTAATAAAATACACAACCATTTTAGTTAGCATTTAAATTTATTTAAAATTATTACTATGAATCATACTTAATTTATTAAAAAAATTTTCACATTACTGAAATTTTAATAAAAATAAATTTTTTAATAATAATAAATTGAATGACTGCCGCATAACACAATTATGCTCAATTTCAAAATTGAATTTTACAATTGGGAGTGTGTCTGATACATTTATAATTTTATAACATTGATATCTAGATCTGCGTGATCTCAACGACGTATCCTTTCTTCTTCCTCCGACGTCTCTGTTTCTCCTAAGAGTATCGTAATAATAAAATCCACAGCTATTTTAGTTAGCTGCATTTAAATTTAATTAATCAAAAATTATTACTATTAATCATACTTAATTTATTTAAAAAAATTTTTCACATAACTGATATTTTAATAAAAATAAATTTACAAGTTGATAGTCATCATAACCAACGATAATTTTCAAATAATAATTTATAAGCACTGGGAAAATGAAAAATTAAATTTTATCTTTTCATTTTAATTATTTTTAAAATTAAATAAATTTTTATTTTAGATTTTGAGAATTAAAAATTTTAAAATGAATTTTAATAATTATTTTCTCGCGGTTTTGGAGTTTTTTGTGTTGATGGTAAAATAAATTTAATAAACTTAAATAAATTAAATAAATTTTGAAGTAGAACCTCTGTTTAAATTAAGCTCCGTTTTAAAGCTCCATTTCAAGGAGCTTTATTGTTTTTAATTTAAAAACAAATTTGGAAAGTTATATTGTATCACTTGTTAAAATCAATCTACATTATTTATGAATCCATTGGATATTAGAATTTAAAAACAGGAGCTGGTTGGGGTTAAGGAGCTGAAACTAGAATTTGTTAAATTACATTATTTCCTGAAAATAGTGCTCCACCCTGAATTAGTACTCCTCCCTTAAATAATACTCCCCTTTGGAGGATGGTTGAAAAATAGCAGTCCAAGGAGTAATATTATAATAAATATGGTACACCTAACAAGCATCGACAAGCATAAACCTGACAAGCATCGACAGGAAGGTTTCAGGTTAAACTACTGTTCTGAAAAAGCTTTTCCTGAAATTTTATTATCAAAAAATTGTTTTTTAATTTAGTTGGCATCTAGTGCTAACAAGCCTAGCCATATAAGATTTAAAGAAGAATTTGAAAATTCTAAAAAGGAATCTGGATATTTCTGCAAAAAGTATGAGGATTATAAATATTGTGGATGTGTGTTTAAAGGAAAACTTCCTACGGCTTTTAATTTCCCAAACTACGATACTGATAATGAAAATGAATTTTTTAAATTGGCAACGGTATTTTAATCTATAAGTAATGCTAACTTATAAATTTTTAGCTGCCTGTATGCGGCAATGAGTATTTCAATCAGATCAAACGTTGCGCAATGGTATATAAATTATTAAAATTAAATAATAAAAATATAATAAAAATAATAAAAAATAATAAAAAATAAAACATCCGCATAGTTGGCAGGGGGGATATATACCAACGAATTTTATGGCATTCGCACAAACCTGCCCTGTGATCAACATCAGTGTTCGGCACAGTCGGTACTCCCGAAAATACCGATCGGTATTTTCCGGCCTCCCGATACCGGAACCGGCCCGAACAGATTTTGAAATCTCGGTACTTGTCGGATCGGAACTTTTCGGTACCCCCGGTACCTGAACCGGAAAATCTATTTGCCGAACACTAGTCAACATTATTATGGGCCTTGTTTCCTTTATTTCCAAATTTTTTAGGATTATATATTTTTGATAAAAGCCGAAATTTTGGCGCTTTCGGCTCCATAATCGCAGTATTTTCTTTGCGTTTTGAATATTTAGATTATTAATATTTTTAAATTTATCTTTAAATTTTTAAAAATATAGGTGCTCATGTCCAAGTCAAAAAAATAAAACAAAAGTTGACCTATGGGACCAAAAATTTTTTTGTAGACTAGTAAGCTTCTGATCTGAGTTTTGGGTTTGTCTTGGGTCTTGGGTATAGTCTTGGTCTTGAAAAGTTTTAGTTTTGGACATCTCTAATGAATAAGACAGACTATTTAATAGCAGTCAAAACATAAAATTCTCATTTCAGACCAAATTCTATGAAGATCAGAAGCCTCTGAATGCCCCAAAGAATGATAAATATAATAGTAAATCTAATAAAATATTTAAATAATATTAAAATATTTTAAAGGGATGCTAATTCTTTTGGATGGATGTGCAAGTTGCACAAAAGCTGGGACGATCACCGGACTTCGAGTCACCCATTTTGAAGAAGATGGGGGCTTTTTTTCGAATTGCCCAGAAGAAAAAGAATTTGAGGCGTTCAGAGTTGCTGATCTGTCGATAAAAATTGGTGGAATTGAAGTTGAAAATTCTGGAGCATTTGCTGTTCCAGCTGTTCTTAGTCATCGCTCGTGTAGTAACATCTTATGGATGAATACAATTTCTGATAAATACGTTGACATCAAACTTCATGTAGATTATAGGTAGTATTTTATAGATGTGGGACTTAATAAAATGTTTATTAAGTTTTGCTTTATTAGATCCTCCTGCTTGTGAATTTAATTTTTTAGATATATTTTTGAGAGGTCTGGATCTAGATTAAGTCACTGAATCTAGACTCAGTCGATTCAGCTCTTCAAGCTCTTTAGGTTGAGATATTAGTGAGATTTTGACATTCCTGTTAAATAATAGGATAGATATCATAACAGTACAAAAGTGATGCTCGGGTATTTCGATCCCGACTCCCGGCTCGGGAATATTTCCCGAGTTTTTGGCCTCTTGATCCCGACTGCCGATGTCAATCGCCGACTAAGGCGGTAAATTTTTACACCACTGAGAATGGCTTTTTCCAATAAAATTATATTATTAATTAACAACACTAATACTTTTCTTCACTAGATATTTCTTTTACTCACAAAGGAATTAAAAGTATAATATCCTTATTCTCTTTAATCCCGTGAGAACGATTTTAAAAGTCGTATTTTTTTTTGACCTCCATGATTATTAAAAATTTTGCCTGCGGCTCAAAAATGGAAAGAAAACTTGCTTCTTAACCTCCAAAATTCTTAAAATTTTTGCCTGCGGCGGAAAAAATCGGAATTTTTGGGACTAATAATTTAATAAAATTTTCTTTATTGAAAATCCCCTGCCGAGGTCATTTACCGGCCCGACTCCCGCTTCCTGGGTTTTTTCTTCTCCCGAGCATCACTACATTTCAAGTTTTTTTTCATTTGCCTTCAAAATTTAGCTGTGGAGGAACTGCTTCAACTAAAATCATCAATCTTCCCTCGATAGACGTGAATTCAAATAAAGTAAGTTTTGATTTAATATTTAAAAATTTGCAAATTATTATTCCACTTATACTACTATTAGGATGACTTTGTCAACTAAAGACGCTTAAGTTCTGTAAGATAAAAAAAAAGATTATAATCTTCGGCTCCCTATTACCTCTAAGGTTATACATAAATCAGGTCCATCTTCAAGTAAATCCATAGGTATATCAATATATTGAAAAATTTGTTATAATGGTGGGGTTTGAAATATAAATGTATGAATTGGATAATATATGTAGTATATTTTCTACACATTTATCTTTTCGGCTGTACAATATCAGATAAAAAATATCAGATCCTTAATTATGTTCTTAATTAAATAAAATTTTTTAATAGGATCGAGTCGTTGAAATGCGGGGAATTTATATTAATCTTGATAATGGACACGCGTCACAATATGCTCTCTATGATAGAAAATATAAGTTGTATGAAAAAGTTCGTGAAACTTGGCAGAATGCTCAAATTAATTGCTGGACAGGCACATGTAAACCGTGAATTAGAAAAAAATTAATAAAGAAAAACGAAATTAAAAATTAAGAAACGAAATTAATTTAAAATTAATTATTATTATATCAAATTTTATTATTTTTTAATAAAGAATATTATAAAAATCAGAATACATTCACATCAGCAGAGGTCGATCGGAATTCCGATTTCCGACAATTTTTGAATCATATTTCCGACTAGAGATTTTGTCTAAATTTTCAAGATTTTTGAAAATAAAAAGCTAAAAAAATGAATAAATCTGTCCATGGCCCTCCAAAATTCTCAAAATTTTCGCCTGCGTCGCTGAAAAGGGAAGAAATTGTTTACAATTCAAAGGAAATGCCGGGGACTTCAAAGAGTATATATCGTTGGACTTTTTTGCCCAATCCCCTCCCCAAATTTTTTCCTTTTCTCCATTTCAGGAAGGGGGTCAAAATATTGAGCCCTTTTAGCCCTTCTTAATCCAAAGATTTTAAGGATGGTTCATTAATCTTTCAATATCTCCCAAACCCTCCTAAATTTATTCCTTAATATCCACCTCAATATTCAAATCTCTCTATTAAGCATACAATCAACAATATCACCCAAAATCCAGTTATATATAACATAATTTGACACCTTACAATTTACGTCACCACTTTGGGGTAAAATTTATCTGTTACTACATAATATCGGCCTTGTTAATATAAGTAATATCGGCGTTTCCTAAAAATCAATGGACATCCGAAGCCGAGATATTTGAGTTTTTTGTTTGAGGATTTTCTTAACTTCCATTATTAGTGTTTAATATTAAACCTAAAGTTGAAACAACCCGAATTTATAATTCAATCAGAAGCAACTCTATTTTGTGTATTTGTGATGAGTCTAAATTATAATTATCTATGTATTTCATCGTCAATTCAGAACTAGCGTAATAACAATTTTATCAAACTTTTCTTTAAATATATTTACAATGTTAATAAATCGAGTTACCAAAGCTGTCGAGGTCTTATATAAAAGTCTTATGGCCTGGTAGAATAATAATTAAAGGCAGAACTCCAAAACAATTTCTTTTGGTCTTTATTGCACAAAATGTTTGGCCCTGGCCTTTGGTGGTTTTTCAATATTTTTTCCTATTTTCCTTGACTTTATAAAATTCTCAAAATGTTCGTTAAAAATATTAGAAATCTGGCTTCTTTACCTTCTAAAATTCTTAAAATTTTATCTGAAACGCTAAGTGGAGAAACTATGATCTTGAACTCGGATGTGAATATTGGTGGAGTTAAAGTCACAAAACAAGCCAAAGAAAAGCGAAGAAGTATGAGACACCCTCCAATTTCGGTGAATTTGAGGGATACGGAAAATATAAAGTAATCACAGCCCTGACCAAGGCACAAAACCAGTGATTTTATAAGTTCTTAATTTAAAAATCCCTATAGATTTAATAAAGAAAACAGCAAAAGATTGTAAAAATCAATTGAGTATATAAAAAAGTAAATAATTTTTTCTAATTTAAATTATTCATTTCCGGTTAAAATAAATTTATTAAATATTTAAAAAATTTAGTTAATCAGTTTTTTCCATTTTCTCATACTTTTTCACTAATTTAGCTATATCATATGATTAAAATCAGTAAATTTAATGGAATTTTGAATTTTTATTAAATTAAATTTTATTAAAAGTCATCAGTTGATCATACAATTATTCAAAAAAATTTTATATATTAATTTAAAGTAGGGAATAATAAAAAAATTTTAATTTTGAAAAAATTACTCAACTAATTTTTAATTCAAATTATTAATAAAAGTTTAAAGAAATAATAAAAGTTTAATTATTTTAATTATTTAATTATTAACTTCTATTATTTTAAAATAAATAAGTTTAAAGAAAATTTAATAAAAAAGACCAAGAGGATAAGGGGGATAATTAGAGCAATAATTAGAGAAATAAATTAAAAAGAAAATAGCGTAAGTATGGATTATAATTGAACATCTCCGTGCAATCGTTGTGGTCAATATCTCAAAATTCTCTTTTTTATTACATGCTAGGCTTGGAGGAACCATCGCCTGCCTTAGACAAATTTTCTTAATATTTAGTTTCCAAACCTTTTAAATTAAATTAAAGAGAAAAGAGAAAATTAAAGAGAAATAAAATTAATTTATAGTATTAATCGAGTGATGTCATTTTAAATTTGTATAAAGAATAAAATATTTTTTGCTAATTTATATAAATCATTTCCGGTTAAAATAAATTAATAAATATTTAAAAAATTTAGTGAATCAATTTTATTTATTTTCTCATACTTTTTATATATTTTTGGAAATATCATATGATTAAAATAAGCAAAACTTTATGGAATTTTTAATTTTAATTAAAATAAATTTTATAATATATTAATTTTATAATATTTATATATTAATTTTTATAATTAAATTTTATAATATATATAATTCATTATTCAATTAAATTTATAAAATTAATTTAGACGAGGGAGAATGAAATACTAAAATTTAAATTTCAAAAGTAAAATTTTAAATTAATTTATAATATGTAGCAATTTAATTTAAATAAAAATATTAACAAGAAAATTTATAAATAGAGATAAAAATTCTGGTTAAAATTCTGGTTCCGGTTCATTTCCGGTTAAAATAAATTTATTTTAAATATTTAAAAATTTTAGTGAATCAGTATTATCAAATTTCTCACACTTTTTCACTATTATAGGATTAAAATTAGTCAAATTTAATGGAATTTTTAATTTTTATTTAAATAAATTTAATAAAGCATTATTTAATTTAAATCGACTAAAAATTTTTAGATTTATTAATTAATTTATCTAAATAATTTAAAGGAGGGAAAATTAAGAAAAATTTCAATTTTGAAAAAATTTTAAAATAATTTTTAAATAATATTAATTTAATTTAAAGAAAAAATATTAAATAAAATAGACTAAAAATATATAAAAGTAATAATATTGTAAGGTTGCAGATTTTAAAGTGTAAAATACTCATTAAGAAGCGGGAATGATCTTATATCAAATTTTATATTATATCAATTTTTATATTATCAATCATTTTATATTATGAATTTATATCAACTTTATATTAGATTTTTATATAAATATAGTATTAATATAAATATATATTTAAATATAAATATATTAAATATAAATCGTTAAATATAGTAAACGAGATTAAAAATAATTTTTCAGTCAAAGTCTATATATTTTACTCGATTTTATCATCTTTTAATATTTAAATTTTCTTTAAAGCTTCATATCTTTTCTATCAATTTCAATTATAATGTAAATGATAGAAGAAACGGGATTTCGTTAAAAATATTTGCTGATACCGAGTTGTGTGGCTTTCATTTTTGGTTAATTAATTAGGCAGTTTAAAACTGATTCATACATTAAATAAATTTAATTTAATACATAACGATAAAATTAATTAAAGTTACGCCCACAAAATTAAATAAATATAAAAACGAAAAGAGTAGTTAAATTATTAATTATTTATCTGTCCTAATCCCTACTCCCCAAAAATTTAAAAATATGTTTATTGAACAAATTTCTGATTCTTCATTGGATCTGAAAAGCATGTAGGCTAATTTAATGAAAAAAATTTTAAATAAAAAATAATTTTAATGTTAAAAATAGTAAAATAATAATATAAAATATTTTGAAAATAATCTTTAAAAAATTAATAAAATTTAAGTGTTTTATACTCAAATTTTAGTATTAAACTAAAATTTGAAATTTTTTATAAAAACTTCAAAATTACATAAAAATTTATAAAAATTTAAAATTACATAAATCTATTTATATAAAAATTATCAGAAAAATGCCGGATGATCTAAAATCGAAGCTTAAAGTTAAGCGTGGATTGGTTAAAATGGGCATAGTTGGCAAGTTTTAATTTTTATTGTTACCCTAATTGAAAAAATTAATAAAATAGTTAATAAAATAATAAATTAAAAATATAAAATAATAAATAATAAAATATAAAATAAAATAATAAAATAATAAATACTTAATAAATTAATAAAAACTTTATAAATAATTTAGCCAACTATGCTTGGAAAATTTTCACTTTTTATAAATGGCTTTCCATCGCCATAGTTCTTGTTAATATTGGAAAGGGGTTGGGAATTGAAGTTTGCCGCCACAAGGACATTGAATGTATTGAAAATGTAGCCAATATGGCCAAAATAATTAAATGCCAAGGGTATGTAATAAATAGGGAACGGATTTATAAGGATTTCCATATTTATTTCCTAGCTTAGTTAGGATATGTTTATAAGACCGATAATGAGTTATCAATCTATATTTTCCATATTTTTCCACATTTTTGAGTTCCGTCCATATTTTCCATATTTCGTTCATATTTCGCCATTTTTTGTAAAATTTTTCCAAAAATTGGTTAACAAACTACAAAAGTTTAAGCAAAGTCAGACAAACATTGCTAATAATATCTTGAGGTATAAACTGATTAGGGGTGTCGTAAATAAATTCGGATCGATATCTTAAAAATACTCAATTATATCCTAAAAATATCTCGCAAATTCTTAATTTTGCTTGAAACTCATCTGATCCTGAGTCTAAGTCCGATTCTTTCGTAAACTATTAAAGGCATCAAAACTCAGAAAACTTTATTGAATTTATTGTTAATAAAATTCCTTAATTTTGTAGTCAATAATAATTAAATATTAAAATTGGAAAATCGTTTAAAAATTAAAATAAATAAAGACAAATTAATATGAAAAAATAAATTTTAAGCCTCGCAATTTGTTACGAGTCGCAATTTACGAACGGTGATTTAATCGGAAAAAATTTCAAAATCAATGAACTCTTGAAAATAAACCCGGCACCAACCAATGAAAATAATATATGTAAATTTTGCTTTGATTCTGGAGAGTGTAAGGAAGAAATTAATGGACATCATCGCCAATTTAACGGCATTGCTATATTCAACGATATGGAAACAACCACTCTTGAAGTGGTTGTGGAAATTGCGGGACATAAGTTTGTATTTTACAGTAAAAATTTTTTTATTAATTTTTTATTTTTTATTCTTTATTAATTTTTACTTTAATTAATTAAATTAATTTGCTAGTTTTAATATATTTCATTGATTGAAAATTTTTTAATTTCTTATTTTTTTAAAATAAAATTAAAAAATCAATCTTTAATAAATTGAATTAATTTAAATTAATTTTATTAATTAATTAAATTATTGAAAATTAATTAATAAATTTACTTTAAAAATTATACAATTAATGAAATTTATTAACTAGTTTAATTAATCAAAATAAAAATAAATAAAGATATGTATTTATAAAAAATAAAAATTAATAAATAAAAATTTTTATTTTAAATTAAAAAAATTGGAAAATAATTTACAATAAAAAATATTAAAATACATACAATAAAAATATAATTTACTAAACAAGTCAAATTATTTAATAAGGGGGTTGGAGTGTTAAGGGGATTAAATGGGTGGATAATAAGGGGATTTGGAGTGACAAATATTGTTCAAGTGATATCAGTGGTTTGGAATAAATTGAGGGATAAGGAGTGATTAAGTAATATTTTGGGATTTGGACAGAAATTAGGGGATATCGGAGGATTAAGTCGGATATACCAAATCTTATCGGTTTTACCGTATTCTTATCGGTACGGTAAAATTATAAAACTCACTACATAAATATGATTAAATTAAATCTAAACTAAAATTATAAAAATACTTCAGGGCGAATTTCTCTATCAAAGAAACTACGCCAAAAGAATTCATCCTTGCTATTAATTCTGATAAACATGCCACTGGTATTTTTAAATTTAAAATAAAAAGGTGGAATTCTTTGTGCTGCTCGAAAATCAAAATTCACCGAAACCCTAGAACTTAGATCGAACCGAGAATTAGGCCCAAAACCGCGACAAGAAGTCGAAAGTCGAGAATTTCTCGGAGCGAGACCCAAGGTCGAGAAATTTTTTCAATTTATTTAAAGATTCGGACTTTTAAAAAATATTAATTTAAAAATATAATATGTCCGGCTACCAGTGCTGGGTATTTGCCATTTGCTGGCTCCGGCTCCGGCTCCGGGCTCCGGGGTTTGAAAATCTTGGCTCCGGCTCCGGCTCCGGGCTCCGGGGTTTCAAAATCTTAGCTCCGGCTCCGGAGCCGGCGATTTTCGGAGCCGCTCCATGTTGGCTCCGGGCTCCGGGTGGAAAATCAATGAATTATTTTTCATTGGGGGATTTGGGTAGATAAAGGGGGATATCGAGTGATATAAGAGAATGAGAATGGTATCAATGGATTAAGCGGGATTTGGGTGGATTATCGTGTGATTTAGGTGGATTATCGTGTGAATTAGATGGATATCGGGGAATTAAGCTGGATTAGGGGGGATGGTTGTCGGGGATTTGGGCGGATAGAAGATGGTGGACTTATCACTCTCATTATCGCTTGCTTTTTGCGCCGCAGGCGAAAATTTTGAGAATTTTGGAAGATCCTTAAGCCAAAAATCTTCCTTTTTTTGCGCCGCAGGCGAAAATTTTGAGAATTTTGGAGGTCCTTAAGCCAGATTTCTTCCATTTTTTGCGCCGCAGGCGAAAATTTTGAAAAATTTTAAAAAAGAGACTAAAATTAATCAATTTAAAAAATTTATCCAGCTTTATTTAATAAAAAAATCCTTATTATAATTTAGTTTCCAAATAAAAACAATTATTTAATTATTTGTTGTGATATTTTTCGAACCTATAAGGATAAAACTCGGAACCTAACTCACTATCCATTCAACCACACCTACATTGAGATAGAAAGGAAAGGAAATCTTTTTTACCCGTCTCAATTTTCTCTTCCTTTTCTTTTCACGCCCACCATCTTTGCTTACTTTTCTTTCTCTAACCCATCTTTAGGGGTGTATAGCCGGAGCCGTGGGGAATTGGAAAACCTTGGCTCCGGCTCCGGGTACTTCAAATTCTTGGCTCCGGCTCCAGCTCCGGCTCCGGGGTTTCCAAAATCTTAGCTCCGGCTCCGGCTCCGGCTCCGCCGGAGCCGGCTCCGGAGCCGGGCTCCGGAGCTAGCTCCCGGAGCTATACCCAGCACTGCCGGCTACGGCTCCGTAGCTGTCGACTCCGGGTGGAAATCAATGATTATAATTTCAAGGGATTTGTGTAGATTAAGGGGAATATTGAGGATATCATGGGTTTACGCGTGTTTTGAGCAATTAGGGTCGATTGTCGTGGGATTTTGGTGAATTCAGAGGGATGTAGTGGTATTTGTGTGGATTAAGAGGGTATTTTGGGATTTGGGTGGATTATATTGGGATTTGGTTGATTAAGAGAGAAATCGTGGGATTTGGGTAGATTATCGTGGGATTTGTTTAGAGTAAGAGAGATATCAGTGATATCAGGGGATTAAATGGATATCAATAAATTAAGCGTGATTTAGGTGGATTATCATGGGATTTGTGCGGATTAAGAAGAATATCGTGGGATTTGTGTAGATTAATATGGATTTCGTGGGGTTTGGATAAATTATGAAAAATATTTTGAGATTTGGCAAATCCCGCGAGGAGTATCGAGGGATTTGCGTGGATTAAGAGGGATATCATGGTATTTATGTTTATTATTGTGCGATTTTTTGGGATTATCGTGTAATTTGGGTGATAAACGTGGGACTTGGGTGGATTAAGAGCTATATCGGGGATTTGGGTGGATTATTGTGAGAAGGCTTTCGTTGGAAAAAAACTAATCTAGAAGTTATATATAAGATATTAATAAGTTCATAATTTAGTACAGAGAAATTCCACTGAAATATTATTTTAATGTAATATAATTTTAGAAAAGATTCGTACCAAATTGAACTCTAAAAAATTTTGGAAGGAGTTTAGTGAAAAAGGAGTAAAGTTAGCCGAGGTGATTGGCTTTGAAGTACTTGAAAAGGACATTTTATTCTGGATTAGCGATTATGTTGTTGATGGGGATTTTCACAGTAACCGGAATTTTTATTTTGGCAAAAATAATTTGGAAAGTTGTAAAGAGGTAGTTTTTAAGGATTTTTGTTATGGAGAACATAAAATTTAGCGGAAACTCTAAGGCTGAAATATTTCCCCTCTCTCAAATAATTACCTTCACTAATAATTAACCTTATTTTCCATTCACTGATTTTATAAATATTTATTAAAAAATCATTATCGATTTTAATAATGAAACATTTTAAGGATCAATATATTCCAAAATTCTCAAAATTTTCTTTGACTTTCAAATTCTCAAAATTTAATTTTTAGGGCTTTCAAAATTTTAATCCTTTATCTCTACAAATCTTCTAAG
Organism: Meloidogyne incognita; assembly: GCA_036172945.1. Classification (NCBI taxonomy): domain Eukaryota; kingdom Metazoa; phylum Nematoda; class Chromadorea; order Rhabditida; family Meloidogynidae; genus Meloidogyne; species Meloidogyne incognita. The sequence continues at coordinate 5,891,047 of JARQAC010000011.1, read as the reverse complement.
TTTCACTAAATCACAATAAATAGTTTTCGATAGAATTAGGGTGAGGGTTAAAGATATAGAACAACGGGAGTGAGGAAAAATATATACCTAAATCTAATTTTTTATATTCAGCCTTTGGCTACAAGAATTCCGACCATCCAAGTAAATTTAAAATAATTCAAAAAAATTAATTTTTGAATAAATAAATCAAAATTTAAAGAATATTTTAACAAAAAATATTAAAATTAGTTAATTATATTTTGGCACTTCAAAATTCTCAAAATTTTCATTACCTTACTAAATTCTAAAATTATCTTGGCATTCCAAAATTTAAAATTTTCTTTTGCTTCCAAAATTCTAAAAATTTTCTTTGGCTTCCCAAATTTTTAAATTTTTTTATACCTGTAAATATTATAATACCTGTAAATATTATAATTTAATTTATATATGTGTCTATTTAATAATTTTTAATTAAATTAATTCTAATTAATTAATTAATTTTTTAAGCCCGCATGCAATTTTTATCAAAATGGAAAGAGTTATTTTGATAAATACGCTTGCCAGTATGCTTTAAAAATTAAATCAAATATATAAATTTAAAATTTAAAAAATTGTTTCTATAATGAAAATCTTTTTGAAAACAATTTCTGTAACTAAATGATTAAAAAATTCTAAATAATAACCCTAGAAACAAAATTAAGAAAGCCACAATTTCCCTAATACCTAAGAAAACAAAGAGATAATTCGTTAGTGGGACAGTTGAGCCGTTAATATCTAGAGATGTCCAAGACCGAAAATTTTCCAAGACTCGAGATCACGACTATACACCAAGTCCAAAAATTAACAAGACTTAAGGCAATTCTTTGGTCCTCCAACAGAGCTATAAGATTCAAGCTACTTCCAATCCCTAGCTATCTTCTGTGATAAGTCAAAAATCATTAATTAACATAAAATAAATTATAAAAATAATTATTAAATTAAAGTTGTGGGAGTTTGGACGAGGCTGAAAATGAAATTAATAAGTAATAAATCTTTTAATTTTTAATAAAAAACGGAAAACTTTATGTTATCTGTTAAATATAATTCTATGTAAAAAATATAAAATAATTAAATTAAAATTTTTAATATATGTAGGTGTTGCTTCGAGCATCACCTATGCATAAAAAATATGCCCAAAGAGTGCCCAGATACACCCCAGATTGGCCATTATATACACATAAACACGTCCAAGTATGAAATTGATACAAAACTTTACCAAGGTATGAGCTAAATTCCGTTAAAAATAATTTAAATTCCTAAAAATTTAAATTAAAATTTAACTAAAATTATAAATTTAACCAAACTCCCACAAAATTTCATAAAAATTCGAGAAATTTATACAAAAATTCCCGCCGTTTACACTATTCTTTTGATGGAGTGAAAATAAAAAAATAACCTCTTTTGACTCAAAAAATATAATTATAATATAAAATTAATATATTACATACATAAATACAAATATTTAAAATAGAAAATATAATTAAAATAAATTATTAATAAAAATAAAATTTGACATTAAAAATGCAGACCGTCATGAGATCGAATGTAAGGCCCAACCCTATTGCCCACAAGCACACTGTGAATGCGACAGGTGAATTTTTAACAAAAGAGGCTTTTAGAAGGGGAGGGGTTTAATCCCAACTATTCGCATATATCCGCCAATATTACTTCAAGTCAAAAGATTAAGTGACCTAATCTCTGCTAAAAATACCAGAATGCCTGCTAATCCCAAATACCCTCTTAATCACATCAAGTCCCAACACGCTCTCCAATACCCTCTTAATACTTATAACTAGGGCGTGTCAAAATATGCACGGAAAATCCCAAAATATGCGCATATATATGCACCGAAAAAGCCCAAAATATGCACCAAGATATGCAAAATATGCTCTAAATATACAGCAAAAATAACGAAAATATGCTTTAAAAAATTAATATTTGAGGTAAAAAATACTAATTTAGCATTTAAATTGCAGTTTAAGAGCACTTCTAAAAGATTTTATGAACTTAAAATTCAATTAAAAAAATTTTTTTGAAAAAAAATTTTTCGCGAAAAATTTTTCGAAAAATATTTTCAAAAATTTTTATTAAAAATTTGTTTGCCCAAAAAATTCCAAAATTTTGAAAATTTTGCCTGATTTTTACTAAAATTTTTCAAAAAATGCCAAAATATGCACAAATTTTGGTAAAAATATGCAAAATTTACCAAAATATCCACAGATATGCAAATATGCACGAAAGTACCGAAATATGCAAAAATATGCATTAAGAACCGGGTTCTAAAGTGCTCTACCCGATGTAAAAACACCATTTTTGAGCGTTTCAGCTCATGGCATATCCGCATGCAAAATATGCATTTGCATGTTTTGACACGCCCTACTTATAACCCATTTCTATTTCCCTCCATGGGGAAGCAACTGAGGCTTTGAAAAATAAAATGGCAAAAATAATTAAATATTTATGGGGGCTATTTTCGGACCGGGCCAGTTGAGGAAGTTGGCAGGGAAGTTAGTCCATCAATGGGGGAAATTGGTCCGTCAACGAGGGAAGTTGTTCCGTCAACGGGGGAAGTTGGTCCGTCAACGGGAAAATTGGTCCGTCAACGGGGGAAGTTGTTCGATCATCGGGGGAAGTTGGTCCGTCAACGGAGGAATCAACGGGGGAAGTTGGTCCGTCAACGGGAAAATTGGTCCGTCAACAGGGAAATTGGTCCGTCAACGGGGGAAGTTGTTCCGTCAACGGGGGAAGTTGGTCCGTCAACAGGGAAATTGGTCCGTCAACGGGGGAAGTTGTTCCGTCAACGGGGGAAGTTGGTCCGTCAACGGGGGAAGTAGATCCGTCAACGGGGAAATTGGTCCGTCAACGGGGAAATTGGTCCGTCAACGGGGGAAGTTGGTCCGTCAACGGGGGAAGTAGATCCGTCAACGGGGAAATTGGTCCGTCAACGGGGGAAGTTGTTCCGCCAACGGGGGAAGTTGTTCCGTCAACGGGGGAAGTTGGTCCGTCAACGGGAAAATTGGTCCGTCAACGGGGGAAGTTGTTCGATCATCGGGGGAAGTTGGTCCGTCAACGGAGGAATCAACGGGGGAAGTTGGTCCGTCAACGGGAAAATTGGTCCGTCAACAGGGAAATTGGTCCGTCAACGGGGGAAGTATTTCCGTCAACGGGGGAAGTTGGTCCGTCAACAGGGAAATTGGTCCGTCAACGGGGGAAGTTGTTCCGTCAACGGGGGAAGTTGGTCCGTCAACGGGGGAAGTAGATCCGTCAACGGGGAAATTGGTCCGTCAACGGGGAAATTGGTCCGTCAACGGGGGAAGTTGGTCCGTCAACGGGGGAAGTAGATCCGTCAACGGGGAAATTGGTTCGTCAACGGGGGAAGTTGTTCCGCCAACGGGGGAAGTTGTTCCGTCAACGGGAAAATTGGTCCGTCAACGGGGGAAGTTGTTCGATCATCGGGGGAAGTTGGTCCGTCAACGGAGGAATCAACGGGGGAAGTTGGTCCGTCAACGGGAAAATTGGTCCGTCAACAGGGAAGTTGTTCCGTCAACGGGGGAAGTTGGTCCGTCAACAGGGGAAGTTGGTCCGTCAACAGGGAAATTGGTCCGTCAACGGGGGAAGTTGTTCCGTCAACGGGGGAAGTTGGTCCGTCAACGGGGGAAGTAGATCCGTCAACGGGGAAATTGGTCCGTCAACGGGGAAATTGGTCCGTCAACGGGGGAAGTTGGTCCGTCAACGGGGGAAGTAGATCCGTCAACGGGGAAATTGGTCCGTCAACGGGGGAAGTTGTTCCGCCAACGGGGGAAGTTGGTCCGTCAACGGGGAAGTTAGTCCATCAACGGGGGAAGTTGTTCCGTCAACGGGGGAATTTAGTCCGTCAACGGGGGAAGTTGTTCGATCATCGGGGGAAGTTGGTCCGTCAACGGAGGAATCAACGGGGGAAGTTGTTCCGTCAACGGGGAAGTTAGTCCATCAACGGGGGAAGTTGTTCCGTCAACGGGGGAATTTAGTCCGTCAACGGGGAAGTTGTTCCGTCACCGGGGGAAGTCGGTCCATCAACGGGGGAAGTGTCCATCAACTGGGGAAGTTGGTCCATCAACGGGGGAAGTTGGTCCATCAACGGGGAAACTCATCTGGGGTACTCAACTGACCCAAACCGTATTTTAGAGTATTTACGGTATATTTTATAGTGCTGTAGCAAGGTGTTGGTCAGGATTGGCTATACCATCAGCCGAAAAGAAGTCGTGCTTGAGCTGTTTTCTTGACGACAGTCGTAGCTATATAAAACACCAGATCAGTTCCTTAGTTGGGTTGAGAAATATTTTTGGAAATGAAAAAGAGAAGGTCAACAGAGTGATTAAAAAAATAAAAGATGGAAAATATGTTGAAATAGAGGAGTGGAACGTGACACTCACAACTGCAATATTTAAAACAAGCTTCGGCCACGAAAAAATTCTTAAAATTGATCAAGATTTTGTAAAATTAATCAGCAACACTCATGAATATATAAATAATGAAAAACAAAAGGTAATATAAGTTTAAAAATGGAATCTAGACTTTCGCGCTAAAATTTTCGTATGGCGCTACAGACTCAAATTTCCAATTTTACAAATTCTTAAAACTCGGCAAAAGTTACCACAATAAAAACTCGGCAAAAATACCATAATTTTCTTGCGTTCAATCATTTTTAAAATTTTCTCACCTTCCAGAATTTCTAAAATTCTATATTTCTTCACAATTTTTAAAATTATCCCGGCACTCAAAATTTATAAAATTTTTTGGGCCTATAGATAATTCTAAGATTATCTATAATTTTTTAATTTTCCTTGACTTTCAAATTTCAAAAATTTTCTTTGACAGAGAATTCTAAGAATTTATGCCCTCGAAAATTATTAAAAATTCCTGGCACCAAAATTTTTAAAATTTTTTGGCTTCCAATTTCATTAAAACCTTTGTCTTTAAAACTCTAAAATTTTCTCGGTCTTTAAAATATTAAAAATTTTTCTTGGCCTACGTAAAATTCTTTGATTTTCACGCCTTCATAAATGATTAAAATTTTCTTGTCTTCCAATATTTGGTCTAAAATTATCTTTGGCCAGAAATTTAGTCTGTAGCTCAAAAAAAAGAACCAATTCTGGGTTCTTGGTCTTCCAAAATTTTCATAAATTTAGCCTATGGCTTGGAAAAATAAAGAGTTTTGACTTCGTTGCATTTCAAAATTCTTTAATTTTCCTGAGGCTCAGAAAAAGATCTTAAAATTGTCCACTAAGGGTCAGAAAAAGGTCAGAATTTTCTTCTTGGCCTTCCAAAAATTCTCAATTATTTTCGCCTGAGGCTCAGAAAAGAAAAATTCTGGCTACTTGGCATTCGAATATTCTAATAATTTTGCCTGAGGCTTAAAAAAGGAAATAATTTTGGCATCTTGGCCTTCCAAAATTTTGAAAATTTCGGCTGAGGCTCAGAAAAAGAAGAGTCTGGCTTTTGGCCTTCCAAAATTTTAAAATTTCTTTGCCTTCTAAAAAAGGTTAAATTTTCTCGCTAAAAATTATTGAACTCTTTTTCGCCTTCCAAAATTCTAAAATTTTCTTGGCTTTCCCAAATTCTTTAAATTTTCTTAGCCTCAAAATTTTTCATTATTTTCTTAGTCTTCCAAAATTCTTAAAATTTTCAAAAGGCAAAGACCGCCGAAGCAAGCAACAAACATGAGGAAGCACTTGCCCATCTGGACAACGTTGCTTATCATTCAACGTTATTAAAATGTGCGGCCGTCGAGTTTCAAAAAGAAAAAGACGTGACGTACGATTATGCTGACCTGACTTTTCAGGCAACTGAGAAGTTAGAAAAATTGTTAAAGGAAAGTGGAAAAGATGAGTTTTGAATTTAAGAATATTTTTAATGAAAAAATTCTGATTAAAAAGGAAATTAGATATTTTAAGTGAACCAAGCCTGACATAAAATTTCTTCTAAGATATAAGAAATTTTTTAAGATATATGACTAAAATAAATCTAATATTCAAATTTTTCCCACAATTTCACCTTTATTTATTGAATATTTATATAATTCAAATTTTAGAAAAAATTTAAAAGATTAATGGAGAATTAAAAATTTTTGAAAAAATAAACTTTCGGAAAAATATTTGAGGAAAAATACATCCCTTTTCTAAAAATAAATATTTTTTAATTACCTAATTTTTTCTGGAAGTTTTATTTTTTCAAAAAATTTTCTTCGCAAAATATTTTTATGAAAAAGGAATTTTAGATTTATTCTACAAAATTTAAATACTAAAATTTAAATGTGGAATTTGTGGAAAAACTTTTTTTGAATATTATGTTGATTAATTCTTCTATCGTAGAAGATAATTAAATTATCAGTAAAGTTTTGGTGAAATATTATCTAGCTTACTTAAAATATTTAATTATGCTAATTTCCAAAAAATGCTATATCCATGATAATTCCATTGAATAATTTTTAATAATTATGAATTTTCCGGAAAAATATAAAACATTTCATAAAATCATAAATCGAGATCCTTCTTCCCCTTCTTCCCCCCCCCCCCTCCACAAGAGGTGCTGCCTCTTATGAATTTAACCCAACAAACCCTACCTTTAACTTAAAGAGAATAACCAAAGTTTATTCAATTTTATATTCTTTACTAATTTTTATAACATTTTACATGTTAAGTTGTAATTTTTTTTGTAATTTTTTTGTTATTATTTCTTATCCCTCCCTTTTTTATATTTTCAATTTTAGAGGCATTTTCGGGTCTAACTTTATCGGGTCGGGATCACCAGTCACTTTACAATATGATTCTAATAATTATATTTTCATTATACATGTATAATTAATTATTTATTTATCTTTTTTCATGTAAATAAATTTTTGGTGATATTTTATACCTTGTGATAAAATAAATTAATCGTTTGATAAAATATTTATAAAAATAATAAACTGTTTAAAATCTATTTTTATAATTTTATGATTATATTTGAATAAACTAAGCTTGAATCCTTTGTTAGAGTAAGTATAAATAGGACATTATCAGATCTTTGGATATATACGGAGTTATTTTTATGCGATTCTAGTATATTTTTCAAAAATATATCATAACAAACCAAAATAAATCCGAAATTCTGTATCAAAATACACAATGTACAATACTAAAGTTTTTCAAATTTTAATTAAACGGCTGTTCTTCGTTTCCAATTTATGGCGCACTCATTATATACGGATGGTGTCAGTTAACCGACGATACGAAAGCCGAAAATCTTCGGTTTACAAAAAATAATTATCAAAAACCAGAGGGGTTTCTAATAGAGCATTGATGGGCATAGAATTTTATTTTTTCAATGCGCACCATTGAGTTGGCTTATAATATGTATGTATTTATTAGAGATCGGAATTTTGTTCCGTACCGTATTCCGTACCGTAATACAGTATAATACCGATACCGATAAATACCGATAAAATTCAAAATTTTACCGTTCCGTAAAACGGTACGGAATACCGAAAAATACCGATACCGATAAATACCGATCTACTTAAAATTTTGCCGTACCGTATTCCATGCCGTATTAACGATACGGAATACCGATAAATACCGAAAAATACTGCCGTAGTACGGTACGGTACGATCTCTAGTATTTATCTCTATTTGGGATGGGCTTCTATTAGGATATTTGCGGTTTTTTATTTTATTATTAGACTATTGTATTCTAACTATTTACTTGAAAAAATTTTTAAAATAATTTTAAATAATTATATAATTATTTATTCTAGGTTTTAGTATATTATTCTAGGTTTATTCTAGGTTTTAGTCTAAAAAGTTTTAAAATTAAAATATGAATAGTTCTTTTTATCTAAAATTTCATTAATTTTTTAATTGTTGGTTTTTACATTTTATTTACCTATATATTTTTCCTTTTTCTATCCTCTTTTATTAAACTCATTTACCTATTTCATTCACCTCTCTAATTCATGTAAAAAATTATAAATGCATTAAAAATTAATTTGACATGTAGATTCACTTTTATATCTTTTAATGAATAAATATAGGCTACTGCTTCGAATAAGATGAACACACCAAAAGAGGAATTACGTATTTTTCAAAACTGCCCTTTCAAACGAGCATAAATTTTTTCAAAAATTTTTTATTAATACATATTACTAGGGTGTGTAATTATATGGATATAAAATCGAAAAATATGGCCATAAAATATGGATATAAAATCCCGAAATATGGATATAAATATGGAAATAAGCACTAAATATGGATATAAAATCGTGAAATATGGATCAAAAAATAGTGAAAAGATACTTTAAAAATCAGTATTTTATATAGAAAACAATAATTTTGCCTTTAACTTTGCATTTTAAAAACATTCTAAAAGATTTAATGGATTTAAAATTTCCGTTAAAATTTTTTTGAAAATAAATTTTTCCAAAAAATTTTCAAAAAAATTTTTGGACCAAAAATTCCCAAAATTTTGAAAATTTTCGCCAATTTTTAGTAAAATTTACCAAAAAATGACCAAATATGGACAAAATATGGAAAATATGGGCATAATGCCAAAATATGGAAAAATATGGAAAATATGGATTATAAAGACCATTCTATAAACCTTAAAACATGTCAAAAACATGTTTTTCGTGCATTTCACATTCATAGGAATTCAGGAAAAAAATATGGATTTCCATATAATTACACACCCTACATATTACTATTTTAAAAATTCCTTGTTAATTAAAATTTGTTCAATTATTATTAAAAATTTTTACTACAAACTATTTTAAACATTGTCATTTTTATTAAAAAAATGTAATAATAATTTTTATTTTTATTAAAAATTATTAAATATTTCGAAAATTTCTGTAAATAAAATTAACTTTTCTATTTATTTAAATAATATTCAAAAAATCTTTTCATAAAAATAAATGTAATGTAATTGTACTGCCTAAATATTTTTTTATTATATACTTAGGTATTTTAATTTAATTTAAAAATTAATTATTCCCGAAAGATAATAAATTCCGGAAAACATTTTTAAAACATTTTTCCCTGAACACATTTTTAACTTCATTATAATAATTCATAATTAATTCTTTTATTAATTATGAAAATATTGGAAAATAAATGTTATATTTCCAATGACTTATTCAGAAAATAATTAATAAAACTTCTAAAAAATAAATTAAAAATTTTAAAAATTTTAGAGTCATATAATTTCCGGAAAACATGTTTTTAGTAATTAATTTGAAAAATACAAATTTTTATTTAAAGAAAAATCAAAATTTTTTGCTAAACTAATATTTAATGCAGATACATTTTCACTTTAATTATGTTAAGATTAGAGTAGCACAAAACCGTTTAATTTTGAAAAAACCGTATACCGTTTATGCCGTTTATCTGAGACCCGTATACCGTTTAGTTTATTTTTGAAGACCCCGTTTAAACGTCCGTTTACCGTTTATTTATAAAATTTTTTAAAAACACATCATAATTCGAAAAAATCAATAAAAAATCATTAACTTTGTTCATCCCTATTTATAAAAATTATAATTAAACAATAAATTCATCATAGCGATGGATTTGGAGGATAAATGAAGGGTGAGATATCGGTAGATTAGGAGTTATTAAAGGGGATAAGAGTTTTAAGGGGATAAGGATCGTATATGAGAGGATTAAAGTGATGTAATTGGATTCAAAGTGATTGAGACAATTTGAAGGCATATCAGAGTATTAAGGTGGATATAATGGGATTTAGAGGGATTGAAGGGATATCTGGGATTTGAAAGGATAACGGGGGATTTAAGTGGTAATAACCAAATCACTTAATAAAATCCCACTGTATCCTAAAATCCCTCGTTATCCTTATGAATGCTCTATATCCATCAATTTCTCCTAAAACCTCTGTCCCTTCATTGAGTCAATTTTCAGCGCCGCAGGCGAAAATTTAGAGAATTTCGGAAGGCCAATATATCTACCTTAAGCTAAATATCTACAAACAAGCCAGATATATCTACCGACAAGCCAGTTTCTTCCATTTCCAGCGCCGCAGGCGAAAATTCTGAGAATTTTGGAAGGCCAAGGAGCTACCAACCAACTAGATTTCTTCCCTTTTTTGCGCCGCAGGCGAAAATTTTTTTGATTTTAGTGTGTCAGAAGGAAAAAATTCACGTTTTAATCCACTAATTCTAGGAAAAAATTAAACGAATTAAACGCCGTTTAGAAGGACCGTATACCGTTTATGCCGTTTATTTGAGACCCGTATACCGTTCCGTTTAATTTTACCAAAAAACCCGTTTACCGTATACCGTTTACCGTTTAGCTAAACGGTTTTGTGCTACCCTAGTTAAGATGTTCAAAATGAATTATTAATTATTGAATCTGATAGACTTGAAATTGTTAATGGAGTAGAAAAGATTTATCTAATTTTAATACTGGAATTTTTTTATTAATAGATTTTTCATTTCGTATCTAAAGATTTTTGAAAATTTTTTTAATTTTATAAATATTTTAGAATTTTATTTATAACTTCTTCAAACAGTTTTTTCCTCATTTCCAAACCAATTCATCTTTTTAAATTTTAGTTTAGCCTTTGATATAAAAATTTTTGACATAAAATGTTTAATTGAGGTAGAACTTTGTTTTAAATCATATCCATTTTTATCCATTTTTATGAAAGGCATATCTCATTAATCCGTGACCGAATCAGTTCGAGTTTTATCTTAAGAATATATAGCTGATGGAATATTTCATAAAAAGTGATCTTTCACGGAGCACATCCACATATGCTTTTCATTTCTGGACATATAAAAAAAGTTATAAAGTTATTCGAAATTTTATAGTTATAAAAATTAGTGATAATAAACATTCAATGCACTCTAGAACTACTATCGAATGACAAAGCTATCGTTTAAAATCTTAAAAAATTTTTTTTAAAAATCCAACATCAGCATAAAATTCTCTTATAGGGTGAACTTAATTTTCTTATTAATTAAATTCCAATTTTTTAATTTTTTAAAATTAATTCGATTTGCTAATTAATTGCGAGTAATTGATTTGAAAATTAATTAATTAAATATTTAAATAAACTTTAATTTAATTAAAAGTGAACGGACAACATCGAGTAACTGCTTTTACTAAATCAAAATTTACTTAATTTTAATTTGATTTTTTTTCATTTGATTTTGTTAAAATGATCTTTTTCGTTTGTGTTGTGTAAAATTAAAATTTAACTTTTTTGTTTTTTGAGAGATAAATTTTAGAGCGAATATATTTACTATTTCTAATGGAAAAATAAAGGATATGATTCATTTTTTATTAAATATATGTATTATAAAATTAAATAAAAAAAATTAATAGAGAAAATAATTATATATTAATTAATTTACATATTTTTATTAAACTATAAATCGAACTAATATGTAACCCGATACTTTTATAATCCTTCATAATTCTCAGCTTTTCTTCGATATGCTGTTAATCCAATTATAACTCTATTAAGCACTTCTAATCTCTCGTAATTTATACATTAATTTATAAGTACATTTTTCTAGTTGAATGTTTGGATAACTGGATTTTTTAGCCTCTAATTCCAGAGCATCGATTCCTGAATTCCCTAAATTCCAGAAATCCGGAATTGAATTTTTCTCGAGGATCACCCCTTTATAATTTCTGAAGCCTATGGCATCTTTGCGTAAATTTTTAGCATCATTTTGGAAGGTTTTGAATACTACATTTTATCAATTTTAGCACCGAGTCTAATTTTTAGAATTTTTTGAAAATTTATATTTAAATTACAAAGTTTTCACTATTTTTTCAAGTTTGCTTATTAATAATGAAGTTACAAGTTTATAATAGAAATTAAAATATAAATGTATTTATTTTTTGTACGGAAGAGTAATTCTAAGTCACATTTCCATTTCTGGATTCGAACCTAACCAGATGATTTTATCAAACCTGCCAACATTTTCCTAACTAACTCTCATAGGAAAACAGAGAAATTACAATTATATCTTTCCGTTATACGTAATAAAAATGTATAATATTTTCATTTCAAGTAACTACTAGTACAATATAAAAATTATTAATATTCTATGGAACGACAGACTAATGAAGAAAATAAATTACTAAGCAGTAATTCACATGAATCTCGAGAAGTTAATGATAACAAAAATTCAATTCTAGTGATTGGAAGTTTTGCTCATTGTTTGGGGCAATTGACTTCAGACACTGTTTCTAAATATTTTGAACATTTAAAATGATTTATAAATGTAATTATTTTTTAGTTACGCACTCTTATCAATCAGCATGCTCAAGAACCTGGGGTTCGCTCTTATTCTGAAAAGATCTCCAAACTTTTTTATACAAATGGAGATGAGTTTGCCTTTGTTAAGTTATGTTTTTCATTCGAAACATGCTCCGGTTTCTAATTTATTCCACTATTTATCTCTCTATTAATTATCCTTATTTTCTCTAAAATAAGCCCTGAATTTTAATTTTTCGATCGACATTAAAGGGGGATTTTAAGAGGGGGCCTATTTTTTCGATGCCTAAATTTTTCGAAATTTGCTAAAAACATTAAATAAGAATTTTATATGAAATTCTTCCGGTTTCCCAATTTCTTAGGTTAACGGAAACCATACCGACAAACCGAACCGAAATTTTGATTAACCGAAACCTAAGCGAAAATTTGTCGAAAATTAAGTGGATATATATGGATCAAGGTGTATAAGTATATATAGTTGGTAGCAGACGATAACATGGGTGATGAAGGATCAAGTGGGATTTGAGGGGGTCGGCGATATCTGCGATTTGTTAGAATTCTTCCAAATACTTTTGATTCACAAAATCTACTAATCCCTCAAATCTCCAATATCCCTTAAATTCCCGATATCCACGTTAATCCTCCAATATCACATTTAATCCATCAGAATCCCCTTATCCTTCAAAATCCTTTTAATCTTATTTATGGGGGATCTTATTTTACGGGTTTTATTTTAGGGAAAATAAGGTATTTCTTTAGATGCAATCCCATGCAGCAGCAAATTGGGTCATAAAAGGATTAAATGGAATGAAAGTTTTTGGAAAGTTAATTTTATTAATATTTTTATGATTAAAATGTTTTATCTTAGAGATATACAAACAGAATATGTGCCAGATGCTTTATTTTCTAAAAACTGTCTCAAACATGCACCTGTCCCAAACAGGATTTTAACATCAATTGAAGCAAAGATTAATGGAAGTTCGTTGGATGAACCAACTTGTGAAAAAGATCCTTGGGAACTACCTAAAGGTTTCTATATTTTACGTAAATGCTTTAATAAAAATAATTGCGTCATTTTTCAATGGGTTTCATAAAATGGCCTTGTAATTTGGCATTAGCCAAATTATATAGTGGAGACGATGCTCTTTCTCCAATATACTGGAGCCGTTGCTCTATTGGAGCCAACGCTCCAATAAAAAATTTTGTGTTATAGACCTTTGGGATTTGTTTTTCCTAAACTTTTTGTTTTTTCTAAATATATTTTCATTTCATAAAAAATTTTATTTTTAGAAGATAACGTCAACGGGTGGGGTGCTGTTATTGACAGCTGGGAAAATGTTATTAATTCAAACCCCCTTTGCCCAGACCGTAAAGAAGTAAAACTTTTTAAATAATTTTTCAAATTAATACTATGTATAATAATTAATTCCTCTATAGGATAAAATAATGTAAATCGGTAGTCCCTTACGCATTGCTTCGATATGGTATTAGTATTATAAATATTGGAGTAATTGAACTCCGCAGAGTATGGCACAAATGCAAATTGTACGCAGTGCGGGTCATATAAAGAGAGCTCTTCCCTTAAGACATGATGGATTAGCGGGCGTTAACTCTGTCACCCCTCATTCTTATTTCAATCTCGGGTTAATTTTTTATTTTACTATCAATCATTTCCAAAAAATTATAACATGTAGGTTATTTGAACAAAAAATACGAAAGAAAAATTTAAACGTAATCACACCTACATCTCTAATTCTATGGCGATAAGTTGAGATTGGATTTTTAGTTTGTTAAAACCTACAAAAATGATAAAAATACCCCTTTTTCAAAATTAAATAATAATTAAGCATTGTAACATTAAATCCGATCTCTAGCGAGTGGACTTTAAGTTTAACAAGGAGCCGAAAAAGGGCTCTACTGCATTTTACGAGTCCAATCTCTTTATTAGTTTTGTCGATGTAGAATGTTTTTATCGCGGTTTTTGTCAAAAAGATCGCCGGGTCGGGTATTCTGAGGACGGGAAGCTACCTAAATTTGAATTAATAATAACTGCGAATGTTTTTCTTTAAACTTAAGTTTGGTATATTGACGAAGGATAATATAAATTTAGAAATATAAAAAAAGGATAATACAAAAAATCCAATAAATATAAATATTATCTCATATTCCAGGCCACTTTTAACGACGACCCATTTGAAATTATAGACGATCCATATGGCGAAAGAATGAATAACCCTCCTTCAAAAGTTTTTAAAACTATATTTTTAAAGGACTTTTGCGCCGAGAACATTTGCGCCGTGACTTTTGCGCCGGGCGACTTTTGCGTCACGACTTGTGCGCGACTTGTGCGCCGCGACTTATGCGCCGGGCGACTTGTGCGCCGCGACTTTTGCGCCGGGCGACTTATGCGCCGCGACATTTGCGCCGCAATAATTAAAAAAAATAATATCTACAGTCGGACCTAATTATAGTGTACTCCTTAAAAAATGGTATCCAGGAGCTGAAGGAATTTCAGGAAGTACAATAGCCCCCTTTAATAAACCGACCCCCTAGAGGAAGGTTGAAAAATAAACCGACCCCCTAGAGGGGTCATCTTCAAAGAACTTGACTTTTTCGGATCAGGATATTTGGTCTGCTACCTCTATTCAGGCATGATTTTCTGCCAGAAGAGGGGGCACTATAATGTAGGGTTGTCGGGTCCAGATATCCGGATATGAAAAAGGCCGGATAGCCGAAAATTTAGGTCGAATATCGCATCCGGATCTTGATATCCGAAGATCTCCAACTATCCTACATTTTCTATAGTGAGGCCCGGCTGTAGTTTTTCATAATTATTAATGATAGTGGCGGCGCAAAAGTCGTCCGGCGCAAAAGTAGAGTAGGTCGAGGTCGAGGTTTTTTGAAAAAACCGAGACCGAGGATCACCGAGGCTTAAAAAGCCGAGATCGAGGTCGAGGGGCAAATTTTGGCCGAGGTCCGAGGTCGAGGTTCGAGGATTACCGAGGTTTTTAAAAAATTTTATAACACTTCAAAATTTGTTTAAATTTACTAAATTTTATTAAAAATACACTAAATCCTTATCAAATTCATCTTTTTAATCTTATCAGATTCAGTAGGCAGCCAATAAGGTTGGCATCCGGATATCCGGATCCGAAAAAAGGCCGGATATTCGGAAATTTTCGGTTTGGAGCAGGGCTGGGCGCAATTGGAAAAAAATTCCGCAGCCGCAACTCGCAATTTTAACTTTAAAATCCGCAGACGCAATCCACAATCCAGCGCCGCAATCGAAATTTTTTGAATTTTGGAAAGCCATGAAACCAGATTTCTTACTTTTTTACCACCGGAGGTGAAAATTTTGAACATTTGGAAAGCCAAGAAGCTAGATCTTTTACATTTATAATGTCTGAGATTTCAAAAAATTGTGTGAAAATTGCGTAAAAATCGTAAAAATTCTCAGCCGCAATATGCAAATAAAAAAACAGCAAAAAAACTTTGGAAAACTCCCGTTTGGAAAATTTCGTTTTGAAAACTCCCGATTCTCAAGACGGCTGTTCCATGATATACTTATGTATGTACACCTAGAGTTGGAACTAAGCCGGCCGTATTTTTTTGTATTAATCCGGCCTGGAAATAACCTTCTTAATACTAGAAAATTTCTTATTTCAGCGCCGCAGGCGAAAATTTTGATAATTTTGGAAGGCCAATAAGCTTAAATTCTTCTTTTTCTAGCGCCGCAGGCAAAATTTAGAGAATTTTTGAAGAAAAATAGACCAAAATTCTTCTATTTCTGCTAAAAAAGTCAATCTTTAGGGGTGTATATTTAGCCTCGGTCCTCGGCGAGGTTCTGGGCGAGGACCGAGACCGAGGTTCCGAGGCCCGAGGTCAGCAAAATCGAGGTCGAGGTTTGAAAATGGCCGAGGACCTCGGCCTCGGCCTCGGCGAGGCCTCGACCTCGACCTACTCTACGCAAAAGTCGCGGCGCAAACGTCGCCCGGCGCAAAAGTCGCTCGGCGCATAAGTCGCGGCGCAAATGTTCTCGGCGCAAAAGTCACGGAACCTTTTTAAATATTAAATTTAAAGGTTATTTATATTTCTAATTTATCCGGAGAAGTTAATAAAACTGAATTTTTGACGATGCTTTTTAATAAAAGGTTAAATATTGTTGATTGTGATGTTTTTCGATATACACGAGACAATGCTTATTTTTTGGCGGAATTAGGATGTGAAGAAGAAGCAAAAAATGCTATTGAATTGCTTAATGATACTCAATTTATGAACAGGAAACTTAGAGTAAATAATTTTGAGATATTTTTTGTGGATAAGTCATGCTATTGGCATGCCGAACTTCTTGGATTCATATTTGAGGGCTCGAACTCAACGGACTCGAAATTTGCGGAGTGACACTTGATGACACTTGATTGTTAAGAGGAATTAAGGATTTTAAGAAAGATATATGGAATTTACACGTATCAGCCTATTCTCCAATGTCATTTACACATTAATCCTCTGCTTATCACCCTTTATCCTTCAAATCCCTTAATATAATCGATATATTAGATAAAAAGGCCTATATGCAAATCTTTGGGGAGATTGTTAGAAAGTCTGTTAAAAAATTATAGATTTATTCTTAAATAATTTTTTATAAAGGTGATGTATTCACGAAAAAAAACGATAAATGTGAGCACAATAATGATGAGAGAAGCAAAACGTCGTAGAAATCGTGGCAAGTTTAATGGTGAGTAGAAACGAAATTTACAGTACGAACATTACCTGAAATTCCAAAATCATATCGATAATGTACCAATATAGCCCAATCCAAAATACCTTGATACCCCAACTAAAAAAGTCGAGTTTACTAAAAATTCCCTCATAAATCCCAGAAACCGATTCGGACAAACTTTATTTCATTTGGTGCTGGGTGTCATTCAACTCAGCTCGATGATCTCTTCCGCTTGAAATATAGTTTATCTAAATCGGTTATTAAGAAATATGATGGAATTTTACAATATTGATTCAGCCAATACCGTGATAATTTAGTATCAACGAATTTTTCGGGATTTTTGGATTAAATCGAAACCGAACTGACAAACCGAGCAAAAAATTATCCTTAATTGAAAAGATATACAATAAAGTAGAGTTGGGCGGGATCGGGATCCCGGTCGGGATCGGGCGGGATTATCCCAGTTTTTTTGAATCCCGATCCCGATTTCGGCCAATCCCGATCCCGAGCCGGGATCGGGATCGGGATTAGCAATCGGATCCCGATGAAATCGGGATTTTATAAATTAGTGAGAATCTTAGTGAAACAAGACAACTAAGTGAGCGAATGAAGGGAGTATGAGAGGAGAAGAAAAGGAAAATTGTTAAGGGTGAAAAAGAGTCTCTTGCCGTTCCAAAATTCTCAAAATTTTCGCCTGCGGCGCAAAAAATAAAGATTTTGGCTTAAGAATCTTCCAAATTTTTCAAAATTTTTGCCTCCGGCGGTGAAATAGAAGAAACTCATAAAACTATCGATGGATTAAGAGAGATAACAGTGAACGCGATATTACGAGTATCAAGAAGTTAATAGGATCTCATTGATCAACGATATCCCTCTTAATCCACCAGAATCACCTTCTCGTTAATAATTTATCTCTCCTCCTTAATCCCTGATATACCAAGAACAAAAGCGCGATGAGATTTAAAATCATCATTCAGCACAGCAGATGAAAATTTTGAAATTATATTGAGGTATATGCAAAGAAAATAAAAATTTAAATTTTTTAAAAATTTTTAACTAAATCCCGATCCCGATTTTTCAATCCCGACACCGAGTCGGGATCGGGATCATCATTCCAAAATCCCGATCCCGATTTTTCGTCGGGATCCCGATCCCGCCCTACTCTACAATAAAGATAAACGTTTAATCCACATAGAAAGATTTTCGTTTAGATGTAGATATCTCTACAAAAATTTCAAATGAAGGAAATACTCCATTTCTTTCTACTGAATCGTTGATAATGAATGAGAAGGTTGATGAAGACGAAGGGACACCCTTTTATTCAACTGAATCATTATTAGAACAATTCGAAGATAATGAAATCATTAATTGAAATAATTGTAATAAATTTTTAAAATATTGTTTTATATGTAAAAAACAGAAAATTTTGACGGTAAAAATATAAAAAATAATTTATTAACGAATAACAAAAATATTATCGGACAAATGAATAAGTATTCTAAATCTATAAAATTCAAAGAGATCGTTTCATGTATCTACATATGTACTGTGATCAAATTTCTAAAGCAGAAGATGAAATATGACATTTTGAGCAGGAAACAATACTTTAAAAAACATAAATAGAATGAAAAAATGCTTCTTCGCCAATTAAATTTTAAATTTTACAAGCATTTGTTTATATATTGGGGGAAAATTAATCAAGGAAAATATTAGAGTTCGAACCCGGGCCGGGCCCGGGACCGGGTTTTCCGGGCCCGGTAGCCCCGAACCGGGTATTTTTGAGAAAATCCGGTTTTTCGGGGTTTCCGGGTTTTCGGGGTTTTAGCCCGGAAAACCCGGCCCGGGTCGCATCTGAAAAACCCGGGCCCGGCCCGGGTCCAATTTTGAGTAAATTTTAAATAAAATTCTGACTTTTTGGCCAAATCTAGCTCCTTAAACATCCAAAAAAGGAAAAATTTTCGCCTGCGGCGCCAAAAAAGAGAAAAAATCTAATTCTTTAAATCCAAAATTCTCAAAATTTTTGCCTGCGGCGCTGTAAAGTAAGAAATCAGGTATGTTGTTCTCCAAAATTACACCGGTACACTGAATATCCCTCTTGTCCTTCCAAATCTTTCTTAATCCGATATCCTTCCAGACATCGAGGTATTTAAGGGGTAAATGATATCTATGAATTTATAGTATTAATCTCAGATATCCTCCACTTCCCTCTTTTTTTCCGATATCCCTTCCAATCCTCTCATATCCTTATCTGGGCGTATTATCGAAGGATCAAAAGGTTATCCTCCTCAGATATCACTTGAATCAAAGATATTCTGATATCTATTACGAAAAGATTTTTATATGAAATCCTATTAATATTTTTTTCCCGATATACCTCAAAATCCCTGTTAATCCATCCTAGGTGATATATACTATCCAGATATCACGCAAAATCCAATATACTATACCATTAATCCAGCAAAAAATTCATAAATCGCATCAGAAGCCTACTTAACTAAATCCCTTTAACACCTTCAAATCCACCGATAACCAACTTAATCCCATCAAATCCTTTGATAATCCTATATCGCTTTAGATTCTCTAGTATTCTGGATGTAGGTATTGAGGGATGACCGCAAATTTTTGATAAATTTCTATTTTAAATAAAGAAATTTAAAAAAAAAGCTAAATTTTAAGTATTTTTCAAATTTTTAAAAAACCGGGTCCGGGCCCGGGTTAAAAAAACCGGGTTTTCGGGGTTTCCGGGTTTTCGGGGTTTTAGCCCGGAAAACCCGGCCCGGGTCGGGGCGGAAGAAAAAACCCGGATACCGGGCCCGGCAAAGTGTAAAGTTCGAACTCTAGACAATATTTGCCTTGACTTGATTCATTATTCTGGATGAGTACTTTGACCAGATTCTTGAAATATAGTCAAGAAAAATCTAGGTCAAGAAAAAATCATGGAACGCTGAAAAATGCCTTGATCGGACTCTGTTTCAAGAAAAAATCAAGGTCTAGTCCAGATCCAGCTTGCTTTCTATTAATTTCTATTGTATCAATCAAATTAAAAATATGCGAAGGCAGAATCCTGCTGTTAGAGTTAATACTTTTATAATTCACCGTGACAAGTTTTAATAATTTTTAAAATTTAAAATTTTTAAACAATTAAATTATACTTGTCAAATATTTTAATAGATTTTTTAAACTGGCAATTGAAAATTTTCATCAGTCTTCTAAATTAGAGAGATTAAATTCCTATGGACAAAATTTTGCAAAAAATATTGTAAAAATATTAAAATTGAAAAAAGTTGGTTCTGACAGCCCTACACTAGAAGTTAAAGCAATTCTATTCTTACGATAATATTAATATTAGAGGTTCTAAAAATTTCGGACAAAAATTATTACTGTCCTTAAATTTAGTAAAGAGCAAACTTAAAATTCAAGAGTATATGTAGGAAGAAACTCGAAGAGTGACATTTCAAACAGGGATGAGCGCAAGAGCCAATCTCAAAAAACGCAAAACGCAAAACGCAACGCAAGGCCAAAATTTAACGCAAATAACGCAAAACGCAAGAGCGCAAAATTGGGAAAAAATTTTTTTATCAAGTATTAGCCATTTTTTCAGCTAAAAATCGAAGTATTACTATAAGTCGGGGAGTCCTACTCAATTTTATGATACATGTAAGTTGAAAGGGTAATGATTTAGAGTAATATAGGGGATATAAGGGATTATGAAGGATATCAGAGGATTTAAAGGGATCAAGGCGTTTAACCAAGTAGCTGGTTATTAGTAGCTGGTTATTACAGATGTAATTTGGAGGGATCAATGAGATTTAAAAAAATCCATGTGATTACCCACGGATGTCATTTGAGTTGGGGACATATCGAAGGATAAGGGGCTATCTGTAGTTATGAATTGATGCCGGGGAATCAGGGGATTTGGAGAGATAACGTGAGATCTTAAATTTGGAAAGCCAGAAGCTAGATTTCTTTCAATTTTTATCCTCGGATTAAAAAGTTAACAGGGATTTTAGTATGGATTAGGTATCAGGGGTTGAAGAGATATAAGAGGATTAAGAGGATATAAAAAAATTGGTGCAGGTTTACTAAATTAAAATGATGCTAGATGATTTGATAAATCTTAACCCTTCTAACCTTTCAGGTCAACTGATCTTTCCCTTAACCACTCATTATACTTCTAATTTTAGCGCCGCAGGCGAAAATTTTTAGAAATTTGGAAAGACAAGATGCCAGATTTCTCCAATTTTGTCCTCAGATTGGGTATATTTTTTGCGATTTTTTGCGTTAATTTCATCGAAAAAAACGCAAAACGCAACGCAAGGCCAAAATTTAACGCAAATAACGCAAAACGCAAAACGCAATGCGCTCATCCCTGATTTCAAAGTCACATTTCGACACCTCTCAAACACTGTAGGAACAGAGCGACTGCACGGATACACCCCTAAAGGAGAAATTTTTTAAATAAATAGACGTAGGGGTGATCGGAAACGTGAATTCTCTTTTTTTGACGATTTCTGATTATATTTAAATTATTCTTACACAGTTTCGCTTTGAGTGTTACACCTTTAAGGGTGACAAAGGGAAAATTATTTCGAGACTAGGGTGCTATCTAAAAATTATCCTATTCTTCTTATTGAAAATTTATAATACGATTTAGATTTTAAAATATGTAAAAATGAAATCATTTTAAAAACCATTCAAAATTATTTTTTATAGCAAGAAACTCGAAGAGTGACATTTTTGAGTCACATTTCGACATTACAAATATTTTAGAAATTAAAATTTACTTATCAATCAAATTTTGTAGATAATGTTTAGTTGAATGTTAATTTATAAATATTTAAAAAATTATAAATGAATAAATTCTATTCATGATTGGCATGAAACAATGAAATACATACTTGATTTTTGCATATTTCGATAACTTCGAGAATACTTTTTAATGAAAATTATGAATTTGATAGTTCAAATTTTAATAATTTTTACTTTTTACATTGTATTAAATTTGAATACTGTGCCAAAACAAATTGATACGGGACAAACTGGTACAGATAAATTAAAAACTATTTCGTCGCGAAAAGACAAAACAAAAAACCTAGGGAACGAAGCTTAAGCTGAGTGCATGTCTGCATAGCCCAAATTAAGCTGGCTTATGAAGGGAAGTATTATAGTTGAGAAGCCACTTTAGAGAGCTTCTTTTGTAAAATATTGTACTTATCCGTTGTACACCCACAACTGATTATACCCCCACAAACTGAATGCCAGCTAAATTTGATAGGCTATAACTTTATGAGGCTTGATCCAATACAAATCAATTTTATAGCAACGAAAACTATTAATAAGTTGTATATTTTTTCCACCTTGATGGATCAATTCTCATCACTCGTTAATAAGTTATAAGTACATCGATAAATGTGAATAACGCCAAAGAACAACGGTTATAACTTATAGGAGTATAACTTTTTAATGAGTAAGCAAACTGTATTTATCCTATTAGAAAAAAGATATAGCTTATCAAGGGCTGTTGAAAGGTATAAAATTCAGTATTGGATCAAGCAGCAAAAATTTATAGCCGATCAAAGTCGACTAACACGGTTGTAGATGTATAGAGGATAATTGCCTTAAATATTTGACTTTACACTTTATTATGTTATTAACGATTAATGCAAATAAATTTATTTAATTAAGGTTAGAAAATATTTTAAAGAAAAAATAATGAAAAGTTAAAGAAATAATTAATAATTATATAATGAAAATATAATTAATTGTATAAATTGTTTAATTTGATATTAAACAAAAAAATTTGCCGACAAATAAATAAAAATACTTAAATAAAATTAATGATTAAATAAAAAAATAAAATAATTAAAAAATTAAGGGCTTATAAATAAAATTATGAAAAGATAACTGACAAGAATAAAATTATTTAAAAACAAATAAATTGTTTAGAAAATTAAGCGAATAAAATTTAAGATATTAGTATAAAATTGAAATTATTATATGAAAAATCGGTTAATTAGATTATGAATAAAATGAAAATGGATAAAAAATAAAGTAATCCAAATCAAGGATCTTGCCGCAATTTGCCAAAAAGGTGCAAAAAATCTGCCGAAGACACAATTTTTTGGAATCTAGTCTGCAAGATCCCTGAAGTATGGATATTATGAAAATTTGATTAGTTTTCTGGGAAAACGTTTAAATTATAAAAATTAAATGATGGGATTAAATTATAATATTAAAACTTAAAATTTTCACGGAAAAGGGAAAGGGAGGGGGTAGAAATAAAATTATAAAACGATAAATGACAAGAAAATGTTGACAAGAAAATTAAATATAATGACAAAAAATAAAATAGAATGTTCGACATTTAAAATTAAATAAAAATTAAGGAAATATTTCAGGATAATGCAAACGAATGGGGATAGAATTACCATGGAAGGATACTTTTGACTCCATCAGCGACCCAATCCACTGCCTTACCAACTCCCTCTTTTACCAACTTGATTCCTTCACCCGCCAATTTGCATAATTCAGTTATTCCTTTATCTGCCACCCACTCGAGCCCCTCTCCTGCCAAAGAACATAAAGGTGCACCAAGACCCGCTGTTTTTACAACACAAGCCGTTTCCAAACCCCCAATCACTTTCTTTGCCGCCTTTTTAGCATAACCCACACCTTTCTTTTTCAAAAACTTCTCTGGATCTAAAAATTATGTTTTACCTACAATTTTATAAAAATGCATATTGCAATATATGTATTAGCGATTACTTATTTTATAAAAACTATGTACTGAAAATATAGTATGTACTGAAAAATTTTGACTTTTATCGGTATTCATGAGTATTTTTCGGTACTACAATAAGGACAAATTCCGAGGATTAAAATTATTTTTCAAATAGTGTTGTATCCAGATCAGGGGTGGGCGCATTGCATTATGCGTTATTTGCTTAAATATTGGTCTTTCGTTGCATTTCGAGTTTTTTCGACGAAAATAACACCTAATCCGATGAAAAATATAAAGAAATAATGATAATCGTATGGTTCGATTTCCGTTCCCCGGAGCAGGGAATTCATTTCGGTTCTTAAAAAATTTTTATTTGTAGAGCCAAAAATGCAAGAATTTTTATTTGCAGTGCCAAAAATGGAAGAATTTTGGAAGGAAAATAACTTTGGTAAGAATGCTATTAAACTTACAATTAATTGATCTGCCTCCCTAAATTATTACGAGACCTTCCTTACATAGTAAACATCATTACTTAGGAATTTTAGTTCCGGATACAGATATCCGCGGATCTCCCATGATCTACCAGCCTTACTCATGACAACTAATTAAAATTTCTTTAAAATTACGTTTTTTAATAAAATTTACGTGAGCTTTAACTTTTTTTAAAATTCCCCGGGAATTACCCGGGTGAAGCCATCGAGAGTTCCCCGCAACTTTCCCGCAAACCCCGTTCCCCGCAACTTCACAACTTCCCGCAACCACATTCCCCGAAACCCCCGTTACGCGTAAACTCAGCCCCACCCGGTAATATCGAACTCCAGTTAATTATCCTACCAAATTCTCAAAATTTTCACATGCGGCGCTATCAAAAAACTGGCTCCAAGGCCTTCTAAACCCTCCAAAATTTATACCTGCGGCGCTGAAAATAAAAATCTTGCTTCTAAGCCTTCCAAAATTTTCAAAATTCACGAATGCCTGGTAATAGGAGGCAGATTTTTTGTATATCAATATTAAGCCTTCATGGAGCGGTTCAGAAAATTATCGCTCCTTCTTATTCAATCCAAATCCCTGATATCCGATGCATCATCTCAACTATAATGATACCCATTGATCTTAAAATAACTCAACTCTCCTGACATCCTCTGTAATCCACCACTATCACTTTAAATCACAATAATCCCTCTAAATTCCTTTATATCCTTCGGAATCCCCTTATATCCCGATATCCCGCCAAATTATTATGGTTCAAAACCTTTTATCACTAAATCAATTCGGCTCTCAATGACATTTAGTATTATTTCAATTTTTAATTGGAAAATGGCTAATATTTAATAAAAAATCTCGCCATTTTTGCGTTGGCGGAAAAATTTTTCGTAGCGTTTTGCGTTTTTCCCAATTGTCCCATGCACCCAGCCCTCATCCAAATCCCTATAAGTCGAGAGATGTGGACTATACGCCTACCTTTCATTCGAATCATCCCTTCCCTTATCTCGAAAATTTTTCTTCATTTTTAAAATCTTAAATTACCCTCTAAAAATGGCTGGTTAGCACTTATCATGCTCTTTCCCTTCTCTACCAAGTTCTTTATTCGCTGATTTTTGGCGGCTCTCTTTTTTCTTTTACTTTCTTCTGTTGAACAACCGTCATCTCCAGATTTGTCTTCCTCAGCCTGGAGCCTAGCTTGTAATTTTTCTGTTTCGATATCCTCTTTCCAATTTTTTAACATATTAATATCAATCCGCATTTCTGTCATATTTGCTTCCATTACATTAATTCGATCCTCCAATTTTTTTCTCCCCTCCTCGTCTTTTTTGTCCAATTTATTTATCATAGCTCTGAGTTCGGCAATTTCTTTATCTTGTTCAATCCGCTTATCGATTTCATCACTAAGCTAAAATAAATTTATTTTTACTATATTTATATTATATCGTTTATGGTATCTCCCAGCATTTTACTTTTATTTGGTTCGCTAATCTTTCGTCAATGCACCTTACTTCAATACCATTCGTCATAAGGTTGTCGGGTCAGGATATCCGAAATTTTTGGTTTGGATCATAGAATTATGAAGAAGGAAGAAATCTTGCCAAGTGGTCTTTCAAAATTTTCGACTGCAACGCTGACAAAAATCTCAAATTCAAAAATCTCAAATTTTTGAAATCTCAAATTTTTGAGATCCAAAAATCCCAAATTTTTGCCTTAGGTGCAAAAATACGGATAGGAGAGATGAAACTTTGGATCCAACATCACTCTTTCACAAAATCAATTTATCTTATGTTAATACAACAATGCGCTTTAATCCGCCGAATGCCAACGATAATCCACCAAATCCAACGTAATCTCTTGATATTCCTCTTAATCGCCTGATATCATATAATGTCTACCATAATATACTCAAATCACTTTAAATAATATAATCATTAATTTTCACCCCGTAGCCAACATGGAGCGGCTCCGGAGCCGGAGCCAAAAATTTAAAGCCCGGACTAGCCAACAAATCCCAATCCTTCTATATCTTTCCGGGACTCAACTTTTCAGAGCCCCCCCCCCCAAATTCCCATTAACTTTTAAGCTATTAAATTGGGGATATAAGGAAATTGGAGGTATTATGCATGACTAAAGGGCCATTGCGAAAGGGACGGTCCCTTGACGAAAGGTATTGACGGAAGGTGCACTGACGTAAGTTTGATGAAACGTTGGGCCACCTTTTATATTCCTTCCTTATTCTAATTTTTTAAGTTCACGTTTTTTCTAACTTTTGTCTTTATTGTATTTCCACTAAGATTAAGTAAACTATTATTAACAGATTGTGATTTGTAATTTAAGAAAAGGAAGGAAAAATGGGAGGAATCCATATCTATTTTTATTCTCAAAAAATTATTCGATTTTTAAATTTTTTTAAAGGACGGTTATTTTTTCAATACTACTTCTGTTTAAATATTAATCTTAATATGAAGAATAAATTTATTTTGGAACTATTTGGTTACATCCCCGGTTCTGTGACATTAGGCCCCCACTCCATTTTTGCCCCTTATCCGCCTGACGACTTTTGCGCCGCGACATTTGCGCCGCAATTATCTAAAAAATAAAATAATAACTACAGTCAGGCCTCACTTTATTGTACACCTTGGGCTTAAAAAATGGTATCCATAAGCTCAAAAAAATTAGGGAGATAAAAAGAGGTACAGAAGCTGAAAACAACTATCAATCCACCTTTTTAATCGCTACTAAAGAAGAAATTACGAACAAACATTTGCGGACATGTGGAGAGATAACCAAAGAGTAACGTTATTTTCACCCTTTCACTATTTTTAATAAAGTCCCATAATAAAGCCTCATTCCACATTTTTCTTATCTTTGTAAGGCTATTTCGTATTTCTACGTCAATAGGGCACCCCGATTCATAACTAAATTTATTTAGATGGTAACCCATATTATGTAGATTTTTAATAAAATTTGAAACTGTATATTAAATTATAACCTGTTTTTTCATGTCTGCCATCTCTTCGTCGTGCTCATCAAGTCTATTAGTGTTAGCATCTATTTGCCCTTCAGTATCCTTTATAAGGCGCCCATTCTCACATTTCCTATTAAAAATTAATACTATGTACTAGTGTTTTTCAAACGCGATTTTGCGGTATCGGTATTTTCGGTAAAATACCGATACCGCAAAATACCGCGGTATTCTTGATTGAGGCCGTATCGGTTTCGGTATCGGTATTTTCCTACTAACTTCTTGATATCCGTGAAATCCGGTTCACTCATACCTCTCTTAATCCATCGATAGTTTTATAAATGAGTTTCTTCTTATTCACCGCCGGAGGCAAAAATTTTGAAAAATTTCGAAGATTCTCAAGCCAAAATCTTCATTTTCTGCGCCGCAGGCGAAAATTTTGAAAATTTTGGATGGCGTAGAAGCCAAATTGCTTTCTTTTCAGCTTATTAATATTTATTTTCATTAATTTATAAAATCCCGATTTCATCGGGATCCGATTGCTAATCCCGATCCCGGCTCGGGATCGGCCAAAACCGGGATCGGGATTTGTCTTTCGGTCTCGGGATCAGAAAAATCGGGATCGGGATTCAAAAAAACCGGGATAATCCCGCCCGATCCCGACCGGGATCCCGATCCCGCCCAACTCTAGACAAAAGATGAATAAAGTGGAATGGAATTTAAAATTGGAAGATGGAAGCGAAATAGTAAACCTCACTCTTTCGTGTCGTAAAGTACAGGATCGGGTTGGGTACCGAATTTTTAGTCACTGGAATTTTGGTTACCAGAATTTTTCGAACCTTGGTCACCAGAAGAATTTTGGTCACAAAGTTATAAAACAGAATAATGGGCACTAAATTTTTAGGCACCAATAGAAATTTTTGGGCACCAATAGAAATTTTGGTCATTAAACAGAAAAAATTAATTTAAAGTTTTCAATATAATATGATCAGTTGATAAGCAGAGAGAGATCAATTAAGTAACAGAGAGTGATTATTTGATCAACAGAGAGTGAGTGATCAGATGATCAACAGAAAGAGAGATCAATGGGAGAAGAGAGAGAGATCACTTGGTCAACATAGTCCAGATAGGACTTTGAAAGGCACGGAGCCGGAGCTCGACATTCTCAATGCCTCACGGTTTCGGCTAAATTATTGAAACAAGGAAAGTGAATAAAAGATAAGGAAAAAGCTATTAGTACCTGCACCGGGAGTACCAAAAAGCCCCGATAACAAAAAGTACCGAAATTTTAAAAATTTGTTGGGACGATTCCGGTATCGGGTGTACCGGAAAAAAGACTCGATATTTTCGGGAGTAACGCAAGTTACCGAACCGTGCCGAACACTAGTAATAATTATGTGGCGCGCTGTAATAGCAATATTGATAACTTTTCCTCTTTTATCTTTAATACATAATTGATAATACATATTCTAATCAACTTTTAATCATTAGAGGGAATGTACCAAAGGGAGACTTGTTATTCTTGATTCTGAGTTATTAATGTTGATTCGTATTAATCTTGATTTCTAAAAGGTATGATTCGTAACTGTAATTAAAGTGAAACTATTTAGGAATAATTTATACTTATAATTATTGGAATTCATTGAGTACCCTTTTCAATTACTCATTTTTAATGCCAAATATATGTATGTAATTTTAATCCCATTCAGAATTAAGATTTCCTAATTTGTTTAAACAAATACATCCAATAATTTTAGTTAAGATTTATCGGTTATATTAAAATTTAATACATTTATGAGGAATGAAAAGGAATTTTGCAAAACTTGGGAGTTTGATAATTAAGAATACTACATAATTAATTTACAACTTAATTTAAATATGTAGTTTGACAGTGTTTTTGGGAATATCTTGAAATTTATTAAGAGATTTTTGCTAAAAATTTTCCCAACATTTTGCAAAATTTCGTTAAAAATGTTTATTTATCGGGTCGGGATATTCTTTAAAGTCTCAAAGTCAAACTTCTTATTAACGGCAATTAAATCAATTCTGCAATAACCCCAACAATTACTGCCGTGACGACCACAAAATTAATTCCAATAAATCCGGCAATTACTTAAAAATATCAGAATGACTATGATTGTTAAACTATGATAAGAGTTAACCAGTGCTTCGAAGCTCGTACCGTACTCGTACCTCGTACTCGTACCTGGTACGAAGTACGTGTACGAGTACGAGCAAATTTGAAATTTCGAAGCACTGGAGTTAACCCTCCTTGTGTCTATTTCCATCTGTATTCTACTAAATAACATCAGTAACACTATTAAATAAATTCAGGGAACGGGCAAAACTACTGCAGATCATAACTAATGATGATTTTGGCAACATTCGACGCAGCTCAACTAGATTTGTCGAAACGTGCAAAATTGTGCACGTCTAGTTAAGACCTGAGGTTAGGAGGGGGTAGGGGGTGAGGATGAGAGGGGAGGTGTATCCCCAATTCCTTCTATGCAACGGAATAGTGAAGTGAAACTTTTCTTGCCTTGGGAAAATGCTTCAGTTTTATCAATTTTTGTCGTAATTGCTGATTGTTGAGTTGTTAAAGTTTGCGATTTCTTGGTAAATTTATTTTCTTCGGTTGAAGCTGGAAGCATTTTAGTTGAAGATTTTTTGGTTGTAACTTCGGTGAATGTTGTAGTAGTAGACAATGACGTTGATTCCGAGGTAGTTATTAATGGTTGAAGAGAAAGTGAATGGTTATAAACAAGTCTCCCGTTACTACATTCCCTTTAGTAAGATTAAAAGTTCATTTGTTGAATTTATATCAATTACGTATGACATGGAGGAGGAAAAATTTTGAGAATTACCTATTATAAAACTTTTTACGCGGAAAAATGTTTTAAAACAGGAAAAAGTTTTATATTACTTCCGTTCCAGAAAAAGTAAATTCTCCAGGAGCAGGGAATTTGTATTCTCCGTCCCCGTTACCATTCCCTAGATTTTTTTTCAAAATGAATATATTTTGCTTAAGATTAAGAGTTTTTTGAAAATTTCTTAAACCAGTCACGGCATTTTTCATTGGCTAGTTTCCATAAATTAAAATATTTCAAAATTTTCGCTTGAGCGATGAAAAATGAGGAAATCTGGTTTTAGGCTTAAATTAAAATTACTTAAAATTACCATTTTTATCGAATCCTATTTAGATTTAAGATTACTTTAGAATTGTTAAAAAGTTCCAACGCGGTAAGTTAGTGGCGTATCTCATGTGCGCGTTCCCGAATTATATCCCGTTTCTATTTTAAGAAAAATGACAACGACATGTACTAGAAAAATATCCTCCAAATTCACTGATTCCTCCCAACCTTGCTAAAACCCCGATTTCTTCCTTAATCTTCCCTGCTGGCACGATATCCACAAAAAATAGAAATTTTGGGTGGAGTAAGTTGAGGAGGGGTAGGCCACTGAGTAGTGGATTTTGCTAACTGATGGAAAAGTTTAAATATGCGCAACACTGAGAATAGTTTATATTTTTAAGAATTAATGATAGTTCGAGAGAAACAAAGAAAAATTCTCAATATTTTTAGCAAAATTCTCAATATTTCGTCTGCGGCGCTATAAAAGAGAGATTTGAGTTCTAAAAATTTTCAAAAGAAAAATCATAAAATTTTCAAAATTTTTGCCTGCAGTGATAATAGAGAAAGCTCTGAGTTAAATACCAATGTCATGCTTTGACTCTGGATCTGTGTCTCAGAGTTGAATAGGGTCCCCCGAACTCCTTAAATTCCTAGTAATCTCTCCAATTCATCTTAATCCCTCCAATCCTTAATAAATATATGCCAATCAACCATTTGGAGGTTTCGGAGGGGACTCGATCGATATTCAGCGATATCTCTGCAAATGAGTTAGAATCCCCTTGATCTTTTAAAATTCTGATATCCATTCAATTCACTTGACATCTCCGATATACATACATCCAAATTTTGCACAATAATTTTTCTCTTAAGCAATTTTGTTTTCAAATTTTGACTTAAAGTTATCTATTCCGACATTTTTCTAAGTGAAATTTTGTCTTTTTGCATCTCCGATTTACGACTTGCGAAAAATTGCTATATTTTCAATTTTCGACAGTTCATATTTTTGCCACTTTTATTACTCCCGACCTAACCCTGCTGACACTGCTTATTCAAGTAATGACTATTATTAATATAATGCATTGAATAAATTTATATATGTATTCTTTTAAAATTTTTATTAAGACTTACATATAACACAATTTACGGATGAGTTCATCTTCTGGGAAAGGCGTGAAGTACATCCAACTTTGTAAATGACGTTCAACTCCATAGGGTCCTAACGGAATAAATAATTTTTTGTGACCCTTAGGGAAGCTTTTGTAACAATTTTCATCGCTAAAATAATTATTGTAATAATTTGTTTATAAATTAATAATTTAGGCTGTAGCCGCAAAACTCCGCGCGAAGCGCGGAGTTTTGCACATTAGGTTAGGTTGACTAAACCTATGGGGTTTAGGGGATACCTAAACCCCATAAGGTTAGGTATGTTGTTTTTCTATCGTAACTTTGTTCAAACTTATACAATCACGACGAGCTCTTTCGAATAAGGTATAATTTGCATATTCGAATTTTTCACCCTAAAATCGAGCTTATCCCCCCTATGGTTTTTCAGTTTTTCGGGAGCTATAACTTGGTTCAGAGTCATTTCCTGAAATTGGGAGTAGTACGGTTCGACTAAGCTCGCCGAAACGAATCGAATGACATATGTCACGTCTCGAACTTTTACTACCGGTACAATACACTATATCCATAATTTATGTTAAAAATATTTTAGATTTATTTAAGAAATTTTAATTACACATGAATCCTCTCTTCAATTATGTCATCATAATATCCTGTCACCCTACATTTTTTGAATATTTCGCAACACCTGTTTGAAATATTTTTTATTAAAATAGTAGTGATCTTGTATTATTATCCTCGTAGAACACATCAAAAATAGGGTACGTATTTAATCAAAAATAGGTTTAAAAATACCCCCCCCCCCTCTTTTTTTTTTGAGTCTAAGAGTTTCATCAGATATAAATACATAATTTCTAGGGTTTCACCGGAACCGAAATTTTGACCGGAACCGGATCCAATTTAAGTTCCGGTTCCCGGAACCGGAACCGGAACTTTTCTAAGTTCCGGCCCGGAACCGGAACCGGAACTTTTAAAAAAATTTTGCTAGCAAATTTTAAAAATTTTGTATTCTAATTAGGGGTATTG
This sequence comes from Meloidogyne incognita, assembly GCA_036172945.1. Classification (NCBI taxonomy): domain Eukaryota; kingdom Metazoa; phylum Nematoda; class Chromadorea; order Rhabditida; family Meloidogynidae; genus Meloidogyne; species Meloidogyne incognita. Next base: position 5,858,594 of record JARQAC010000011.1, on the reverse strand, counting down.
GTTTCGCCAAATTCTTCGATTAAATTTTGTCAAATTCTTCGGTTGATCGAAATCTAGCCGGATAACGTAACCGAAACTTTCGGTTAACCAAAACCGAACCTAAAAACCGAACCAAACTACCCAAATCATCTATGTATATGCCCGATACCCCACCAATTTCATGATATCCTTTGATCCGCGAATTTCTTCAATTTATCCTTAATCTCACCAGATCCCCATTAATCCATGCAAATTCTCAATACTACCATATTCTTCCTTCTTTTTCAGCGCCGCAGGCGAAAATTTTCTGAATTTCGGAAGGCCAAGTGACAAGTGCCAAGATTTTTCAGGCCAAATCCCCCGATATCCAATCCCTGATATTTACCTTGCACAGCTCAATCCCTCGACATCACACTAAATCCCTCTATATTACCTATGACCCCTTGAAATTACACGATGTAACTCAAAATCAACCTTCATCCATCCAAATCCTTCGTTATGCCATCAAACTTCCTTTTACAGCACCGCAGGCGAAAATTTTGGGAGTTTAGGTGAACCAAGGATACATATTTCTTCTTTTTTCAGCGCCGCAGGCGAAAATTTTGAGAATTTGTGAGAACAATGAGCTAGATTTCTTCCTTTTCTGGCGCCGCAGGCGAAAATTTTGATAATTTTGGAAGGCCAATCGGTGAAAATATTGCAAGGTCAACCCATATTTTTTTAAAAAACGGATCGTTAGGGGTGTAAAAAAGTTCCGGTTTGCCCGGAACCAATTTGTAAACCGGAGCCGGAACCGGATCCAATTTGAGTTCCGGTTCCCGGAACCGAAAAAACACCGGAACTTTCCGGAACCGGAACTTCCGGTGAAACCCTAATAATTTACCTGTTGAATACATATTAATTGATTTCCATTTTTTAATTTTAAATAAAAATCATTACCGTTCCATTCCTTTGTCATACGGCTTAAAATCATGTGAACATCTAAAATAGAATTTATTTATGTACTTTATTTTTTGATAGCAAAAATGTTGTTTTACTTTTGAAATATCTAAGCTTCGGTTATATAATACTAATTTATTCTGATTAAGTTTTTAAATAATTTATTTATTTTACTAACAGCGGATAATCTTCAGTTCTATGAATACAATTAACATCTTTGTCATTCTTGCAAGTTTCAAATTCAAATTTTCGCATTTCGGGATATTCGAGTTCTGCCAATTTTTTTGGATATTTATCTAAATTTTAATTTTTTGTTTAATTAAATGAAGTAAATTAAAATGCCTTTTAAATAGAGCTTTGCCGATCCCCACGCTAAATTAAAAAAATTTAATGAATAATTCAATTATGTAGTCGGACCTCACTTATGTATATATACGCTCATTGGGCCGTAAATATACCTATATAGTATAATAAAATGAGGAATTTAAACTTTTGTGACAGATGTACGAGACCATAAATAGAAGTATGGTAAAATCTTAGGGATTTTTTTACTTTTTAAGTAATTTACTTTTTTAATTTTTCAAAATTTACAAAAAAATTTTATAATTTTTAAAATATACTTTTTTAGATATTTTTGCGAAATTTTCTTTCAAAATTTCTTATATTTGTCACAAAAGCTTAATCACACCCAAATTTTTGTAAAAAATATATAATCTATAAGTATTGATTGTTTTTTTGTTTCCCGCATTAGCAGCGACGATCCAAAACATCAATAAAACTGATGTTTTGGAAATTCTTATGGATTCAAACATTTTCTTTCTTTACCCTATAAGTATAAATTAATACGTTAAATGTTTCTTAAAGTTAAGTTTATTGTTATCTTGTAGACAGATTAAAGAGCGAAAAATACCGATCTCAACATCTGTGATTTTCGTTAGAGATGATCTCGTTTTGGTACGGTCTTTATTTAGAATATACATACTATGTAAGCGAGGCCCAACATATTATTTATATGTAAAAATACCTCCGCTCCAGCCTGTAGTATTCGGGTAAAATGTTTCATTCAGAGGAAGCCATTTGCAAGTGTAATTGCAAGTGTATTGCGGGTCGTCTTCACACCATTTCGCACAATTAGGGCATGGATACAGTCCCTATTTTAATTATGTTTACTAGGGTAGTTCACTACCGGTTATTAACCGGTACCCCCGGTTTTCGGTTATCGCCGGTTTTCGACCCCCGGTTTTCGGTTCCGGTTTTTGATTTACCCCCGGTTTTTGGTTAACCGGGACCGGTTTTGGACAAATTTTAATCCAGAATATCCCATTGAGATTTTGTCACATTTAGCGCTTTTAAATAAATTTTCTATATACTAGGAGTTGAATAATTTACAAATTTCAACAATTCGAGGAATTAAAGGGTATATGGCGAGATAAATTGGCTGTTTTTGTATAATAGGAAAGTAGAGGGATTAAGGGATATCGATGATCGGTGGATTAATACATATCAATGATCGGGGAGTAGGAAGATGAGAAGTTATTAAGGGCCCTCGATTATACCTATGGCCCCTTGAAATCACACAATATAACTCCAAATCCATCTTAATCCATCCTAATCCTCTGCTATACCATTCAATTTATTTTTACAGCGCCGCAGGCGAAAATTTTGAGAATTATGGAAGGCTAGAAGCCAGATTTCTTCTTTTATCAGCGCAGCAGCCGAAAATATTAAAAATTTTGTAAAACTTATTAGTCGGAAATATGCCTTAAAAATTGTCGGAAATCGGAAATTTTTCCAAAATTTCGAAAATCGGAAGGAAAAAACGTCAAAAATCGGAATTCCGACCCACCTCTGCTTTTAAGGAATAAAGAATACGACTTTTCGTCACGTTGGGATCAGTGCTTTAACTAACTATTCCGGGTCTTCAAGTAAAGTTGAAGAACACCTTAACCACTTAACCACACATCTCTTTTAGTAAAACTGGAATTTATACTAATTTATCAAGTAAAAAAAGTAAAAATATTTTGCGATATATTTTGGGAATTTAAATGTCAGAAAAAATCCCCAAATATTCCTGTCATTAGGGGTGTATTTTTAAAACCGAAACCGGGCGGTTTTGGTCACCGGTTTTCGGTTATCGCCGGTTTTCGACCCCCGGTTTTCGGTTCCGGTTAATTTGCCAAAAACACCGGTTAACGGTTCCGGTTCCGGTTCGGTTAACCGACCGTGAACTACCCTAATGTTTACCAAAAAATTAATTAAGCTACTAAATATAAATTATATGGCGGTCCTTCAGCAACACTTCCAATAAATAAAAACATCATAACAATTATCATCATCATAGACGTAGTCGTTGCCATTTTCTATAAGTAATTTTATCAAAATTTTGTTAATTTCTTTTTTGCTATAGGTTATAAGTAGTGCTACATGTTATAAATAGTATAAATCCCGCGCGTAGCGCGGGATTTTGCACAAGCGCCTTGCCTACGCCCCATAGGTTTACGTTGACATTTTTGAACCTGTTTATCTTGGCTCAGAATCAAAGCTCAAGGAGCTCTTTTGGACGAGCTATAATTTGTATAATTGAATTTTTTACCCCAAAAATTAGCTTACTCCCCCCTATGGTTTTTCTATATTCAATCGCCTGTATCTCTGCGAGTTTTCATCTCTGGCAGAAAATTATTGCATTAGCTCGATGTGTGGAAGTGAATTGTATATACATCGATTCTCGATATACTAAAACGACACGGATGATAATTTAAAAATTAGCAAGCAATTTACTCTACGATAAAGTTTCTTAAAATTTATAGCCCCATATAGCGAGGGAGGAAGACTGTTAAGACCAAGATACAATTTTTTAGCCTAAGGAAAACCAATTTTTATAAGTTATAGTCGAACTTCTCATTTGGACTGAACTAACTTATTTTGTTATTAAGTAGCTCCACTGGGTTACCCAACTTTTACAAATCTACTCTTATTGAGGGGTTCTAGTGTTGAGGGTATTTTACAGTGAGATCTACCTGTATTTGTAAAATAAAACTTACATGCATTCTTGGTCGTTCCGTGGGAGATTTATGGGAGGGAAGGATGTTGGTTATTTTGGGGGAGAGTTTGAAAGGATTGGTTATAGAGTTATAAATTGTTTTAGAATTTATTCAGAGATTTTTAAACGTAATTTCTGATTTTTTTTTATTTATAAAAGAGTTCACGAAATGTTTATAATTTTTATTTTCAAATTATTATTAAAATAAATTTTCAAATCTTATTGAAATAAAATTTGAAAATAAATCTTTTAAAATGAAATTGTAGATGATTTCTTGAGATAAATGAAATGGAAAATAAATTAATTAAAAAATAGAAAAAAATGAATATTCAAAAAATTTATCAATATTTTTTTAATAAAATAGATTCTAAAATTTTTTAATATAATAATAATAATAATAATCATATATTATTTATTATGAAAAATTATATTTTGTAAGAATAAATTAAAAATTAACTTAATTTAAGATAATGGTTGGGTATTATTTTAAAAAGAAAATTCAAATTTATTTTAAAAAGTTTATAAATCTTATAATATTATTGATGAAAAATAATTTTTTGAAATTCTAAAATTAGATAAAAATAATTTTGGATATCTAAGACAAAAAACTCTAATAATAATAAGAAAATGATTTCTTAAAATAGCAAAATAATAACAAAATATGTATATATAAATGAATAGAAAGTTTATAAGCGAGAAAATTTAAAAACTATTAAAATTTTAAATTAAAATATATCGCAAAATATTAAAACCGTTTGTTTCCTACATTAATATAACAATTAAGTTTTAATATAATTTATTTTAAGACTTTCCCAAAACAATTTTTCAAACATTTATTTTTTTTTCTAATTTATTCTAAAAATATTTGTTTTATTCAAAAAAAAAAATTAGAAATCCTTTCAAACTCTACTTAAAACGAAGAAAAAATGATGTGATGAACAAATTGAAAAAAAAATATAAGTTTATTAATTTATTTTAACAAATAAACTTACGAAAAAAATAAATGAATAAAATAAATGAAATAAAATAATAAATTTGAAAATAAAATAAAAATTTTTTTAATAAAGTTGGTTAGTTGGATGATTAAAATGAGAGAGTTTTTGGTTAAAATTTAATTAAATTAATTAATCTCTTTTATATTTATTTTAATTTTGTGGGCGTGTTAAATGAGAATGAATCATTTAAATTTAACGTTAGTTTTTTAGATATTTTATCATTTTTCCATAAACTGGATAGAATAATTTAAGCAAAGTCGGCTGATTTTTTTATTTTTAGCAGTTGGGAACTGATATTATGCCGTTCGAATGTAAAAATGAAATATTTGATCAAACAGCATACTTAAAAAATTTTTTTATAATTTTTATTTTTAATTAATATTTAATAAAATTTATTATTAAAAACTGATAAAAATTAATATTTAAAAATTTTGGAATGGCATCTAAATTTATTCAAATTTAAAATAATTAATATAACTATTTATTGGTCAATGTTAGATAGATATATTCTTTAAAAGTTTATTCCACATTAGCGTCTAAAGTCGATAAATTTTAGGAAGATGTTAAATTACTTTATATTCCATCGAATATTGGAACTTTTTGTCTCAACAATCGAAAATTTAATAAATATTTTAAGGAAATTTGACTAAATATTTGACCTGCTTTGATTGAATCACTTAATTTAAAACTTTAAAATTAAATAAAAATATATTCCATTAAAAGAATTAATAAAAATATTAAATTAAAAATTTAAACATAAACAAAATATAAAGGATGTTGAATTTGATATGATCCAGAGAGTTATTCGAAGCAAGTTGAACCATCATAAACAGGGGTGTCCGTTTAACCAAATTTCTAGGTTAACCGTAGCCGAACCGACAATCCGAACCGAAAATCTTCGGTTTTTAGTTCGGCTCGATTTGAAACCGACTAGGCTGTCCAGGAGAGCATCAAAGGTTGATCAATATATCTTGTTTAAAATACGAGAATACTTGAAAGGCAACGATTTTAATTACACAAGTACGAGGTATCTATATGACAATGGCGGGGACGAGGAATAACCTTCTTATTTGGCCTCACAATTTACACTTTTCCAATAATTTAACATTGCAACTTTCTTGAACTCAACTTAGTATTTAATTGTTACAGAAAAAAAAGATTCTTAAGTAATTAAATTCTCTTAACTTATTTTTAGATATTATTTAAATTTTAGAAAGTAAACATACTACAGTAGACCTTGGTTTTCTATATCACTTTTTTAGATAACTCTCAGTTATATGTAAATATATACTTTTTCTAAATTGAAATCCAATAATATTTAAATCCAGTTTTTGTTAAATTTTTCAGTAAATATTTAAATCCAATTATTATTATTTTTATTTCAAATAATTTATTTTCAAGAACGTATTTCTATGTTATTTGAATAAATTTTTTTAAACTTAATTGAAATATTTTTTCACTGAATTTAAGATTTTATCATAAAATTATAAAATTAGGTGAATCAAAAATTAAATTAAATCTAAAACAATATTTATAAAATAAATTCCCATAACTAAAATCTATAAATGGCGATGAGCTGGCATTTAAAGCTAATATGTAATTAGAAAATAAATTTTTATTTGATAAAAATGATGAAATCGAAAAGTTGTGATTAACAGTTTATATTTCCGGTCTTCTTAATTAAATAAAAAATTAAAATCTCTGTGGTCGATCTAAAATAGAAAAATCTAAAGCGTCTAAATAAAAATTTGTTACTACATAGTATGGGGATCTAAAAATTAGGAAAATTGTTAACGTATTCTTATAAAGAATAAAAAAATTAATTATTCCAATTGAACTTATTGGAGCATACGTATTTTTTAAATCGACCACGATCTCGGCTTTTCCAGCTTCAGTGATCTTCGGCCGCGGTTTTTTTTCGAAAAACCTAGACATGTGATGTTATACTAGTATAGATATGAAAAAATCTTCATTCGCAATTTTTTAAATATGGACTTATGATTAGTGTTAGGCAAATGGATTTTTCCGGTACCGGTACCGGTAGTACCGGAAAGTACCGGTACCGGTTAGTACCGAAAATCCAAAAATTTTACCAGTACGGTACCGGTAGTACCGAAAAGTACCGGTCCGGTACTGACGGTAGTACCGCGGTAGTACCGAACCGTGCCTAACACTACTTATGATTTTTATAAATGAACTATTATAAATATACGTGTTGAATTAAAAAAGTTAGTTTAAAGAATTGGGTTAAATAAATTTTTACACCCATATAAAGAAAAGAAAATATAAATTTTATGAGTTAACTCAGACCGTTATATTTTCTATTCTCTATTTCAAGCACTCATAAGTAGATGTAACAAGAAATTAACCATTTAGGCGAACTATATTTCCTACACAACTAAAGTTGTTTAAATTTTATTTATCCAAAATCATTTTTAAAAAATTATTTTCTTTATCTTCAATTTTTTGTGTATTTTCTTTTATCTTTGATTTATTCATTTCCTCATTTCTTAAGGTCTCCAATTATAATCAACATTTACTCGACAAACATAGCGCTTCTCTTCTAATGTATTATTATAATATTGTTTTATTGTTGGATTTATCCAACCACCAAATTTATATTTATTAGAATTGTAATAATCATTAAAATTATTTATTTTGTCATAATGGGCATACCACATTGGAATTTCATTATATTTTTGTACATTTCCAGTATTTTCTTTCCATTGACTTACTGAAGAATAAATACCAAACGGTTGATTTTTTTCAGTCAAAGTGTTGATCATCTCCTTAAATTACTAATTTTTAATAAAATTTAACAAAAACAAAAAATGCCTCAATAAATTCCAAATTCTTGGCTTTGTCTTTATACCAATGATTCTTATCTTTAAGTTCTTCAATATCCAACCAAACATTTCCAAATTTTGCATTATTATTTTTCAATTCATTAAGTGTTTGAATAATTGTTCCTCTTAAAAATTAAATTTTCTTTGAAAATTAATCATTGAAGCTCAACATTACGCTTACTATGCTAGGATTTAAGATAAATTAAGGAAGGAGAAACTGTCGCAAGCGAGTAGCAATATCTTACAGGAGGCCCAACTTACCTCGGAGCTATAACTTCGTTCAGAATTGTTGAATCCGGGACGCCCTGGCATGGTTCGATGTGCCTCGACAAGCTGAATCGAATCAAACCAGGGCGTCCCGGATTCGACGATTCTGAATGAAGTTATAGCTCTGCGGAATGTCGGTCTCGCGGTAAGTTGGGGTGTACCTCGCAAGTTCGATGCATTTTTCTCCTACTACTTTAAAATTAACAAAGAATTTTACCTAGCATTGTCACAAATAACATTTTCCCCCGATTTTGGTTTAACACAAGGAAAAATATAAATATCAACTTTGTTTATACCCGCTGCCCAAGCATTTTTTATATTAGCAACAGAATTAGAATCAAAATAACCATTTGAACGACTAGCACGTACAATAACAAATTTTACTGACAAGTTTTCTTTCAAACATTTAAATTTGTCAATGCTTGTTAATTCAAATAGATCAACACCTTCTTCTCCGCTCAGAGAGTTTGAAGCAATTTTACTAGCTTGATTTAGGTGTAGATCATTTCCAATGTTATTAGCATGATTTGCTTGTATATCAACAGCCTCTTTTCCTTTTATTTTTTCACTGTTATTAGCTTGATTGTTTGCCGCCTTGAATACCAATTTTTAACAATATCTACCAATTTTTAACAATATATTCTATCCTTATTATTGGGGTAGGGGACCTTTCAGAGTAGCCGTTTCAGAGTAGCCGATTCAGAGTAGCCGTTTCAGAGTAGGGACTATTCAGAGTAGGCCGTTTCAGAGTAGTTCAGAGTACGAGTAAAAGGGGACGTTTTAGAGTACATAAATTTTTGGGTTTGGAAAATCTTTTTTCTTGAATTTTTTTTGTTTTTCCTACTTTTTTGGATTTAAAGATTTTAAAAGGTAGCCGAGTTTTGACTCCAGGCTTTTCTTTAGTTTTCCGGTCTTAGGGTGAGGTCTTGGTTTCGGTTTTTTGAGGGAACAAAATTTTAATTAAAAAATGACGTCTTCATTTCACGGTATGATCTTGTAATACAAAAAACTTGAATTACCAAACAGGCAAAGCCTCTCGAAATATCAAACCGTGGAAAAACGCTTGAATTACCAAATAAATACCAAAACGAGTCAAAATACGGTTAAAATTTTAGAAATTAAAGAATTTAAAAAATTTAAAGAAATTTCAAAAAGACAAAAACTAAAAAACTCGTAATATGGAGTAGAATCCTCGATGTTTGATGCTTTTAGGAAAATTGGAAAAAAAATTTTTGACTTTAAAAATTTTTTTAAAGATTTCAAATTTTTTTTTGAAAATTTTTTTTGTTGACTAATCGTTGTTGTTTGTTGTAGTCCTGGTCCCTAGAACAACATAAAAGAAGTAAAAAGTAAAAAAAGAAACAAAAAAAAATAAATTTTTCCTGAAAATTTCGATTTTAAGGGTAATTTATTCTATGTACTCTGAAACGTCCCCCTTTACCCGTACTCTGAACCGGCTACTCTGAATCGGCTACTCTGAAACGGCCTACTCTGAAACGGCTACTCTGAAACGGCCTACTCTGAAACGGCTACTCTGAAACGGCTACTCTGAATCGGCTACTCTGAAAGGGGCTTTACCGTTATTATTGGCACTAGGGTTGGGGTTTTCGAGTCGGGCCGACGTTTGAGTCATTTTTATCGGGCCGGCCCGACCGAGTCTTTTTCGGGCCTCATTTTTATCGAGTCGGGCATAGAGTCTTTTTCGGGCCAAAATTCCATTGAAAAATATTAAACGAAAATCAATAATGATGAATAAAGACATGAGACCGAGTGTCGTATCTATTTTGTGATATAAGGAGTTGAAAGGATAGTAATTTGGACGGATAGTGATCTCGTTCATGGAAGGATTAAGGGAATTACAGAGGATATCAAGGGATTTGAGGGGTCCTAATCGGTAAACAATCTTTCAACTGTCCATGTAAGCATATATTAGTATCCAGATCCGGGTATTTAAAATCATGGCTTAGGCTCAAGCCCCAACCCTAATTGGCACATAACAATAAAAAACTTGACAAGAAACATAGCGTCATTGCCCAACTCAGAAACCTTTGAACAAATGAACTTACTTTTGAACAAACGTATCCCTTGGGACAAAAGTCCTTTGTATCTGTGCAGAAGATACCACCTGCTGACGGAGAGCATGTCCAACCTTTTTCTTCATCAATATATCCACATGTTTTCTCTTTAGGGCAATGATCAGTTCCATGTTTGTCTTTAATGGCAAATAAAAATAAAATTAATTTTTAATAAAAATATTTTCAGTTGAGATTTGACTAGAATATGGTAAATTAAAAGGTATAGTAATATAGATGGACCTCAGCTGTAAGAATCCTATGTCTAGAAATAACGCGTTTGTAAATAATTTCAAATCAGTTTTCGAGTAATTCGAGTATTAGGATCCCGAGTTTCGAGCCGAGTAATTACGCAAAAAACCCGAGTCGAGTAAGTCCGAGTCGAGTAACTCGAACTCGCTCGACACGGACGTACTTTATCTCAAATTGTTTATAAAAATAAACATACGAATTCCGCAAACAATTCCATCGAGATGAGGGGCGTGTCCTGCTCCAAAACCTCTAAACATTAGAATTTCGCTTAAATAATTTTAGATATCTAGAAACCTTTCTCTAAAGACAGGATGAATTTCCTGATCCTTTTCACTTTGGGAAATTCCAATTTCGCTTAAAATTAAATAAATAAAGCAGCAATTGTCAAGATAACACGATATATTAACATAATTATATTTTATTTTAATCTTTAGAAAATAAAAATAAAAGAGAAAAATTAGTTAACATTTAGATAAATCTATCAAGTTGATTAGTCACTTTACTTTTTCTTCCTTTTTTTATAAATATATCCACTTTTTGCACACTTGCAATTAAAGGCGTTATTTATTACAATGTAAGGCTAGATTTATTAGTCATTTATTTATCAATGCGAAAATTTTCCATTAAATATTTAGACTTTATGTTCTTAAGTAATGAAAGAATTTATTAGAAATAAATAGATGATTAAATAGGTTCCTCTTAAAAATTAAATTTTCTTTGAAAATTAATCATTGAAGCTCTACATTACGCCTTAGGATTTAAGATAAATTAAGGAAGGAGAAATTGTCGCAAGCGAGTAGCAATATTTTACAGGAGGTCGCAAGGTCGGGAGCAGGCCAATGTGCCTCGACCAGCAGGCACATTGGCCATCGATGTGTCGAGGCACATCGATGGTTCGATGTGCCTCGACGAGCTGATTCGAACCAAACCAGGGCGTCCCGGATTCGACGGATCTGAATGAAGTTATAGCTCTGCGGTAAGTTGGGCTCGCGGCAAGTTGGGGTGTACCCCGCAAGGTCGATGCATTCTGCTCCTACTACTTTAAAATTAATTAGAAAATTTTACCTAGCATTGTCACAAATAACATTTTCCACCCATTTTGGTTTAACACAAGGAAATATATAAATATCAACTTCTCTTATACCCGCTGCCCAAGCATTTTTTATATTAGCAACAGCATTAGAATCAAAATAACCATTTGAACGACTAGCACGTACAATAACAAATTTTACTGACAATTTTTCTTTCAAACATTTAAATTCTTCAATGCTTGTTAATTCAAATAGATCAACACCTTCTTCTCCGTTTAGAGAGTTTGAAGCAATATTACTAGCTTGATTTGGGTGCAGATCATTTCCAACGTTATTAGCATGATTTGCTTGTATATCAACAGCTTCTTTTCCTTTTATTTTTTCACTGTTATTAGCTTGATTGTTTGCCGCCTTGAACAAATTTATTACATCTATAATGTCTTTATTTTAAATTATTTTCCTTTAAAAACCTAAGGGTGATATATGCTGCTCTATACAAATACCGTTTCGACAATTATAATTCTTTGATCCACAATCAACTGTAGCATTACACTCAATTATCTCGCTTAGAATACATAGATTAGTGTTGAGCTAAATTTCAAACATAAAATTCTTACTAATTTTTAACAATTTATATCTTTATCCTTATTAAAATTCCATTGAAAAATATTAAACAAAAATCAATAATAATGAATAAAGATGCATGAGAGCGAGTGTCGTATCTATTTTGTGATATAAAGAGTTGAAGGGATAGTAATTTGGACGGATAGTGATCTCGTTCTTGGAAGGATTAAGGGAATTACGGAGGATATCAAGGGATTTGAGGGGTCCTAATCGGTAAACGAAGTTTCTTTCAACTGTCCATGGAAGCATAGATTAGTATCCAGAATCTTGGCTTAGGCTCAGGCCCCAACCCTAATTGGCACATAATAATAAAAAACTTGACAAGAAGCATAGCGCCTTTGCCCAACTCAGAAACCTTTGAACAAATGAACTTACTTTTGAACAAACGTATCCCTTGGGACAAAAGTCCTTTGTATCCGTGCAGAAGATACCATCTGCCGACGGAGAGCATGCCCAACCTTTTTCTTCATCAATATATCCACAGATTTTCTCTTTAGGGCAATGATCAGTTCCATGTTTGTCTTTAATGACAAATAAAAATAAAATTAATTTTTAATAAAAATATTTTCAGTTGGGATTTGAATAGAATATGGTAAATTAAAAGGTATAGTAATATAGATGGACCTCAGCTGTAAGAATCCTATGTCTAGAAATAACGCGTTTGTAAATAATTTCAAATCAGTTTTCGAGTAATTCGAGTATTAGGATCCCGAGTTTCGAGCCGAGTAATTACGCAAAAAACCCGAGTCGAGTAAGTCCGAGTCGAGTAACTCGAACTCGCTCGACACGGACGTACTTTATCTCAAATTGTTTATAAAAATAAACATACGAATTCCGCAAACAATTCCATCGAGATGAGGGGCGTGTCCTGCTCCAAAACCTCTAAACATTAGAATTTCGCTTAAATAATTTTAGATATCTAGAAACCTTTCTCTAAAGACAGGATGAATTTCCTGATCCTTTTCACTTTGGGAAATTCCAATTTCGCTTAAAATTAAATAAATAAAGCAGCAATTGTCAAGATAACACGATATATTAACATAATTATATTTTATTTTAATCTTTAGAAAATAAAAATAAAAGAGAAAAATTAGTTAACATTTAGATAAATCTATCAAGTTGATTAGTCACTTTACTTTTTCTTCCTTTTTTTATAAATATATCCACTTTTTGCACACTTGCAATTAAAGGCGTTATTTATTACAATGTAAGGCTAGATTTATTAGTCATTTATTTATCAATGCGAAAATTTTCCATTAAATATTTAGACTTTATGTTCTTAAGTAATGAAAGAATTTATTAGAAATAAATAGATGATTAATATGTTTGAAATAAAAACAAAGTTTAACAATATTAGAATAGTAGCAATATTGACTTGTTTCGTTGTAAGTCATTTATATCTGAATTGACATAGGAACATTGAGGTCTTACAAATGCATTTTTGACAGGATTTTGACACCTTAAAAGTTAATTAAGCTGTTAATCCACATGTTCGAAAGTGCAAATTAAAATTTATAACAATTCATAATTTATAAAAATTAAAATAGGGGTGTGTTTGCAGTATCCCGATTATAATAGTATTATACATGTATAAAAAGAAAGCACCTTTTCTATTAAAAGAGTAAATTTTAATTATAAAGAGTAAAATGTTGGCATAGAAATTGTAATAATGCGTATCTTATAAGAATTACTTTTTGGTTGTAATAATTATATAAAAACATATCATCTTATTTTGAGTATTTGTATAATTGTACGAGTTTTTATAGATTAATGAAATTAATTATTTTAAAAGTATTTAATTTTAATGGATTATTATTCATTTAAAAATAAAAATATAAAAAGTAAGATTAAAAATTAACTGAATAAAATAAAGTTTAAAAAACCTGTCCCCCTCGTTTGTCTCTGTTAAATAATTATACATTAATAAAATTTATAGAATAGAAAAATATTAACTTATATTTTAATTATTTTTTAAATAACAATTTATTTCATGATTTTAATAAAAAATTTACCTGTAGCTTTAACTTAAAGTTATTTTATTCATTTTATTTTATGTTAAAAAATTTTGTAAAATATCTTTGTAAGCAATTTAAATAAAATGCATATGCAACTATAAATTTATTACCTCGAATTAAAGTAGATTTTACTTTTCTATTATATAATTATTCTAAATAAATTTATCATATTAAAATTGATATGTACTTGAAGCACGAACATTATCAGTAAAAGAAGCATCATAAAATAATTAAATTTCAAATAATTTTCGTTTTATTATAAATATTTAAAAATTTTTCAACGTCATTAGAAAATTTTATATTGACACACTCTACAGGTTTTGAGTATAGTGACAGAAAGCTTATCGTCGGTTAGAATCGTGACCGGACAATCCGTCAGTGGACAATCCGTCAGTAGTCGGACAATCCGTCAGTGGACAATCCGTCAGTGAACAAATTCGTAATTCCTACACATACCCTGACTACCACGGCTAAAAATTTTCATTTTATCATCTGGGGGATAATAAAAGATATCAAAAATTTGGAGATTAATGAGGAAATCGGCAGATTTAGCTGGATTAAAAGGATATCAATGGTTTGGGAGATATTGAGTCAGCTTTCTGTTCTCGTCCATACATTTCACTGTACAGTCTTTTTGTACAGTCTTTTTTTCACTGTACAGTCTCTTTTTCTGCATTATTCACTTTCATCATAAAAATTAATTTTATAAATTAATAGATACCGTATTTCCTAAAATAGTACGGCCGGCCGTACTATTTTTCAACCCTCTTCCAAAGGGCCGTACTATTTCAGGGGGCCGTACTAATTTAGGGGGCCGCACTATATTTCAACCCCTTTTCAAAATTATATGAATCTTTTTTTGTTTAAATTTTTTTATAGTATCCACAATAGACTTTGGTCACCAGAAGAATTTTGATCACCAAGTAAAAAACGGAATATCGGGCACTGAAATTTTAATCACCAATAGAAATTTTGGTCACCAAACAAAAAAACTAATTTAAAGCTTTCAATAGTAATATGATCAGTTGATAAAAGTTGAGAGTGATCGAGTAATTAACAGAAAGTGATTATTTGATCAACAGAGAGTGAACTTTGATTAACAGAAAGCGAGTGATCAGTTAATCAACAGAGAGTGAAAGTGATAAATAGGAGAAGAGAGAGATCACTTGGTCAATATAGTCCAGCTAGGAATCTGAAACGCACGGAGCCGAAGCTCCAATGCCTCACGGTTAATCATTGAAACAAAGAAAGTGAATGAAAGATAAGGGAAAAAATTATTGATACCTACACCGGGTGTACCAAAAAGTCCCGATAACAAAAAGTATCAAAATTTTCAAAATCTGTTCGGGACCGAACCGTGCCGAACAATAGTAATTATGTGGCGCGCTGTAATAGCAATATTGATAACTTTTCCTCCTTTATCTTTAATACATAATTGATAATACATATTCTAATGAACTTTTAATCATTAGAGGGAATGTACCAAAGGGGGACTTGTTATTCTTGATTCGAGTTATTAATCTTGATTCGTATTAATCTTGATTTCTAAAAGGTATAATTATTAACCCTAATTAAATGGAAATATTTAGGAATAATTTATACTTATAATTATTGGAATTCATTGAGTACCCCTTTCAATTATTCATTTTTAAGGCTAAACGACATTTGCGGACCCGCACTTGCGGATCGACACATGCGGATTGACTTTTGCGGGTTTGCACTTGCGGACCGACTTTTGCGGACCGACAGTTGCGGACCGACATATGCGGACCGACACTTGCGGACCCGACATTTGCGGAATGAAATAAAAAATAAAAAGGAATTAAAAAATAAATACTTCAAAAAATTTAATAGAAATTTATTTAAATATGAAAATTAGAGATCCGCCCGACCCCGTTCCAGAATCATTTTTCACATTTATCCTCGACCCAAACTCCTTCGTGAAAAAAGTTATAACCCCGTTCCCCGCCCCGAAAAAACTCAGTCCCCCTACCATTGTTAATATTCCGACGTTTGTTTCAAATAGAACGTTTGTTTCAAATTGAAATTAGAGAAGGAAAGGGAGTGGGTAATTATTAAAGAGGGTAATTATTTGAGAGAGGGTAATTATTCGAGCGTTTACGGTAACTTTTCTAAGAGATACAAAATTTTAAAGACGCTTGATTGAAATTCTTGGTTGCCTGTTGGAGAGAATGAGTCCCTTTTTCTCTTAAAAATAAGGAGAGTTTACATTAAATTTACTAATGAACGAAAATTTTCAAAAATTATATCCAAAAATAGATTTTTTAAAAATTTTTAAAGAGCTACGGGTAAGATTTTAACCCATGTCAGTGAGAGTACAATTCTTTTACCCGAGTAACAAACTAGAACTCCGTTGTGGCGTTACCCGCATTTTGAATAAGAATTCTGAGTCAAACTAGGTTTCAAAAAAATAAAGAAAAAATTTTCTGGGATTGGCTCCGGATTTGTAACTAAAACAGGTCTTTTATCATCTTTTTTAAGAATTCATTTCGGGTCCGCAAATGTCGGTCCCCAAAAGTCGGTCCGTAAGTGTCGGTTCGCAAGTGCGGGTCCGCAAAAGTCGGCTAACCATTTTTAATGCCAAATATATGTACTTTTAAACCCATTCAAAATTAAGATTTCCTAATTTGTTTAAACAAATACATCCAATAATTTTAGGTAAGATTTATTAGTTATATTAAAATTTAATACATTTATGAGGGATGAAAAGGAATTTTGCAAAACTTGGGAGCTTTATAATTAAGAATACTAATTAAGAATACTACATACTTAAATTAAAAAGTTTTACATTTTTTTGGGAATATCTTGAAATTTATTAAGAAATTTTTATAAAAAATTTTCCCAACATTTTGCAAAATTTCGTTAAAAATGTTTATTTATCGCGTCGGGACATTCTTTAAAGTCACAAAGTCAAACTTCTTAGTAACGGCAATTAAATTAATTCTGCAATAACCCCAACAATTACTGCCGTAAGGACCACAAAATTAATTCCAATAAATCCAGCAATCACTTAAAAATATCTGATTGACTATGGTTGTTAAGCATGACAAGAGTTAACCCTACTTGTGTCTATTTCAATCTGTATTCTACTAAATAACAGCAGTAACACTATTAAATAAATTCCGGGAACGGGCAAAACTACTGCAGACCATAACTAATGATGATTTTGGCAACATTCGACGCAGCTCAACTAGATTTGTCGAAACGTGCAAAATTGTGCACGTCTAGTTAAAAGCCCTGAGGTTAGGATGTGGGTGGGGGGAGAGGATGAGAGGGGAGGTGTACCCCAATTCCTTCTATGCAACGGAATAGTGAAGCGAAACTTTTCTTGCCTTGGGAAAATGCTTCAGTTTTATCAATTTTTGTTGTAATTGTTGATTGTGGAGTTGTTAAAGTTTGCGATTTCTTGGCAAATTTATTTTCTTCGGTTGAAGCTGGAAGCATTTTAGTTGAAGGTTTTTTGGTTGTAACTTCGGTGAATGTTGTAGTAGTAGACAATGACGTTGATTCCGAGGTAGTTATTAATGGTTGAAGAGAAAGTGAATGGTTATAAACAAGTCTCCCGTTACTACATTCCCTTTAGTAAGATTAAAAGTTCATTTGTTGAATTTATATCAATTACGTATGACATGGAGGAAGAAAAATTTTGAGAATTACCTATTATAAAACTTTTTACGCGGAAAAATGTTTTAAAACAGGAAAAAGTTTTATATTACTTCCGTTCCAGAAAAAGTAAATTCTCCAGGAGCAGGGAATTTGTATTCTCCGTCCCCGTTACCATTCCCTAGATTTTTTTTCAAAATGAATATATTTTGCTTAAGATTAAGAGTTTTTTGAAAATTTCTTAAACCAGTCACGGCATTTTTCATTGGCTAGTTTCCATAAATTAAAATATTTCAAAATTTTCGCTTGAGCGATGAAAAATGAGGAAATCTGGTTTTAGGCTTAAATTAAAATTACTTAAAATTACCATTTTTATCGAATCCTATTTAGATTTAAGATTACTTTAGAATTGTTAAAAAGTTCCAACGCGGTAAGTTAGTGGCGTATCTCATGTGCGCGTTCCCGAATTATATCCCGTTTCTATTTTAAGAAAAATGACAACGACATGTACTAGAAAAATATCCTCCAAATTCACTGATTCCTCCCAACCTTGCTAAAACCCCGATTTCTTCCTTAATCTTCCCTGCTGGCACGATATCCACAAAAAATAGAAATTTTGGGTGGAGTAAGTTGAGGAGGGGTAGGCCACTGAGTAGTGGATTTTGCTAACTGATGGAAAAGTTTAAATATGCGCAACACTGAGAATAGTTTATATTTTTAAGAATTAATGATAGTTCGAGAGAAACAAAGAAAAATTCTCAATATTTTTAGCAAAATTCTCAATATTTCGTCTGCGGCGCTATAAAAGAGAGATTTGAGTTCTAAAAATTTTCAAAAGAAAAATCATAAAATTTTCAAAATTTTTGCCTGCAGTGATAATAGAGAAAGCTCTGAGTTAAATACCAATGTCATGCTTTGACTCTGGATCTGTGTCTCAGAGTTGAATAGGGTCCCCCGAACTCCTTAAATTCCTAGTAATCTCTCCAATTCATCTTAATCCCTCCAATCCTTAATAAATATATGCCAATCAACCATTTGGAGGTTTCGGAGGGGACTCGATCGATATTCAGCGATATCTCTGCAAATGAGTTAGAATCCCCTTGATCTTTTAAAATTCTGATATCCATTCAATTCACTTGACATCTCCGATATACATACATCCAAATTTTGCACAATAATTTTTCTCTTAAGCAATTTTGTTTTCAAATTTTGACTTAAAGTTATCTATTCCGACATTTTTCTAAGTGAAATTTTGTCTTTTTGCATCTCCGATTTACGACTTGCGAAAAATTGCTATATTTTCAATTTTCGACAGTTCATATTTTTGCCACTTTTATTACTCCCGACCTAACCCTGCTGACACTGCTTATTCAAGTAATGACTATTATTAATATAATGCATTGAATAAATTTATATATGTATTCTTTTAAAATTTTTATTAAGACTTACATATAACACAATTTACGGATGAGTTCATCTTCTGGGAAAGGCGTGAAGTACATCCAACTTTGTAAATGACGTTCAACTCCATAGGGTCCTAACGGAATAAATAATTTTTTGTGACCCTTAGGGAAGCTTTTGTAACAATTTTCATCGCTAAAATAATTATTGTAATAATTTGTTTATAAATTAATAATTTAGGCTGTAGCCGCAAAACTCCGCGCGAAGCGCGGAGTTTTGCACATTAGGTTAGGTTGACTAAACCTATGGGGTTTAGGGGATACCTAAACCCCATAAGGTTAGGTATGTTGTTTTTCTATCGTAACTTTGTTCAAACTTATACAATCACGACGAGCTCTTTCGAATAAGGTATAATTTGCATATTCGAATTTTTCACCCGAAAATCGAGCTTATCCCCCCTATGGTTTTTCAGTTTTTCGGGAGCTATAACTTGGTTCAGAGTCATTTCCTGAAATTGGGAGTAGTACGGTTCGACTAAGCTCGCCGAAACGAATCGAATGACATATGTCACGTCTCGAACTTTTACTACCGGTACAATACACTATATCCATAATTTATGTTAAAAATATTTTAGATTTATTTAAGAAATTTTAATTACACATGAATCCTCTCTTCAATTATGTCATCATAATATCCTGTCACCCTACATTTTTTGAATATTTCGCAACACCTGTTTGAAATATTTTTTATTAAAATAGTAGTGATCTTGTATTATTATCCTCGTAGAACACATCAAAAATAGGGTACGTATTTAATCAAAAATAGGTTTAAAAATACCCCCCCCCCCTCTTTTTTTTTTGAGTCTAAGAGTTTCATCAGATATAAATACATAATTTCTAGGGTTTCACCGGAACCGAAATTTTGACCGGAACCGGATCCAATTTAAGTTCCGGTTCCCGGAACCGGAACCGGAACTTTTCTAAGTTCCGGCCCGGAACCGGAACCGGAACTTTTAAAAAAATTTTGCTAGCAAATTTTAAAAATTTTGTATTCTAATTAGGGGTATTGGTTTCGCCAAATTCTTCGATTAAATTTTGTCAAATTCTTCGGTTGATCGAAATCTAGCCGGATAACGTAACCGAAACTTTCGGTTAACCAAAACCGAACCTAAAAACCGAACCAAACTACCCAAATCATCTATGTATATGCCCGATACCCCACCAATTTCATGATATCCTTTGATCCGCGAATTTCTTCAATTTATCCTTAATCTCACCAGATCCCCATTAATCCATGCAAATTCTCAATACTACCATATTCTTCCTTCTTTTTCAGCGCCGCAGGCGAAAATTTTCTGAATTTCGGAAGGCCAAGTGACAAGTGCCAAGATTTTTCAGGCCAAATCCCCCGATATCCAATCCCTGATATTTACCTTGCACAGCTCAATCCCTCGACATCACACTAAATCCCTCTATATTACCTATGACCCCTTGAAATTACACGATGTAACTCAAAATCAACCTTCATCCATCCAAATCCTTCGTTATGCCATCAAACTTCCTTTTACAGCACCGCAGGCGAAAATTTTGGGAGTTTAGGTGAACCAAGGATACATATTTCTTCTTTTTTCAGCGCCGCAGGCGAAAATTTTGAGAATTTGTGAGAACAATGAGCTAGATTTCTTCCTTTTCTGGCGCCGCAGGCGAAAATTTTGATAATTTTGGAAGGCCAATCGGTGAAAATATTGCAAGGTCAACCCATATTTTTTAAAAAACGGATCGTTAGGGGTGTAAAAAAGTTCCGGTTTGCCCGGAACCAATTTGTAAACCGGAGCCGGAACCGGATCCAATTTGAGTTCCGGTTCCCGGAACCGAAAAAACACCGGAACTTTCCGGAACCGGAACTTCCGGTGAAACCCTAATAATTTACCTGTTGAATACATATTAATTGATTTCCATTTTTTAATTTTAAATAAAAATCATTACCGTTCCATTCCTTTGTCATACGGCTTAAAATCATGTGAACATCTAAAATAGAATTTATTTATGTACTTTATTTTTTGATAGCAAAAATGTTGTTTTACTTTTGAAATATCTAAGCTTCGGTTATATAATACTAATTTATTCTGATTAAGTTTTTAAATAATTTATTTATCTTACTAACAGCGGATAAACATCAGTTCTATAAATACAATTAACATCTTTGTCATTCTTGCAAGTTTCAAATTCAAATTTTCGCATTTCGGGATATTCGAGTTCTGCCAATTTTTTTGGATATTTATCTAAATTTTAATTTTTTGTTTAATTAAATGAAGTAAATTAAAATGCCTTTTAAATAGAGCTTTGCCGATCCCCACGCTAAATTAAAAAAATTTAATGAATAATTCAATTATGTAGTCGGACCTCACTTATGTATATATACGCTCATTGGGCCGTAAATATACCTATATAGTATAATAAAATGAGGAATTTAAACTTTTGTGACAGATGTACGAGACCATAAATAGAAGTATGGTAAAATCTTAGGGATTTTTTTACTTTTTAAGTAATTTACTTTTTTAATTTTTCAAAATTTACAAAAAAAATTTTATAATTTTTAAAATATACTTTTTTAGATATTTTTGCGAAATTTTCTTTCAAAATTTCTTATATTTGTCACAAAAGCTTAATCACACCCAAATTTTTGTAAAAAATATATAATCTATAAGTATTGATTGTTTTTTTGTTTCCCGCATTAGCAGCGACGATCCAAAACATCAATAAAACTGATGTTTTGGAAATTCTTATGGATTCAAACATTTTCTTTCTTTACCCTATAAGTATAAATTAATACGTTAAATGTTTCTTAAAGTTAAGTTTATTGTTATCTTGTAGACAGATTAAAGAGCGAAAAATACCGATCTCAACATCTGTGATTTTCGTTAGAGATGATCTCGTTTTGGTACGGTCTTTATTTAGAATATACATACTATGTAAGCGAGGCCCAACATATTATTTATATGTAAAAATACCTCCGCTCCAGCCTGTAGTATTCGGGTAAAATGTTTCATTCAGAGGAAGCCATTTGCAAGTGTAATTGCAAGTGTATTGCGGGTCGTCTTCACACCATTTCGCACAATTAGGGCATGGATACAGTCCCTATTTTAATTATGTTTACTAGGGTAGTTCACTACCGGTTATTAACCGGTACCCCCGGTTTTCGGTTATCGCCGGTTTTCGACCCCCGGTTTTCGGTTCCGGTTTTTGATTTACCCCCGGTTTTTGGTTAACCGGGACCGGTTTTGGACAAATTTTAATCCAGAATATCCCATTGAGATTTTGTCACATTTAGCGCTTTTAAATAAATTTTCTATATACTAGGAGTTGAATAATTTACAAATTTCAACAATTCGAGGAATTAAAGGGTATATGGCGAGATAAATTGGCTGTTTTTGTATAATAGGAAAGTAGAGGGATTAAGGGATATCGATGATCGGTGGATTAATACATATCAATGATCGGGGAGTAGGAAGATGAGAAGTTATTAAGGGCCCTCGATTATACCTATGGCCCCTTGAAATCACACAATATAACTCCAAATCCATCTTAATCCATCCTAATCCTCTGCTATACCATTCAATTTATTTTTACAGCGCCGCAGGCGAAAATTTTGAGAATTATGGAAGGCTAGAAGCCAGATTTCTTCTTTTATCAGCGCAGCAGCCGAAAATATTAAAAATTTTGTAAAACTTATTAGTCGGAAATATGCCTTAAAAATTGTCGGAAATCGGAAATTTTTCCAAAATTTCGAAAATCGGAAGGAAAAAACGTCAAAAATCGGAATTCCGACCCACCTCTGCTTTTAAGGAATAAAGAATACGACTTTTCGTCACGTTGGGATCAGTGCTTTAACTAACTATTCCGGGTCTTCAAGTAAAGTTGAAGAACACCTTAACCACTTAACCACACATCTCTTTTAGTAAAACTGGAATTTATACTAATTTATCAAGTAAAAAAAGTAAAAATATTTTGCGATATATTTTGGGAATTTAAATGTCAGAAAAAATCCCCAAATATTCCTGTCATTAGGGGTGTATTTTTAAAACCGAAACCGGGCGGTTTTGGTCACCGGTTTTCGGTTATCGCCGGTTTTCGACCCCCGGTTTTCGGTTCCGGTTAATTTGCCAAAAACACCGGTTAACGGTTCCGGTTCCGGTTCGGTTAACCGACCGTGAACTACCCTAATGTTTACCAAAAAATTAATTAAGCTACTAAATATAAATTATATGGCGGTCCTTCAGCAACACTTCCAATAAATAAAAACATCATAACAATTATCATCATCATAGACGTAGTCGTTGCCATTTTCTATAAGTAATTTTATCAAAATTTTGTTAATTTCTTTTTTGCTATAGGTTATAAGTAGTGCTACATGTTATAAATAGTATAAATCCCGCGCGTAGCGCGGGATTTTGCACAAGCGCCTTGCCTACGCCCCATAGGTTTACGTTGACATTTTTGAACCTGTTTATCTTGGCTCAGAATCAAAGCTCAAGGAGCTCTTTTGGACGAGCTATAATTTGTATAATTGAATTTTTTACCCCAAAAATTAGCTTACTCCCCCCTATGGTTTTTCTATATTCAATCGCCTGTATCTCTGCGAGTTTTCATCTCTGGCAGAAAATTATTGCATTAGCTCGATGTGTGGAAGTGAATTGTATATACATCGATTCTCGATATACTAAAACGACACGGATGATAATTTAAAAATTAGCAAGCAATTTACTCTACGATAAAGTTTCTTAAAATTTATAGCCCCATATAGCGAGGGAGGAAGACTGTTAAGACCAAGATACAATTTTTTAGCCTAAGGAAAACCAATTTTTATAAGTTATAGTCGAACTTCTCATTTGGACTGAACTAACTTATTTTGTTATTAAGTAGCTCCACTGGGTTACCCAACTTTTACAAATCTACTCTTATTGAGGGGTTCTAGTGTTGAGGGTATTTTACAGTGAGATCTACCTGTATTTGTAAAATAAAACTTACATGCATTCTTGGTCGTTCCGTGGGAGATTTATGGGAGGGAAGGATGTTGGTTATTTTGGGGGAGAGTTTGAAAGGATTGGTTATAGAGTTATAAATTGTTTTAGAATTTATTCAGAGATTTTTAAACGTAATTTCTGATTTTTTTTTTTATTTATAAAAGAGTTCACGAAATGTTTATAATTTTTATTTTCAAATTATTATTAAAATAAATTTTCAAATCTTATTGAAATAAAATTTGAAAATAAATCTTTTAAAATGAAATTGTAGATGATTTCTTGAGATAAATGAAATGGAAAATAAATTAATTAAAAAATAGAAAAAAATGAATATTCAAAAAATTTATCAATATTTTTTTAATAAAATAGATTCTAAAATTTTTTAATATAATAATAATAATAATAATCATATATTATTTATTATGAAAAATTATATTTTGTAAGAATAAATTAAAAATTAACTTAATTTAAGATAATGGTTGGGTATTATTTTAAAAAGAAAATTCAAATTTATTTTAAAAAGTTTATAAATCTTATAATATTATTGATGAAAAATAATTTTTTGAAATTCTAAAATTAGATAAAAATAATTTTGGATATCTAAGACAAAAAACTCTAATAATAATAAGAAAATGATTTCTTAAAATAGCAAAATAATAACAAAATATGTATATAAATGAATAGAAAGTTTATAAGCGAGAAAATTTAAAAACTATTAAAATTTTAAATTAAAATATATCGCAAAATATTAAAACCGTTTGTTTCGGGTACGGCCCAAGTAGGCGCACGGCCAAGTAGGCGCAAAGTCATAACTTGCTTCACAATTTCCGAATCTTACCAAATTTGGTATTAAACGATTCCGCTCAACGAGATAAAGAGATTGGTACCAAAATTGTTAAGGTCCATAAATTTTTCAGGTAGTTATGGCTTTGCGCCTACTTGGCCGCGCGCCTACTTGGGCGTGTCCCGTTTGTTTCCTACATTAATATAACAATTAAGTTTTAATATAATTTATTTTAAGACTTTCCCAAAACAATTTTTCAAACATTTATTTTTTTTTCTAATTTATTCTAAAAATATTTGTTTTATTCAAAAAAAAAATTTTTAGAAATCCTTTCAAACTCTACTTAAAACGAAGAAAAAATGATGTGATGAACAAATTGAAAAAAATAAATATAAGTTTATTAATTTATTTTAACAAATAAACTTACGAAAAAAATAAATGAATAAAATAAATGAAATAAAATAAATGAAATAAAATAATAAATTTGAAAATAAAATAAAAATTTTTTTAATAAAGTTGGTTAGTTGGATGATTAAAATGAGAGAGTTTTTGGTTAAAATTTAATTAAATTAATTAATCTCTTTTATATTTATTTTAATTTTGTGGGCGTGTTAATTAATTAATTTTTTAATAAAATGTAAAAATGGCTTTAAATGAGAATGAATCATTTAAATTTAACGTTAGTTTTTTAGATATTTTATCATTTTTCCATAAACTGGATAGAATAATTTAAGCAAAGTCGGCTGATTTTTTTATTTTTAGCAGTTGGGAACTGATATTATGCCGTTCGAATGTAAAAATGAAATATTTGATCAAACAGCATACTTAAAAATTTTTTTTAAATTTTTATTTTTAATTAATATTTAATAAAATTTATTATTAAAAACTGAGAAAAATTAATATTTAAAAATTTTGGAATGGCATCTAAATTTATTCAAATTTAAAATAATTAATATAACTATTTATTGGTCAATGTTAGATAGATATATTCTTTAAAAGTTTATTCCACATTAGCGTCTAAAGTCGATAAATTTTAGGAAGATGTTAAATTACTTTATATTCCATCGAATATTGGAACTTTTTGTCTCGACAATCGAAAATTTAATAAATATTTTAAGGAAATTTGACTAAATATTTGACCTGCTTTGATTGAATCACTTAATTTAAAACTTTAAAATTAAATAAAAATATATTCCATTAAAAGAATTAATAAAAATATTAAATTAAAAATTTAAACATAAACAAAATATAAAGGATGTTGAATTTGATATGATCCAGAGAGTTATTCGAAGCAGGTTGAACCATCATAACCAGGGGTGTCCGTTTAACCAAATTTCTAGGTTAACCGTAGCCGAACCGACAACCCGAACCGAAAATCTTCGGTTTTTAGTTCGGCTCGATTTGAAACCGACTAGGCTGTCCAGGGGCTGTCCAGGAGAGCATCAAAGGTTGATCAATATATCTTGTTTAAAATACGAGAATACTTGAAAGGCAACGATTTTAATTACACAAGTACGAGGTATCTATATGACAATGGCGGGGACGAGGAATAACCTTCTTATTTGGCCTCACAATTTACACTTTTCCAATAATTTAACATTGCAACTTTCTTGAACTCAACTTAGTATTTAATTGTTACAGAAAAAAGATTCTTAAGTAATTAAATTCTCTTAACTTATTTTTAGATATTATGTAAATTTTAGAAAGTAAACATACTACAGTAGACCTTGGTTTTCTATATCACTTTTTTAGATAACTCTCAGTTATATGTAAATATATGCTTTTTCTAAATTGAAATCCAATAATATTTAAATCCAGTTTTTGTTAAATTTTTCAGTAAATATTTAAATCCAATTATTATTATTTTTATTTCAAATAATTTATTTTCAAGAACGTATTTCTATGTTATTTGAATAAATTTTTTTAAACTTAATTGAAATATTTTTTCACTGAATTTAAGATTTTATCATAAAATTATAAAATTAGGTGAATCAAAAATTAAATTAAATCTAAAACAATATTTATAAAATAAATTCCCATAACTAAAATCTATAAATGGCGATGAGCTGGCATTTAAAGCTAATATGTAATTAGAAAATAAATTTTTATTTGATAAAAATGATGAAATCGAAAAGTTGTGATTAACAGTTTATATTTCCGGTCTTCTTAATTAAATAAAAAATTAAAATCTCTGTGGTCGATCTAAAATAGAAAAATCTAAAGCGTCTAAATAAAAATTTGTTACTACATAGTATGGGGATCTAAAAATTAGGAAAATTGTTAACGTATTCTTATAAAGAATAAAAAAATTAATTATTCCAATTGAACTTATTGGAGCATACGTATTTTTTAAATCGACCACGATCTCGGCTTTTCCAGCTTCAGTGATCTTCGGCCGCGGTTTTTTTTCGAAAAACCTAGACATGTGATGTTATACTAGTATAGATATGAAAAAATCTTCATTCGCAATTTTTTAAATATGGACTTATGATTAGTGTTAGGCAAATGGATTTTTCCGGTACCGGTACCGGTAGTACCGGAAAGTACCGGTACCGGTTAGTACCGAAAATCCAAAAATTTTACCAGTACGGTACCGGTAGTACCGAAAAGTACCGGTCCGGTACTGACGGTAGTACCGCGGTAGTACCGAACCGTGCCTAACACTACTTATGATTTTTATAAATGAACTATTATAAATATACGTGTTGAATTAAAAAAGTTAGTTTAAAGAATTGGGTTAAATAAATTTTTACACCCATATAAAGAAAAGAAAATATAAATTTTATGAGTTAACTCAGACCGTTATATTTTCTATTCTCTATTTCAAGCACTCATAAGTAGATGTAACAAGAAATTAACCATTTAGGCGAACTATATTTCCTACACAACTAAAGTTGTTTAAATTTTATTTATCCAAAATCATTTTTAAAAAATTATTTTCTTTATCTTCAATTTTTTGTGTATTTTCTTTTATCTTTGATTTATTCATTTCCTCATTTCTTAAGGTCTCCAATTATAATCAACATTTACTCGACAAACATAGCGCTTCTCTTCTAATGTATTATTATAATATTGTTTTATTGTTGGATTTATCCAACCACCAAATTTATATTTATTAGAATTGTAATAATCATTAAAATTATTTATTTTGTCATAATGGGCATACCACATTGGAATTTCATTATATTTTTGTACATTTCCAGTATTTTCTTTCCATTGACTTACTGAAGAATAAATACCAAACGGTTGATTTTTTTCAGTCAAAGTGTTGATCATCTCCTTAAATTACTAATTTTTAATAAAATTTAACAAAAACAAAAAATGCCTCAATAAATTCCAAATTCTTGGCTTTGTCTTTATACCAATGATTCTTATCTTTAAGTTCTTCAATATCCAACCAAACATTTCCAAATTTTGCATTATTATTTTTCAATTCATTAAGTGTTTGAATAATTGTTCCTCTTAAAAATTAAATTTTCTTTGAAAATTAATCATTGAAGCTCAACATTACGCTTACTATGCTAGGATTTAAGATAAATTAAGGAAGGAGAAACTGTCGCAAGCGAGTAGCAATATCTTACAGGAGGCCCAACTTACCTCGGAGCTATAACTTCGTTCAGAATTGTTGAATCCGGGACGCCCTGGCATGGTTCGATGTGCCTCGACAAGCTGAATCGAATCAAACCAGGGCGTCCCGGATTCGACGATTCTGAATGAAGTTATAGCTCTGCGGAATGTCGGTCTCGCGGTAAGTTGGGGTGTACCTCGCAAGTTCGATGCATTTTTCTCCTACTACTTTAAAATTAACAAAGAATTTTACCTAGCATTGTCACAAATAACATTTTCCCCCGATTTTGGTTTAACACAAGGAAAAATATAAATATCAACTTTGTTTATACCCGCTGCCCAAGCATTTTTTATATTAGCAACAGAATTAGAATCAAAATAACCATTTGAACGACTAGCACGTACAATAACAAATTTTACTGACAAGTTTTCTTTCAAACATTTAAATTTGTCAATGCTTGTTAATTCAAATAGATCAACACCTTCTTCTCCGCTCAGAGAGTTTGAAGCAATTTTACTAGCTTGATTTAGGTGTAGATCATTTCCAATGTTATTAGCATGATTTGCTTGTATATCAACAGCCTCTTTTCCTTTTATTTTTTCACTGTTATTAGCTTGATTGTTTGCCGCCTTGAATACCAATTTTTAACAATATCTACCAATTTTTAACAATATATTCTATCCTTATTATTGGGGTAGGGGACCTTTCAGAGTAGCCGTTTCAGAGTAGCCGATTCAGAGTAGCCGTTTCAGAGTAGGGACTATTCAGAGTAGGCCGTTTCAGAGTAGTTCAGAGTACGAGTAAAAGGGGACGTTTTAGAGTACATAAATTTTTGGGTTTGGAAAATCTTTTTTCTTGAATTTTTTTTGTTTTTCCTACTTTTTTGGATTTAAAGATTTTAAAAGGTAGCCGAGTTTTGACTCCAGGCTTTTCTTTAGTTTTCCGGTCTTAGGGTGAGGTCTTGGTTTCGGTTTTTTGAGGGAACAAAATTTTAATTAAAAAATGACGTCTTCATTTCACGGTATGATCTTGTAATACAAAAAACTTGAATTACCAAACAGGCAAAGCCTCTCGAAATATCAAACCGTGGAAAAACGCTTGAATTACCAAATAAATACCAAAACGAGTCAAAATACGGTTAAAATTTTAGAAATTAAAGAATTTAAAAAATTTAAAGAAATTTCAAAAAGACAAAAACTAAAAAACTCGTAATATGGAGTAGAATCCTCGATGTTTGATGCTTTTAGGAAAATTGGAAAAAAAATTTTTGACTTTAAAAATTTTTTTAAAGATTTCAAATTTTTTTTTGAAAATTTTTTTTGTTGACTAATCGTTGTTGTTTGTTGTAGTCCTGGTCCCTAGAACAACATAAAAGAAGTAAAAAGTAAAAAAAGAAACAAAAAAAAATAAATTTTTCCTGAAAATTTCGATTTTAAGGGTAATTTATTCTATGTACTCTGAAACGTCCCCCTTTACCCGTACTCTGAACCGGCTACTCTGAATCGGCTACTCTGAAACGGCCTACTCTGAAACGGCTACTCTGAAACGGCCTACTCTGAAACGGCTACTCTGAAACGGCTACTCTGAATCGGCTACTCTGAAAGGGGCTTTACCGTTATTATTGGCACTAGGGTTGGGGTTTTCGAGTCGGGCCGACGTTTGAGTCATTTTTATCGGGCCGGCCCGACCGAGTCTTTTTCGGGCCTCATTTTTATCGAGTCGGGCATAGAGTCTTTTTCGGGCCAAAATTCCATTGAAAAATATTAAACGAAAATCAATAATGATGAATAAAGACATGAGACCGAGTGTCGTATCTATTTTGTGATATAAGGAGTTGAAAGGATAGTAATTTGGACGGATAGTGATCTCGTTCATGGAAGGATTAAGGGAATTACAGAGGATATCAAGGGATTTGAGGGGTCCTAATCGGTAAACAATCTTTCAACTGTCCATGTAAGCATATATTAGTATCCAGATCCGGGTATTTAAAATCATGGCTTAGGCTCAAGCCCCAACCCTAATTGGCACATAACAATAAAAAACTTGACAAGAAACATAGCGTCATTGCCCAACTCAGAAACCTTTGAACAAATGAACTTACTTTTGAACAAACGTATCCCTTGGGACAAAAGTCCTTTGTATCTGTGCAGAAGATACCACCTGCTGACGGAGAGCATGTCCAACCTTTTTCTTCATCAATATATCCACATGTTTTCTCTTTAGGGCAATGATCAGTTCCATGTTTGTCTTTAATGGCAAATAAAAATAAAATTAATTTTTAATAAAAATATTTTCAGTTGAGATTTGACTAGAATATGGTAAATTAAAAGGTATAGTAATATAGATGGACCTCAGCTGTAAGAATCCTATGTCTAGAAATAACGCGTTTGTAAATAATTTCAAATCAGTTTTCGAGTAATTCGAGTATTAGGATCCCGAGTTTCGAGCCGAGTAATTACGCAAAAAACCCGAGTCGAGTAAGTCCGAGTCGAGTAACTCGAACTCGCTCGACACGGACGTACTTTATCTCAAATTGTTTATAAAAATAAACATACGAATTCCGCAAACAATTCCATCGAGATGAGGGGCGTGTCCTGCTCCAAAACCTCTAAACATTAGAATTTCGCTTAAATAATTTTAGATATCTAGAAACCTTTCTCTAAAGACAGGATGAATTTCCTGATCCTTTTCACTTTGGGAAATTCCAATTTCGCTTAAAATTAAATAAATAAAGCAGCAATTGTCAAGATAACACGATATATTAACATAATTATATTTTATTTTAATCTTTAGAAAATAAAAATAAAAGAGAAAAATTAGTTAACATTTAGATAAATCTATCAAGTTGATTAGTCACTTTACTTTTTCTTCCTTTTTTTATAAATATATCCACTTTTTGCACACTTGCAATTAAAGGCGTTATTTATTACAATGTAAGGCTAGATTTATTAGTCATTTATTTATCAATGCGAAAATTTTCCATTAAATATTTAGACTTTATGTTCTTAAGTAATGAAAGAATTTATTAGAAATAAATAGATGATTAAATAGGTTCCTCTTAAAAATTAAATTTTCTTTGAAAATTAATCATTGAAGCTCTACATTACGCCTTAGGATTTAAGATAAATTAAGGAAGGAGAAATTGTCGCAAGCGAGTAGCAATATTTTACAGGAGGTCGCAAGGTCGGGAGCAGGCCAATGTGCCTCGACCAGCAGGCACATTGGCCATCGATGTGTCGAGGCACATCGATGGTTCGATGTGCCTCGACGAGCTGATTCGAACCAAACCAGGGCGTCCCGGATTCGACGGATCTGAATGAAGTTATAGCTCTGCGGTAAGTTGGGCTCGCGGCAAGTTGGGGTGTACCCCGCAAGGTCGATGCATTCTGCTCCTACTACTTTAAAATTAATTAGAAAATTTTACCTAGCATTGTCACAAATAACATTTTCCACCCATTTTGGTTTAACACAAGGAAATATATAAATATCAACTTCTCTTATACCCGCTGCCCAAGCATTTTTTATATTAGCAACAGCATTAGAATCAAAATAACCATTTGAACGACTAGCACGTACAATAACAAATTTTACTGACAATTTTTCTTTCAAACATTTAAATTCTTCAATGCTTGTTAATTCAAATAGATCAACACCTTCTTCTCCGTTTAGAGAGTTTGAAGCAATATTACTAGCTTGATTTGGGTGCAGATCATTTCCAACGTTATTAGCATGATTTGCTTGTATATCAACAGCTTCTTTTCCTTTTATTTTTTCACTGTTATTAGCTTGATTGTTTGCCGCCTTGAACAAATTTATTACATCTATAATGTCTTTATTTTAAATTATTTTCCTTTAAAAACCTAAGGGTGATATATGCTGCTCTATACAAATACCGTTTCGACAATTATAATTCTTTGATCCACAATCAACTGTAGCATTACACTCAATTATCTCGCTTAGAATACATAGATTAGTGTTGAGCTAAATTTCAAACATAAAATTCTTACTAATTTTTAACAATTTATATCTTTATCCTTATTAAAATTCCATTGAAAAATATTAAACAAAAATCAATAATAATGAATAAAGATGCATGAGAGCGAGTGTCGTATCTATTTTGTGATATAAAGAGTTGAAGGGATAGTAATTTGGACGGATAGTGATCTCGTTCTTGGAAGGATTAAGGGAATTACGGAGGATATCAAGGGATTTGAGGGGTCCTAATCGGTAAACGAAGTTTCTTTCAACTGTCCATGGAAGCATAGATTAGTATCCAGAATCTTGGCTTAGGCTCAGGCCCCAACCCTAATTGGCACATAATAATAAAAAACTTGACAAGAAGCATAGCGCCTTTGCCCAACTCAGAAACCTTTGAACAAATGAACTTACTTTTGAACAAACGTATCCCTTGGGACAAAAGTCCTTTGTATCCGTGCAGAAGATACCATCTGCCGACGGAGAGCATGCCCAACCTTTTTCTTCATCAATATATCCACAGATTTTCTCTTTAGGGCAATGATCAGTTCCATGTTTGTCTTTAATGACAAATAAAAATAAAATTAATTTTTAATAAAAATATTTTCAGTTGGGATTTGAATAGAATATGGTAAATTAAAAGGTATAGTAATATAGATGGACCTCAGCTGTAAGAATCCTATGTCTAGAAATAACGCGTTTGTAAATAATTTCAAATCAGTTTTCGAGTAATTCGAGTATTAGGATCCCGAGTTTCGAGCCGAGTAATTACGCAAAAAACCCGAGTCGAGTAAGTCCGAGTCGAGTAACTCGAACTCGCTCGACACGGACGTACTTTATCTCAAATTGTTTATAAAAATAAACATACGAATTCCGCAAACAATTCCATCGAGATGAGGGGCGTGTCCTGCTCCAAAACCTCTAAACATTAGAATTTCGCTTAAATAATTTTAGATATCTAGAAACCTTTCTCTAAAGACAGGATGAATTTCCTGATCCTTTTCACTTTGGGAAATTCCAATTTCGCTTAAAATTAAATAAATAAAGCAGCAATTGTCAAGATAACACGATATATTAACATAATTATATTTTATTTTAATCTTTAGAAAATAAAAATAAAAGAGAAAAATTAGTTAACATTTAGATAAATCTATCAAGTTGATTAGTCACTTTACTTTTTCTTCCTTTTTTTATAAATATATCCACTTTTTGCACACTTGCAATTAAAGGCGTTATTTATTACAATGTAAGGCTAGATTTATTAGTCATTTATTTATCAATGCGAAAATTTTCCATTAAATATTTAGACTTTATGTTCTTAAGTAATGAAAGAATTTATTAGAAATAAATAGATGATTAATATGTTTGAAATAAAAACAAAGTTTAACAATATTAGAATAGTAGCAATATTGACTTGTTTCGTTGTAAGTCATTTATATCTGAATTGACATAGGAACATTGAGGTCTTACAAATGCATTTTTGACAGGATTTTGACACCTTAAAAGTTAATTAAGCTGTTAATCCACATGTTCGAAAGTGCAAATTAAAATTTATAACAATTCATAATTTATAAAAATTAAAATAGGGGTGTGTTTGCAGTATCCCGATTATAATAGTATTATACATGTATAAAAAGAAAGCACCTTTTCTATTAAAAGAGTAAATTTTAATTATAAAGAGTAAAATGTTGGCATAGAAATTGTAATAATGCGTATCTTATAAGAATTACTTTTTGGTTGTAATAATTATATAAAAACATATCATCTTATTTTGAGTATTTGTATAATTGTACGAGTTTTTATAGATTAATGAAATTAATTATTTTAAAAGTATTTAATTTTAATGGATTATTATTCATTTAAAAATAAAAATATAAAAAGTAAGATTAAAAATTAACTGAATAAAATAAAGTTTAAAAAACCTGTCCCCCTCGTTTGTCTCTGTTAAATAATTATACATTAATAAAATTTATAGAATAGAAAAATATTAACTTATATTTTAATTATTTTTTAAATAACAATTTATTTCATGATTTTAATAAAAAATTTACCTGTAGCTTTAACTTAAAGTTATTTTATTCATTTTATTTTATGTTAAAAAATTTTGTAAAATATCTTTGTAAGCAATTTAAATAAAATGCATATGCAACTATAAATTTATTACCTCGAATTAAAGTAGATTTTACTTTTCTATTATATAATTATTCTAAATAAATTTATCATATTAAAATTGATATGTACTTGAAGCACGAACATTATCAGTAAAAGAAGCATCATAAAATAATTAAATTTCAAATAATTTTCGTTTTATTATAAATATTTAAAAATTTTTCAACGTCATTAGAAAATTTTATATTGACACACTCTACAGGTTTTGAGTATAGTGACAGAAAGCTTATCGTCGGTTAGAATCGTGACCGGACAATCCGTCAGTGGACAATCCGTCAGTAGTCGGACAATCCGTCAGTGGACAATCCGTCAGTGAACAAATTCGTAATTCCTACACATACCCTGACTACCACGGCTAAAAATTTTCATTTTATCATCTGGGGGATAATAAAAGATATCAAAAATTTGGAGATTAATGAGGAAATCGGCAGATTTAGCTGGATTAAAAGGATATCAATGGTTTGGGAGATATTGAGTCAGCTTTCTGTTCTCGTCCATACATTTCACTGTACAGTCTTTTTGTACAGTCTTTTTTTCACTGTACAGTCTCTTTTTCTGCATTATTCACTTTCATCATAAAAATTAATTTTATAAATTAATAGATACCGTATTTCCTAAAATAGTACGGCCGGCCGTACTATTTTTCAACCCTCTTCCAAAGGGCCGTACTATTTCAGGGGGCCGTACTAATTTAGGGGGCCGCACTATATTTCAACCCCTTTTCAAAATTATATGAATCTTTTTTTGTTTAAATTTTTTTATAGTATCCACAATAGACTTTGGTCACCAGAAGAATTTTGATCACCAAGTAAAAAACGGAATATCGGGCACTGAAATTTTAATCACCAATAGAAATTTTGGTCACCAAACAAAAAAACTAATTTAAAGCTTTCAATAGTAATATGATCAGTTGATAAAAGTTGAGAGTGATCGAGTAATTAACAGAAAGTGATTATTTGATCAACAGAGAGTGAACTTTGATTAACAGAAAGCGAGTGATCAGTTAATCAACAGAGAGTGAAAGTGATAAATAGGAGAAGAGAGAGATCACTTGGTCAATATAGTCCAGCTAGGAATCTGAAACGCACGGAGCCGAAGCTCCAATGCCTCACGGTTAATCATTGAAACAAAGAAAGTGAATGAAAGATAAGGGAAAAAATTATTGATACCTACACCGGGTGTACCAAAAAGTCCCGATAACAAAAAGTATCAAAATTTTCAAAATCTGTTCGGGACCGAACCGTGCCGAACAATAGTAATTATGTGGCGCGCTGTAATAGCAATATTGATAACTTTTCCTCCTTTATCTTTAATACATAATTGATAATACATATTCTAATGAACTTTTAATCATTAGAGGGAATGTACCAAAGGGGGACTTGTTATTCTTGATTCGAGTTATTAATCTTGATTCGTATTAATCTTGATTTCTAAAAGGTATAATTATTAACCCTAATTAAATGGAAATATTTAGGAATAATTTATACTTATAATTATTGGAATTCATTGAGTACCCCTTTCAATTATTCATTTTTAAGGCTAAACGACATTTGCGGACCCGCACTTGCGGATCGACACATGCGGATTGACTTTTGCGGGTTTGCACTTGCGGACCGACTTTTGCGGACCGACAGTTGCGGACCGACATATGCGGACCGACACTTGCGGACCCGACATTTGCGGAATGAAATAAAAAATAAAAAGGAATTAAAAAAATAAATACTTCAAAAAATTTAATAGAAATTTATTTAAATATGAAAATTAGAGATCCGCCCGACCCCGTTCCAGAATCATTTTTCACATTTATCCTCGACCCAAACTCCTTCGTGAAAAAAGTTATAACCCCGTTCCCCGCCCCGAAAAAACTCAGTCCCCCTACCATTGTTAATATTCCGACGTTTGTTTCAAATAGAACGTTTGTTTCAAATTGAAATTAGAGAAGGAAAGGGAGTGGGTAATTATTAAAGAGGGTAATTATTTGAGAGAGGGTAATTATTCGAGCGTTTACGGTAACTTTTCTAAGAGATACAAAATTTTAAAGACGCTTGATTGAAATTCTTGGTTGCCTGTTGGAGAGAATGAGTCCCTTTTTCTCTTAAAAATAAGGAGAGTTTACATTAAATTTACTAATGAACGAAAATTTTCAAAAATTATATCCAAAAATAGATTTTTTAAAAATTTTTAAAGAGCTACGGGTAAGATTTTAACCCATGTCAGTGAGAGTACAATTCTTTTACCCGAGTAACAAACTAGAACTCCGTTGTGGCGTTACCCGCATTTTGAATAAGAATTCTGAGTCAAACTAGGTTTCAAAAAATAAAGAAAAAATTTTCTGGGATTGGCTCCGGATTTGTAACTAAAACAGGTCTTTTATCATCTTTTTTAAGAATTCATTTCGGGTCCGCAAATGTCGGTCCCCAAAAGTCGGTCCGTAAGTGTCGGTTCGCAAGTGCGGGTCCGCAAAAGTCGGCTAACCATTTTTAATGCCAAATATATGTACTTTTAAACCCATTCAAAATTAAGATTTCCTAATTTGTTTAAACAAATACATCCAATAATTTTAGGTAAGATTTATTAGTTATATTAAAATTTAATACATTTATGAGGGATGAAAAGGAATTTTGCAAAACTTGGGAGCTTTATAATTAAGAATACTAATTAAGAATACTACATACTTAAATTAAAAAGTTTTACATTTTTTGGGAATATCTTGAAATTTATTAAGAAATTTTTATAAAAAATTTTCCCAACATTTTGCAAAATTTCGTTAAAAATGTTTATTTATCGCGTCGGGACATTCTTTAAAGTCACAAAGTCAAACTTCTTAGTAACGGCAATTAAATTAATTCTGCAATAACCCCAACAATTACTGCCGTAAGGACCACAAAATTAATTCCAATAAATCCAGCAATCACTTAAAAATATCTGATTGACTATGGTTGTTAAGCATGACAAGAGTTAACCCTACTTGTGTCTATTTCAATCTGTATTCTACTAAATAACAGCAGTAACACTATTAAATAAATTCCGGGAACGGGCAAAACTACTGCAGACCATAACTAATGATGATTTTGGCAACATTCGACGCAGCTCAACTAGATTTGTCGAAACGTGCAAAATTGTGCACGTCTAGTTAAAAGCCCTGAGGTTAGGATGTGGTGGGGGGAGAGGATGAGAGGGGAGGTGTACCCCAATTCCTTCTATGCAACGGAATAGTGAAGCGAAACTTTTCTTGCCTTGGGAAAATGCTTCAGTTTTATCAATTTTTGTTGTAATTGTTGATTGTGGAGTTGTTAAAGTTTGCGATTTCTTGGTAAATTTATTTTCTTCGGTTGAAGCTGGAAGCATTTTAGTTGAAGGTTTTTTGGTTGTAACTTCGGTGAATGTTGTAGTTGTAGACAAAGATGTTGATTCCGAGGTAGTTATTAATGGTTGAAGAGAAAGTGAATGGTTATAAACAAGTCTCCCGTTACTACATTCCCTTTAGTAAGATTAAAAGTTCATTTGTTGAATTTATATCAATTACGTATGACATGGAGGAGGAAAAATTTTGAGAATTACCTATTATAAAACCTTTTACGCGGAAAAATGTTTTATAACAGGAAAAGTTTTATATTACTTCCGTTCCAGAAAAAGGAAATTCTCCAGGAGCAGAGAATTTGTATTCTCCGTCCCCGTTACCATTCCCTAGATTTTTTTCAAATTGAATATATTTTGCTTAAGATTAAGAGAAAATTTCTTAAATCAGTCACGGCATTTTTCATTGACTAAATAGTTTCCATAAATTAAAAAAATTTCAAAATTTTCGCTTGAGCGATGAAAAATGAGGAAATCTGGTTTTAGGCTTAAATTAAAATTACTTAAAATTACCATTTTTATCGAATTTTATTTAGATTTAAGATTACTTTAGAATTGTTAAAAAGTTCCAACGCGGTAAGTTAGTGGCGTATCTCATGTGCGCGTTCCCGAATTATATCCCGTTTCTATTTTAAGAAAAATGACAACGACATGTACTAGAAAAATATCCTCCAAATTCACTGATTCCTCCCAACCTTGCTAAAACCCCGATTTCTTCCTTAATCTTCCCTGCTGGCACGATATCCACAAAAAATAGAAATTTTGGGTGGAGTAAGTTGAGGAGGGGTAGGCCACTGAGTAGTGGATTTTGCTAACTGATGGAAAAGTTTAAATATGCGCAACACTGAGAATAGTTTATATTTTTAAGAATTAATGATAGTTCGAGAGAAACAAAGAAAAATTCTCAATATTTTTAGCAAAATTCTCAATATTTCGTCTGCGGCGCTATAAAAGAGAGATTTGAGTTCTAAAAATTTTCAAAAGAAAAATCATAAAATTTTCAAAATTTTTGCCTGCAGTGATAATAGAGAAAGCTCTGAG
Organism: Meloidogyne incognita; assembly: GCA_036172945.1. Taxonomy (NCBI): domain Eukaryota; kingdom Metazoa; phylum Nematoda; class Chromadorea; order Rhabditida; family Meloidogynidae; genus Meloidogyne; species Meloidogyne incognita. The sequence continues at coordinate 5,819,592 of JARQAC010000011.1, read as the reverse complement.
TTAAATACCAATGTCATGCTTTGACTCTGGATCTGTGTCTCAGAGTTGAATAGGGTCCCCCGAACTCCTTAAATTCCTAGTAATCTCTCCAATTCATCTTAATCCCTCCAATCCTTAATAAATATATGCCAATCAACCATTTGGAGGTTTCGGAGGGGACTCGATCGATATTCAGCGATATCTCTGCAAATGAGTTAGAATCCCCTTGATCTTTTAAAATTCTGATATCCATTCAATTCACTTGACATCTCCGATATACATACATCCAAATTTTGCACAATAATTTTTCTCTTAAGCAATTTTGTTTTCAAATTTTGACTTAAAGTTATCTATTCCGACATTTTTCTAAGTGAAATTTTGTCTTTTTGCATCTCCGATTTACGACTTGCGAAAAATTGCTATATTTTCAATTTTCGACAGTTCATATTTTTGCCACTTTTATTACTCCCGACCTAACCCTGCTGACACTGCTTATTCAAGTAATGACTATTATTAATATAATGCATTGAATAAATTTATATATGTATTCTTTTAAAATTTTTATTAAGACTTACATATAACACAATTTACGGATGAGTTCATCTTCTGGGAAAGGCGTGAAGTACATCCAACTTTGTAAATGACGTTCAACTCCATAGGGTCCTAACGGAATAAATAATTTTTTGTGACCCTTAGGGAAGCTTTTGTAACAATTTTCATCGCTAAAATAATTATTGTAATAATTTGTTTATAAATTAATAATTTAGGCTGTAGCCGCAAAACTCCGCGCGAAGCGCGGAGTTTTGCACATTAGGTTAGGTTGACTAAACCTATGGGGTTTAGGGGATACCTAAACCCCATAAGGTTAGGTATGTTGTTTTTCTATCGTAACTTTGTTCAAACTTATACAATCACGACGAGCTCTTTCGAATAAGGTATAATTTGCATATTCGAATTTTTCACCCGAAAATCGAGCTTATCCCCCCTATGGTTTTTCAGTTTTTCGGGAGCTATAACTTGGTTCAGAGTCATTTCCTGAAATTGGGAGTAGTACGGTTCGACTAAGCTCGCCGAAACGAATCGAATGACATATGTCACGTCTCGAACTTTTACTACCGGTACAATACACTATATCCATAATTTATGTTAAAAATATTTTAGATTTATTTAAGAAATTTTAATTACACATGAATCCTCTCTTCAATTATGTCATCATAATATCCTGTCACCCTACATTTTTTGAATATTTCGCAACACCTGTTTGAAATATTTTTTATTAAAATAGTAGTGATCTTGTATTATTATCCTCGTAGAACACATCAAAAATAGGGTACGTATTTAATCAAAAATAGGTTTAAAAATACCCCCCCTCTTTTTTTTTTGAGTCTAAGAGTTTCATCAGATATAAATACATAATTTCTAGGGTTTCACCGGAACCGAAATTTTGACCGGAACCGGATCCAATTTAAGTTCCGGTTCCCGGAACCGGAACCGGAACTTTTCTAAGTTCCGGCCCGGAACCGGAACCGGAACTTTTAAAAAAATTTTGCTAGCAAATTTTAAAAATTTTGTATTCTAATTAGGGGTATTGGTTTCGCCAAATTCTTCGATTAAATTTTGTCAAATTCTTCGGTTGATCGAAATCTAGCCGGATAACGTAACCGAAACTTTCGGTTAACCAAAACCGAACCTAAAAACCGAACCAAACTACCCAAATCATCTATGTATATGCCCGATACCCCACCAATTTCATGATATCCTTTGATCCGCGAATTTCTTCAATTTATCCTTAATCTCACCAGATCCCCATTAATCCATGCAAATTCTCAATACTACCATATTCTTCCTTCTTTTTCAGCGCCGCAGGCGAAAATTTTCTGAATTTCGGAAGGCCAAGTGACAAGTGCCAAGATTTTTCAGGCCAAATCCCCCGATATCCAATCCCTGATATTTACCTTGCACAGCTCAATCCCTCGACATCACACTAAATCCCTCTATATTACCTATGACCCCTTGAAATTACACGATGTAACTCAAAATCAACCTTCATCCATCCAAATCCTTCGTTATGCCATCAAACTTCCTTTTACAGCACCGCAGGCGAAAATTTTGGGAGTTTAGGTGAACCAAGGATACATATTTCTTCTTTTTTCAGCGCCGCAGGCGAAAATTTTGAGAATTTGTGAGAACAATGAGCTAGATTTCTTCCTTTTCTGGCGCCGCAGGCGAAAATTTTGATAATTTTGGAAGGCCAATCGGTGAAAATATTGCAAGGTCAACCCATATTTTTTTAAAAAACGGATCGTTAGGGGTGTAAAAAAGTTCCGGTTTGCCCGGAACCAATTTGTAAACCGGAGCCGGAACCGGATCCAATTTGAGTTCCGGTTCCCGGAACCGAAAAAACACCGGAACTTTCCGGAACCGGAACTTCCGGTGAAACCCTAATAATTTACCTGTTGAATACATATTAATTGATTTCCATTTTTTAATTTTAAATAAAAATCATTACCGTTCCATTCCTTTGTCATACGGCTTAAAATCATGTGAACATCTAAAATAGAATTTATTTATGTACTTTATTTTTTGATAGCAAAAATGTTGTTTTACTTTTGAAATATCTAAGCTTCGGTTATATAATACTAATTTATTCTGATTAAGTTTTTAAATAATTTATTTATCTTACTAACAGCGGATAAACATCAGTTCTATAAATACAATTAACATCTTTGTCATTCTTGCAAGTTTCAAATTCAAATTTTCGCATTTCGGGATATTCGAGTTCTGCCAATTTTTTTGGATATTTATCTAAATTTTAATTTTTTGTTTAATTAAATGAAGTAAATTAAAATGCCTTTTAAATAGAGCTTTGCCGATCCCCACGCTAAATTAAAAAAATTTAATGAATAATTCAATTATGTAGTCGGACCTCACTTATGTATATATACGCTCATTGGGCCGTAAATATACCTATATAGTATAATAAAATGAGGAATTTAAACTTTTGTGACAGATGTACGAGACCATAAATAGAAGTATGGTAAAATCTTAGGGATTTTTTTACTTTTTAAGTAATTTACTTTTTTAATTTTTCAAAATTTACAAAAAAAATTTTATAATTTTTAAAATATACTTTTTTAGATATTTTTGCGAAATTTTCTTTCAAAATTTCTTATATTTGTCACAAAAGCTTAATCACACCCAAATTTTTGTAAAAAATATATAATCTATAAGTATTGATTGTTTTTTTGTTTCCCGCATTAGCAGCGACGATCCAAAACATCAATAAAACTGATGTTTTGGAAATTCTTATGGATTCAAACATTTTCTTTCTTTACCCTATAAGTATAAATTAATACGTTAAATGTTTCTTAAAGTTAAGTTTATTGTTATCTTGTAGACAGATTAAAGAGCGAAAAATACCGATCTCAACATCTGTGATTTTCGTTAGAGATGATCTCGTTTTGGTACGGTCTTTATTTAGAATATACATACTATGTAAGCGAGGCCCAACATATTATTTATATGTAAAAATACCTCCACTCCAGCCTGTAGTATTCGGGTAAAATGTTTCATTCAGAGGAAGCCATTTGCAAGTGTAATTGCAAGTGTATTGCGGGTCGTCTTCACACCATTTCGCACAATTAGGGCATGGATACAGTCCCTATTTTAATTATGTTTACTAGGGTAGTTCACTACCGGTTATTAACCGGTACCCCCGGTTTTCGGTTATCGCCGGTTTTCGACCCCCGGTTTTCGGTTCCGGTTTTTGATTTACCCCCGGTTTTTGGTTAACCGGGACCGGTTTTGGACAAATTTTAATCCAGAATATCCCATTGAGATTTTGTCACATTTAGCGCTTTTAAATAAATTTTCTATATACTAGGAGTTGAATAATTTACAAATTTCAACAATTCGAGGAATTAAAGGGTATATGGCGAGATAAATTGGCTGTTTTTGTATAATAGGAAAGTAGAGGGATTAAGGGATATCGATGATCGGTGGATTAATACATATCAATGATCGGGGAGTAGGAAGATGAGAAGTTATTAAGGGCCCTCGATTATACCTATGGCCCCTTGAAATCACACAATATAACTCCAAATCCATCTTAATCCATCCTAATCCTCTGCTATACCATTCAATTTATTTTTACAGCGCCGCAGGCGAAAATTTTGAGAATTATGGAAGGCTAGAAGCCAGATTTCTTCTTTTATCAGCGCAGCAGCCGAAAATATTAAAAATTTTGTAAAACTTATTAGTCGGAAATATGCCTTAAAAATTGTCGGAAATCGGAAATTTTTCCAAAATTTCGAAAATCGGAAGGAAAAAACGTCAAAAATCGGAATTCCGACCCACCTCTGCTTTTAAGGAATAAAGAATACGACTTTTCGTCACGTTGGGATCAGTGCTTTAACTAACTATTCCGGGTCTTCAAGTAAAGTTGAAGAACACCTTAACCACTTAACCACACATCTCTTTTAGTAAAACTGGAATTTATACTAATTTATCAAGTAAAAAAAGTAAAAATATTTTGCGATATATTTTGGGAATTTAAATGTCAGAAAAAATCCCCAAATATTCCTGTCATTAGGGGTGTATTTTTAAAACCGAAACCGGGCGGTTTTGGTCACCGGTTTTCGGTTATCGCCGGTTTTCGACCCCCGGTTTTCGGTTCCGGTTAATTTGCCAAAAACACCGGTTAACGGTTCCGGTTCCGGTTCGGTTAACCGACCGTGAACTACCCTAATGTTTACCAAAAAATTAATTAAGCTACTAAATATAAATTATATGGCGGTCCTTCAGCAACACTTCCAATAAATAAAAACATCATAACAATTATCATCATCATAGACGTAGTCGTTGCCATTTTCTATAAGTAATTTTATCAAAATTTTGTTAATTTCTTTTTTGCTATAGGTTATAAGTAGTGCTACATGTTATAAATAGTATAAATCCCGCGCGTAGCGCGGGATTTTGCACAAGCGCCTTGCCTACGCCCCATAGGTTTACGTTGACATTTTTGAACCTGTTTATCTTGGCTCAGAATCAAAGCTCAAGGAGCTCTTTTGGACGAGCTATAATTTGTATAATTGAATTTTTTACCCCAAAAATTAGCTTACTCCCCCCTATGGTTTTTCTATATTCAATCGCCTGTATCTCTGCGAGTTTTCATCTCTGGCAGAAAATTATTGCATTAGCTCGATGTGTGGAAGTGAATTGTATATACATCGATTCTCGATATACTAAAACGACACGGATGATAATTTAAAAATTAGCAAGCAATTTACTCTACGATAAAGTTTCTTAAAATTTATAGCCCCATATAGCGAGGGAGGAAGACTGTTAAGACCAAGATACAATTTTTTAGCCTAAGGAAAACCAATTTTTATAAGTTATAGTCGAACTTCTCATTTGGACTGAACTAACTTATTTTGTTATTAAGTAGCTCCACTGGGTTACCCAACTTTTACAAATCTACTCTTATTGAGGGGTTCTAGTGTTGAGGGTATTTTACAGTGAGATCTACCTGTATTTGTAAAATAAAACTTACATGCATTCTTGGTCGTTCCGTGGGAGATTTATGGGAGGGAAGGATGTTGGTTATTTTGGGGGAGAGTTTGAAAGGATTGGTTATAGAGTTATAAATTGTTTTAGAATTTATTCAGAGATTTTTAAACGTAATTTCTGATTTTTTTTTATTTATAAAAGAGTTCACGAAATGTTTATAATTTTTATTTTCAAATTATTATTAAAATAAATTTTCAAATCTTATTGAAATAAAATTTGAAAATAAATCTTTTAAAATGAAATTGTAGATGATTTCTTGAGATAAATGAAATGGAAAATAAATTAATTAAAAAATAGAAAAAAATGAATATTCAAAAAATTTATCAATATTTTTTTAATAAAATAGATTCTAAAATTTTTTAATATAATAATAATAATAATAATCATATATTATTTATTATGAAAAATTATATTTTGTAAGAATAAATTAAAAATTAACTTAATTTAAGATAATGGTTGGGTATTATTTTAAAAAGAAAATTCAAATTTATTTTAAAAAGTTTATAAATCTTATAATATTATTGATGAAAAATAATTTTTTGAAATTCTAAAATTAGATAAAAATAATTTTGGATATCTAAGACAAAAAACTCTAATAATAATAAGAAAATGATTTCTTAAAATAGCAAAATAATAACAAAATATGTATATATAAATGAATAGAAAGTTTATAAGCGAGAAAATTTAAAAACTATTAAAATTTTAAATTAAAATATATCGCAAAATATTAAAACCGTTTGTTTCGGGTACGGCCCAAGTAGGCGCACGGCCAAGTAGGCGCAAAGTCATAACTTGCTTCACAATTTCCGAATCTTACCAAATTTGGTATTAAACGATTCCGCTCAACGAGATAAAGAGATTGGTACCAAAATTGTTAAGGTCCATAAATTTTTCAGGTAGTTATGGCTTTGCGCCTACTTGGCCGCGCGCCTACTTGGGCGTGTCCCGTTTGTTTCCTACATTAATATAACAATTAAGTTTTAATATAATTTATTTTAAGACTTTCCCAAAACAATTTTTCAAACATTTATTTTTTTCTAATTTATTCTAAAAATATTTGTTTTATTCAAAAAAAATTTTTAGAAATCCTTTCAAACTCTACTTAAAACGAAGAAAAAATGATGTGATGAACAAATTGAAAAAAATAAATATATAAGTTTATTAATTTATTTTAACAAATAAACTTACGAAAAAAATAAATGAATAAAATAAATGAAATAAAATAATAAATTTGAAAATAAAATAAAAATTTTTTTAATAAAGTTGGTTAGTTGGATGATTAAAATGAGAGAGTTTTTGGTTAAAATTTAATTAAATTAATTAATCTCTTTTATATTTATTTTAATTTTGTGGGCGTGTTAATTAATTAATTTTTTAATAAAATGTAAAAATGGCTTTAAATGAGAATGAATCATTTAAATTTAACGTTAGTTTTTTAGATATTTTATCATTTTTCCATAAACTGGATAGAATAATTTAAGCAAAGTCGGCTGATTTTTTTATTTTTAGCAGTTGGGAACTGATATTATGCCGTTCGAATGTAAAAATGAAATATTTGATCAAACAGCATACTTAAAAATTTTTTTTATAATTTTTATTTTTAATTAATATTTAATAAAATTTATTATTAAAAACTGAGAAAAATTAATATTTAAAAATTTTGGAATGGCATCTAAATTTATTCAAATTTAAAATAATTAATATAACTATTTATTGGTCAATGTTAGATAGATATATTCTTTAAAAGTTTATTCCACATTAGCGTCTAAAGTCGATAAATTTTAGGAAGATGTTAAATTACTTTATATTCCATCGAATATTGGAACTTTTTGTCTCAACAATCGAAAATTTAATAAATATTTTAAGGAAATTTGACTAAATATTTGACCTGCTTTGATTGAATCACTTAATTTAAAACTTTAAAATTAAATAAAAATATATTCCATTAAAAGAATTAATAAAAATATTAAATTAAAAATTTAAACATAAACAAAATATAAAGGATGTTGAATTTGATATGATCCAGAGAGTTATTCGAAGCAGGTTGAACCATCATAACCAGGGGTGTCCGTTTAACCAAATTTCTAGGTTAACCGTAGCCGAACCGACAACCCGAACCGAAAATCTTCGGTTTTTAGTTCGGCTCGATTTGAAACCGACTAGGCTGTCCAGGGGGCTGTCCAGGAGAGCATCAAAGGTTGATCAATATATCTTGTTTAAAATACGAGAATACTTGAAAGGCAACGATTTTAATTACACAAGTACGAGGTATCTATATGACAATGGCGGGGACGAGGAATAACCTTCTTATTTGGCCTCACAATTTACACTTTTCCAATAATTTAACATTGCAACTTTCTTGAACTCAACTTAGTATTTAATTGTTACAGAAAAAAAAGATTCTTAAGTAATTAAATTCTCTTAACTTATTTTTAGATATTATTTAAATTTTAGAAAGTAAACATACTACAGTAGACCTTGGTTTTCTATATCACTTTTTTAGATAACTCTCAGTTATATGTAAATATATGCTTTTTCTAAATTGAAATCCAATAATATTTAAATCCAGTTTTTGTTAAATTTTTCAGTAAATATTTAAATCCAATTATTATTATTTTTATTTCAAATAATTTATTTTCAAGAACGTATTTCTATGTTATTTGAATAAATTTTTTTAAACTTAATTGAAATATTTTTTCACTGAATTTAAGATTTTATCATAAAATTATAAAATTAGGTGAATCAAAAATTAAATTAAATCTAAAACAATATTTATAAAATAAATTCCCATAACTAAAATCTATAAATGGCGATGAGCTGGCATTTAAAGCTAATATGTAATTAGAAAATAAATTTTTATTTGATAAAAATGATGAAATCGAAAAGTTGTGATTAACAGTTTATATTTCCGGTCTTCTTAATTAAATAAAAAATTAAAATCTCTGTGGTCGATCTAAAATAGAAAAATCTAAAATTTTGTAAAATTGTTAAAAATTTGGTAAAATTGTTATGTACATAGAGGCGCCAAAATTTATTATTTCAGTTTTTCCGAGCTAGTATGATCAACTAGACGGACGCTTTCACTGGCTTTTAATTATTATAACACCACTCCCAACACGGTCCGGAGCCGGAGACAAAATTTTAAAATGGCCGGAGTTGCTGCCAATAATTTCAAAACCCTGGAGCCGAAGCCGTAACCAGGGTTTGAAAAGGTCGGAGCAGATCTCCTTGACAATAATTTACTTATTTGGAGACGATATATTGTGTTTTGTCTTTTACGCTACTTGAAAATTAATTGATTATTAAAAATCAAATCCTATGTATTCCTTTGAAACAATTCAGATTAAAATACTTAATAGTTTTTAAAAATATAATTTCTAAACTTGTACAAAACAACTAAACAAGTCATTTAAATTTTATTTTCCAAAAAATTAAAAAAATTATTTTCTTTATTTTCAATTTTTTATGTGTTTTTCTTTATCTTAGATTTATTCATTTCCTCATTTCTTAAGGTCTCCAATTATAATCAGCATTTACTCGACAAACATAGCGCTTCTCCTCTAATGTATTATTATAATATTGCTTCATTGTTGGATTTATCCAACCACCAAATTTATATTTATTAGAATTGTAATAATCATTAAAATTATTTATTTTGTCATAATGGGCATACCACATTGGAATTTCATTATATTTTTGTACATTTCCAGTAATTTCTTTCCATTGACTTGCTGAAGAATAAATACCAAACGGTTGATTTTTTTCAGTCAAGGTGTTAATCATCTCCTTAAATTGCAAATTTTTAATAAATTTAAAAAAAACAAAATGCCTCAATAAATTCCAAATTCATGGCTTTGTCTTTATACCAATGATTCTTATCTTTAAGCTCTTCAATATCCAACCAAACATTATCAAATTTTGCATTATTATTTTCCAATTCATTAAGCGTTTGAATAATTGTTCCTCTTAAAAATTAAAAAAGTCCATTTTCTTTGAAAATTATCCTTGGAAATCAGCATCAGGGCCGTGTCTTTTTTGGCCGATATTGGTGTTTGGCGTGTTTTAAGAATTTGAAAAAGCGTGTTTTAAGAATTTGAAAATTTGGCGTTTAGCGTTTGGCGAACCATGAAAAATTCTAGCGTACAGCCCTGATCCGCATTGCGCTTACTAGGTTGGGACTTTGTTAAATTAAAGGATGAAAAAGAAGAGAGAAGGTTCTCATTTACCCTATAACTTCAGGCTAGCGGTCGAACTTTGAACGGCCATAACTCGGCCCAAACTAATTTCAAAAAACGGATCACGCCACGATACTAAGTCGAGGGTCATCTATCAAATGGTACTAGAAAATATATCAAATTCGCACTGACAGTAAACGATGTTCACTTGTAAGTATATATCGCTAGTCTCAAGCGAGTAGCAATAACCAATAACGGTAATATTCAATTTCGTACCCCCCCCCCTTTTTTTAATTTTTCAAGGTGTTAAAAATGGTCAGTCTTGGGAAGAATGTAGAGCCCAACGAGCTGTATCGAATGACACCAAAATCAAAAAAATCCGACTTGATTTGACCGAGATACAGACCCCTGAAAATTGGAAAACCATAGGGGCGAAAAACCATAGGCTTGAGAGTTGCTACAAATGATAGCTCATTTGAAAGAGCTCGTCGAGCTGAGTCGAATGACACCAAAATCAACGTGATTGGACCAGATTTGACAAAATTATGACATAAAGTTGCCGACTCCGGTAGGTCTAGATAATGACATAATTTTGTCAAATCTGGTCCAATCACGTTGATTTTGGTGTCATTCGATACAGCTTGTTGTGCTCTACATTCTTCCCAAGACTGACCATTTTTAACACCTTGAGAAATTAAAAAAAAGGGGGGGGGGTACGAAATTGAATATTACCCCAATAACTTGCAGGAGGTGAATTTGGGAGCTAAATTTTTACTTATCCTACTACTTTAAAATTAGGTAAAAATTTTACCTAGCATTGTCACAAATAACATTTTCCACCCATTTTGGTTTAACACAAGGAAAAATATAAATATCAACTTCGTTTATACCCGCTGCCCAAGCATTTTTTATATTAGCAACAGCATTAAAATCAAAATAACCATTTGAACGACTAGCACGTACAATAACAAATTTTACTGACAAATTTTCTTTCAAACATTTAAATTTATCAATGCTTGTTAATTCAAACAGATCAACACCCTCTTCTCCGTTTAGAGAGTTTGAAGCAATTTTACTAGCTTGATTTGGGTGTAGATCATTTCCAATATTATTAGTAAGGTGCGAAATTATATGGACGAAAAATCGCGAAATATGGAAAAAATTTTGAAAAATATGGATGGAAAAAATTATAAAATATGGATAAAAATATGGAAAAAATGGCCAAATATGGAAGAAATATTGAAATAAATCTTAATTTTATTTTCGTTTTTTGAAATTTTTTTTTCTAAAATTTGACGTTTTTCAGTAAATTCCGGGGGCCTGTAAAATTCCGCGGGATGTAACTCGGCTCTATGAAGTCAGATTGCGTTGGTTTTGGTGTCATTCGACTCATATCGACAAGCACTTTCGAATGAGCTATAATTTACAATTTCGAATTTTTCAGTCCAAAATCAGCTTGGTTCAATGGTTTTTATATTTAGGGGCCTGTATCACTGCGAGTTTTCGTGGCAAAAAATTCTTCCCTATTTAAACTCAGCTCGGAGAGACGAATCGAATGTTACTTTGATTGAAGGTGTCGTATAGTTAAGAGATGTCGCATAACTTTAAGTCGACTTTTGACTTTTTCAGATTTTTACTTTTGGCAAAATATGGTTTCAGCCTTATTGGCGATATGTGTACTTTTACCCTTATTGGCATTATATTGGTTGGCATTATATGTTATTGACATAATGTTTTTTGTTCTTTTTTGACATTTTATAAATTTTTAGTGAATAAAACGTCAAGATTTTTGGTATTTCTGCCCAAAAACGATAAAAATCTCTTAAAAATGGCGAAATATGGATGAAATATGGAAATATGGACGAAATTGCAAAATATGGAAAAATATGGAAAATATGGAAATGAAAGTCCTCATTTTTGAAAACAACCAGCACGGAAAGTGTGTTTTTCGTGCGTTTCAGAACCTAAGCAATTCAGGAAAAAAATATGGATTTCCATATAATTTCGCACCTTAATTATTAGCATGATTTGCTTGTATATCAACAGCCTCTTCTCCTTTTATTTTTCCACTGTTATTAGCTTGATTGTTTGCCGCCTTGAACAGATTTATTTCATCTATAATATCTTTATTTTAAATTATTTTCTTTCAAAAACCTAAAGTTGATATATGCTGCTCTATACAAATACCGTTTCGGCACATATAATTCTTGGATCCACAATCAACTGTTGAATTACACTCAATTATCCCTCTTGGGATACATAGATTAGTGTTGAACTTAATTTCATTTATAAAATTTTTACCAATTTTTAACAATTTATTTCTTTATGCTTATCATTGGCAAATAACAATAAAAAACTTGACAAGAAACTAGAGTTCAGCGTGTTACGACCCGAGGCGTCCGAGATTTAACTAATGTGACGAGCACAATAATAACACTTTATCACAAAGAGAAATAAACAAAGTAGGCGAAAGGAATGGGACAGACGAAGGAGATAGCCCCGCTAGTATGATCCAAATAGACTGACGCTTTCACTGGCTTTTATACTAAACACTTTAAGGGCTGACGCCCATACACAACACATGGTTCCTTTAATTTAATCATTTAAATACGATGAAACATCATTTTTAATTATAGAATACTTATAATTTTATTTTTCTTTAATTTATTAATGCTTGAATATTTATTATATAAATATTAGTTTATTTATTAAAATATAAATTTAAACTAGACTGTTAATAAATTTAATAATTTAAATTTAATTTATTTAATTAATAATTATTATTTGTATAAACTCTTTATTTAAAGAGTTCTTCTTTTCATTTCCTGTCTTAAATATTTTATTCCTCTTGATTAAGAGCGCCTTAAATAAGCGCTATCGACGCTGAAACATGATAATCTGTCGCTTGATGTAAATATTTTCTTTTTTATAAAAAATTGAATCATTTTTAAGTTTATTCATTTTATAAAGATGGGATATATTTTTGTTTTTAATATTTTTATTTTATAATAAATATGAAAGGAAAAATGAGTTGTTTAGTAATGTAATTATACTATAAAAACATAGATTATACAACAGATGGCATTTAAAACTTTTCCAAATTTTTAAATATTTGCATGGCAAAGATAAATCATAATTTCTTAATAGAACGAAGAAAACACGAGAGTGGCAACATTTATAAATCATGTAAAATAAATTTATTTATAGAGTACACAGTTTATTTTGTATATTATCAATTAATTAATATAATTTTTGTATTATAATATTATATTTCAAATGTAATTTTTATTAATAATTATATTTAAAAATTTTTATTAATGACATAAGTTGTGTTGGTAATTCATCAATGTTTCGGATTTTAAATAGAGATGTATGTATTAATATATAATCATAGCTTAATCACTTAAAAATTTACAATTTTTAAAAACTCAACATATATAAATTTATATGTAGTATTTTTAAATAAATTATATGTTTTATATGCTATTTTTAAATTTTTGTATAATAAATGTTTGCTTAATTTTAGGGTGAAAATGTTTCAGTCCGCTATACCTTCGGACCGTTGTTGAGGTCTCCTAGATCGTACTCGTCCATATCTTGCCATGTAGCTCTTCGGGTTGCGAAATTACTTTTATGTAGTGATTTTTATCGTGTAATAATAAAATTAAAATTTTTACTTAACTGGTTTTGAATAGGTTACATTTTGATGCTCAGAAAATTTTTATAAAATTTTCCCGCAAAGTTATTTATTTATTAAATAGAATTTTGATCGAAATTTTAAGATTTTTATAGTTGTAATTTTTAATTTATTACATTTTGGAATTTTTCTTGTATTGTTTCATAAATTTTCCAAACAGTCACCTGTTTCTTTAGGAATTCATGAAATTTATAACATTTATCTACATTTATAAAATAGATTACTAAATTTTTATTTAATTTTAACTTCCTGAATAACAGATATACTATTCTTAACAATATACATAAATATAGTCTCAAAAAAATTATTATATATTTTATGTTGATAATAATTTCGTGATTTGATAATTATTTAATTTTAAATAGTTCAATAACTCGATTGAATTAGAAAAATAAATTGACTTGCGACGTTTTTTTTAAATATGTATTGTTTCAGCTTTCTGTTCTCGTCCATACATTTCACTATACAATAGTCTCCTTTCTGCATTATTCACTTTAATCATAAAAATAAATTTTATAAATTAATAAATAACTATAATTATACATAATATGAATGTTATTTCCGTATTTTTTTATATTTTTACATCATTCCTATATTTTTACATCATCATATGCTTCAAATTAATCCATGCCTTTTAATCATTACCTAATAATTGTTTTTTGCTAATATTTGTCTTTTAATTTTTTAAAGTTAATTTTCTGTTTTGGTGATTTATGTTTTTTATTCTTATTTTATTTTTCTTTGAAAACGAAGAAATATATCAATTATATAGTATTATTTTATTATAAGTTAAATCTTCATCTATTATATGTATCTCATAAATAATATGCAAAAATAAAGATGTATATTCAAATTAAAAACAGAAGCTATTTTTATTGTGATAATCTAATAAATCCTTAATTTTTAGATACAAAATCTATTATATTCATATTATAATTTAATCATTTTTATAAAATTTTATAAAATATAGTTATTTCTTGTACTATTTAGCACTTTCTTCCTTTATACTTTGTTTATATTATAAAAGTCTCCAGCTTATATAACATAATATCTTGTCCAGTTTCAGAATTTATTCGTCATGGTGTTAAAAAATTAAAGTGTAATAGAATTAAAAAATTTATATTTTTCTTTTATCAGTAAGCATTTTATAATTTAGCATTTAAAAAATGATTTTTGTTAAGGGTTATTAAAATGTAAAATTAGTTACTTATTTATTTTAGTTCAAAATAAAAATAATTAAAATAAGTTTTTTATATAAATTTCAAATGGCGTATAAAATTTTATATTTATAGTAAATTATCTAAATTTAAGTAATATTTCCACTCGTCTAAAATTCTGCAAAATTTTTATGTAATATTTCATTTAATAATTTACAGACTAATATGTAATCGTTGACTAGTCTAATCTGAGACTTTTGGAATTTTATATCCTTTAAATATTTAATTTTTAACACGATTAGTTTAATTCTGGATGGCAAGGATGAAATCGTATTTCTTCTCTTTTTCACATTAAAATTAATTATATAATTAACTTTTAGTATCATTCACATTTTCATTTCATTTAGATTTCTTTTTATTTAATTTTATTTGAATATTTTTTCCATTCACAAATTTATTCAAGAAAATAACTAGGTATTATATTTAAAGATTTAAGTATACATGCATCATTACCATCACCATCACCATTAATGTGATGAATTTCAGCTATAGCTTTGTATTAAAAAGATGCTTTATTCAATACGAATTTTTTTATTTATCACTATTTCACTAGAATATTATTATTATTTTTTTAATCCTATTATTATTATAGGATTTAAAATTAATAAATACAATAATCCTAATAATTTTAAAATTTTTCTAAAATATCTAACATATATAAAATAAAATTCTTTATTAATTATAATTTTGATGTAACTTTTAATTCATTTTATTAAATTTTTGTAATTTTGTCCCTAATCATTTTCCGCATTATAAATTAATTCGTTAATATTTTTATAATATCTCAATCAGATTCGAACACAACATTTTCGCATAAATTTTTAATAATTCAATTATCTTATTAATATCTCATATATTTACAAAAAATTAATTTTAATTATCTTATTATTATAGCTATTATTGCTTATAATAGCTTATCATTATTATTATTACTATCTTATTATCATTATCTTCATAATTAAATAAATGATTATTTTTATAATGACAACTATTAATAATATTTATATTAAAAATGAAGATATCTTATTAAATAATACATGCACATTAAGTATAATAACAATATAATTTTATTAAATATCATATTTATTTATTACAGATGAAACGTTGATTTTCTTAACGGCTCAGATTAAGGCCTGTTCGAATAAGTATTTGAATCAAATATAATTATAATATTTTGGTTTATGAAAATTTTACTATATTTAATAGCAATTATTTCTCATTATATTAATATGTAAGGGGAGACATTGTTTCCAATAATTCAAATAATTATGTATAATCATTAAAATATTTCAAAAAATTTAGAAAAATTTAAAAATAATTTTTATATCAAATTTATCTAACTATCATCATTTCATCTATTGCTGAGGTTGATGTCACAAGTTTTTCTAATTATCTCTTCAATTTCACTTTATTCTTTTAAATATTAATAGCAAAATTTTAAAAATTATATGATTTCAGCTTAACAATAAAAAATTTTAAATTTTAAAAAATAATCTATAATTAATTTTATAATAAAGAATTGAATAGATTTTCTATAAAAATTTTGTTAAAAATTAACTATTCTTCTAATTTTTTAACACGCAGAAATTCAGCCTCTTTGACGATTGCTGTACATATTAAGCTGCTTAGGAGCGTAATCAGAATATATTAAGTTTTAATTAAAAGAATAAATCATAATAATTTTTAATTAATAATTTTTAATATTAATCATTTCATAAAGAAAAAATTGAAAAAAGATAAATAAATTGTATAAATATATTAATAATTTTAAAGGTATAATAGGTATTTTTATTTATTTTACTGTAATATATTAGAATTTCATTTATGAATGCCAATAATTGGTTGAATGGTAGGTAGATTTAGTGAATTCGGCAGATTAAATATTTATTTTTACTAATTATTTATATCTATAGTTCATAAATACAAAAATTTCTCTACTTGTTTAATTTCAAAACTTTATTTCTTAGAGATGACTTATTGATTTTTCTTGAAATTATTTAGATCTTTGCCTCTTGTATTTATTTTTTAATAGTATTGTGATTTTTTATTTGATTTCAAACTCTTATTTATATCTTAGGATTTTAATTGGATTTTTAAGTTTATATATATTAAAATCTGATTGCTAGATAACATTTAGTAATAAATATTAAATTTATAATTTTAGTATCACCAAAATTTCTATAAATGTTAAATTTCAAAATAAATCTCTAAATCTTTCAAGTAATTGTTAAGGGTCATTTCTTTATCCTCTGAAAATATCATTGCCAATTTTCTTATATAATTTTATCAAATTCAAGCAGATTATAATCAAAGCTTAATATTTCGTTTACATTTATATTTGAAATTAAATCTTTTTTGGCATTCATGCTATCATGGATCTGGAATAATTCTTATAACTTGTTTCGTCTTATTATATTATTATAACATTCAAAAATAAATGCTGATTATTACTATTCATTTTGAATTTAAATCTTAGTATAATTTTTTATAGACTTTTTATATCAAAACACATATTTTACTCAAGTAACTATCATTATTTAAATATCATTAAGTACATTAAATTCAGGTGAATTAAATTCAGGTGAATCATTAAATTCAGGTGAATTAAATTTTACTAGTAATTTATATATTATTTTTCAATTTTTATTTGTAATAAATTTATTATTGATATTGCGACTTCATGTAGCTCTTTATTTGATGCAAGTGTTTAAATAACCATACAAATTTATAATTTTTAAAATTCTTGTTTCACATCAATATTCATAATATTATTGGAATATTAACACAAATATTTGTTTTAGTAAGCCTCCATAGTCTTTCAATGTTTTGTGTGTGCAAAATAATTATTTACTGATTTAACAATAAATATATTAAAATTGCCGTAGTATAATAAATTTTACAGTATAAATTTCGATATATTTGTTGCAATGTTGAATGCAAAAATAATGCGAATATTATTAAAATTGTACATATTGAATTATCATAAATTATTAAATGAAAATTAAATAAAACAATTTAATTTTATTTTAAAGTAAATTCAAATATATCAATTTTTTTATTCAATTTATTCTAATTATGTTTATTTTTGTTAAATTTGTAGCGGTTCCCAGTTTAGTTTAAATTAATTAAAAAAAGAAACAAAGAAATAATCCGAAAATTTATTTAATTAAAAAAAGAAACAAAGACCAAACATTAGTAGGTGGCACGACAATTGTACAGTAAATAATATTAATTTATTTAAAAATATATTTCTTTCATTTTGTTCATTACAATCTTCCACTACTTCTTTATTGTTGTCCTCAACAATTTCCAAAAATTTTTCTGTGAAAAGGACAGAAAAGGAGACTTAATATTTGGCTCTTGTCTAGATTATGCGTCCAATGAACTTGTATGAGGTTTTTTAAGTTTTATATATCTAATTACTTATGTTTTTTTTTAAAAATTTTTCTATTTTATAAATATTATATGTATTTTTGTTTTTTCTTATTTCCCATTAGTCTTACTTATTACTTATTTCTCCCTTTCCTTACTTATTTCTCCTCTCCTTTTTATAGTATTGAGGACAACAACAATTTTCTTCTCTTTTCCATTTTCTTCTTTTAAAATTCACATGTATCTGCCAGCTTTGTGTTGACGAAAAAGGAGAGGATTATTGACTAGAATTGAGTTGAATATAAATATTGCCGATTGAATATAAATATTTTAATAGAATTTTTTCAAATTTTTAAATTTAATATCAAAGAATAATTATTAAATCAAACCAAATAACACATATATTTATATTATAATAATTTAAAATTTCATTACTTTCTAAATAGGTCTATCATCCAAATAAATAAATTCACAATGATTTTTTCTTCTAATTACATTATAACACGTCGTTATATGATAAAATATCGACAAAAAGCACTTTATTTTGTATATGATTTGATTCTTTTTCTTTTTTAATATACGTTCTTTTCTATGTATATCCTTGTAAATTAATTGTCAATAAATCAAAAATTAATTTAAAAAATTGATTTTTTGTTCTTGCTCCTCCAATTAGACTAAATTTTTTTAATTTGACTTGTATATTTTATGCTTAAATCAATTAATATTTTATTTGTACAAAAAATTGTGTAAAATTTAAAATTAAAAATATTTATTTTTTATTTTAATTTTCTTTTGTAGAAAATTTTTTCTTTTGTAGAAATTCTGTAGAAATTCTTTTGTAGAAACAGTAAATCGGTTGCAATCTTATTTAATTCAAATTTTAACCGATATTTTTTATTAACTACATTGAAGAGTAAATTATACTATATAATTATTTAATAAATTAAGTGTTGATAAATTGTAAATTAATTTTAAATCTTGATGTAAAAATATAACTTAATTATTTTTTAGACTTTTTTTACAATTAATTCAATTAATATGTTGATTTTCAAATGTTTTTCACAGAAAAAAATGAAATAATAAATAAAATTATTTTTTATAAAAAATAAAATTTAAATCACATAATAGTAATAATTCTTTGAGATGTTGAGTATAATAATCTTATAAATAAAAATTTTGTTAATAAAAAAGTGCGTTTTAGGATAAATATTAACTTAAAATATTAATTTTTTGTTCATGTCCTCCCATTCGTCTCCACCTCCAATTAGACGGAGTTTTTAGATTAGATTTGTATATTTTATGCTTAAATCAATTATTATTTTATTTGTACAAAAAATTGTGTAAAATTTTAAATTAATAATAATTATTATTTATTTTATTTTTGTTCACGATTTAAATTTTTTCTTTTATAAAAACTGTAAAACTGATGAGACTTTATTTAATTCAATTTTAACAGATATTTTTTATTATCTACATTGAAGAGAAGAATTTTGAGAATAAATTATACATAATTTGAAGTGTCCGTTGTGTTCATGCTGTAGAAAAATGTGTGGATGGGAGATGGAATTGAACCATCATGGAATGAGCCCAGACCGAAGCACAACCGACTGTGCCACCATCCAACCCAATGCTGGGTTATTTATTTTCATTTATGTTCTTTCTGCAAGTGCGGACACAACACTCCTTCCGCCTTGCGAAATCAAGCGTCCTCGCTTGTTGCTTGTCTTCTATAACTATCATCTGTTTCGATTTTTGGAGAGCACACACAGAAACCCATTTTGTGGCATATGCTGCGCTTCATGCGCCTTACGCATTTTTATATTATATTAGCCTTCACACCACCGGCTAGCCTATCACAACTCAGGCATTTTTTTTTTAATTTCTCACAGGGTCTTCTCCTATTTCTCTCCACAGTGACAGAATGTCAGATCATTACAGCATGTAAGGTTCGCTGAAATTTCCTCAGGCTAAGCCTGGCCTGTCCGACTGCGCCATTGAAGTGTCCGTTGTGTTCATGCTGTAGAAAAATGTGTGGATGGGAGATGGAATTGAACCATCATGGAATGAGCCCAGACCGAAGCACAACCGACTGTGCCACCATCCAACCCAATGCTGGGTTATTTATTTTCATTTATGTTCTTTCTGCAAGTGCGGACACAACATAATTATTCAATAAATTAAGTGTCGATAAATTGTAAAATAATTTATAAGATTAATTTAAAAATATAAATTAAATATTTATTAGAATTTCTTTACAATTAATTTAATTAAAATGTCGATTTTATTCAAATGTTGAGTATTCCTATCTTATAAATAAAAATTTTATTCAAATTAAAGTGCGTTTTTAATTAATTTAAAAATATACAAAACCTCAACGGGTTCTACCGGACTAACAAACCTCAACAGGTTTTCCTTTCCCTAAAACCACAACGGGGTTTTCCAACTTCCAAAACCTCAACTGGTTTTCAACCAGAGGCTGTTACGCACGGTTTTGACTAGGCCCCCAAAACCGAAATGATATTTGGTGTTTTAGGATTAAACATTAAAAAACAAGCAAAGTAAAAGAAGCAAATCCGTTTTGTTCTTTGAAGCAACTCTATATTATTCTACATTTCTGGCTGGGAAGTAGTTCGTATCAGTATTACTTCTGCTCATGGAAACTTGGCTTTTGGCCATTTAGGCATACATTGTGCGAAAAATAAAGAAAAATAATATTTTTTTCCTTTTCCATATTTCATTGTTTATAATTTTAATGGACGTTTATATAATAGTTATACTAAATTATATTACAAATAATACATTAAATTTAATTAATATTTTATTTATCTTAATTAATATTTTTATGATATATCTACTTTAGTTTGGTGCACCTCCATTAATTCTCAATTAATGTGTACAAGTTCCATCAACAGGGTCTATAACATTAAAAATTTTAAAAGAAACATATTATTATCATATTTCAAATAAAACAATTAAGTCTAAAATTATGAAAAATATTTGATTTTAATTATTTAACATTTATTAAATAAAATTAATTATATCTAATTTTGATTTAAAATTTAATCATTTGTTTCCCTTATATGACAAATTTTTTACCATTGCCATCATTATATATTAAAAAATTGTCTAATATCATATTCCCATTAAATTTTTAATATTTCAACTAAATATTTTACTAAACTTCATTTATTAAAAATTATTTTAATTAATATATTAATTTCCATGTGAGTATTCTAAATCATGATTATTTACTTAGGAAATATTTGTGTGGAAAGTATTTTATTCAATGATTAACTATCGTTTAAAATTGAAATATCACCAAATTGTAGATTCATTAAAATTATTTTGTGTTTGATTATAGTTGACATATATGACGAGACGGATGTGTGAATTATTTAGGATTTTAATTATTAACTCAAATATTTTATTTTGTATTTATTTTTACTATAGAATTTTATTATGTGTTCATTGTTCTAAATTAATTGATCAGTTTATTACTTAATTATCTATTAATTTTTATAATAAATAGTAATTTTATATTATATTTCAATACAATTTTATATTTCTTCAAAGTTTATACATTGATATAAAATCCTGCAGCATTTTTAAAAATGATATCTTCCGCCTTCTTCATTTCTTATAAAGTGTATTCGTGTCTAGTTTCTAAAATAATTACTTTTATAATTTTGTATATTTAATTTAAATATAATATGGATAATAATTATGATAATTATGTATTTTTATTACGTAGTGTTATATTATATGTATGTAAGTATATAGCATGGCCTATCACAATTTTTTAAATGTTTTAATTCGGAATCTTTGATTTCAATGCTTTATTCAATTGTAACAATTTTTTCTGTAGAATATAATTTTGCCTGTACAATACTTTAAAAACTTAGATGTATACTATTTAATTATATAGAATCATGCAACTCATTTAGTTTAAGCACAAATTCTTTACAGACCTTTATGTATAAAATTTTTGTTGCTTTTTTAGCAAATAAAATTTAAAAACCCAAAAAAATATATATTTATTAACAAAATTTAATTTATTTAAAAAATATTGTCGATGAGCAAAGGCAAAAAATAGTAAAAGCTTAATTGAATTTAAAAAATAATGAAATCGTAGAAAAACTGAAGAAGAACAGTCAAAAGTGAGAAATTGAATTGCTTTAAAAGGAAAGTGAATATGTAAAGTCAACAATTGTGAGAAAAAATTAGCTTTAGAAAAGGAACGAAAGTTTAATTTTTAATTTAAAGTGAAAATATGTGTTGATAAGTGTGAATCATTGTATTTATATTTTTTTTTCTATTTCAAAATAGCAATTTTGACATTCTCATTAAAATATTTGAGAGCTTTTTCAACTTTTTATAAATCATACTTATTTTATAAATATTTTAAATTAATGTTACATATAAGAATGTACAATATCATTATTTTCACATGTTGTTTTAATTTAATTTTTGAAATATAGCTTGATCAATATCATAATTCTTATCATTTACATAAAAAACATGTTAGATTCTAGAATCTTGAGCTTACAGGGTCGGCACTGACAAAAATTTTATTTTAAAATTAATTCATTATGTTTAATTTTTATTTCAATAATTTTCATTAAATATTCAAGTATGGTATGTATCTGTTCAAATAGATTATTTCTAGGATCTTCTAAAAATTACAAATAAAAAATTTATAAATAAAAAAAATAAATAATTTTTATAAATTTAATGAATTTATTATGTAAAATATTTTTGCTTTTTATTTGATATAAATTGATTATTTTATTTGAACATATTTAGTTAATTAATCCATTTTTTCTCAAAATTATGGAAAAATTGGCAAGTAAAATTGGCATGTAAGCGTTTTAAAATGAAAAAAAATAAATTTATCTCATTTTCCTGCAGCTTATTGGCAAGTAAAATATTCATACTAACTTTTTTACAGGTTTATAATTTAAATATTTGATAAAATTTACAATTATTTCAATATTATGTATTCTTGTACACAATTAAAAAATTCTGTACTTTAATTGTTAAATAGATCTTATGATCTTACGATTAACTTGAATGTTGTCACCACCAATCGTATTGCCCAAAATCAGTGTTTTTTATTAATTTTAATTTTTCAAAATTTAAATTAGCTAGATATATTTAATTGTTATTAGTATGTGTTGTGGGGTGTCCACGTTCCGTTTAGTTAACCTCCTCCAGAGGAGGATGGTTGAAAAAATATTTATAATAATACAGAAAATGTGGCAAATTAAGAAAAGATTTCATAATTCATTAATTACTTAATATTCAATTAAAAATTTAAAAAAGCGATTTATTTGTTAAAAATTATTTTTTTATTTGATATTTTTAAATTAACGTACGCACAATTGAATTTTATCGCCTGTGATAAGAATCTAAAAGAAAAAACATTTATTCAATGTCTATCTATTGTCATTTTCTTGTTAATCAGATGATGAGCTTTTTAGAGACAAATATATTTTAAAATAATCTATTACTAATTAAATATTTATATTTTAAAATAATTAAATCTTATTGTCTAGGAAAAATTAATCCGGTTTCAAATTCAGTTTCATAAGGTTAACTACTCTGATATACTTTACATATTAAGTAAAATATTATCTTGCATACATATTTTATGATATGATTTCATTAAATATTTAAATAGCGTTAATACAATTATTTTTACAATAGTTATTCTTTCATTTTGAATATTATATTATAAAAATTAAAGCGAAATTTATTATTTTTAACAAACTATTTTTTTAATCGTACTAGAATATATATTTATGCACTTCAGGCTCTAATCCATTTTCCCTCATGAAATTATAAAATTCACTATTTTATCATATGAATAAAATGTAATAATTGAAAAGTATAATCAATAGAATAAATAAACTGAAATTTGTTGTAGACTAAATTAAAATCAAATTCAATGTATGGTGAATTTGTCTTTATTTAAAAGGACATCTTAAATTAAATTTGTAAATTTATTCAATAAATTAATTTAGAATATTAATCTATAAATATAATTTTATGAAATGTTTGCTTAAGTGATGGGTAATTTATGCTGTTAATTTTATTTATGCCTTCAAGAAATTTCTAGCTACATTTTCTGATGCCGTTTGTTTTAACAATTATATACTCATTAAAATCAATTTTTTATAAAAGAATTAATTAATCAGCTATTGATCCTTAACAATATAATCAAATATTTTATATTAACATAAACTTAATCAAATTTAATTAATTTATGTAAAATATAAAATATAATTATACATATACTTTTATTTAAGTTTATTCTATTAAGATTTAATTTGTATTAAATATATACATATTTGTACTTTTTTTAGTTTTGAATGTATAGCTCAAAACTCTATAACATTAGTTAGCTCACGAATATTGTTTAAATAATATTTAAAATTATTACAAATTTTTTGGGACTTGCATGATTTATAGTTATTTACATGAATACTAATTATTATTTTTTATTATCGTCGGTCTAAATTGCAAAACGTCTACGTATTGAGTCAGTAAAAGTCAGTTATGACCACACACTTTCATATAATATTTAAATACATATAAAATTTGTCTTAATAATTTATTTTTAACTATTTATTTTTTTTTATAATCGTCGGTCTAAATTGCAAAACGTCTACGTATTGAGTCAGTAAAAGTCAGTTATGACCACACACTTTCATATAATATTTAAATACATATAAAATTTGTCTTAATAATTTATTTTTAACTATTTATTTTTTTTTATAATCGCCGGTCTAAATTGCAAAACGTCTACGTATTGAGTCAGTAAAAGTCAGTTATGACCACACACTTTCATATAATATTTAAATACATATAAAATTTGTCTTAATAATTTATTTTTAACTATTTATTTTTTTATAATCGCCGGTCTAAATTGCAAAACGTCTACGTATTGAGTCAGTAAAAGTCAGTTATGACCACATTTTAGTGGTTCCATACTTATGTCGGTTTCACACTTATCTTTGTAGAGAATTTGAAGTTTATATTCAGCTAGTTTCATTAATTAATTACATTAAAACTTTTATTAATTAAAATTTTATTTGGTATTAAATATATAATTGTTGCTCGCTGAATTTAAAGTTGAATTCACATAATTAAAATCTACATCAATAGTTAACTTTCGTATAATATTTAAATACATATAAATAATTTTTTAAAATAATTTATTTTTTAAATTATTTGTAAACTCTTATGTTTTAATGTTATTCTTAATTTTAAAATTTATTTATTCGCAAGAACCTTCGTATACGTATTGTAGAAGTCGTAATTAAGACCTGTTTCTCGATACCAGAAATATTTTTTATTAAATTTACATTCTTTTTTGAAGAAATTATTAGTATATTCATTAATTATTAACGATAAATAATTTATATAAATTAGTAAATTAATGTTTGATTATAAACACATATTTTCAATTCGAAATTTACTCTGAATTTTACACTGGCAATTATACTGAAAATTACATTTTAAAATGAATTTACACTAAATATACATAAATAGTTGTATAAATAGCTTTATTGATTTTAATCTTGTTATAATTATTTTTACAAATAATTTGTAAAATTTAAAATTTATTTTATTTTTGTTTTATTTTTAAATTTTTTCTTTTGAAGAAACTGTTAAATCGGTTGCAATCTTATTTAATTCAAATTCTAACAGATATTTTTGATATTTACATTCAAGTGTAGAATTTTGAGAATAAATTAAACATAATTATTTATTAAACCAGAAAAAAATCCCAAAAATTGTCAGTAAAATCTGGGAATTAACTTTAGGTGCCCCATTTTTATTCCCTATTTTCTTGTTGTACTTGTACTCGAAGCAGACAGCGACAGGAGTTGCGCACTGGAGAAGATAAAGTGAAGAAAATCGCAAAGCGATTTGGACACTGAGCCCAGAAAATCAGAACAGAAATCAAAACAAAAATAGAACATAAAATCAGAACAAAAAAATCAGAACAAAAATAGGAACAAAAATCAGTACAAAAAATAAGAACAAAAATCAGAAAAAAATCAGAACAAAAAAATCAGAACAAATATCAGAATAAAAATCAAAACAAAAAATCAGAACAAAAATAGGAACAAAAATCAGTACAAAAAATAAGAACAAAAATCAGAAAAAAATCAGAACAAAAAAATCAGAACAAATATCAGAATAAAAATCAAAACAAAAAATCAGAACAAAAATAGGAACAAAAATCAGTACAAAAAATAAGAACAAAAATCAGAAAAAAATCAGAACAAAAAAATCAGAACAAATATCAGAATAAAAATCAAAACAAAAAATCAGAACAAAAATAGCAACAAAAATCAGAACAAAAAATAAGAACAAAAATCTGAAAAAAATAAGAACAAAAATCTGAAAAAAAATCAGAACAAAAAAATCAGAACAAAAAAAAGAACAAAAATCAGAAAAAAATCAGAACAAAAAATAAGAACAAAAATCAGAAAAAAATAAGAAAAAAACAGAAAAAAATCAGAACAAAAAAATCAGAAAAAATCAGAACAAATATCAGAATAAAAACCAAAACAAAAAATCAGAACAAAAATAAAAATTTAAAAAATTGTTAAATTAATTTAAAATAATTTTTTAATAATGAAAAAATGTTTACAACCCATTTTGGGTTCGAACCCTCAACCCCGCCAACAAAACCTAACACACTAACCACTACACCACCTAACAACTATTTAATTTTCTCTTTTAATTCTATATGTAAATATAATTTCCGACAAATTTCGACTTTTCGGGCTTAAAAGTCAAAATTTCAAAAATCGAAGATCGACAGTCGATCCGAAATATATTTTTACATAGGTATAGCAATTTTCAGCTTTTTAAATTAATTTTAAAGGAAGATTTACTCTTTTTTCGGAGTTAGATACCTAGAATTCTCTTATAGGGAGAATTAAGTGTCAATAAATTGTAAATTATTTTATAATAATGTAAAAAATAAATTAATTATTTATTAAACTTTCTTTTCAATTAATTCAATTCAAATGTCGATTGTATTCAAATGTTGAGTATGATAATTTAATAAATATTTTATTCAAACTAAAGTGTGTTTTAGGATTAAACATTAAAAAACAAGCAAAGTCAAATATTTCGAAACAGATCTGTATTCTTTGTTCATTATTTAACTTTTTATTTAACTTTTTTTATACACTTATATAAAAATTCAAGATTATATTTGCTTTTTATTTTGAAATTTAGAAAATTTTTCTAGCAAATTATCTAATTATTTTTAAACATGATGTTAAGATTAAAAATGAATTTTTATTCAAAGCATAATTTAGTTTGCTAAATTATAATCCATCTGTATAACATTTTAATTTAATTTTTATAGTAATAATTTAAATTTTGTTTTTAATATTTTACGTAACTCAAACAAATATTAAATTATTGTGAACATTATCTATTTATTATTTATTTATTCCGTTGAGCCGCGATATTCCCCCCTGTAGCATTTCATTTGCTCCCACAATTTGTAATCCTATTTGATGTATAATTGGAGCATCTCTCGTCTAATTCGAAAATACCGCAATTATTACAATTGCGTCTTCGTCTTACTCCAGTTCTTGTAGTCAAGGGTGTTTCGGTTAACGGTTGTTGTGTTTGTTGTTGTAAAAATAAAATTTATAATAATTTAAAAATTTTAAATAAAATCATTTATTTATTCCGTTAAGCCGAGATATTCCCTTCGAAATTTTTGGTGGTTCTTACTGTGCGCCGATTTAATTAATTAATATTATATTTATTTAATTAAAGATTATTTATAATTTAACTATGAATTGCTGGTATTCCGAAAGTGATTTTATAGCTATGTGAAATTATACATAAACTTATAATTATTTTATGAAAAACAAACTTTATTATAATTATATAATGATCGACTGAACATCCGGCCCCACACATTTTAGTAGAAAATAGATTATGTATACATATTATATAGTATGGTATGTTATTTTAATTATAATAATTTTTAACTAATATAACGATAAAAAGTTTATATAATGGATAATATTTTTTAACTAAACTATATTTTTATACATAATCGTTTGCTTAATAAATATAATGTAAATAATTTTTTATGCTATCGATAAATAAATAATATTGCAGATGATTGTTCCTTATGTTGTTAATCCAACTAAATTTTAAAGCATTGTCGTATATTAATATATGTTAAATTATAATTTTAAACTATATAATCGTAAAGACTAATTACATATAAACGTAAATTAATCGGTTTTAATTTTTATTTTGTATAAGATTTAAATTATTTTTCTTTTTTCATATAATTTCTTTTTCCTATATATCCTTGTAAATTAATTGTCAATAAATCAAAAATTAATTAAAAAT
This sequence comes from Meloidogyne incognita, assembly GCA_036172945.1. Taxonomy (NCBI): domain Eukaryota; kingdom Metazoa; phylum Nematoda; class Chromadorea; order Rhabditida; family Meloidogynidae; genus Meloidogyne; species Meloidogyne incognita. The sequence goes on along the minus strand of JARQAC010000011.1, from coordinate 5,791,177 downwards.
ATTAATTTGTATATTAATAATTTCCATTGAAATAAATCATATATTTTCATTTCCATTTCCATTGAAATAAATCATATAATTTTATACGTACTCGCTTGACACTAAAGAATAAAAATTAAACGAATAAATTAAGTTAATAACTCTATTAACACCCTAGTCTTGAATAATTAAATTTATTACTATTTAACAAAAATATTACTTATAGCATAGGGAGCAAATATTTTGTTCTTGCACCTCCAATTAATCTCGATTTTGTTTCTTTCTTTTGTAGAAATTAAAATCGGTTGAGACTTTATTTAATTCAAATTCTAACAGTTATTTTTGATTATTACAGTGAAGTGTAGAATTTTGTGTATAAATTATACCTAATTATTTAATAAATTAAGTGTTAATAGATCGTAAATTAATTTAAAATATTGATGTAAAAATATAAATTAATAATATTTTTTAGACTTTCTTTACAATTATACTAATCTTATAAACAAAAAATTTTATTCAAATTTATATTGTATTTTAACATTAAATATTAAAAAATTTAGCAAAATCAACGAAACTTTCTACACTTCTGGCATGAAAGATGTTTGTTCATTATTTAGCTTTTATATATAAAACTATACAAATAAAATTATATTATATTTGGCTTCTTATATTGAAATTTAGAAAATTTTTCTATCAAATGTATCGTATTTTTAAACATATTGTTAAAATTTAAAACTAAAATTTCAAATTAAAATAAATTAAAACGTAATTTTGTTTGCTTAACTTTTTTATATTTAGTTATTGAATTTAATTTATTTGCTGAATATAATCATATTAATTTATTAATTAAAATAATCTCGAGAATGTTAAGTTCATTTATCTTTGTTTCAAGACGTGGTATTTTAACAAATACTTCCTGAATAATACTAATTTAAAAATACATTATTTAGTTTAATAATTCAATAGTTTTTTTGAATAAATAAAATAATTTATTTTAAATATAATTTATTTAGAATTAATTACTAAATAATTTAAACTAATTTAAATATTTTTAACTTTTATTTTAATTAATTTGAAGTAATTAAATTAGTAGGTACCGAAGAACCAATGGGTCACCATTTAATGATTATTTAAATTAATGCTTATTTTGAATAAGAAATTATTTTTAATATTTATTAATTTATAAAATTTGAAAAATATTTTTATAGTAAATAAATATATTTTCAAATATATGCTAAAAATACGATTATTTTAACATATATAAATATCTTTTTAGCAACAATTTTTTCATTTCATTATCTGCAAACATCCGCTTCTTGTGCTTGGAAGGCATCGGCTGTGTGGATGGGTACTTAACAACTTTAAATTTAATTTAAATTAAACAGCTTAAATAATAATATTTTCTTTTCCATAATTTTAAACTTGAAATAAATTTCGATTATTGTAACTCGGTTAGTCTTACGTATCAAACTGCAATATTTAGGTTTGATGACCATCATCCAACTATTAAACCGTCTTATAATTTTTTCAACTGACATAATAAGAATATGATTATTTTTAATATTGGCAATAGATTTTAATTAATGATCAGTATAGTCTGGACAAGAATGAACATTATTTGAATCATTATTCTTAAGAATTATTTTAATTTTAAATTAAAAACTGAAATTTTATACTTAAATAATTAGATTTTTGATAGCAATTCTCTGAAAATATTCTTTTAATATTTAGTTTTTTATTGTTGACCTTAATAATATTTCACTTAGCTTTTATTTACAATAATGCTATAGGCTTGTCAATTTATTAACTTTGTAATCTATATTTAAGTATTCGATCATTATCAAACTTTTTAATATATAAAGTGTTTTCTCAAATTTTCGAGCCCAACCATATCTGAAAAGATAACACAATACCTCAGCTTTTAAGCTGTTTTGTATATGCTATCATAATAATTATGCTTTCTTTTTATAATTTTTCAATGCTAATTTACATTTGTTGTGTGTTAGTATAAATGTAAAGAATTTTAATATTATTTATATTATTTTATTAGAATAAATGTAAATACTATTACCCAGGAAAGCGGGCCCTGCTCCCTAAATAATAATAAGTACTCGATCCAATCATAATATTTATAAAATAAACATAAAGGTGTGATAAAAAGTGAAAAAGCAATTAGAAAAGTAAGCATGCATAACTGATCATTGTAAGGTTGGAAAAATGGATTTATATAAGTGGGTGGGACATAATATATACATGGGAAAATACAATTGTAATACAGATAAAAATGAGTAATAATAAATTGTAAATAATTAATGTATAATTAAAGTCGGATATGCCTTACATTAGTTAAAAATTAATATACACATAATTATGTATTATGTCTAATTTACTTATATATAAATTTGTTAATTAAATCTTTAGTATAGTCAAATTTTCGAGCCCAACCATATTTTTTCGAGCCCAACCATATGATTAAATATAGAATTAGTTGTTTTTAATAAGTAGTTAAAATCAACTAATTCTGTCACATATTTTTAATAATATTTATTAATTAGGATTTTTTATTATTTTAAAATAATTAAATTGAATTAGTTGATTTAAAACTAATTTGCCTAATTTATTTATTTTAATTTTTAGTTTCCCTCAGATATATTCGACTTTTATTTTATATTTTTAATCTTTTTTAATAGATATTAGGTACTTTAATATTAATTTTATAATTTTTGAATATTTTGTTGTAGAACTTATGAGCTCATAGTAGTTTTTTGGACCTTTCTTTAATATTATTGTAAATTTATTATGTATAATGTTTCATATTCTATTTTTTTAATTTAAAATTGCACATACAAAATAATTAATATAGGAATTGATTTTGAAATATATTTAAATTTTTGTGATATGTATAGATAATTTTATTAATATTAAAATGTTGTTTGGAATTTTTAATAGAAAGTTTTGGAATAAAAATATAGCCAACAATTTATGAATCGATTGTAATTTTCGCTCTTTATTTATGTCACACTATGCCCAGTAAAAACCAAGCCATCCACCCCCTCAACCCCACATTCTATCTTTACATTATTTAGCCTAGACCCACCACTAAAAGAATAAACTATGTAATAGAAAATAATTTAGGAGTAAAGGCCAATATTTGATAATTTTATCATTATTTCTGCCTTTAATTAGAAAAATATATTGAGTTATTAATATTAAATTTTTATCGCTAAAATAATAAATATCATTCAAAAAATAATTTAATTTTTAATAATATTTCAATAATATAATTTTTAATAATAATATGTACATATATTTAATAATTTTTTAATAATATTTATTTTTTAATACATAATATAAAAATAAATCGAGTTGATCGAACATGCAGAATAATTATTTATTAAAGTATAATTATAACGCGAATAAAAAATATTTTCTATAAGAATAATATAATTTTTTATGTATAATTTAATGTTTTTAGATGTTCAATAAAATTAAAATATCATACAAATTAAAAAAAATATGAATGTACTATCAGTGAAATCTCAAAGATAAGTGGAGTTTATAAAAGAACTGCAAACATTAAAATATTTAGCTGTTCTATTAAAAATTTGTTATATAATACATATATTTAATATAAATTTATCTAATATAATTTTACTTTTAATTTAAAAAATTTTTTATGAATTTAACGATTAATGGTACATCTAATATAATACTAACTACACAGATATTAAACAAATCGAACATAGTAAATTAATTAGCCCAGTTATCCAATGAACATCATACTCTGGGAAAACTAAAATATCTAAAGTTTTATTTAAAAACGCTATACATTTATTTGATTGCTATTAATGAGCTATTATTATTAATATTTTTTGAAGTATAAAGATTTCTAATAAACTTAAGAATAAAAATAATCTATGTATAATGTGATAAAAAATTTATATTTTTTTGTTATGCCAAGATATCAGACAAGGCAGATTATACGTACGAATAAATGATGATTATAATTAGAATAAATAATGCGAGCAAAATTAAATAATTTTTAGATGAAAATAAAATATTTTATAAGTTCAATTAAAATATAATTTGTATAAAAATATTCTTATAAAATTCTACGGGACTCTGCATGTAAGTGATAGTCAATTTAATTAAAATATCTTTAATAAATTATATTCAGGATTATATATTTATAACGAAATTATATATTACTATATAATACTATGAAATGTTATTTAATTATCCCTGTGATTGAAACTGTATAGAACCTGTGATTGAACTGATATAAAAAACATTTGTAAATAAACTTCAAAAAATATTAAAAATTTAAATATGATTTACTTTGAGTAATTTGAATGAAGTAAATTTATATTTTGATATAAATTAGCATATTATATTTTATATAAATTTGCAGGAAAGGATGAGAGCGGTTAGCTTAACATTCAGGTAATTTTTTAATTTACAGGTAATTTAATTTACAGGTAATTTTTATTTGTAAATATTAATAAAATAACATTTACCATTCGTAATTTTCAACAAGAATATAAATGAATTCGAATAAAAGGAGGTAATTCTCTATATATAAATGCAGAAGGTACAAATGCTGGAGTAGTTTACGCGAAATATGACAAGTATAAATTATTTATATCAAATAAAATCATAATAAACATGTATTCAAGCATATTGAAGCAACTATTAAAAATAATTTTTCAAAATTTTTCTTTATATGTATATAAGAATATTCTTTTAGAATTATATCTCCTCTTGTTGCAAATGGCTAAATAATTTACATCGAATCATAAAAACTAAAATATGTTAATATACAGAAACTAAATAATTTCTACAGAAATTATGTTTATAAAGAAACCATAAAGGATGTCTACATCGAAATAATTATATAAATTGTTAAATAAGTTTATTGTTATTAAAGTATAAATGTAAATTAAATTATTTTAAAATTTCAAAAATATCTTCTCTATTTTAAAAGATAATAAATTTTTACGTGTTTAGAAATAGAGGAAAACAATTATAAATCAAATTTTAAAAAATATTGAAAATTAAAACTTGACTTCTATGAGTAATTTGATAAATTTATAATTGATATAAATTAGCATATTATATTTTATATAATTCTGAAGATAGAATGTGAGCGGTTAGCTTAACATTCCTCAAATCAACAATTATAATTATGTAGATATTTATATAAATATGTATGTAAATTGTGGATATACAGCTGTGTTTTTTGTGCTTAAAACTTAAAATGAAGCAAGATTTCATTGATTTCAAAATTAATGATTTGCTTTTGATATTTATCAAAAGCAAATTTTTCATATATTCAAAATTAAAATTTTAATGAAATATTAAGATTATTCTGAGGTGCACGTTGATGATTCATATTAGATTAACAATTAATTTTTTCCAAACAATTAATTTCATAACAATAAATTTTTTATACATTACATGAAACAAGTGATTATTTTAATGTATAAAATTTTAAAGCTAATTTAGTAAATATTAAAAATAAAATAGAATAATCTAATATTGTGAATAATTTACTTGAAATTTAATTTTAAATATATTAATCGGAAGAATAGTAAAATTAATGAGACAGATGAGGTAAAATCTGTACGACAATTTGTGTTTAACACATATTTTAGTTATAATAATTCATTATAAAAATTTATAAGATTAATAAACTTCTGAAAATTGAAAATGGTTATCTAATTAGTTATTTTAACTAATTTAAAATTAAATATTCTATATAAAATTAATATATTACAGAAAATATTCACATTTTCCTTTAAATATTTTCATTTAAATGTACATATATTAATTTTATTGAATTAAAAATCTATGCGCATCACATTTTTTGATTTCGATTCAGTTTGATTTATCCACATTTTATTTCACATTCACATTTTATTTCAACTCACCATTAAAAGAATATTTGTGTAATAGAGAAATAAATTAAGTGTAAAAGCCAATAATTGCTAATTTTATCAATATTTATGCCTTTAATTTTAAAACAAATATATTGAGTTAATAATATTAAATTTTCATCACTAAAATAATGAATATCAGCCGAAAAATAATTTATTTTTTAATTTCATATATTTTTTTATTATCTAAAAATAAATCGAGTTGGTCGACATGCAGAATAATTATTTATTAAAGCTATAATTAAAACGGGAACAAATTATATTTTCTATAAAAATAATATACCTAATCTTTTATTGTTGATTATAATTTGAATAAATATTTCCGAAATTAAAATATCTTCTAAGAATAATTTAAATATAATTTGTATAAAAATATTTTTGAAAAATTCTTCGGGACTTTGGATATAATAAACTTTATATTGCATCATAAAAATTAAAGTAATTTTAAGAAATTATATTTAGAATTATATGTATATTTATAATGAAATTATATATTAATATTTATAAAATAATAATTTAAAAATGTTACATAAATAATCCTTGAAATTGAAAATGTATAGATAAATATTTATTAACGAAAAAGGTACAAACGCCGGTGTAGTATACGCGGAATATCTCAAGTATAAATTATTTATAGCAAATAAATTCATAATGAACAAATACAAAATTATTGAAGCAACACTTGATAATATAGAATAGTTTATGTTAATTTTTCTTAGATATAAGAATATTTTTTGAGAATTCTCCCTCATGCTCCAAATGGTTAAATTCGTATTAAATCATAAAAACTAGAATAATGTTAATATACTCCAAAAACTAATATATTTATACATTCAGAAATTATATTTATAAAGAAACTACAAAAGATGTCTGCATCAAAATCAGAATATATTAAAAATTATATAATAATAATAATAATATATTATTACAAATTATATATAAAAAATATTAAAAATTATATAAAATTAAAGTATAAATTTAACTTAAGTTATTTTAAATTTTCAAAAATTTCTTCTCTATTTTAAAAGATAATAAATATTTATGAGTTTAGAAATATAAAAAACAATTATAAATCAGACTTCAAAAAATATAAAAATTTAAATATGATTTACTTTGATTAATTTGAGTGAAGTAAATTTATAATTTGATATAAATTATCATATTATATTTTATATAACTTTGCAGGAGATCTTTGCAGGAGGTTTTTCTATTTTAAAAGATAATAAATATTTATGAGTTTAGAAATATAAAAAACAATTATAAATAAACTTCAAAAAAATATTACAAATTTATACTTAACTTATTTTTTGTAATTCGAGTGAAGTAAATTTATAATTTGATATAAATTGCATATTATAGTTTATATAATTTTGCAAGATAGGATGTGATCGGTTAGCTTAACATTCCTCAGATAAATAATTTTAATTAGATATTTATATAAATATGTAAATTTTGCATATACTGATAGTTTTTTGATAATTTACATGAAATTTAATTTAAAAAATATCGAAAAAATAGGAAAATCAATGCAACAGATGAAGTAAATCCAGTTTGGAAATTTGTGGTTTAATACATATTTTGGTTATAATAATTCATTAAAAATTTATAAGAACAATAACCTTCTTAAAATTGAAGAAGATTATCGAATTAGTTATTTTAACTAATTTACATTAAATATTCTATATAAAATTAATATATTACAGAAAATATTCACAAAATATTTTCATTTAAATGTACATATGTATGTACATTAATTTTATTCAATAAAAGATTATGTCTTTCAAATTTTATGATTTCGATTCAATTTGATTTATCCACATCTTACTTCAAGCTACAACGGAAATGTACATGAAATAAAAGTTATACAATAATAATTTTCTTAAATCCAATAATATTTTAATTAATTAGTAAATAATAATACATTTATTTAATAATTTAAAAATTAATTATTATTATATTAACAAACATTATTTTTATTAATATGAATTAATAATTCCAAATTTTATATTATATTTTTTTAGTTTTAAAATAGTAAAATTTTCAATAAACTTATTTCAATTTTAAATTTATAGAAATAATTTAAGCCATCTATAAACAGCCCAAGGCTCATAAAAAATTTGATCTTTTGCCAAATGACAATTTAATTCTGCTCGACTCTAAGTAGAGTCGGTGTTGAATATTTCAACGCTTCTAATTGAAAAGATTCGAATAAACCTGACAAGGTTTATGGAAGTTCTTTTGTTTTTTGTGTCGATAATAAAAAGTAAATAATTATCAGCAATTAAAATTAACAAATGATATAAATATTCTTACATTAAATTGTATAATAAAAAATAATATAACCGGCGATCTAAATTTATTTCTGCATTCATCGGACATCATGGATTGTATCTCGATATCCTTATTCTAGTTGTAGATCACATTTAAAATAGAACAAATTAAAAATAGATGACAAAGTTTCATATTAAAATGTGAATCTCAGAAAAAAATATAGAAATATTTTAATGTTTAATTATATGGACTCATCACTTTAATGTGTTCAAAATAATTATATGATAAATTTTATTTGCTAAAGGCTTCATTTTTACTATTTATTATAGATAAACTTCAAAAAACTAATTTACAGAAATCTTTAATTTTCAATTCTGTGGAATTAGTAGAATCTACATGCCATGAAGCTTATCAAAAGCATTTATAAGTAATAAAATGTATCATTTATTCAAACTACATTTTAATATCATTAATAACAAATTAATATAACTTAACAAAATTTCTCGTTAAGTAAAAAATAATTTTATATAAAGTTATAAAAGTAAAAAACATCTTACATAAAGTATAATTTAAAACTAAAATAATATTTTTTATGTAAGTTAATGTAAGTGTAATATACTAAAACTACTGGATGGTCTTCTTCTACGTAAGTGTAATATACTAAAATTATAGTTGCATCATTAAAAAAATTAAAACATCTATAATAATAAGAATTGTAAAATACTAAAATAATATTTCCTAATATCTGTATAAAAATTATTGACAATGTTAGATTTGTATTCAAAAATTTTATTACATAGTAAACATAATAACATTTTATAAATTTAGTTAATTATAATTTTTCTTAAATATAAGAATATTCTTTGAGAATTATACCTCCTCTTGTTGTAAATGCTAAATTTACATTGAATCATGAAAACTAAAATATGTTAATATACAGAAATAATCAATTTATACATATATTATATTTATAAAGAAACCATAAAGGATGTCTACATCGAAATAATTATATAAATTTTAAATAATTATAAAATAATTATAAAAATATAAATGTAAATTAAATTATTTTAAAATTTCAAAAATATCTTCTCTATTTTAAAAGATAATAAATATTTATGAGTTTAGAACTATAAAAAACAATTCTAAATCAGACTTCAAAAAATATTAAAAATTTAAATATGATTTACTTTGATTAATTTGAGTGAAGTAAATTTATAATTTGATATTGTTATACTTACGTTAATCTAACAGCTGTTGATTAATTAAAGTTTTGTTTGGGGGAAGAACCAAAAATCCTTACTTCACTTTAGTTTTATTCCCGATAAATTGAAAAGCAAAAATTTGGCTTTTCCTCTCCCTTTATTAAATAAAAATAAAAGAATAAATCTTTGTTAAAAGAAAGAGTTTTAAAAGTAAAATTCCTCGGGGTTCCCGCGTCCCTCCCGGCCCTTCGGGGACTGGGAGGGACCCAACGGGACCCCCCAAAATTAACCCCTAACAGATATAAATTATCATATTATATTTTATATAACTTTGCAGAAGAGGATGAGAGTTCCTCAGATAGATAATTTTAATTAGATATTTATATAAAGATGTAAATTAAGGATATATTACTAGTGTATTTTGTGCTTAAATCTTTAAATGAAGCAGGTTTTCATTTATTTCCAAATTAAAATTTTTGATGTGAAATTGCTTGGAAATATTAAATGCACAAATTTTTCATGTATTCAAAATTAAAATTTTAATGTAATTATTATAATAAAATATATATTTTTCGCAAGCAACATAAAAATAATTATTATATACATGAACCAAAATGGTTTTTTAATTTTATAAAAATTTTAATAAAAATATCTCCCCACTCACTATTCGATATTCATTTAAATGTTTATTATTAAGATAAATCAGCTTTGAGTGATTTTTTTGATTCTGCAGATTTAGCTATCAATAAAATCTTAAAAAATTAATAAAATTCATATTATTATTAATTATTATTATATTATTAAAAAAATTAAAAATTAATACTCCATAAATTAATATATGTACATACTAGTCAATGTTATATGGAAGTGAATAATTGACAGTTCATAGCAAATTAAAATTAATTTTCTCAAATTTCAATTAAATCAATTATCAACAGCTTTATTTATACAATCTCGATTTAATTATCAGAAACAGAGTGATTATTTTAATTATTTTTATGGTATCGGTATTTTTCGGTATTCCGTACCGTTCTACGGAACGCAAACAAAACAAAACACCGATAATACCGATCGATACAAATTTTTAAAGTTTTATTTTATTTTAAGCGAAAAAAGGCTCTCGGCCATTGATAATTTTCAAAATTTTCGACTGCGGCGCTAAAAAAGAAGAAATCTTGCTTCTTGGACTTACATCTCCTCGAAATTTTCTTCTGCGTGTGTTTATCTCCACAATTTATAAATAAAAATAATTATTTTTAACTAAATTAATTTTTAAAATACGGTACGGAATACCGATAAATTTTTATCGGTATTTATCGGTATCGGTATTTTTCGGTATTCCGTACCGGTCTACGGAACGGTAAAATTTTGAATTTTATCGGTATTTTTCGGTATCGATATAATACGGTATTACGGTACGGAATACGGTATGGAACGAAATTCCGATCTCTAATTTTAATGTATAAAAATTTCAAAGATATTTAGTAAATATTAAAAATAAAATATTGATCGGAAGAATAGTAAAATTGATGAGACAGATGAGGTAAAATCAGTTCGACAATTTGTGTTTACACATACCTATTTTAGTTATAATAATTCAGTATAAAAATTTATAGATTAATACTAAAATATATTATTGCCACGTACAATATTTAAAAAAAAATTTTGATTTTTTAAATATTGTATTACGTGGCTTTATATTAAAAATTTTTTTTAGAATTTTTTCCAACCAAAAAAAGTTTCTTGTTGGAATCCGTCATTATTTTATTAATAATGAGTATGTGGAAGAGGGATATAAAACATCCCAGATTAATGTTTATTATTAATTTATCTAAACTTATTTCTAAACTAAGTAATAGTGAGAAACTATATTATCTAATTATTTTAAGATACCTAAAAGTCGTTTCATTAAAAAATAAATTTAAGCCCCGGTATCTATGTAGTTTGATATTTAATGAGCGAATGCGCAAGGCAACGCGGGGGCAATACTTTTATCTTTCACTTAATGTGGATTTTATCCGACTTGCGACATTTTATAGAAAAATTAAAAACTGATATCTTTTGACTGCAATTTAGTCTAAATTAGTGTCGGACACAGAGCTACGCTGCCTTACTTTTTTAAAAATATCTTAAACACCCCGGCTGAGCTGACGATCGGGACGAGCACACTTTTCTCATTTAGTATCAGTCCATGAGAGCTCTTTAAATGATCGTTAATCGACATTTTATTGGCATTTCTCGACTCACTATGATTCTTAATTCCAGTCCATAATCTTGTTAAAAATTTTCAGTTTTCCTAATACATATACATATAAAATGCAACAATTTTTCTTCATTTTCTTGGTCTGTTTTTTCCTTTACTATAATGACGTGAACTCAACGTAAACTCATTAGAATTTTGTGATTTGGTTGATAAAGGCAAACAATCCGTAAGATTTTTGATTAACTACTTTAAATCAAAAATAAATAATTAATAATTTTCTTTCAGTTAATTGAAACTGTAACATACTGTGACACCAAGACTACTCTGTCTAAAAGTAGGATAAAGACTTTGATAAAGTTTTTTATATAATTTTGCGAAAATCCCACATATTCTAATGCTATAAATATTTGGCATAACATTATATGTATGTAGCTTATAATGAGTATGAGTTCTTTTAGATTTCAAATTACAATCCCTGCATATTAGGAAGTATGCAGGGATTAAGACTGATTTGGATATCGTAAGACTCTACTCAATGTTGACAAAATCCATCATGCAAGATCTCCTCGCAATGAAATAGGTGCTAGGTTAGATCCTTGGCTTAAGAATAAATACTTGTTTTTACGCGGAAAATATAAGTAGTGTAACAAACCGACACCCGAAACCCCGACTCCGACGAAAAATAAACGAAAAATTTTCACTAAAGGACAAAAAAATGTCTTGGGACTTTTTAATTTTTGGTCTTGAGCCTTGGGGTCAAGTCTTGGTCTTGGTACCTAGTTTTGGTGTTTAGTTTTTTTCTTTTCTACTGCTATTTGGTATTACGCATTATTTTATAAATCAAATCATTAAAAATTTAAACTTAATTATTTTAAGTCGACTTTTGTTGCAAAAATCAAAAGAAACAAATCTGTGCATGTCTTAAGGTTGAAAATAAAAAATATTCGCAATAATATTTAGATTAAAGGGGCGAAACTTTCAAACCCGAAGCGGAGCTGGGAAAGGAACATGCCTAAATGCAGTAAGGAATTGGTTTTATTGTTAAGTGATTATAAAAAAAATAAATGAAATGACGGAATGATTTGAGAAATTTATGTATATTATAAAAATTTTCTGAAAAATGATTAAATATATTCGACAAAAATATTACTAAATTTGTAAATTCAGCATCATAGTAAAATAAAAATTTTGTCTATGCTAATCTCAAAATTTTTGTCAACTTTAGTGAATGAAGTTATCAATTTCATAAAGAGGATTTTATCGTTAATACTCCGGAAAAAATAAATTTCTTAAGAAAAATTGTTTTGAGTGCTAAAATTTTTGGCCTTTAGCCTCAGGGCCGTTTTTGTTACGAATATTGGTGTAAGGCCAAGTCCATCCTAAAATCACGTGAACAATAATGGCGCTCTGAACTTTGCGCTAAGTAACTGAAGTTCCCAGAGAGATCCAAAGTATAGCACAAATGGTCATTCTCAGAGAGCAAATAGGCTCACTTATCTGATCGCATTAGCCACATTCACTCAGCCCTAAGGCGGTTCTAGGAATAAATGTGAAAGCAATAAAAGCTTTGAGAGAATAAGGAAAAGGGGTTCAGTCGACTAATCTTCTCTTCAATTATTGTGCAGCATTATTCCACCGGCCGGTGAAGGAAGTATTAAACACAGCTAGCCTAATGTCGATCCGGAGGGAGAGAGAAGAGAGAAGCTCCTAAAGAAAGCTCCTAATCTTGAGAAGCTCCTAAAGGCAACAAATGGACTTTATATCTTGGAAGCTTCTCCCGATAAGAGGTGGGGCGTTGGATTCAAGAAACATGAACAAAATCAGCTGAAAGACTACACGCCCAAAAATAAAAAATATGGACAGAATTGGATGGGGAAATACTTACTAAATTAAGAGAAAAACTGATTAAAGAAGAACAACAAACCAGTAAGTAAATTTTTTGTATCAATAAAACCCTGCGGGGTTCACCCAAATTTAAAAAAAAATATATATTTAGTAAAAGAAAATAAACCTTATCATAATTAATTTTTCTTAAAGTCCAAAAAAAAGGAAAAATTTTTTTTTCTTCCCTTCTTCTCTCACAAAAATTAAAAAAAAACTTAATAACCTGCGGGTTTCAAAAAAACTAAGTCTCAATAAAATCTCAAAAGTTTAAGTCAGCTTCAAAAAATCAATTTTAGGGAGAAAAGAATATTTGGTGCCACAAATCCAAGCTAGAGGAATAATTGGAGCAGCATTGGAGCCTCATCACTACCCCTATTTTGTATTAATCCCTAACGAGCATTTAGAACATGTAATTAACATTGGGGACATCTTTACAATTAAAGACCTACATTTGGATGATAGATTTAAAAATTTAACGGACTGCGGTCCTAAAAATTCATGGATCATCAAAAATTCATCAAATCTTTTATCGGTGCAAGGGTCCGGAAAAATTCACCATATACTTTATCGAGCAAATGAAAAAGAGGCCAAAGGGAGAATTATTAAAATTGGAAATAGATCGCGCAAGACAAGAAAAATACAGAGTATATGGGCCAGTTCTAAAAAGTCAAGCAACAATGCACACATTATAAGACATCAAACAAATTTCGAATTTGAAAACATTAATGCTGGACAAAAAGTACTAACTACGATTAGAAGTGTTAAAATCCCAAATGGAATAAAAGTCAACACTCACTTCATTTTGCCTGGGAACTCAAAATTTGGCACCACGGGCATGGAATTTTACAAAAGAAAAGCACACATAATTACAAATCTAAATCTAAATTTATAAATCCTGCGGGATTCTCTCATGTTACATTTTTTTAGAGGCGCTGGAGGGTAAAATTTTTTAGAGGCGCTGGAGGGTAAAATCGCCCAAAAACAGATTTTCTAAAGCCCAAAATTTTGTAAACAAAATTATACGAGATAGCAAAAGACGACCAGGGACGGTCTATTGGAGGGTTAGAGGTGTAAGGCCAAGTCCATCCTAAAATCACGTGAACAATAATGGCGCTCTGAACTTTGCGCTAAGTAACTGAAGTTCCCAGAGAGATCCAAAGTATAGCACAAATGACCATTCTCAGAGAGCAAATAGGCTCACTTATCTGATCGCATTAGCCACATTCACTCAGCCCTAAGGCGGTTCTAGGAATAAATGTGAAAGCAATAAAAGCTTTGAGAGAATAAGGAAAAGGGGTTCAGTCGACTAATCTTCTCTTCAATTATTGTGCAGCATTATTCCACCGGCCGGTGAAGGAAGTATTAAACACAGCTAGCCTAATGTCGATCCGGAGGGAAGACGTCTCCCAATCCGGAACTCCCCTATATCCAGCGCTCGCCTACATTCCATACTCTGCGGAGTTCACACAAGGACGCTTGCGAAACTCCAATCTAACAACCCCATTTAAAAGCACTGGGAAACGGGACCAACCGCTTTACTTTGGTTTTGGGGTGACATTTATATATTACACACAATTATTTATTATTTAATTTTTTATATCTTGTTTGTCTCGTCCCGATTAAAATAAATTTTCTATATTTTTCGATTCAAAACAAAAAATTTAGTTAAATGCCAGCCATTGCACTGCCAGCCAGCAGTGGAGCCAGCCCAGCCTATTTTCCTACTTATTTTACGAAATTCCTTCCCTAAAACCTATATTTTAATATTAAACTATAGTGATACTCTGGTATCCCGATCCCGACTAGGGAAAATTTCCCGAGTTTTGGCTGTGAATACTTTACAATTGTCATGTACCCATGATTGTAATATACTAAAATTATAGTTGCATCATTAAAAAAATTAAAACATCTATAATAATAAGAATTGTAAAATATTAAACTAATATTTCCTAATATCAGCATAAAAATTATTGGATTAAAAAATTCAAAAATGTTAAATTTGTAATGAAATTTTTATTTCATAATAAAACATGAATTAAACGACTAGGGAAGCTCCGAGTGGCGCTTGTATTGGAACTTATGTGGTTTGGGTACTCTTTTTTTAGCCACGCCCCTTTTTCCTTTTCCATCATCAATCAACCTTAATATGGACAGAATGGTCAGCCTTAGCACTTCTTTTCTCATTTTTCCTCATTTACTGTTTTTTCAACTATCAATCAATTCATTCTATCTGAGTAAACTTTTTAGGAATATTTTCGCTAAATTTATTCTAGAATATGGAAGATCTCAAAAATTTTAATATTCACGATTTATTTAATTTAATTGGTAAGTCAGACGAAGAGTTTTTGGAATGGCTCAGGGAACGAAAATTAATTTGGACCACCCGTTTTTGCGAATGTGGGAAGGAAATGACAAAGTTATACAAGAATGATAGAAAGTGGCCTCTGTGGAGGTGCAATAGTAAAAAAATCACGAAGGAAAACAACCAGCAAAGGGTTTTTTGATGGCACATTCTTCGCCGGTGCGCACTTATCACCTAAACAAGTGTTTGAATTTACTTATTACTGGGCTCGGAAGACCCATAGTCAAGATGAATTCCAACACGACATGGGAATAGGTTGGGGCGTGGCAAAAAAGGGGCGTGGCTAAAAAAAGAGTACCCAAACCACATAAGTTCCCTTGTATTTATTGCGAGCAAATTGATTTAATTATATGTAAATATTTTTATTTATTTTATAAACTTTTAACAATTATGTACATATTTAGTGCTTACATTTTAAATTATGAATCTTTTTATATTCTTCCTTATATTCTGTACTACTCATAAGTGTCTTTTGTAATAAACAGAAGATTTTAGGTTTTCCTAGTTCACATTTTTCGTTTTCCTCCAACTAAAAAATATTTTTTTTAAATTTAATACAAACAAACATCATCTTCCCGAATATGAACTTCAGACAGATCAAAAAGGGAAATATTTGCTCTTTTCGCTATTATCCCAGCATATAAAGTATCTTCAATGTGCATTCCATAAAATTCTCTTGTGTAATTCATCACTAATTTTATCGTTTTACTGTTTGCAAAGTATGTATCATGCATATATTTTGGAAGAATTTCACTTGGATATTCCTCCTTAGATAAATACCTAAATTAATTTAATCATTTCTATCTTGGTGTAATCAAGAATTATGCTATGTAAACCATTTATTGTCCTTATGCCTTATTGTAGGTGTTTCATCTACTAAATATCCAAAAAATGCTAGGCCAGTTCCAGTTTCTTTCAGTTGTTTTTTAAATTTGTTTTCATTCCAGAATGCCCAACGAGGCAAATCAATGATTGTATCATCATCAATTTTCATAACATATTCCGCATTAGGGCACCATTTTTGTTGCCATTGAAAAGCAGCACCTACCTAAGTTATTGTTTCGATCAGTGAATTTTGATACTAAAAAACAATCACAGAATCGATTTATGTCGGATTTCCTAATCTTGAATGTGAGAATCTAGTTACTGAAGCTTATAGGGAACAAATATTATGTTAACTAGAGATCGGTATTTTTGAATTGCCTGGGCCTATACCTGTGTTCTGGGTTTGATATATTGGCCTGGGCCGGATCCTGGGCCTGTAGTCCAAGAAAAACCCATGAGGTCAAAAAATGCCTGGGCCTAGGTCTGGAGGCCTTGACCTGGAAAAACCCAGGCATTGGTCCAGACCCAGGCCGATCTCTAACGTTCACAATTAATTTACTTATATAAATTTCAATTTATTTAACCATTTCAATTTATTGAAAAAAATACTTTATATTGCAACATATGATAGCCTTCCGATATATTATAGTAACGAATCAAATCACCAAATTGTTTTTGTTCTTCATCCAATAATATATCAAATTTTTTTCCTTCCTCTTCTTCAAGTACTGGATCTCCAATCACAAAACGAATTATCATATTTTTACTCTTAAAATTTTATTTTATATAAAAATAACTAGTATAATGAACTCTCTCTACAATGAAAATTTCTCTACATTAAACTTCTTCAAAGTTAAGTAATGGACCTAGTAACTGTCTTAATCAATTAATGAATAAAAACTTGCTCGAACATTGGATTGTTCAAACTATTGTAGCACCCCGTCCCCCGAAACCCCGACGAATTTTTAAGCAAAAAAAATTTTCCTACATTAAGCCTTCCGATATATTAATATCGGAACGTCTATGAAACAATTTTTTTGCTTTTTATTTACCTCGGCAATCTTTACCACGCCACGAAGGCTCGGGGTGCTACCCTAGTTCAAACACATAATAATAAATAAATTTGTTCGAAAAAATAATTTAAAATATTTTTTACCGCGTCTTTAGCCCAGCTATTCCTAATTCCCATACGTCTATGAAACAATTCTCTTCTAGTATTAACAAACACAGCAAGCTCTATTTGTTTCCCATTACAAGGATCTTTTCTTGGTTTTTCCATTTTATAATGTGTTTGAACATTAGAAAAAGCCAATGTAAAATTCGTCAAAATGCTTTCATTTTTATATAGTAAATAAAGTAGATTAATGTTTGTATATTTCAAAAGAAGCAAAATAGAAACAAATAAGGCAGCTAAGACCAAAAATAGCCGAAAACCTCGATTCCTTTAATAATAAAAAATTATAATCAACAAGGAAACAAAAATTATTAAGTATATATACAGTCGATTCTCACTTCACTAGCATAAAAAATTAAAAAATGGAGAGATTATAATTTTGATATTAGTATCCCAAATTGTTTAAGGTCTAGGAATAGGGTTGGGGGCCCGATCCGGCCTGGTCCGAAAGATGGAGTCGGGCCTGAAAAAAATGTGGCCCAAAAAGAATAACTCGAACGTCGGCCCGACTCGAAAACCCAACCCTATTTAGTAGGCTGAGAAACTCGTCTTGGATTATCTATCATTGTATGATATTCTAATGAGTTCCGTTTGAATTAAGAAATTATTTGATAAACAAGGGAAATTGCTGTATTCTCGAAAGATTCAGAACTATTAAAAATAAAGACATTTTATTTTCAGTAAAAGCTTGCCGTTTAAAACATGTGTATAACCATGTATATATTTTGCTTAAAGTTCTAGTTGAGCGAGTAATTAAATTACAATTTGTTAAATATTTAAGCATTGATATTTTCAAAAAATAACAAGGAAATTTTCGATATGTATGAATGTTTCCTTGTGAATCGACACGTAAATAAAAATTTATTATAATAAAAAGTAAACAAATTTGCTTGTTTTTCTAAAATACAACTCATACAATGTAATTTTTCCTATCAAAAATTTATGTTTGAAAAGAATAAAATTCACTTTCATGAATGATGAGATCAATTTCTATCAACAAAAATATTTTTACAAAATCGCAAATTTGGAAGGATATAAGGATATCCTTGTAGGAAATATTGCTCTTTGGACACCAAAATGCTCAAAATCTTTACTGTGACGCAAAGAATTGAAAAGTTCTGGCTATATGACCATCTAAACTTTAAAAAAAATTTTTGTCTGCGGCTCTAACAATTGAATTTTTCTCCTAAGGCCTTAGAAATTATTAAAATTTTCGCTGGGTAAGCAATCTGAGGAAGAGTCTTTTTCAAGAAATTGCATAAATGCTTTTATTTTCCATTAGAATCTCGTAATTTATAATTTTGAATATGAATAAAATATTTTCTAATTTTATATTAATTTCGCATTTTCGCGTTTCGCATCTTTAATATTTTTCACATATTTGCGCGAAAGGTTCTAAGAAAATTTCTTTTTTTCATATCAAAGTTTTGTTTTACTATCACGTTTATTTCACATCTTACATTGTCCAATGCATCTATTATTTTTAAAAAGTTTCGCATTCCGCATTTAATTTTTAGAGTTCGCCCAGTCACGTTGTACACCAACCCTAATAATGCATACAGTCGAACATACCAATTAAATTATTTATTTATTATTATTTAAATTTTATTATAATTTTTATTAACAATTATCAACTGATTATAAACTTTTACAACTATATAATTTATCCTTGAAAATTTCACATCTTACATCATTTAAGGCAAAGTTTGGTTTGACTATCACATTTATTTGGGCAATCTGTACAAGGCTCACCAGCACGATAAACGCATCTTGTATAAACATTTCCGCTAAAAATAATTTAGAAAATTAAGTAAATATTTATTACGGTGGCTTGTATTGGCAAACAACATAAGATTTATATTTAGGGCAACGTCCAATTCCACACCCAACTTGATAAGTGTTCCACCAAGCAAGTTGTGTCCAATGTCCAATACCTCTATTATTTTGAGGTGCATCAAATGCAACGCAGTCTTGGCCAGGATAAGGTCCCAAAGCTCCTCTGTATTCCAACTCTGACCACCATCCTTTTACTACATACTCGATGGCAGCGGCTTTAATTTAGAGAACTAAGTTTTATTTAAATCATTAAATACCATCATTGTCCATTCTTGCATAAGCATAGAAATTCTCTCCATAATTCCCATATGGGTTCGAATGACTATAAGTGCATTTATCAGCCCAAGCCTGTGCTTGCTTTTCAAGTTCTAAAGAAAATTCCATTTTATGCATATCCTTTGCTTTTGGCAAAAACTCTCCAGTTTTGTTCTTAACCCTTCCCTGTGCTAATTCAGCACGGAAATAATTGTGCCAATAAACTACGGCATCACGTCCAGCTTGATCAATTGCGTTGGTAACTAAACAGAATTTTTATATTTAAAAAAAAATTAAATATTACATTCATTATTCATAATGGCAGACAAAGCCAAGATAGCTAATAATGAAATAAACATTTTGTTTAAATATTTAGGCTCTAATATTTAATTAATTTCTTCAATATTTTGAATTAAATATTAAAATTTCCGGCTTTTATAGCAAAATTTTATACCACACAATTTAATTATTGGGTGGTCCAGGCATTTAAATATTGTTTATTTAACTGTGAATTTAAATAAATTAATTAAATTTTTCAAAAAATTAAAACAAAAGTGCATTTCAACTATCACGGGCTATAGATTTATTATTAAATAAGTTAACACTTATTTTCTTATTTGTTTGAATTTTTAGAGCATTGGAATTTCAAATTTCAATTTTTATATAGGTATTCTTAATTCTAAAAATTTTTCATATGAAAACCCGGATGGGGAATAACAAACAAAAAATTTTCTATCCTATTTTATCCTCCCTTACTTTGGGCTTTTTCTTATTAGTTATCTTATCTTGCTAAAATGGGTGCCGGAAACTACAACACAATTAATTACTACATTAGAAGACCCGTTCAACTACTTGAACGGGCTATAGATTTATTATTAAATAAGTTAAACTTTTTTCTATTATTTATTTGGACTTTTAGAGCATTGGAATTTCAAATTTCAATTTTTTTATATAGTAGGTGTTCTTAATTCCAATAATTTTCATATAAAAAAACCGGATATTAAAAACAAATAAAAGAATCCTCAACCTACTTCTGCTATTTCTTACTAAAATTTTGTGGCTTTCTTATATGTCATCTTATCTTGCTAAAACTATTCGTTTTTATACATAAATTTTTTATAATTTAAAAATGATTGAATTTAGGCAATAAATATTAAATATAATTTTTTATTTGATAAAAGCATTAAAATTTTTTAATTTAAAATCAAATAAAACTTTAATATTTATTATAAAAATGATTTATTCCCAATCTCCTTTGTTAATTTTTTCATAAAATTTTGAACAAATAAAATAAAAACTATCATTTAATTTGATTTTTAAATTTTATTATTAAATAATTTTATTTAACAATAAACATTGAAATTGATATAAAATTATCTATTTATAAAAAATTAACTAAATTATTAGATATTCTTTTTTCAAATCCAGATATTTTATATTAAGGTTCGGATGAGAAAATGTTTAGTGTAAGTACAAAAAGTTCAATTTGGAAGTATACATAGGGGGAAAATTTTTCAAAATATAAGTACGCTAAAAAATTTTTTTCAAAAACTTTTTTGTGGACCAAAAATTCTTCCATTTTTTGTGCCGCAGGCGAAAATTTTGAGAATTTTAAGGCTAAATTTAATTTTTTAAACAAAAAGTCTATTTGTAAGTACGTAATTAAAAATAAGTACATTTTTAATTTTGGAAGTACAAGAGTCGATTTGTAAGTACTGTACTTCCAAAATAAGTACGAATCCAAACCCTATTTTAGATAGTGGCCAATTTTAGATTTCTGATACATAATTGATAGACTTGTCTGGGCGGCTCTAAATAGTGACGGATACAGTTCGATATGACGACCTTTTTTGATAACTTTGTATACAATAATTTTTAGATTATTATTGTAGATTATTATTATCCAGTTTTGTTTTTAACCCTTCCCTGAGCTAATTCAACACGGAAATAAATTGTCCACTGTGTAATTGTCCTCTGTGCAATTGTCTTACTGTGCAATTTGATCACTATAAAAATTAAAAGAAAAATTAAAAGAATATTAAAAAAGGGTACACCCCAGCTTACCGCGAGCCCAACTCGTCGCAGAGCGATAACTTCGTTCAGAATTGTCGAATCCGGGGCACCCTGGTATAGTTCGATTCAGCTCGTCGAGGCGCATCGAAACATACCAAGGCGTACCGGATTCGACAATTCTGAACGAAGTTATCGCTCTGCGACGAGTTGGGCTCGCGGTAAGTTGGCCTGCTCCCATTAAAAAATTCTATAAAAATTAAATATAAAAAAATCTATAAAAATTAAAAGAAAATTAATTAGAATAGAAAATATTTAAAGTTATTTTAAATTAATAATAAATATAACTAAAATACTTATAAATATGTACATTAGAAATAAATTTACAAATATTTTTTATAAAAATTATTTTATGCTATATTTATGATGAATAATTAAAAATCTAATAATAAATATATGATAGGATTAAAAAATATTTATGGCTATTTTTAATATTGTGTAAAAAATTAATGATTATTGAGTCGTTTTGCGTTAATGTGTGAATTTATGATTAAAATAAATTACCTAATGTATTATAAAATAGAAAGGTTGAATGGAAAACTTGATGTCACGGTTTACGTAATAGGTTTTTGTTTTACAATACTTTTGCACTTTTCAGCTTCGCAGATTTTAAGAATTTTAGATGGCCAAAGAGGGTACTCGGGCCATGTAAAAATAGAATAATTTAAAAATAAATTAAGCTTCAAGCGGCTCTTAAAATATTTTTTCGCCTTTGGCGCTTAAAAAGGAAGAAGTCTGGTTATTGATCCCTTTATCCAGCTATAAATGGATTAGTTCTGACTTCTGGGCATCGTATAGACTTGTTATAGTCACGCTCAGGAATTTATACGGTCGGAATTCTCCGAACTAAGGCAAATTTATTATACAGAAATTGGTCAGATTCCTAAATGTATATTCCTGAATGTATATAGGTATGTTGATTCCTAAATGTATATTTTTATAAAAAGTGATTTCTTATATTGACATTCTGATATTCTAAAATTTTTGCTTGAGGAGCTTAAAGAGGATGATTCTTTCTTCCTGGCCTTATAAAAATATTAAAAATGAAGTATGGCTTTTTGACCCTTATATGTCATAAAAATTTTGGCATTTTTTCGAACCACACCCTATGCCGAAATCTGATCGGTCGAAGTCAACTATCACTCATCTCTCCAATTAAAACTGAAAAAAAATTATATCTATCGATAAAAATTGTGAAAAATATTTTTGACAAATGCATTTTGGAATTAGAAGGTCCGAAAAATTATCAAAAATTCAATCTGTAGTGGTGTATCTTTCCGAAACTGGTCGGATTTGGTCACCGGTTTTCGGTTACCGCCAGTTTTTGTCCCCGGTTTTCGGTCTCGATTAATTAGCCAAAAACACCGGTTTTTGATTTCGATTCGATTAACCGACCTTGAACAACTCGAAATTAAACACATTAAATTTATTTTAATATAATTAATTTGTAAATTAACGGAAATTAATAAACTACTGACAAATTAATTTTTTAAACGATATATGTATATGTGTACATACTAAAAAATATATTTTTAAAACTTTAATATAATTTTTTATATGTGCTTTTCAGTTAATCATAATACAAATAGCCATTAAACATTTTTATAAAAATTATTTTTTAAACTAATTAATTTTTAAAATTAATTTTTTTATTAATTTAATTTTTAAATTAATATTTTATACTTTCAATTAATTTCAATTATTCAAAAAATATTTAATGAATCTAGCAATTTACTTTGCTTTTGATTTTAATAAGTATTAGTGTTTCACCGGAACCGAAATTTTGACCGGAACCGGATCCAATTTGAATTCCGGTTCCGGGAACCGGAACTTTTCAAAGTTCCGGCCCGGAACCGGAACCGGAACTTTTAAAAAAATTTTTGCTAGCAAATTTTAAAAAATGTGTAGTTTAAGTAGGCTGTCTGTTCACCAACTTCTTCGATTAACCGAAACCAAATTCGGACACCCGCTCATCAGAAGGCAATTGAAAGAAAATAAACATATTTCTTTCGATTTTTTTTATTACAAGTATGAGAGTACGAGTAGTTTTTTAATATTTTTAAAAAAAACTAATCCTTAGGGGTGTAAAAAAGTTCCGGTTTGGTCGGAACAAATTTGTAAACCGGAGCCGGAACCGGATCCAATTTGAGTTCCGGTTCCCGGAGCCGGAACCGGATCCAATTTGAGTTCCGGTTCCCGGAGCCGGAACCGGATCCAATTTGAGTTCCGGTTCCCGGAACCGGAACTTCCGGTGAAACTCTAATAAGTATACTATTCCAAGGATGATGTTATTAAAAATATTGATTTTATTGAATCTTTTGGTAATAATTTTTTCTAAATTTTTGTAATATAATTACCATCACTAGTCGTTTTCGAGTATAATTACGATGAATTATAAAAATTATTTTTAGACATACATATAAAACGAATGTGATGAAGTTTTAAAAATTTTATAATTTATAAAAATGTTAGGTAAAATTCCGTCATATCTACCAGAAACCGATTCGGACAAAAGCTATGTCATTCGAAAGATCTCGCCGAGTTGAGTCGAACGACAGCAAAATTAGCTTCGGGACTCACCTAAGGGCCGAGATATATTTCCCCGAAAATAAAAAACTATAGGGGGGAGTAAGCTCACTTTTGGGGTGAAAAATTCGAATATGAAAATTAAATTCGAATATGCAAATTAGAATATGCAAATTACCTCATTCGAAAGAGCTCCTCGAGCTGAGTCGAATGACATCAAAATAATTGAAATCTGATTTGATTAGACAAGGTTATGATCGTTGAGTTTTTATGATCGTTGAGTTCTCCGTTGAGTTTTTTGCTTCTGCGGAGGAAGCCAGGCATGCCTACCTCATCGATGATATGAATAGGATTAAGTTACGAGCCCAGAACCAGTGATGGGAAAGTTACAAAATTTCTCTGGAACCGGTTCCAGTTCTGGAACTGCTTTTTAAATTTCGTCGGTTCCAGTTTCAGTTCCGGAACCGATTTTTTAATTTTGGCTGTTCCAGTTCCAGTTCTGGAACTGCCTTTTGAATTTTGGCAGTTCCAGTTCCGGTTCTGGAACTGCTTTTTTAATTTTGGCAGTTCCAGTTCTGGAACCGGTTCAATTCCATAATTTTTTTAGCTATTTTAATGAAAAAAATTTTTTTTTCATAAATAAGATGCATATAGTAGTAACCCCCACCAAAATGTCCGTTGTGAAGTGGGACATTTTGGACGGGGTATTTACCTTACCACCACTAGCCCCTAATTGAGAAGTTAATTTTCAACATGTCTCAGTTTAATTGGAACATTTTATGGAGTATTTTCCCCAATCTAGTAGTAATCTAAATCAAATGCCACCCTTTTGTCTCACCCTTTTGTCTCAGTAAATTTTCCAGCACCACCCTTTTGTCTCAGTAAATTTTGTACGGTGTATTGTCCCCACACCCAAATGTCCCAGTTGAAAATTAAGCTACCTAATGAATCTGAATAAGATCCGCGACTAAACTGAGCTTGGGCTACCTAATGAATCTGAATAAGATTAAAAAGATAACTAACTATTAATCTAAAATTAAAACTAAACATTTTAGAATCGTGGATACCAGGTAATAAGTTTATAATTATTCATACAAAATCTCGCATTCAGAAACCTGATTACACGGTAAGAAAATCAGATTTACAATCATTTATCAATCAAATTTGAACACTAGGAACGTGATGGTTCATCTGGTAGTGGAAAAAAAGTAAGGAATTTTATAATTACAGGGTGCCTCAAAAGTCTTTGCCTACAAATTTTTTACTGTAACTTTATTAAAACTCAATCAAATAATAACAAAATACATTCAAATAAAAGATAATTAAATGGTGAGCAAAATAAATTAGCATTTTTCGAAATGCCTCCCTTTGACTTTAATACAGAGGCGCAGACGCGTGCAAAAGTTTTTGCAAGTTTGCCACACTTCTTTTGGAGGAATTTTTCCCATTCTCGAGACAAAGCAATTCGTAACGACTCCAAACTTTTGTGAGGCTTAGCACATGCCCTTGACTCCAAAATAGACCAGACGGAATAATCCATCGGGTTTAATTCCGGGGAGTAATGTGGCCATTCTTGAGTGCTGATAAACCCTGGAAAATTACCTCGCACCAGTTCTGACTTCTTTCGCCTCGTGAGCCGGAGCAGAGTCCTGATGGGAAAACCTGTCTCTGGGCTTGAAATGGCTTACTGTCCAAGTTTTCACGGCACGCTTTAGAATTTCCCTTAGATAATAGTCTTTGCTGATTTTCACCCTTGGATCCACAAAAATGAGGGATGTTTTGCCTGACGTTTTTTTTGCCCAAACCATAACAGATTGGGGAAGTTGTAAGTGAGTAATTTTATCGGAAAAAAGAGATTCTTTAACCTAAATTCTATCATTATGATGGTTATGAAATGCTTCTATTTGGGAACTAAAGAATTTATGAAATTTTCGAAGACGCTATACCACTTTGATGAAGGGTAATAATTGAATCTCTTTTATCCGACATTATAGAGAATTTAATGAACATTAAAATACATAAAAATTTATATTAATAAGATTTAATTAAAAATATAAAGGAATGATTAGAAAAGTTGGCAAAGAATTTTGATGCACCCTGCATAAATACACAAATAAACATTTTAGAAGCCCTATGACTATCCTTATGATCGAGGCGGGGTAAGAAGGTTAATAATTACATACTAAAAAATTAAATATTTTAGAGTTACCCGGTAAGGAGATTAGCAAATACAGTTATATTTAAATATGCTAGAATCGTGGTAGTTCATATGGCAATCAGCCCGGGGTAATGTTTTTAAAAATTATATTCCTCAAATTAAAAAATTTTAGACTTATGTCGATCCATACGGGGTAAGGAGTTTAATGATATGCATACTAATAAAACTAAGCATTTTAAAATGATCGATACAAGGTAAAGAGTCTATAATTATGCTACAAAATCTAGACATTTTAGAAACCAGATTACGCACCTTATGATCGAGGCGGGGTAAGAAGGTTAATAATTACATACTAAAAAATTAAATATTTTAGAGTTACCCGGTAAGGAGATTAGCAAATACAGTTATATTTAAATATGCTAGAATCGTGGTAGTTCATATGGCAATCAGCCCGGGGTAATGTTTTTAAAAATTATATTCCTCAAATTAAAAAATTTTAGACTTATGTCGATCCATACGGGGTAAGGAGTCTAATGATATGCATACTAATAAAACTAAGCATTTTAGAATGATCGATACAAGGTAAAGAGTCTATGATTATTATGGATCGGATTTTTAGGTCGAAAAAACGTCAAATAGGTCCTAACTAAATACCGTATTTATTCTAATTGAATGGCACCTCTATTTAAATGGCACCTCCAATTGAATGACACTTTTTAATTATTAACTACCTAACCCTTATTTCTTTATTCCCTTTATTAACTAGTTTAATATTCCTTTTTAGTATGGATAATTGTAATATTTTTAATAATTGATAATTGTAATATTTTATAAGAGATAAGTGGATTAGGAGCGATATTAAGCGGATTAAGAGGGGTATCATGTAATTTTGGAGAATAAGATATAACAAGAGATTAAAAGGATTTGGGGAAAATATTGGGAGATTGAATTAATTATAGGAGATATTCAGTGATTCGCAGATCAAGACAGATTAAGAGTGTATTGAAGGTCTGGAGCGGTATTGAGGATTTGCAGGATATCAGTGATACAAGGGGACCTGAGTCATGTCTGGAGATATTAGTGGATCTGAATTCTAATATTTTGAGATATGAATGATCTTAATTTTTGAAATAAAGAAATGGATGCCATGAAATTACTGATATCTCATTAAATCCTACAAATACTTTATCCTCCTTAATCACTTAATATGATCCAACTCCTTCAAAATCCTTCCGAATCGCAACAAATTTCCTGATATCTATCAAAATCATCTAATATCACTTTAATACATTCAAATTCATCAATATCCTTCAAAATCCCTCTACTAAATAGCTCATGATCATTTTATATCATACCAAGATTCCTCAATGGCACAAATTATTAAAACCTAAATGTAATACTGAGAGGAAAAAATTACTGCTAGGAAAATTAACTAGACAAATGGAAAATATAGAATTTTACTAAAAAATCGGTAAAATTTCAAATTCACGAATATCAGATGGGATATTTGATTCATCCAATCTTTATTTTTGACCTATGAAAAATAGAATGGCAGCCTCCATTTGATGGCACCTCCAAATGAATGACAATATTTTGGGGTATTGAAAAATAGAATGGATGCCATTCTATTAGAATAAATACGGTAGGTTGTATGAAATGCCAAAATAAGTGACAAAAATAGGAAAATAGGGGTATAACCTAAAAATGGGATCAATAATAATTATGCATACAAAATTTAACATTAAGAAACCTGATTACACGGTAAGAAATTCAGATTTACAATTATTTATCAATATATGTAAATGAACACTAGGCGCGTGTTGGTTCATCTGGTAGTGGAAACAAGGTAAGGAGTTTAATCATTACTTTGGATCGGATTTCCAGTTACAAACAATTTTTACCGAAAGTTGTTTTGAAAGCTTTTTTGGTTGTCTATTGTTTAAGCGTTTGTCACTTATTGTACTATTTTTGAGAAATTATTCGGCATTTATGCTTTTTTGATAATTATGTAGATTTTTTGGCAACTTTTTTATTTTTGTAACCTATTAAGTTATTTTATAAAATCTATTTATGAGCATAATTAAGTTTTTACTAAATAAATTCTGATCCTTAATAATTACTAATCAAATGTAAACATTTTAAAAAGCTTGGAACATAATGAGTTTAAAAAGTACATAACCTCAAATTAAACACTTTACCCAAGGGTAAGTAGGGTAACATTTTAGCATATCGCTTTAGTTCAAACAAGAGGGAGTTTAAATATTTAACACTTGTCGAGGATCGACATATAAAAATATTTTAATGTGATTTAATTGATATTTTTCAAAATTAATCATTTTTAAGTACATTTTTATCTTTCCTTTATTTTTCCAATTTGTCCCTTTTTCCATGTATCATCTTCACCTTTTAAATTCTTAAATTTAACATTTCATCCTTAAAAAACTGATGTAATCTTTCCTATTTAAATGTACTAAGTTCCCCCAAAATCATGAGTTTAGTTTATAAGAATAAAATTAATTAATAAATTGTCGAGTTTAGACTAGAGTAGGATACTACCGATTAATTTTGCCCTATTTCGGGTCAAATAGAACAGAATAAGAGCTTTTGAACCGCCACAGGGATTCCACATTGAATGTCATATTAATCTATTTCAAATATTTAAGAAACCAACAATTGTAAGAGCTTTAACAAGTAATACAATCAGATTTAAACATTTTAGAAGCCCTATGACTATCCTAATGAACGAGGCGCGGTAAGAAGGTTAATAATTACATACTAAAAAATTAAATATTTTAGAGTTACCCGGTAAGGAGATTAGCAAATACAGTTATATTTAAATATGCTAGAATCGTGGTAGTTCATATGGCAATAAGTACGGGGTAATGTTTTTAAAAATTATATTCCTCAAATTAAAAAATTTTAGACTTATGTCAATCCATACGAGGTAAGGAGTTTAATGATATGCATACTAGTAAAACTAAGCATTTTAGGATAATGAATACAAGGTAAAGAGTCTATAATTATGCTACAAAATCTAGACATTTTAGAAACCAGATTACACGGTAACGAGATAAACAATTACATAATCCTCAAATTTAAACTAGGAACGTGGTGGTTCATCTGGTAGTGGACAAAGGGTAGGAGTTAAATGATTATTCGGGATCGGATTTTAAGTTATAACCAAGGTTTTCCTGAAACATTGTGTTGATAATAGCTCAAATAAGTTGCTTTTTTGTATATCTATTGTTTATATCGTTTGTCACTTATTGGACTAGTTTAGTTTTGTCGACAAAATTTTTGAAACTACATAGTAGCACGCTTTTCCTTCACTTTTTTGTATTTTTTGTTTTTTCTTCTTACTGATACAGTATAATATTATTGTAAGGATGATTCACCCAGCAGAATTTAAAACGCTTAGGCGGGGGTTAAACTATCTAAAAAGGAAAAAGAGAACCCTTTTTTCGATGCCCCGGTAGCTCAGAGGTAGATCTCCTGCATATGGTGAGCGAAAGCGCCTAGCAACAACTAGCAGGTGGTCGCAGGTTCGAATCCTGCCCGGTGGCTAAACTTTTGCAAACTCTTTCTTTATGGGATTAAGATGGGTGTTTAAGAGTGTTGTCGTTTAAGAGGGATATTTGGGTGTTAGCAGTATATTTAGAGGATAAATGGATGTTAGCAGTATATTTAGAGGATAATGGATCTTTATGGGATTAAGATGGGTGTTTAAGAGTGTTGTCGTTTAAGAGGGAAAAAAAATATTTTAGAAACCAACAATAATTGTAAGAGCTTTAACAAGTAATACAATCAGATTTAAACATTTTAGAAGCCCGATGACTATCCTTATGAACGAGGCGGGGTAAGAAGGTTAATAATTACATACTAAAAAATTAAATATTTTAGAGTTACCCGGTAAGGAGATTAGCAAATACAGTTATATTTAAATATGCTAGAATCGTGGTAGTTCATATGGCAATCAGTTCGGGGTAATGTTTTTAAAAATTATATTTCTCAAGTTTAATAATTTTAGAATTATATCCCTCCAAAAGAGGTAAGGAGTTTAATGATATGCATACTACTAAAACTAAGAATTATAGAATGATGGATACCATTTTGAGACCATTATTTCTAAAATAGAGCAGGGTACTTATCGCTGATTTCATTGACAGTTATTTGACTCTTACCATTTTTGGAAGTATAGTATACAAAAGGCAAAATTTCAAAACAAAACACATGACATTCGATTAGCAGTGATGCGGGAATTCTAAAATGTTGACGGTTCCGGTTCCGGAACCGCTTTTTTAATTTTTGCCGGTTCCGGTTTTGGAACCGCTTTTTTAATTTTAGCGGTTCCGGTTTCGGTTCTGGAAGACCCAAATAAGTCCTAAACACTACGAACCAAACACACTATCCAGTCAACCACACATCCATATGAAAGAAATAAAAGAAAATTTCATTTACTCGTCTCAATTTTCTCATCCTTTTCTTCTCAAGACTCCCATTTTTTGCTCGATTCTCGTTTTTCACCCATCATTAGGGGGTGTATCTTTGGAACCGGCTCCGGAACCAGTTCTAAACCGGTTCCAGACCTTTGCCGGTCCCACGGTTCCGGTTCCAAACCCCCCGCATAACTGTCGATTAGTCTCGCGTGCTGAACCGAACATTATACTTATATAGTTCGGAGATTTTTCTTTATGGTTTTTTTGATTTTGGGGACATAAATATATATATATATATATATATTGGGGACCATCTAATTCGCCACAAAAAGTGTAGTACCGTTATACTCAGCTTGTTGAGATGAATTGAATGGTATGTGTTTTGTATAGAAATTTTGCAACGGTACCCTATTTTTCAAGAAGTGAAAAGGGGCAGAAGAATAGGAAAATGTCTGGAGGTAACCGAATAGTACCAATATTAGTTTTAGGAACTCGATTATACATACTGGGCATTCTACTTAAACTAAAATATTTTAGGTTGGATATCATAATCTTCCTTTACGTTGTTATGGTGCAGAGAAATGCAAGAAATCTCAAGGATGTTTTGCCAAGATAACAAATATCAATTGGGACACAAAACCATCTGATAAAGGCTATCCATTTTATAATAGTAATTAAATTTTAATTAGAAATAGAATGAGGGGAATTTTGGACTTTGTGACTCCGCTTGTCTTTTAATACCTTTTCCACCTTTTAAATGGCATGGCAAATTAATCGTAAAGGATCTCTGTAGTCTCGACAGATGTAGCTTCGTCAGAGGACATTTTCGTCAGAATCAGTTTCGTCAGAGACCTTTTTCGTCAGAAGACAGTTTCGTCAGAGGGTTGTTTAGTCAGAGATGCAAGAAAGGTAATGGAATAATTGGCAACATACATTTTTGCAGACCAAAATGTACATGTTTGGCAGACCATAATGTGAGAGGGGACTGGAAATTCTCTCTCAACTGTGAGAGGGGACTGGAAATTCTCTCTTAACTGCCATTCTTGTTCGAGAAGACTCTCAATGATAATAACCATCTTAAACAGCTGAGACAACCCTCTGACGAAACTGTTCTCTGACGAAAAAGGCCTCTGACGAAACTAACCTCTGACGAGACTACCGGACACGTTAAGATCATATTATAGAAAACGAAACTTCTGAAAGAAATGTAAAATTTGTTTGAAATATGGCATAGAAATGTGAGAGGGGACTGAAATTCTCTTTTTATGATTTTGAGCAAAGAAAGAAGGCGGTAAACAAAGTCATCGTACATTATTTTAAGTAATACAAGGATGCGGTGATTGTAATAATGTCGACAACTGCTATTCTTGTTCGTTAAGCCGCTGCAATTATCCTAAACATCTTAAACAGCATTTTCATACATGTTTGGCAGACCATAATGTACCTGGATCCATCTTAGCTTGTAAGAAAAATGTTGATACATGTCATATTCTAAATTGGATTGGAGAGGAAGGTTTGCTACATTGAATAAATTAATAACCGAGCCAGTTTTTATTTATTTAAAGGTAGATTCTGGGGTGGCTGTGGCAAATGTGACTCAACCAGGCATTGTTATGATTGCAAAGGTAGAAACTGCAATTCAGAAGATAAATTCAAAAATGCATTCTATTGTTATGAGGGAGGTAATGGAATAATTGGCAACAGTGTATGCCATCAAAATTACTGTTATATATATGTTGATAGTAACGGTAAAATAATCCAGTGTGATAAATCCAAATAGTAATTTTTATCTGAAACAGGACATCAAAATGCGGGTTGTGGTAAATGTCCAGAAGGAGATTTTATATGCTATGATTGTAACACTAGAGAATGCAATTCGAGGAATAATTATGATAGAGCCTTTAAATGTTATGAAAGTAACGGGAAATTAACGCTTACGAAAGGAAAAGAATGCCTCAGTAAAAAATGTTATTTTGCTTTAAATATTAAAGGTCTTGAATATTATTACAAAAAATAATTTTATAATTAAAGAAGGAGATTCGGAAGTAATACTTGCAAAACACTCAAAACAAGGCTGTGGAGATTGCCCTAAAGTAGAAGGACAATGCAGGACTTGCACTGGAAATTTATGCAATTCTCAAAGCTTTTACAGGAGCCACGAATTTTATGCATGTCGTACTTTTGATGATAAATATGTGATATGCCCTCCTGTAATAAAAAAATGTTACTATGGAGTAAAGGTCAAAAAATTATTTTATTTGAAGAAAAATTATTTATTTTTAGCTAAGAGGTGGTTTAGCTGGATGCGGAAACTGCCCTTTAAGCGATTTAAATTGTTTCGACTGCAGCACAAATAATTGTAATAATTATGATAATTTGGATAAAGCCTTCAGATGTCATGAAAGTAAGGGAAAATTTACATCTACGAATGCGAGAGAATGTGACAAGAAAAAATGTTATTTTGCTTTTAATATTAAAGGTATATCTAAAAAATATATTTTAAACTTGTATATATGTATAAACTTGTTGAAATTTTTAAATCCAAGAAGGAGAATTGGAAAACGTATATGAAAAACATACAGAGCAAGGATGTGGAGATTGCCCTTCTGGTAAAATCCATTGCAAGACATGCTCCAATAGTTTATGCAACGTGAAACAATTTGCCGAAACAAATATTTTTATGTGCAATATTCTTGGTAATTTGCGTGGGCTATGCCCTTCTGGTTCAAGCGAATGTCATTACGGTGGCTGGGTACGGAATTATTTTGTTCTTGTCCAGTTTAGGCGTCCAATCGCACCTTTATACGACCAATGAAGAGTTTAATCGTCCAATTAAATTTTTATGCGATATGGATTTAATTTTGTAACTTCTTGATACCTTATCGTGATACCTATCGGAATACAAATAATGAAAAATAGCGTTAGTTGGGGCTTATTACTAGAGTCCGGATTTTTATTGAAATAAATTCGCAAATATGGCCATAAAGTATTGAAATAAATTGGCAAAATATTGACAAAAACTGCCAAAAATTAGTGAAATATTGAAATAAATCATGGCTTATTCACTAGTAAAAATCAAAAAAAAATGTTGAATTCTAAAAAAACTAATCCCGTCCTTAAAATTGCCATGCCTGCTACATACCCAGAGTTTTATCTTTTATTCGACGTTAAACTTTTCATTGGATGCCTAAGGGTTAATTGGACGTGTAAAATGCGATTTGACGCATAAACTTGACATGAGCCAATTACATTATCAGCATGAATATAATGTTGGATGTGGAAAATGTCCTGAAGCCTTTTTATATACGTGTTTTACTTGTAAAACAACATTTTGTAATACACAAGATAATCTGCTTAATACATTTAAATGTGGAGAAAGTATAAACGGAAAATATACTTTGTATAAAAAAAGAGAATGCGAAGCAAAAAAATGCTTTATTTCTGTTGATCTACTTAAAGGTATTTTTGAGTTATGGCAAAATGCGACGTGTTGAGAAAAAAGCCAGGCCGGGTTTCGATCCAGTTTTGGGTAGGAAAAAGTCCTAGGATACAGTTTTCGGATACCGTGTTTTGGATATCCCGTGACCTCACTGTTCAAAGCTAGATAAAATACCTACGGTATCAAAGCAAAAAGAAAATTCCTTGTCATTTCTGCTGATCTGTCTGAAAATATAAATCTCGACGGATTAGTCTCAGTTTATTTCAAAGTTTAAATATGAATAAGCAGAAATAATTAGTTGTCAGCAAATAGAAATGTTTTATTTTAATTTCTAAGTGTTTACTAAAGCTCGACGGCTTTGACAATCGATGACACGTTGGATCTTATTGACAATCGATGACAGTTGGGTTAGTCCGGATCCCAACGTATACTCCAGGGGTTTTCTCAGGTTGATACTCCCCGTATTACACACCCTAGTATGATTGAGTTACTAAAAGGAGTTCCTCATTAGATGACTCTAAAAGCAAAATTTTTTATTTAAAATAAATAAAAATTAAATTAATTGAAAATGAATTGAGGGAACATAAAATCCGTTAAGCCATTTTCTTATATATTGAATAGGTTGGTGATGCGACTTTTGCGGCCCGTACACTTGCGGCCCAGACATTTGCGGCCCAGACACTTGCGGCTCGCCCCCATTTTGACACTTGCGGTCCCGACACTTGCGGCTAAGAAATTTTCGGCGCAGACATTTGCGGCTATCAACTTGAGGCCCAGACACTTGCGGCCCAGACTATTGCGGTTTTGACATTTGAGGCTCCCCCTATTGTGACACTTGCGGCCCGACATTTGCGGCCCCAACATTTGCGGCCCCGACATTTGCGGCCAAGATTAAAAAATTAAGTAAATTAAAATAAAAAAATACTAATTTATCGTTTAATAAATCACGTTTATTCTCCAAGTTTATTCTCCTTGGCATCATAATCCGGAAAATCCGGAACTCCGAATTTTTTAGACCCGGATCCGGACCAGAGATGACCGAAATTTCGTTTCATTTCGTTTCGATATTTCGTGCCCTGTTATCCATTTCATTTCCTCAGTAGATGCCTTTGATATATTTGGTTGGAATCGGTTGATTCTCAAATTTACCAGGATCCCAAATTTTTACCATGATTCCAACCAATTTACCAGGATCCCAACCCTAATTTTTCTATTTTCCACCATTATGAGGGAAAATTTTTTATATCGGACCCGGACCGAATAAGGGTATTTTGCTCGACCCAGATCGAATTTTCCGGATCAAAATCAGGAAAATAAGGTTTTATCAAAATACCCGGATTCTGGACCACCGGATCCGGAAAATCCGACCGGATCCGGTCCGGGTTTAAACTATAATATAAATATTATTTTTAATTCATATAAATTCATGAATTTTATAATATTTTAATTCTAATAATATTTTAATTTACTTAATTTTTTAATCATGGCCGCAAATGTCGGGCCGCAAGTGTCACAATAGTGGGGAGCCTCAAATGTCAAAACCGCAATAGTCTGGGCCTCAAGTTGATAGCCGCAAGTGTCTGGGCCGCAAAGGTCTGGGCCGCAAGTGTACGGGCCGCAAAAGTCGGCCAATCGAATAGGTTGGGCGGTCATCTTCTTTCTTCCGTGTCCGGAAATTTGGGGAGTGGGCATTTAGGGAGTGGACAATTGGGGAGTGGACATTTAGGGAGTGAGAGGACATTTGGGGAGTGAGGATTTAAAAAAATAATTTAAAAATAATTTTCGGACAAATAAAAATAATTTATACGGTCGTGAAGGTGTTTTTGTGGAGTTTCAAAGATTTAAGGATATTTTAAAGTCTGTAATCTCTTCGCTTCTGCGATTGGGGTCAATTGAGTACCGACATTTGAGTACTGCCAGTTTAGTGCTCCCAATAAAAAGGCAGGTTGAGTCTCGAACATTATTAAAACTAACATCTTTCCTGATTTTCGGACCATTTTCCGGGAACCCTTTTCCGGAATTTGGTCCGTAAATTTTGAAAAAATTGTTTCCGGAAATATTTTCATGAAAAATGTTAGTCTTAATAATGTTCGATATAAAACCGGCCCTTTTATGGAGGTACTCAACTGGTATACACAATAGACCGGTACTCAACAGCAGTACTCAACTGCCGGTACTCATTTGAACCCAATTGCAGAAATGAAGATATTACAGACATCAAAATATCCTTAAAATCTTTGAAACTCCTCAAAAACACCTTCACGAGCGTGTAAATTATTTTTACTTGTCCAAAAGATTATTTTTAAATTATTTTTATAATCCTCACTCCCCAAATGTCCGCTCACTCCCCAAATGTCCACTCCCCAATTGCCCACTCCCTAAATGTCCACACCCCAAATCTCCGGGAGCCCTTTCTTGTCTGGGAAAGGTGGCTTGGCTTGTTGGCGATCGTTATCTCATTAGCCTGCAAAATAAATGACTAAATTTAATGTAAAAACCATTTATTTATTAATGTATGGGAAAGGAATGGAGCGACGGCTAATGAGAGAATGCTATTATAATGCACATTGTCTCAATGTGCGCTCGCGACAACGGGATGCTATCGAGATTCGAATGTCATAACTATGAGTGTGCCTTTAGGCAAGGAATTTGCCGAAATACGCAAGGAAATAGGATCGAAAACGCAAAAATCTAATAAATGTGAAGGAAGTTAACGTCTATTTATGGGGGTATAAAATATTTTTATTTCCCTCAATTTCTAAGGTAAAACGGAAGAAGTAGCGTTAGAAAAATATACAAAGCAAGGATGTGGAGAATGTCCAAAGGGTGCAAGACAATGCAGGACATGCACGAAAGATATATGTAACAATAAAGATTTCTATCAAGAAATAGGATATTGTTGGAAAAATGATAATGAAATTGTAGAATGCAGTAAAAAGGAATATAAAGGAAAATGCTATTATGCTTATTACAATGATCAGAAAGGTAAAGGGAAAATATAAACAATTGTTAAAATTTCTCCCTCAAGTTTTTTGTTCTTCAAGGTCGTGTTCGTGTTAACTTTCCGATTACATTAGACCACAGATGCAGAAGCTCTTTAAATTAACTTGAATGAGCTATCATTTCGATCGCTTTTAACTCAGCTTATATTTTTTAAAACCTGGTATAATTAGACTCAGGCCGACAAGCTTTTCGATTTATTTATTAACTAATGACTAAGGTGCGAAAAAATATGGACGAAAAATCGCGAAATATGGAAAAAAATTTGAAAAATATAAATGGAAAAAATCTTAAAATATGGATAAAAATATGGAAAAAGTGGCTAAATATGGATGAAATATTGAAATAAATCTTAATTTTATTTTAGTTTTTTGAAAATTTTTTCTAAAATTTGAATATTTTCAGTAAATTCCGGGGGTGTGTAAAATTTCGGGGGCTTGTAACTCGGCCCTATGAAGTCAGATTTCGTTGATTTTAGTGTCATTAGACTCAACTCGACGAGCACTTTCGAATGATCTATAATTTGCAAATTCGAATTTTTCAATCCCAAATCAGCTTGGTCCTAAGATTTTTCAATATTTAGAGACCTGTATCACTGCGAATTTTCGTCTACCCTTATTGGCTTATACGTATTATTTGGCATTATATGGTATTGACATGTGTTTTTTGCCATTTTTGGAATTTTAAAAGTTTTTAGTTTTGATGGCACTTTGGTAATTGAACAAAAGGCCAATGTGTTGTGTCCGCACACAGCTCAGAACTCCCCTTTATTCAAAAGATTTGAGTCGGCTTTAGAGCTCGAACTCGATGAAAAATATTTCATTTTTTTTAAAATTTAGCTTAAGCTGTGTCCGCACTTGCAGAAAGAACATAAATGAAAATAAATAACCCAGCAAAGGGTTGGATGGTGGCACAGTCGGTTGTGCTCGAACTGGGCTGTGGGAAAACAAGGCTGTGGGACTCTGGTTTGGGCTCATTCCATGATGGTTCAATTCCATCTACCATCCAAACAATTTTTCCACAGCATGAATATCGTATACAATACGAAATTTTTGCGATTTCTGCTCAAAAAGGTTAAAAATCTCTTAAAAATGGCAAAATATGGGTGAAAATATGGGTGAACGGCGTGTAATGCGAAGAATTATATATCAATGAATAGAATTCAATATAGAAAATAGGGACTAATGAATGAAGATATCCTACAAATAAAAAATTTAGAGTTTGATTTTGGATGTGGAAATTGTTCAATTTCTGACTTAAACTGCGCACAATGCAATGATGGAGCCTTGTGCAATACTGAAATGTTCTTCAAAAAAGTACTATATTGTTGGAGGAAGGATTCTGATGATGAAAAACCTCTTAGCCTGAAAAAAGAATGTAAAAGTGAATGTTTTACTTTAAGAGATTTTAATGGAGAAGGTTTGCTTAAACATAGAAAATATTTTTTATCGAATAAATTAAAGTCCAACAAGGTTGTGGCTATTGTCTAAATAGCCCTGCTAAATCTGACTGCAAAAATTGTAACAAAAAATATTGCAATAATGAAAGTAAAGTTCCAAAGCAATGTTTGGGTAACAATGGGACTATATGTAAAACATCGTTTGAAACTCCTTGTTTTGTGGAGAGAATGAAGAATAACACAGGCATTGACTAAATAAATTTAAAAAAAAAGAGAAATTCTTTTTTAAAGAAAACAGAGGATGTGGAAATTGTAATTCTACATCGTGTAGAGAATGTCAAGAAAATCGTTGTAATAACTGGACGGATACTTATTACTGTAAAAGTGTTGAAGGAATTAAAGAATGTAAAAAGTCTGATTGTTACATTTTGAAGTTTAGTAATAATAAAGGTACTATTAAATAAGGATATATTTCTGTGTCCATTAATTCATAATATAAGTAATGATAATGTTAAAAACTCAATCAAAAACTAAAAGATATAAAAATGATAAAGAAGGGGAAGATAAAAAGGGGGAGATATAATATAAGTGGGAGATACATATAATGGGGGAGATATAATATAAGAAAAAGCGAGATAAAGCAGGGAATCATTCAAAATGCTCAAAATGCTCTGTTTCGAGATTTACTAAAAAATTTGAAGCAGACACCGAGCTCAGTCTGCAGAGCATTCGCATGTCCGGATTAGACTTTTACCTGGCTCTTACTATCAAACTCAAATTTTTCAGGAAATAATCCTAATGAATTCTATTACGACTGTGGAAAATGCCCAGTTAACAACGAATTATTTAAAAATACATCTAATGTAACCCTTTCCAAAAGATTTGTTGGAACAAATTTAAGTGAAATTCAATGTGCAGAATGCAATAACGGTCCTTTATGTAATAATGAAAAGTTTTTGGAGAAAAAATTGTTTTGTTTGGAGAAGTCGGAAAATCAAACAAAAATAATTAAAGGGACAAGAATTTGTAAAGATAAATGTTTTGTTTCGAGGAAGCTCACAACTGGGAATGGTAGAGAATTGTTACTAGAATTTAATTATTATTAGACTGCGGATTCGGACGGAATCACGAACAGTAAATAATGAATTAAGGGGAAATCTAGCGTGATCCCGTCCCTTCGCCATTTCGAAAAAAACCTTACGGGATCCCCTTAAGGATTATGCCATACTAATTAAAATCCTTTACTAGTAAAACATGGATGTGGAGGGTGTTCGAAGAACGACAAAATTGACTGTATTACATGTAAAGGGGATTATTGTAACACTGGAGACAAGGTTGCGAAGCTTTGTTGGACAAATAAAAATGAAAAATGCAAAACTAAAAATCCTTGCTATACATTGAGAACATCGACAAATGAGGGTTTTAATTTAATCTGACGTTAAGATTTTAAAAAATTTTCAAAGTTAAAAAAGGATGTGGAAAGTGCCCTTTCCATACATGTGAAGAGTGTAATGACCATCTTTGTAATAATCAAGATCCTTTCTATTGCCTTGGATTTATGGGTAGTTATAGGAATTGTAAAAAATCTGACTGTTATATTGCTAAAATTGAAGAGAAGTATGGAGGTGTGTTCTTATTCAAGTTTACTTTAAAAAGGGTAGACTTCATCCCCAGAAAATTGGCCGAACTACGAAGGCTAATTAGGCAAACAAACCACTTCTCCTAAAAATTCATAAATTTTCGTTTCCGATGAAAAAAGAATTTGCCATTTTCTCTATTTTAAAATGGAGGATTTCTGACTCTTGGCTTTTTCCCGACACCCCCTCACTCCGTCCAGAAACTCCCGAACTCTAAGGGGCGGTTTTCTACCTAGTATAAATTCCCATTATTATAGACGAGAAGATAGACCAATTCCACTATGATTGTGGAAAATGTCCATCAGGGATTCTCAACCTTTCTCCATACATCAAGACTAAAGATCTAACACTACAAAACAATATAAAGAAAATAAATATGAGTAATGTTCAATGCGCCCAATGTAACAATAAACCAGCTTGTAATGCAGATACATTTTTTGAAAGTCAATTGTTTTGTTGGGAAAAAGAGTTTAACAAATGGACAGCAACGAAAGGAAAAAGAGTTTGTGAGAAAGGATTTTGCTTTGTTGGGATTAATAAAAAAGAAAAGGGTAAATTAGAATTTAAGGTATTT
Organism: Meloidogyne incognita; assembly: GCA_036172945.1. Classification (NCBI taxonomy): domain Eukaryota; kingdom Metazoa; phylum Nematoda; class Chromadorea; order Rhabditida; family Meloidogynidae; genus Meloidogyne; species Meloidogyne incognita. The sequence continues at coordinate 5,750,011 of JARQAC010000011.1, read as the reverse complement.
GTCGGTTATCTGTGCCTATTTTTGGAAGACTAACAACTGACAGTATAAAGGAGTTTCCTTTTTACACTTATGATAAGAATGTCTTTTATGCTATCACTTGGTTGATATAATTAGATTTTGGGATTCGACAATATTGGGAATTTACTATCTTTGTGTATTTGGTTTTAAATAGGCACAAGATAACTGACACGTACCGAAATTAACATTTATGACATTCCTTTACATTTTAATTAAAGGAATAGAACAAGGCTGTGGTAAATGTTCAGATCAACATGATCTTGATAAATGTTTTAATTGTTCAACTCCACACTGCAATGATGAAACAAAACTTCCTCAAATTAAATGTTACCAACTTACTTACAATCAACAGCCATATGAGAAAAAAGCTAGAACCTGCTATCAATCTGTTGACAGTTGCTACATTGCTAGGGACGTTTTTTGGAGGGGTAAAAAATTTTGTTACTTTTTCTAAATTTTTTTCTTACGATTTATTTTAAGCTGAACAAAACTGCGGTGAATGCCCTAAAAAATACAAAAATTGTGTAATGTGTAATCACACTGATTTATGTAATGAGGACTCTTTACTTCCCTTATCAACAACAACGACTGAAACAAAAACAAATAGCTGGGTGTCTTCCACAACTACGAAATTATCGACTAAGAAGGAACCTAGAACTCTTATTAAGGGTACAACACATCGGTTTTCTCCAAGATCATCGGCACAAATAAATAAGCATAAAAATAATGTGATGGCTTTGACTATATTAAATTTGATAATTTACTTTATTTTTTGATAAAAATAATTAAAACTTTATTATTTATAAAATGTTAAAGACCGAAGGGGTATTTGAAGAATGCCATTTATTAATCACACTAATTTATGTAATGAGGAAAAATTAATAATTAATTAATAATAAAATATTAATAATTAATCTAATTAACATTTCTCCAATTCGATGGACTACAATATTTGTTAAAATTTTTGATTTGAAAAATGAAAGTTTACTCAACCATTGTAAAAGACAGATTCGAATAACAAACGAAATAAAGAAAAATTTAAATAAAAAGAGAAGACATCAAATCATGACATGAATGGAATCCCTTGAATAATTCTAACCTTCTTTTTCAGTTAAAATAGCAAAAAAATTTTTAAAATAAATAAATGAGTGTTCGATATAATGGTATTGGCAAAATTGTCGCCGAAGCGACGTCTGTGATGAAATAGACTTAAATATTTTTGATTAAATTTTCAGTGATATTTCGCACTGTTTAATTATTTCACTGTTTGTCCCAGTTGTCGATATCTCTTTTGTTAGCCACACCCTTTTTGTGCTAACCCCATTTTCATTACTGATCATTTCTCCATTAGCTTATTCAATCATTTTATTTATTTTTAAGTTTTAGCTATTTTTAGCTTTATTTATTCTCTGTGTATTTTCTCCTTCACTTATTCACATTTTTCCCCATTTTGGGGAAAAAATGTGATAATTTTTATATATGATAATTTTTATAAAATTATCATAAGCGTTATATCTTATTCATTTTATAATGAAAGATGGCTTCAGGATAATATTTATTTTGATTGATTCTATTACATACATAGAATAGACTGTTATTTAATTTCTTCATATTCTGTTATTTTATTTTTAAAAATTTGTCAATCACTTCTTGAATTGTTTTGATGATCTAAAATATTAATTTGTTAGGTAAAAGTTTAGTCCGTTATATTTTTAGAATAAAATTTATTTTATAATTTAAATTAGATTTTTAATTAACTTTCTTTTTAAATTTGTGATAGCATGATGATATAGGCTTTTGCAAATTGTTTTCCAATTAAGAATGATGTTGTTTATTATTTGTAAAATTATTTATTTCATTTTCTTAGGTTTATTTTACATGGATCAAAAAGTTTTATTAAATTTGTATATCTCGTTTAGAAGTAAAGATGTGAATGAATATTTAATAGCATTATCCTGTTAAAAATGTTTTGAATAAACATGTTTATGACGCGTTTGATTGAATTTCGTTGTGAATTGTTTCATACATAAAGTACAACAAAACATCTTTAATTTAATTACTAAGAATTAATTAATTAAAAATAAAGAATTGAAAAAAATATTTAAAATATTATTATAGATAATAGGATAATTATCGATGATAAGATGGATTAATTTTAGAAATAAAGATATTTTTCAGTTGGTATTTTATTTCGTTTGGTATTCAGTTGTATTTAATTTTTTTAATCAAACACACATTTAAATCAATCATTTATAACATCGTGATTTTTATGTCAGTAATTTTTTATGTCAGTAACCTCATTCTCTATCGGTTTAATTGTTTCAACTAATATTCTAAAATTTATTACATTTATTATTATTTGTTAATGTTTGAAGAATTATTTTATTATTTGAATCTCATTTAACTCGTTTATAGGGCAATCTCTAGTCTGGGTCCCTGCAACACATTTAAAAAATAAATTTTATAAAATTTTATCATTCTTATCAATTAATTAGATCAATATTGCTCTATCAATAGTTATCAATATTGTTCTTTGCTAATCTATATTGTAGGGCACGCAGATGGGTAAGTTATCCTAACTTGAATAAGTTAGGCTTCAACTTATGCTCTCAGTTTGTTATTCTCTGTATAACATTTGCCCGTCATACGATGAAGTGATCTCATTTCACGCTAAATATCCTGAATTTTACACTTTACTCATTTCAATATTAATGAGAAAATTTAGAAAATTACATAATAGTTAATATAAAAATTTTAATATTTTTAAAAATAGTCCATAATTTATTATACTTATAATACTTAGAGAATTGAATAAACAAAATTTTGTTAAAAAATTGAAATCATTTAATTTATTGAATGTGCTATGGAATACCCATTGATTTGATTATAATAAACAAACACTTTACTTTTTTCAAATTATTTAATTTATATTTTTATTATGAATACTACATATCTTATAATATGTTAATATATAAGTATTAGGTATATTATTTATAATACATTTTCTTAAATTAACGTATAAAAAATGTCATCAAAACCCATTTATATAAGAATTTTTAAGATTGCTTTTTATCTTTATGAATAAGTATAGTATTTTGTAATTTATATTTTTAATTTAAGTAATAGCAATAATAACACATAACATCCCCTTTCTATTTTAGATTTATTTACATAAACATCTTCCTTTTGAGATTATTAACCTTAATACTTTTTATTTAGATTTGTATAAGAACTGATTTGTTAACATTCCCCGTGTCATTGTTACAAAATAAACAACATATTCATTCTATTCTGTTAATCGTTTTATAAAATATTAAATTTGTTTGTTTATCTTATATTTAATATAAATGGATATGGTAAACATGTTGGAATGTCTGCAAATTTTTTTTATTAATATTCATGTTGAATATATGATTTTATTAAAAACAACAAATGAACAGTTTTGCGGAGAATTTGTTGTGTATGGGCGTCAGCCCTTAGAGTGATTAGTATAAAAGCCCAGCCAATAGTTAGTTCTCTCTCCCAGTTTTAGTTCTTCTACCTACCTTCACCTGCTCTGTATTTCGTTGTGCGATAAACGTTTTGTTCTGATCTCTTCGTAAGCGGGGTCATAACAGTGGCGCGGTCGACAGGATGTTGTATGTATTTTTTGTTCCCATTGCCCTTATTCCCCCAAATTTTTGTATGTATTTTTGTTGTTGTTTGTTTGGCTGGCAAAGTTAAGTATATTGTAAAGCTTCGGCTTTAAGTGAAGCCGAACCTTTTTTTCAAGGGGGGAGGTGTTGTGTATGGGCGTCAGCCCTTAGAGTGATTAGTATAAAAGCCCAGCCAATAGTTAGTTCTCTCTCCCAGTTTTAGTTCTTCTACCTACCTTCACCTGCTCTGTATTTCGTTGTGCGATAAACGTTTTGTTCTGATCTCTTCGTAAGCGGGGTCATAACAGAATTGATTTTAATTAATTCGAAATTCATTGGAATTTTAATTTTACCTATAATTTAAATATTATATTACAATTTTTATTTTTAATATTTATTTTAAGTTATTATTGTTTTATTATATTTGATGCATTGACTCTACAGTTAGCCAAATTGCGCTAAGGATCTCGAAGTATATATACCTAAAAGTCTTAATCAAAATTTGTTGTTGAATGTAGTTTTTGTTTTTAACATAAATAAATTTAAAATGTATATTTTATGCCATTTTGCAAGAGTTAATAACAAAATTTTATCATAATATCTTCATATAATTATTATTTAATAGATTAATTATTTTAGCATTTAAATTATTTATTCTACATTAAGCATATTAAATATATTTTAATTTTTGCTTTTTAATTTTATAGGAAGGAATATCATTATTTTATAATTTTATACTGATTTTTGTTCAGGCTTCATAATAGTATACTTTTAAAAAATTTTTTGAATTTCATACATATAAATAATAATTTATTCCAAAATAAAAGTAGTAAAATTATTTATTGAGAATTATTAATATTTTTCTTCATTTAGTTTGTTGTTCTGATTCGATTTAATTAAAATATTATTTTCTATAAAAAATTATTAAAGAAAATTACAATTTATTATTATTATTATTATTATTATTATAAGCATATTTAAACATTGTCAGTTCCATCACCGTCTATGTAATGTATTTCAGTTAACGTATTGTTTTTATAAAGAACATAAATAAAATTTATTGGATATAATATTACTATTTGATGGTTATGGGCTCATTTTTTTGTATAATATGACAAATTCTTTATTATTCCGATAACAATTTTTTATTAACATTATTATTATATTAGAAAAATTATTTTCTATAAAATTTAAAAAATGGTTTACATAAAAATTTATATCAGTAAAACAATCGCTCATTTATATTAACTTTACATATATTTTTAAACTATAAATTGTGGTTATTATGAATTATGGTTTAGGAATATACCTATATAATCCTTTTTTTGTATTATTTGTTCCACTGAAACATTATTCATTTTTGTAATTTATTAAGATATAAGAATATATATTTATAATCATATATATTTATAATCACTTTTATTTATTTTTATTTATGACGAAGTAGATGCTGCCTCTCGAAGTAGATGCTGCCTCTCAGTGATGTTTATCTTTTCAATTCTATTATGTAATTTAAAATATTAATGGAATTATTATAATAATTAATAGAATATAAAAATGTTTATAGTTACGCCTAAATAAATCAATAATTATTTTTTATAGCTGAATAATTATTTTAAATTTTGATTAATACTTCATTAAAAATCATGTTTTATATACATATAATTTAATAAAATTAAGTTTAAGAATTTATATAAACTCATACAAGTTTGCTAAAGCTATCAGTAAATTAATAATAATTTGAAATTTAGAAAATTAAATTTTATCAAAATTTTTTAATAAATATTTTTCCATTTTGCAGTTAAAAAATGAGAATATTTTAATAATTTTTTCTTTAAAAAATTACAATTTTTCCGAAACTGCCCGAATTTGATTGATAGTCTGAATTAGGCACACTACGATTTTTAGTTTATTTAAGTAAATAGATAATATTAAATATTGAGTTGTCCTCTTCTAATAACAGAACACCGTTGCCGAAAGCTTTTTATTTAAAAATTTTTTAATTCTACAACAAAATATTAAACATGTATTTAGATAATCATGAATCAGAAATTGGATTTTTTCTATATAATCATTATATTCATTATATAATGCTTTATTTGTTTCATATTAAGTAACGGTAGTATTAAAAAGTAGGCAAATTTTCGATAATTTTCGTTTAATTTTAATGTTCAAAATTATACAAAAATAAAATTGATGATGAACTTTTAAAGATTTTCTGAACAAAAAAATTGAAAATTCAAATAATAATATTTAAATTTTTATAGTAATATGAGCATTATTTTCATAAGTTATTTTTTGATAAGTTTTTAATTATATTCTATTTTATATCCATAATTTTCGTAATCTAAAATAATTCGAATTTTATTTGATAAATAATAGTAATTTATTATAAACAGGTGAAGATATCCAAAATCTTTAGCCAATAACTTCAAGAAAAAAGTTGAGCGATCAAAACTTCAAATTTTTCTTCTTTTTTGAAATTTTTATTCACACCTTTTTTTCAAAAAAACAAACTTTTTTATTTAAAAAGATTAATTTCTTAAAACTTTGGTATGTAATATAGATTCCACAAAATTTAAGAACAAATCTAAAAGTCTTATTACTTTTAATAAAAATAAGGCATAACTTTATTTTAAAAATTTTTATTTCTTAATATATATGTATGTAACTGAATAATAATGGCAAAAATTTAATTTTAGTTATAAAGAGAAATAAAATGGTGAGAGATGGTTAATTGAAAAAAGAGGTGATCTAATTGATATTTTTTATTTTAAAATAAATTTGATTAAATAAAGTACGCCTATTTCTGTATAATCTTCACAATAATCTCTAAAAATAAAAATAATATAACAATAATTTTTAAATAAATAAGATGATGAAATAGTTCATTAGTACTTATAAATTTAATTTTAATAGTGTTATCCTTAATACAAAGATTCATCCTTAATACAAAGATTTATGACAACTTACATATACTTATAACAAATAACATTAGTATTTTAATTTTAAAATGCACATATAATAATTTTTAAAAGTGCTTTTATTAAATTCTATGAATGGAATATACTACATATTTATAATTTCCTATCATTTTTTATCATTTTTTTTTATTTTGGAATATTCTTATAACAACTAGTAAAGTTTTGTAATTTATTTAAATTTAGTTGTGAATGAGATTATATGTAAATGTTCGTTGTTACTGGTGCTGAATTGAGCCAGCTTCTTATCTTTCCATAGACCCAGTTAATATTTATCAATCTCTTATATTGTTTTATTTATATGATTGCCTTCAGAATATTACACAAATTATTTAAGTTAATTTCACTAACGTGACTTGTTCTATGTATCCTTTTTATTAATAAAACTCATTACATATACATATATTTATTATCTATAATTTAAGTATATTTTATTTAATTTAATATTTTACAATTATCTTAGATAAATTTATATATTTAAAGTTATAATATAGCTGTAGACTAAAATCATTAGTATTAGTAACAATTTATCATATGTAATATGATTACATTTTAATGAAATTGCGTCTTATTCTCAAATGATTAAAGTTTTAAATTAGCAAATTTTCTATTGATGCATACAATAGGTTTTGTATACAGTGTAGGTCGAATACAGATATAAAATTATATAAAACTATCGTTATTTAAATTTAACTTAGTTTTTTTATAAATATTATAATAAACTCTAATATATATAAAACTTTATTTTGAATAATTGTTATATTCCAGACAATATTTTAATAATTCTTTCTTTTGTAGATATAAACTTTAATTAAATTTAGATTTTTATTTTAGAGAATTCATTATATACATAGTTAATGTTTATAACATTAAGATTTTACAACTGAATGAAAGTTAAAAGTTTACTAAAATTTAAATTATTTAAATAATAGTTTTAATGCAAAATAAAAATTATTAAAATTATTTTATAAATTTATTATTTTTTTACATTTAGTGTCAAAATAATTTGGATTTTCTATAAATTTTTACATAAATTTTTACAAATGGTATAGAATTTCGGGTTTATTTTTATCAATCCTTTATTCAATCTTGCTTTAATTTAAATTTAATCTACTTTAATTTTTTCTTAACATGAACATTTTTTAGATGTAAACATTAACTATGTATAGTTAAAAATGTTTTCGATAAACTTGTATATTTTGGCTTTTGTTATTTTATTTTAAATTAAGAACATTAATATATTTTTTTTAATTTTTAAGAAAAAATTTATGCAAGGTTTTTTGGACAATCCGGACAAATATTTTCCTCAAATGAGAAAAAATGTTTTCCAGAAATTATCGATAATATGATAATTAGCGATGATAAGATTATTATTCATAATAAATATGACGCATCATAATCATTTAGTTTAATTATTAATATAAAAATTAAATTTAAAAATAAATTTTTATTAGTAAATTATTAAATGTAAAATAACACTTAATAAAACTTTAATTTAAAATATTAATATTTTTATTAGTTATTAATTTAATTAATAGCTCATCAATAATTTTAAAATTCTTATTAATACATAGCTTTATTTTAGAAATCGTTATATTAGAAATCGTTATAATCTTCAAATAATTTTCATTTAATTCTCAAATTATTAGAAAATTTAAATATTAGCAAATTTTCTATTGACACATATCATAGGTTTTGTGTATAACGCTGGTCGCATGCAATAGCACATTTTAATCTAACGTAGTTTTTTAATAAACTTTATAATAAACTATATTATAATAAAATTTTATTTTGAATAATTGTTATATTTCAGATAATATTTTAATAATTCTCTTTTTGACGATATATAGTTCGATTAAATCTAGATTTTTATTCTAGAGGATTCAGTATACACATGCTAGGTAGTTAATGTTGATAACATTAAGATTCTTCAACTGAATAAAAGTTAAAAGTTTATTAAAATTTTAAATTATTTAAATAATAGTTTTAGTGCAAAATAAAAATTATTAAAATTATTTTATAAATTTATTATTTTTTTACATTTAGTGTCAAAATAATTTGGATTTTCTATAAATTTTCACATAAATTTTTACAAATGGTATAGAATTTCGAATTTATTTTTATTAATCTTTTCATTCAATTTTGCTTTAAACTAACTTTAATCTACTTTAAATTTTTTTCTATACATGAACATTTTTTAAGTGTCGTGTTTTTCTGTTGAATTTAGTTGTGAAGTTCTTCATGCATACTGGGCAACTAAACATCTTTTATTTAAATACTAAATATTATTTAATTAAAAATCAAAAGTTTAAAAATTATTTAAAATAATTGATAAAAATAACATGGTTAATGAACTTAGCTAAAAAACATAATAAAATAAATAAATGTTTTAAAAAGATCGTGTAAATGCAAATGTCATTCTTTTTTATTGTTAAAACTCACTTTATAATATTTATTATCGCAAATTTAAGTAAATTTTATTTAATTTAATATTTTATAATTATTTTAAATAAATTTATAATTTTAAGTTTTAATATACCTGTACCACAAAAATTATTATTATTAGAAACAATTTACTCATAATATGTATGATTACATTTTCCAACAAATACCGTTTTATTTTTAAATGATTAAAAATTTTAGCAAATTTTAGCAAATTTTCTATTGACAAATACAATAGAAGTAGGTTTTCTGTGTTGAGTTGGCGCATACAAATTACCGTCCATTAGGTGGCAAAAGATTTGGATATTTTTTATAAATTTTCACATAAATTTTTACTAAGGGTATAAAATTTTGAAGTTATTTTTATCCATCTATTCATTCATTTTTGTTTTAATTTAACGTTAATTTACTTTAAATTTTTTCGTTAAATATTATTTTCCATTATAAAATTTATTAAAGAAGGCTAATGCAACTGCAACTATGTATTCTAATTATATTACAGATTAGATTATATTACAGTCCCGTTTATATTTTATTATTATATTACAGTCCGTCTTCTCCATCGCCATTGATATAGTGAATTTCCGTCATAGCTTTTATTTTATATAACTGATTTTTTCAATAAGAATTTCTTTACATTATATTTTTTCATCAAATAATCTAATTAATTTTGTTTATTTTAATCCACGTAATAAATTACTTTGTAATCGTTAGTTTTAGATTTTTTTGAAAAGATTCGAACATAATCATAACTTTATTTTTATTTTAATAATCTCTACTAATTTTTAAATAAAATTTTTTAAATATATTTATGATAATTTTAAATTAATTATAATTTTTTAGAACAAACATTTTGGAAAATAATTCTGTTTTAATTATAAGGCCATTAACGTCAATGATATAAAAATAATAAACGATAATATTTATCAAATTTTCAATATTTGAATGTAAACTCAGTAACACGAATTTAAGTCTACTTAAAAGTATATCTATCATTATGCATTTAGAAAAAAGTACTCAAATATTTATTAAGAAAATAATGTTTTTTATTATTTATTATGTTTATGGATTGGTGTCTCTACCATCACCATTAATGAGTGAATTTCTGTTAAAGCTCTGTTTTTATAAAACTGATTGTTTAAATAAGAATATCTCTATAATTTTATTTTTTAAATAATAAATTGAAATTCATAAAATTTATTTTACTCCATGATATAACTTGTTTGGGCAGTTTTCAACATTTTTCAGAGGTTTACTGTTTACTGTAAATTTCGAACATAAAGAATTATTAATTTCACTAGAAATGTATATTATCAAAATTATTGGAATTAAAAATAGTAAATTAAATAATCCAAATAATTCTAAAATTTTTTATTCTCTAAAATAAAATTATTTAATGTTCTTTGTTTTTTGTTAATAACTTTGTTAATAAAAATATTTAATTTATTATTTAACAAATATAATTATATCTAATTACAGTGAATGATGAAGAAAATAATATTAAGTATATTTATAATCACGTAACAATATATTCACAATATATTTGCTCAATAAATTCCATGGTTAAAAATGAATAAATATTACAGTATACAATATTTTTGCAAAATGGTGATTCATACCTATTGCAAAAATAATAAACTAATATTGTTAATGCAATATTTTTGTAGATATCGTAGCATTTATGCGCACTCCATCAATTTTGATTCTTGTTCCATTTTCCCTAGCGTTATATCAATTTAATTCTAATCAGTTAAAAATAAAAGTTTTAAATAAATTAATATACATTATTCTATCATATTAAATTATTATTCAGATATTTTCAAATTTATACATCTACGTATACAATTGAGTATACAGGGTGCGGCAAATTGGCCGCCCCTTATGTTTTTGCCATAACTTTTTTCAAATTCAACCAAAATGGATAATTCTTTTTTTATTTTATTCCCAACACTCTAGGAAAATTTTTGGTACCAAGCAATTGAAATTTGGTTAAGTTTTAGTAAAGATATACCCGTCCGAACATTTAAGTGCGCAAAAAACATTTTTTATGACAAAGTTTACACTGTCATAACTTTGCTCAAAGTCGTCCAATCTTACTAATTTTGGTACCAATCGACTTATCTCAGTGAGGAGCATCGAAATATTCCAGAAAAACATTTTTGAAAATTTCACCTAAAAAATTAAAATTTAACACCTATATTCTAATCTATCCTTTAAAAATTCATATCTCAGCTCATGGACCAGATAAGAGTTTTGTTTAACCATTATTCGAATCAGTTTGAAGAGCTTATTCGAATGACATAAAGTTTTCAAATATCAATATCTTAACATTGAGCCCAGGCCAACTTTTATCAAAAAAATTTTACTCAAACTTTGAAGGAAAATTAATCAGGCCAAACCATAGAATTTAAAACAAATTTTAGTATCAAAAATTTTCCTAGAGTGTTGGGAATAAAATAAAAAAAAGAATTACCCATTTTGGTTGACTTTGAAAAAAGTTATGGCAAAAACAAAAGGGGCGGCCAATTTGCCGCACCCGGTATATATTTTTGATATTTTTTTACATTTAAATAAAATTATAGATTTATAATCTATTTATTTTTTAAATAATATTTAATTCATTTTTAGTATTTGAAATAAATAATTTGTATAAATACTGTTCCTATTTTTTCAGCAAAATTTGTCGTACCAAACGTAATTATTTTATTTACAATTGGTTCAGAAAATTCTCAATCTTTATTTGTATTATATTGAGAAATAAATTGTCTAATTACATATATTAAAATAGAGGCTGTTTTTGTGATTAAGTATATTTATTCGGCTCCCGGAAAGTTGTGCACTAAGGCAGAAATCTGTGCACAAGCAGAAATCTGTGCACTAAATTGGAATTTTGTGCACATCAGCAAAACACTGGCAAAAAGTACTTAATTATTAAAAATTACTAATAATTTATCAAAAACTAATTTAAAAATAGTTATTTTATAAATATTTAAAAAAATAAAACATATTAATTCGGATCTGGCATTCGATGAGCCACAGATTTCAAATATTCAAAAGGATGTCTTTCACAGCGGGTATTGTAAAGTTCTAATAAATTTGCATCTTGTTCGACGTAAGCTGCACGTCGCTTTTGTCCTCTGCCTCTAATTCCATTTGCTGGAGAAATCTGAAACTCCTCAACAAGTAACTTCTAATGAGTTTCCTCAAATTCAATTTTTTTACGATTTCACTTAATTTAGGATGGAATCCAGAACTATATATTATAAATTTATTTGATTAAAAATAATTATAAACCGAAAATGTGAATTCCAATTCATATGCCAGGATTCTAGACTATTGTCTGTACGGCATTTGTATGGCTTCTGCCTAACACACTTCCATTGTTCAGTACCTTAATTATAAAATAAATTTTCTACCTTCTTCAAGCTTACTTGGCTTATCGAACGTAAATTCGTATCCATCACGTCGTAAAAGTTCTTTACCTCGTGTAATAATAGTTGAATTTTATTAAAAAATAAAAATTTTTTCGTCATCAGTAAAAAAATAAATTCGTTTTTGTACTTTTTGATGACAATATTTTTTAACTAGTAAAATAGACTCTAATTATAATAAATTCTCAGATATTTTAAAATTATATCGTATACAATTAGAGAGAATTTATTTTTATTATTTTTTATTTCATTTAAATATAATTATAGATTTATATTTTTTAGATTATATTATATTTATTTTTAGTATTTTATATACATGATTATTATAAATAATGTTGCTATTTTTTCAGCAAAATTTTTGTTCCGAACGCAAATGTAGTTTTTACAATTGGCCCAGAATATTTCCAATTGTTATTTTATTATAATGAAAAATAAATTGTATTTTATAATCGCTATAAATTATTATATTATTTTTTTTTAATTTTAAATTTTAAAGGCATTGTGATAAATTGCTAATTTGTTCTAGTTTTTTATAAGATATTTAATTTACAATTATCTATTAATAAAGTTGATGAAAATAGATTTAAATTTAATTAATTTTTAATAAAAAATTTATACTATTATTCTAACAATCTAAATAAATTTTATATTCTAATTTACGTATTCATTGGACCATTATGCCTTGAAACCGTTTACGAAATTGCTATACAAATTTAATGACTTTAAAAGGGTAGAATAATTATATTTCACAACTACAGTTAATTCTATAAAGTAATATTCAGGATTTCATAAATTTTAAATAATTTTTAATATCAAATTTAAATATTTTAGATATATTTGACTTCGTTTTCACGAGCCTGGTATGAGTCTACTGTATGAGTATGAGCCCTGGTATGTCTACTTTTTTAAACTTATTTTACATATATTTTTTGTATAACAAACTCATTTAGAGTTAGTATATTTTTTTAGTTTCTAATATTATAATAAATTTTTTATGTTCTTTTCATGAAATTTTGAATAAAATATGTTGTACGTAATTTTGTTGTTCATAAAATTCAAATCAGATTAAAACAAGTATTTTATTGAAGATAAATTGCTCGGCAAATTATACATATACGGAAATTTTAAATTAGACAAATCTTATTGATTTATAATCATTAAATTTCGTTTAATAAATTTAATTATATTAATAATATTTATATTCATGAATTTTTAATTTAAAATTGTATACATTTTATTTGATAAAGAATCTATCACAAAAATTTAAGTATAATAAGCTATGTAAAAAATAATTATTTGCATTATATAGTCATAATAATTTATTTATTAATATTTTGGTTTACTGTGTAGCAATATCGTATTTGTCTCTGGTCTCAGTTTATACTAAATTTTTAATCTTATCATGTCAGAAAATTGATAAAAATATTAATAAAATAAATTGTTCTAATTAATTTATTTACTTGTTTAATCAATTTTATGGATTCTTCTAATTTACAATTTTTTGGTTTTGTGATAATTTTAAACAATATGTTATCTTTGTTCGAATACTATAATGTAAAGTTAAGTATATAAATTTGCGGTGAATAGAATAAATTTTAATAATATATTTATTTATTAATAATATAATTAATTTCTTATTTTTATTCTTTCTTCTCAATTTAAATGTGCGAATTTAAGGGGGTTTATAAATGAATTTTGTGCTTTCATAAAAAATAACAATTATATGTGATCGGGATATGTGAAATAATATTGTTAATGAACTTAACTAAAAAACATAATAAAATAAATAAATGTTTTAAAAAGATAGTGTAAATGCAAATGTCATTCTTTTTTATTGTTAAAACTCACTTTATAATATTTATTATCTCAAATTTAAGTAAATTTTATTTAATTTAATATTTTATAATTATTTTAAATAAATTTATAATTTTAAGTTTTAATATACCTGTACCACAAGAATTATTATTATTAGAAAAGATTAATAAAAATATGTATGATTACATTTTCCAACAGATACCGTTTTATTTTTAAATGATTAAAATTCTAAAATTTTAGCAAATTTTCTATTGACAAATACAATAGAAGTAGGTTTTCTGTGTTGAGTTGGCGCATACAAATTCCCGTCCATTAGGTGGCAAAAGATTTGGATATTTTTTTATAAATTTTCACATAAATTTTTACTAAGGGTATAAAATTTTGAAGTTATTTTTATCCATCTATTCATTCATTTTTGTTTTAATTTAACGTTATTTTACTTTAAATTTTTTCGTTAAATATTATTTTCCATTATAAAATTTATTAAAGAAGGCTAATGCAACTGCAACTATGTATTCTAATTATATTACAGATTAGATTATATTACAGTCCCGTTTATATTTTATTTAGAAATCGGACCGATACGATTCTTTATCGATAATTATCGATATTTTTCGATATTTTTTTCGATATTTATCGAAAAAATATCTACCGAGAAAATTTTGACTTTTTCGATATTTTTCGATATTCGATATTTTTCGATATTTATCGAAAAATACCGACCGAAAAAATTTAAAAATCGAAACAATCGACCGACCAAGTTACAAAAAATCGAAAAAAATATCGAACGCCATTTTTTACAAATATTTGAATTTTTTGCACAAAAAGG
The DNA here is from genome assembly GCA_036172945.1 of Meloidogyne incognita. NCBI lineage: Eukaryota > Metazoa > Nematoda > Chromadorea > Rhabditida > Meloidogynidae > Meloidogyne > Meloidogyne incognita. The sequence goes on along the minus strand of JARQAC010000011.1, from coordinate 5,734,860 downwards.
ATGCATTTTTGCTTCTCGCCCATCGGAAATTCAAAAAATTTTCGCCTGCGGCGCAAAAATTTTGCAACTTGACCTTCCGAGATTCTCATAGGATTGTTAGAATATCCTTTCTTGTCCCATTAAGTCATCATATTCCCTCGATATCCTTACAAAAACTGATATGAATTTTAAAAATTTCGGTAGATTAAGGGAGATTTCAGTGGGTTATGAGAAGATTTGGTGGGATATTTGAGATATCCAGGATCATGGGGATATTGTGGATATCCGGGATATTCGACTATTTGTATAACTAATACAGGATTAAGTGGATAAAATGGATCTCAAGGATCAAGACGGACTTTGGGAGAGATGGATATCAAAACGGATATCAAATTCCAAGATTTTTTATCCTCTGATATCTCGTTATTCCCCGATATCCCTCTTAATCCACAAATCCCTCGATATCCCCCCTGATCTCACAAATCCACAATATCACTATTACTACCTCTAAATCTCTCGTTACACACAGTCCTTCAATATCACCCTTAATTCCTTAAAATCCATTATCCCTAGTTAAAATCCACTTATATCCCACTTGATCCTTCGATATCAAATACAAGTCCATTGATATTACATTTAATACGTCCAAATCCCCCAATATCCCATTTAATCAATCTTAATCTCATTAAACTATTAGGTCTATTCTGTTATTCATTGGTTATAGAAAAATTTTTGAAAAATCGAAAAATATCGACTTTTTTTCGATATTTTTCGGTTTCGATATTTTTCGATATTTATCGAAAAAATATCGACCGAGAAAATTTTGATTTTTTCGATATTTTTCGATATTCGATGTTTTTCGATATTTATCGAAAAAATATCGACCGACCTCTTCGGCCGATCTCTAATTTTATTATTATATTACAGACCCGTCTTCTCCATCGCCATTGATATAGTGAATTTCCGTCATAGCTTTTATTTTATATAACTGATTTTTTCAATAAGAATTTCTTTACATTATATTTTTTCATCAAATAATCTAATTAATTTTGTTTATTTTAATCCACGTAATAAATTACTTTGTAATCGTTAGTTTTAGATTTATTGAAAAGATTCGAAAAATTTTAAATTATTTTTTTTTCAAATCATTTTCTCAAATTTTTTTTGAACTTCAATTTTTATTATTTTTTTGTTTAATTTTTTTGTCTTATTTCCTTAAATGAAAAATATGCATAAAGTAAAAGGATTTGTCAGTCAGTTTGAAAGTTTTTACTTATAACTAAAATAAATTCTTATTGTAATATTATAATTTTGATACTTTATTGTTTTAAATAAAACTGAAAAAGTTCGGTAAGATAAATTGTCAATTAATTATATAATTTTTTTCATATTTTGTATTTTTTATTCTTTTAATTAACACAATTAAGGACAAATTTCCAACCTGTGTCAATTTGTCCTATCGAGGATGTTACATTCCTTTCCTTGAACATCACAAATAAAAAATATGTTGAAGTTTAAATTTTTTACAAATTTGGGAAAAAGTATTCATTAATACATAAAATGATGAAATTAATCGAGAATCTTTTGTATCTTTTAAATTAATTTTTAGTAATAAATTTTAAAATTATAATTAATTTATTTTGTATTTGCTCTTGCTAATAAAATTTTACAATTGGAATTTTTTCAGTTTCGAATTGTTTTTAGTTCAGGACAAGTTTTTTTATTAATATTTATGTTGAAAATAAGATTTTATTAAAAAACTTCATTATTTAAATAATGTAGAAGTTATAATCAATTAAGTATGCTAATAAAATTTTACAATTGGAAAAAAACGTAGTTTTTTTGTACATGCCGTATTAGTAGTATATACCGGAGTTTTAAAACATCAATTCGAAATTCTTTCGAAATTTAGCTTTATTATTTCGCTATTTTTATTTTCAATATTTACACTAATTAAATATTGCTTTATTATACATAATTGATGTATTTATTTTTGCAGTTAGCCTAGCAGTTAGCCAAAAAACCATATTCTGCAGTGAACGTAGTTTTTGATCTTAATATAAATAAATTTAAAATGTATTTTTTATGCCATTTAGCATAATTAACGAATAACTTTTCTAATATTTTACCATTTTAATTTATTTTTTCTACACAAATCATTGTACATATATTTAATTTTCCTTTTTATTTTATTAGTAGAAAAGAGAAATATTATTTTAAAATTTTATAATGATTTTTGTTCAAGCTTTATAATGTTATAACTTTCAAAAGATTCAAAATTTCCTACATCAAATGATATCTTATTCCAAAATAAAATTGTAAAAAAATTTTTTCGAGAATTATTTAATATTTTTTCATTTAGATTTTTGTTCTGATTTAATCTAATTTAAATATCATTCTTCATTAAAAATTGTCTAAAAAATTGCGTTTTTAATTATTATAAACATATTTACAAATTGACAATACCATCACCGTTAATATAGTGTATTTAAGTTAACTTTTTTTATAAAGTTTTGTTTTTATCAAATACTTATAATGTCTACTTTTTATTATACTGATAACATATTTTTTATTATCTTAAATATTATAATTATTTTATAAATTAAAGCATAAAAATTATTTTCTATAAAATTTAATAAATAAATTTACATAAAAATTTGTATCAGAAAAAGAACAAATAATCATTATATAATTTATCTTTCATTATATTTTTAAACTATCAACTGTAGTTATTTCTTTTGTATTATTAAGTTAATAAATAAAATTTATTTATTTATGTAAAATAATAATTCATTTTAATTTATGACTAAAAAAAGAAAAATATAATAATTTATTTATAGCAAAATTTGTTTCACTGAAACATAATTATTTTGTAAAGTCTGTCTAAAACTCTACAATTTTCTTCTTTATAAATGAATTCCAATTTATTCCTATTCTTCAGAATCTTCCTTCAAAGAATTCCAAACGAAATTTTCCTTCTTAAATACTTCTAATAAGGATTTTTTTCTTTATTAATAAGGATTTTTTAAATCTAACTTGGGTAATTAAACAAAGAATTTAATCTTTTAAATTGTTATCCAATTTTACTTAAAATGAGGCACAATTAATAGAAAAAGTTAACTATTTTATAAATAGGAAAAAATTGGAGTGGGTGGTTAAATTAGGCGGGATTCCAATTATCCGACTGGTTGACTATTGATAGAAAACTTTTGTTATTTTTTACATAAAAATATTTATATTTACACGTAAATAAATCAATTTTTATTTCATAAAGTTGAATAATCATCTCATTTTCATCTTCTTAATTAAAAATAATGTTTTACATATAATTTAATAAAATTAAATAATAGTTTTAGTGCAAAATAAAATTATTAAAATTATTTTATAAATTTATTATTTTTTTACATTTAGTTTCAAAACAATTTGGATTTTCTATAAATTTTCACATAAATTTTTACAAATGGTATAGAATTTCGAATTTATTTTCTAAGTCTACATAAAAGTATTACTATCATTATGTATTTAGAAAAAAGTACTCGAAAATTTATTAAAGGAAATAATTTAATTTGCAATTATTTATTATGTTTACTGATTGGAGTATAAACTTGCCAGTTTTTGCGTTTATTCGGACATGGATTTAAGTTTTTATTATTTCCAAGTCGTCAGATCATGAAATTTAGCTAAAACTTCACAATATGCTTGTTCAAGCAATTCCATAGTTACAGATGAATAAATATTGCATTATACAAAATTTTTGCAAAATCCCTCAACAAATATTTTTTAGTTCTTTTGTGTGATTAGTAAGCTAATTCGTTAAACAACTAATATTTTACATGATGTATGATAATGAGATTTGACTATTACTTCAAAATATGCTTTTTCATTCAAATTAAAGTTACATTAGAACAAATATTACTTTAAATAAAATTTTTGCAAATTGGTGACTCTATGTTACAAAAATAACAATAGATGTTGTGAATGCTTTTTTAGATATCATTGCATTTATGCGCAATCCATCCACTTTAGTTTAATTTTATATATTATATTTAATTAATTAGAGAAATTATTAAGAATTATCAAATATATAATAAAAAATATTTAAGAATATTATTTTTATTATGGTATTACAAACATAAACATTCATTTATATGATTTTTAATTTGTATGACATGAATTAAGGACGTATTATTTATTATCTAACTATATTTAAATAACGGCTTTTTTGTTGATTAAGTATATTTTAAAAAATATTTTCAAAAAGAAGGAATACCAAAAACATCAAATACTTAACCTTCATTTAAAATAATCCCCCAACAAATATTTTTTAGTTATTTAATATTTATTATCTCAAGTTTAAGTTAATTTTATTTAATTTAATATTTTATAATTATTTTAAATACATTTATTATTTGAAAGTTTTAATATACATGTAGCATAAAACTCATTAGTATTAGAAACAATTTACTCAAAATATGCTTACATTTTCAAAAAATTTGTTTTATTCTCAAATTACTAAAAATTTTAAGATATTAGCAAATTTTCTATTGATACATTCAATCGGTAATTTGTATTATGGTGGGCGCATACAAAATTTTAAATAAATATTTTAATAAACACTTATATAAATAAAACTTGATTTTGAATAATTGTTATAGTTCATGCTTTATTTTAATAATTCTTTCTTTTGTAGATATATAGTAGTTTAATTAAATCTAGGTTTTCCTAGAGAATTCATTATTCATAGTTAAAAATTATAACATTTAGGTTCTACAGTCAATGAAAGTTGACAAATCTCAGCAGATTCTATTCAACCAACAATAGAATAATATTAAAATTAATAAATATAACTTTAAATATTAGAAGTAATAATTAAATAAAATATTTAATTTTCAACAATAGATTTCCAAATAATTTTTATTCAAAAATAATAAATATTAAAGCAAAAAAAAACAATTTTTTATATTTTGTAAAGTGTTAAGTGAAAAAGAACTAAGCTTAAGCGATAAAATTGTTTTTATAATCATGCCTCTAAGGGCGGAAATAGAAAAGTGTTTGTGGGAAATGCAAAGTGTAAATTAATCCTAAGAAATAAAAAGGGTACAAAGAATAAAGGAAAAAATTAAACACGTGAAACAAGTGTGAATGAGTCATCAATTTTCTCTCCAAAACATGTCGAGTTTCGACAAAAGTTAAAAATTTTTAAAATGTAAAATTATTTAAATAATAGTTCTATTACAATTTAAAAATTATTAAAATTAGTTTATTAATTTATTAGTTTGTTTAATTAGGAGTCAAAACGATCAAATCGATCAAATTTTTATTTTTTATAAATTTTCAACTAAATTTTTACAAAACGTATAAAATTTCGAAATTATTTTTACCCAACTTTTCATTAATTTTTGGTATATTTTTAAATATTGCAAAATATAATTTATTAATAAAATAATTTAATTTGATTTTATGTTTAATTTGGCATATTTTGACATTAAATTATTTAACAAATTAATTTCTTAAAATCTCATTTTCAATCAAATTATAATTATTGCAAATGATTTTTTGAAATTAAAATTCCATTTTTTATTGAAACAATATGTTGATGCTTTTGCCTGCGATTGTGGAATCAATATTGATCCGGCCGTGATGCACTCTGATATTTTAAAAAATTTTCCAGTTACATTCTTTAGTTTATAATTTTTACGTGCAAGTTTTCAATCTTCGAAAAAAATATATTTGAGGATCATTTCGAAGTCAAGATTAAATCGACAATTTTAAATACATTCAATTTACCAAATAACAATAAATTATTTATTGCTTATCTTATAAATAAATAGATTTTTTGTTCATTTTTGTTCTATTTGAGATTTAATGTATAGACTTAATTAATTTTATATTATTTATAAAAATAAGTTGTTCTCGGGTTAGAGACGGTCGGATAATTACGTTCTTAATTTAGTTCTTCATGGGTTTCTTCATGGGTTCATGGGTTAGTTTATTTTAAAAAAAAAAATTTGTTGAGAAAAATAGCAAAAAATTATAAGTTATTTTTTCGAAAACCCCACAACTTCATAATTAGTGAGATTTGAAAAACTCCTTAAATTATAAATATGCTTAAAAATTTATCTACATTTTATCTCCATTATTTAATTGTGAATAATCTTTTCATAGTTAATTAAATAATTTATTTTGCTTATCATCATATTTAACATAAATTTTATATTTTCTTCAAAGTCTAAAATTTTTCTGATAATCAATCTACAATTATTTTTAATAATTGTCAAGTGAATTATTGTCAATGAAATTAGGTATATTTTCTGTGAATAACACATATTTATTATGAATTAGGCGTTGTAAATCTTTATTTAATTGATTAAATCATATTAAATTGTAGCATGATTCTAAAATTTAATGAAAATACTTCTTAATATTGATGTCTTTTCAAAACACCGTTTCCGAAAAAAAATTATAAAGCAACTCCTATTTTGGTAGAATGAAAATTATTGGTAGGATGAAAAATTTAAGATGAAAATAATATTCTATATAAATTTTAATTTTAGGATTATACAAAAATAAAAATTTTTAATTTATTAGAAAATATTTAATGAAATTTTTAATTAAAAAAATTTTTATGTAGAAAAAAGTTTTTTTAAATATTTGTAAAAATTTTAATTCAAAAAAAATTTTAATATTATAGATTTTGATTATTTGAGAAATTTAAAGTTTACTTGTATCAAAATTATTTAAGATATTGAAAATATGCTGGATGTCTTCTTGAATAATTTTGTTTTGTTGTGTAAGTTGATGTAATTTGGTTTCTAACTCATTTAAATTACTTTCTTCTCTCCAATTATTTCTAATTCATTTATAATAAATTTTCCTACAATTGAATTTTGTTTCCCAGAAATTTTCTAAATTTTTTGTCTTGCTAATTTAACTTATATACAACATGAATAAATTTGTTTTATTGAGACTGTCTGGCAGGCCGTTTGTATTTTTAAATATATTTTTACTGTGCGCGGACATAGTACGCGTTATTAATTTCTTAATAAACAAAATATGATTGTTTTTATAAACTTTTTGATGTTTAATAATTGGATCTTCCTTAATCTTTGTTATTTTTGATTTTTTATAACTAATTTTTCTGCAAGAGCATGACATTTTTTATTTTCCCTTTATTAAAGTCACTTTTTTACACTATTAATTTTATACTTTTTTACACTATTAATTTATATAGTAATTTAAACAAAAAATTGTATTTTGACTACAAAATACAAAAAGCAGAATACTTTGTCATTCTGCGACAAATTTATTAAAAATATTATTATATTTAATATCAATATATCATGTTTCTCCAAAAAGCTATAATCTCATCTCTAATAACTCTATCAATATAATAATCTTTTTTGATTTACCTATATTAAGTTTATATGTTATATTTTAAACTTTTATTATGTATCAACGTGTACAATTTTGTAAAAAAGGAAAATTTTCTTTTTTATTTTACTTGAAATTTAATGAATAAACTTAATTAATTTTAGATTATTCAAAATAACAAGTTGTTCTTTGGTAATGGATGTTCGGATAAGTTCGTTTTTAAATTTAGTTTCAAATAAAATAATTTTTTGAGGAAAGTAGCAAAACATTGTATTTCTATATAATATTTGATATAATATTTAACAAAGTTTTATAGATTATATCGGCTTTCTTTGTTTTTTACTCATATTTTTATTCTCCATGATTTAATTAAAATAATTATGTTTTATATTCATAATTTTATTAATTTTAAATAAATAGTTTTTTTTAAATAATTTTTTAAATAAATTTTTTATTTTTAAATAAATTTTTACGAAAATAAAATAGTTTTATTATGAAAAACGTTTAAATAAATATTAAAATTAATTATTTATAAAAATATTAAAATTATGCCAATAATTTACTTTTTGCAATTATAAAAGGCTATGAACGTCGAGATGTTGTTTGTCTTGTTTGTCCCCAGTGAGTAAAATTAAAACAAGTATTTTATTTGAAAATAAATTGCTTGGCAAATTATACGTGGGCTAAAATTTAAATTAGATTTATAATCATTGTATATTTTATAATCATAGTATATTTATTATTAATTATGGGTGTAGAAATGTTCATTTGCCTCTGGAATTAGTAATTCTCATTTTTTAATCTAATCAAGTAAGAAATTTGATAAAAAATATTAATAATAAAAATTGTTTTAATTAATTAATTTAATTTTTTAATCAATTTTATGGATTCTTCTAATTTCATTTTTTGGATTTGTGATAATTTTAATTTTAAAGATGTACTAAATAACAAACTAAATATATTACTACATATAATGTAAAGAAGTCATACATTCATAATAATTTTAATAAATTAGAATTAAATTATCTATAAATATATTTTTGTGGCAGAAAATGTTAAAATTATACCAAACTCTTAGCAAAAGTGTGTGATTAGTCTTGTAATTGACGCTTTATCACAATAGGTTTTTTTAAATTTTAGACTTTGGATATTTAAAATTTTGTTAATTTGATACTTGATAAGAATATAAAATGCATTCTTCTATATTTACTTCTTCGTTTCTTCTTCATAACTATATTTAACTAAAGTATTATAGCTATTCTAAATTATTTTTATTAATGCGAGGAAATAGAATTCGATAATTTATTTATTAATTTAACTTTTATATAAAAAATTTTAAAAATAATAAAGTTAAAATTTCAATAAAATTATAAATTGTTCCATACCACTACATATTAACGGCATATTAAATTTCTGCGTGTTTTTTATGATTTTATCTACTACATATGTCTTTAAAATTTTGTATAACTACAATGGATAAAATGCCACTGCTAGTACCCAAACCTCAATCTTATAACTGACAACGGTCAGAAAATTTAAAAAATCAGTAAAGTTTTCAAATGATGTGAATGAACAAGGTTAAAATATATATTTGGCTTATGATTCTTTTTATATGGTTGTTTTTATAAAGATGTTTTTATAAACTTTTTGATGTTTAATATAATTGAATCTTTTAATCTATGTTATTTTTAATTTTTTGTAGGTAATTTTCTTTAAAGGCATGACATTTTTTTATTTTTCCTTTGTTAAAGTTACAATTTTTACTATTAATCTTATTGTAGCGGTTCCCAGTTTAGTTTGAAATTAAAAGAAAACAAAGAAATAATCCGAAAATTTATTTAATTAAAAAAAAAAAGACAAAAATCGGCGGAGAGCAAAATGAGGGGGGAAGTGACTAGGAAAAAGTCGGGAATAATAAGGACTAGGATAACAACTGACTAGTAAAAAAGGAAAAGTTCGTGTCAGGATTAAAATGGGCGGGGAAAGGACCAAACACTTAGGTGGCACGACAATTGTACAGTAAATAATATTTATTTATTTTAAAATATATTTCTTTCATTCTCCATTCATTACATTATACTTTATTTACTATCGATATTCGTAATTCAACAAATAAGCTCTTCTCCAATATCTTCCATCAATTTAATAATCTTTTTCGTTTTATATTACTTATAAGTTAAATGTTATAATTTATATCTTTTATTATGTATGTATCAACGTATACAATTTTAAAAAAGAGAATTTTTATTTTTATTCTACTTGAAATTTAATGAATAAACTTAATTAATTTTAGATTATTCAGAATAACAAGTTGTTCTTTGGTAAGGGTTGGTCGGATGAGTACGTTCTTAAATCTAGTTTTAAATATAATAATTTTTTGAGGAAAATATCAAAATATTTTATAAAAATTTTTTTGAAAACCCCACAACTTAATATTTAGTGACATTTTACAAACTCCTTATAAGTACATTATAAATATCTGAAAAATTAATCTACATTTAATCTGCACTATTTAATAGTCAATATTCTTTTAATAGTTAACGGAATAATTCATGCTTATTATCATTATTTAACACAAATTTTATATTTTCTTCAAAATCTAAAATTCTTCTGATGATTAATTAATAATTATTTTTAATTATTGCCAAGAGAATTATTGCAAATGAAATTAAGTATATCCTCTCTAACTTTTTAAATCATCGTTTCTGAAAACATTTTATATAAAAACTGATTAATTTCAAAACAATTCAAAGAATTTAATTTTTTCTACCTCAACATTATATTCATTATATAATTTTTGATTTGTTTTTTATAAAGTCACCTCCTTAGTTGGTAGAATGAACATTATTGGTGGGATGGAAAAATTTAGGATGAAAATAATATTTTAATAAATTTTTATTTTATTAAATTTTAGGATTATACAAAAATAAAATTGTTATGAACTTATAAAGATTTTTTGAACACAAAAAATTTAATAACTAAAATAATTAATTTTGTTTCTAATTTTATACCTATTTATTCTTCCGTGATTTAATTATAATAATTATTTTATTTTCTTAGTTTTCTTAATCTAAACCAATCGACATTATATTTACTAAAGAAAAGTAATTTATTATAAACAAGAATTATTGAATAATTATTAATAATTTAATATTTTTCAATATTAATCTTAATAATAATTTTTATGCCTCTTGTGCTTGATACCTGTCTACCGTTAAGATCTATTTTATAAATTATTAAAATTAATTTTATCCTTATTTTTTAAAATTATAATTATTTTTTAATTTAATAAATTAAATTTCATTTTTAAAATAATTTATTATACAAATAAAATATAAATTTATTAGTAATCTATCTAGTTTTATTTTAATTATCTTTATCTCGAATACAAATTTATTTCGTTTAATTTTTTGCAATCAAAAAATTTATGAAGTTGTTCCTTTGAGAAGTTGTTAGATAGATTATAACATTGTTGTTTGACTTAAATAAAATTAAATTTTAAGTAAAAATTTATATAAAATTTGTTAAATATTGAAACTTAAAATTTAGGTTTAATATGAAGTTTCGTTAACATTAACAGTCATTCTTTTAATCAACAATCACTTTTATTACATATTTATTAATTGTCCTTTCAGACGAAGATAATTTCTTTAGAAGAATGAATTAATAATATTACAATTAATAATATTACTTTTATAAATAATTGTACAAAATATTGGGTTCGCAAAATTTGGGCAAATAAGGCACTATTATTTAGATCACATTGCTTTTATCAGCTTTAGATTTTTGTTTTGTGTATAATTTAATCATAATTTCTTTTTTCTTAAAATTTAATTATAATAATTATTATATTTTTTATATTCAAAACTTTCTTAATCTAAATTAATCTACATTTTATTTGTTATGGTGTCAATCTCTATAAGCTCATCTCATCCGCTAAAGTACTCTTATGCAGCTTATTTATAAATTAATTATTTTCAAATAAATTTTCAACAAATAAAATAATTTATTAATGAAAACATTTGAATTAATAAGAAATTTTAGAATTAATTATTTATAAAAATATTAAAACTATGCCAATAATTTACTTTTTGCATTTAAAAATGCTATGTACTTCGAGCGGAGTTTGTAGCAGTAATGAGTTTATTAGTTCAAAATTTTAATAAATATAAAAAACTTTTACTTATGACAAATAATAATAATTATTATTTAACTTAATTATCAATTCATTAGTAGAAAAATTAAATATGTTTTATTAAATATGCTTTGTAATAAATTTATGGTTCATAAGGGTATTAATAATTTTTATTATTTAATCATTTTATAAATTAATACGTTCACGCATTCTCTTTGAACTCCTTTTGAAATTTTCTAAAATAAGACGTTTTTATTTACGTTAATTTTTTAAATTTGTTTTATAAATCTATAATAAAGTTTGTTTCAAAATTATAAGAGCAAGCATTTTTCTGGTGTTACTCATACTTCCTGTGTATGTATGAGTAAGCTTTACGTAATGAAGGATTCACAGAACGTTCAATTGCAACCCTAATTGGCCGATCAAATTGGCCGAGCTTGCTCTTATAATTTTGAAACAAACTTTATGTAGATGCTGAAAATAAAATTATTTAATAGTTAAATAAACAAATTAACTGTAACATAAATTTATTGGTATAGTTTTACTATGTATTTTTATAGTATTTATATAATAGAAAATGCTTTTTTTCATATATCAATACCCAAATATATAGCAGATAAAATTGTTTTTTACTAAAAAACTGAAATCAAATTTAATTTCATTTTATTTATAGTATTATAAATTCAAAAGTTATAGTAATTTTTTATTTTTCTTAATTAAATTATTATTTATATGTACTAAATAATTTATTCAAATAATCGTGTATATTCTTAAAATTGACATTAAATTTTCATATTCTTAAGATATTCTCAGTTAAATATTTTATCACTGTTTAAAATATGACGGAGCAATGAATTTTAAATCTTGATATTTTATTATTAAAAATTGATATCAATTATTATAATTAGAGCCCGGACCGTACCGTACTACGGCCGTATTTTTCGGTATTTATCGGTATTCCGTATCGGTAGTACGATACGGAATACCGACCGATAAAATTTTGAAGTTGATCGGTATTTATCGGTATCGGTATTTTTCGGTATTCCGTATCGGTAATACGGTACGGAAAAACTAAAATACCGATACACCGACCGATAAAAAAATCAAGGAATCTGTGACTTGGTTTACCAAAATTCTTAAAATTTTTGCCTGCGGCGCAAGAAAAAAAAAGAAATCTGGTGACTGGTATACTAAAATTCCCAAAATTTTCGCCTACTGCGCTGGAAAACAATGAAAGTTGTAGGATGGTCTAACAAAATTCTCAAATCTCTAAATCCATTTTATTCCTCCGGTGTCTTCCAAATCAATCTTATCCTTCCAAATCATTATTAATCCCCGATATCCTTCCTGACATAAGCATCTAACAACTTATCCACATAATAATCATGTCAACAAATCCCCAAAATCCATTTAAATCCACTTAATCCCTCCATATCCACCGATATCACACCAAATCTAGCTTAATCCCTTTAAATCCCTGATTTACCTCTTTATTCATACAAATTTATTTATAAAAATAATTCTTGTTTAATATATTAATTTTTTGAAAATACGGTACGGAATACCGATAAATTTTTACCGGTATTTATCGGTATCGGTATTTTTCGGTATTCCGTATCGGTAATACGGTACGGTAAAATTTTGAGATTCATCGGTATTTATCGGTATCGGTATTATACGGTAGTACGGTACGGAATACGGTACGGTACGAAATTCCGCGCTCTAATTATAATAATTAATAATTATTAAAAATTTTATTATTTAAAGCATTATGATTTTTTCATATTCATTTTTTTTAAATAACTAGGTAAATCAACCAAAACTTTATTATATTAATTGAAAAATTTTCGGTTGGTATTTCAATTTTATTAAAGTAAAAGATTTCTAATATTATTATTTAATAATTAATATTAGTTGCCAGAATGTGTTTTTTTAATAAAAAATATATTTTTTCAAATATTTTTAATAAAAACAATTTAATAAGTATTGATTGTATTGATATTTTATATTTTATTAAAGAGAACACTCTTTCACTTTTTACATTAATGCTCAATTTATTTAATACAAACCCCAAGCCATCTCACCCTTTCTGTCCATCTCCTCCTCCTCCCCCCCCCCCATTTCTGCACAATTTAACCTACCTTTTCTTTCTAAAAGAAAACTAATAAAAAACAATTTAACGAATAAGAAGATTAATAATTTTTGAAATAATTTTTCTATAATATCAAACTATTAACTAAAAAACTATATTATATCAGATTGCTAGAAATATAAAATTTTATCTATAAAAATTAATTTATGATTAATCCAAACAAAGCTAGGAAGAAGCTGAAAGATTTAAAGAAGCCCGAAATCTCGTTTGTGAGAACGTAAATTAAATTTAAAGAGTTTGTTTGACAAAATAATGCTAAATAGTTTTTTAAATCTATCTACAACCATACATATTTAACTTATCTTAATTTCCAGACCAGATTTTTTATTAAGTTTAAAAATTACATATTTTTAAAGCCTTGTAAATTATTTTGTATAAATAAATAACTGAAATAAATATTTTATATTTTATTAAAGATATTTAAAAAAAGATATTTAAAATAATCATACTTTGTTATATTAAAATTTTAAAAATTTGTAGTAAATGTAAAATCGAAAAACAAATTTGTGGCTCTAAGTTAGCTATAGTAATTTAATTTAAAATGTTTAAAAATATAATTAACAAAACCTAATAAAAAAAATTTAAATTAAAGTACATTTAAATTAAAGTACAAAATTCAAAAAAAAACTACAATTTTATCAATATCCAGTAATTTTTATAATTTAGTACAAAAATAATTAAAAATTTTAGCGTTTGTATAAATTTTAAAAAATATGTATAATTAAAGTAGTGATATAAAAATATAATGAAATTTTACAAATCAAAGTAGTTTATATGATAAATGAAAATATAGAACGACGGGCAGAAAGTGAGCACAATTTCCGTTCTCCACCATTTCCTTTGTTAAAAGTTTGATTTAATATTATACACTTGACAGATACATAAATTAACAATTAATTAAATGAAATAAAAGTTGATTGCTATCAAGCTCAGGAATGCGACATCAAAAAATTAAAAGTCTTAAAAATAATATTAAATGATTATTTGAAATTAAATGAAATTTGATAAATTAAACAAAATCTACAGATAATTTAAGCAAAGATTCGTTACATAATTTTTTTCTTGGTTATGTAAATGGTTATTAAAGCTTCGTACAAAATGTAAACTAATGCTTTGATACTTCTAAATTGAAAATACATAATCATTTTTTGATATTATAATTTAAATTAATTACAAATTTTGTAGGAATAAAATGTTTACAAAATTAATTTAGCTTATTATTACTATCTATAATCAAATGGAATAATATACATATCTTATAATAGATTAAAAAATTATTTATAAAAACTACCCGCAAGGAAACATTATGGCATCTTTATTGCAAGGATTGTTAAAATAAATATTTAATTTACACATATAATGAAAAATACGATTGCTAAGGATTATTTGTACGATTACTAAATTACTTATGTATTTTAATTATGTAATGTTAAAAATATTTAAAAATATTTTAAATAATAAAAATAATATTTTATTTATTTTAATTATTTAGTTTAATTACTAATTTATTAAATTATTTAAAATTACTAAATATGTAAAGACAGAGAAAGAACAGAAGCCAGGATGGAATAAATGCCTTGCAAGTTTAAATAACTTATGAGATATTATGATTAGCCTAAACAATTTAAATTATTATTTGTATTTTTTATAATTATAAAACTTTAAATTATAATTGAAAAAAATTTTAATTATATATGAAAATATTTATAATTTTAAATTTCATTAACACCAGAAGCATCAATCAAGTGCAATATGCTGAATTAGAGGACTATGTTGAAATAAAATCATAAATTATATTAATGAGCAAATGAGATATAAAATTTATATTAATCGAATTAAAAATGTTTGAATTATACTAAAAATATAATTAAGTCTATTGAATAATTTAATTGTCTTATCTGGAAGTGTATGGTCAAGAGTTATTGACAACCTTTTGGAAACAAAAGATTAACCTTTTGGAAACAAAGACAACCTTTTGGAAACAAAAATTTAAAAATAAACATTTTATTAAACAATAAATTTATTATACAAACTTTTATCGTTTTCCAATAATTTTTGATAAAATTAGACATCAAATTCTATTAATAGCAACCCTATTGTAATAAGGGTTGTTCGGCATAATAAAGATACTAGAAATTTTAGCTACATTTCACAATATTTTGACTTAAAGAAACATAAAATATTAAATATCAAAACTTTAGTTTGAAAAAATTAATTATGTATTAAATTGCAATTTTTAGAAAAAACTATTATAAAAAATCTTTGTGATATGCTAATAATAACTTATGAAATATTATGATTAGCCTAAACAATTATGTACATACATTATTATTTGTATTTTTTATAATTATAAAATTTTAAATTATAATTGAAAAAAATTTTAATTATCTGAAAATATTTATAATTTCAAATTTTCAGCAAAAGAAGCATCAAACATGTGCAATATGTCTTTCTGTAGAGGACGATGTCGAGATAAAATAGTAAATATTTAATTGAGCTATTAAATGTATTTATATATCAATCTTTAATGTGTGAAGATCATATAATTTTTCGTCGAAAAATCAGTAGCACTTTTGTTTTTGTTAGATAAAATATTGAAATTCAATTTAAATTGATACTGCAACGATTAAATTATAAATAATATACTTCTAATAATTTGGGAAAATTTATAATAAAAATATTAATTAAGAAAATATCAAAATCCCTGTAAATTTGTTAAAAAATTTATTACTTATTTGAACTAATTAAAATTTTACACACTTTTGGAATAAATTTAAATTCGCACCAAACAATGCGAATTGAAAAATTTTACACACTTTTGGAATAAATTTAAATTCGCACCAAACAATGCGAATTGAAAGACGTCTATACATCCAAATTAAGCATTATGGTTTGCAAAAAAATTATAAAAATGTATAAAAATGATTTATGGTTTATTGAAGACAATTAAAATACTAAATTTCCCAATATTAAAAAATTTTTGCCAAATAAAGACAATGACTTCACAGAATCATTATTTTTACAATTTTAAAATTTAATTTATGGAGATTTTTAAATAAGTTTTAAACAATAATTAGTAATGAATAATTTAAATTCAAATTTTTATAATATGTATAGTATATTAAATTAAATATAAGAATATGTATGGTTAGCTATTATGAAAAATAATTATTAAAAATGAAAATTTATATATTAAAACTTTGATATGGTGAAATATGCGGGCAAAAAACTGGTTGTCTTAGGTGTATGACATAAATAAAATTATTTAAATTTTCATTTTATTAAAAACGATTTAAAAATATACTTTTAATTTAAAAAAGGTTGAAATATTTCATAAAAGGAAATACAAAAAATTAAGTGGTACTTTCTGATACCCTGTATTTAAATTTTCATTTTATTAAAAACGATATAAAAATATACTTTTAATTTAAAAAAGGTTGAAATATTTCATAAAAGGAAATACAAAAAATTATTTTAAAGGAAATATTTATTAGAAAATATTAATTGAAATACCATTATCCACAACATATGTAGTCTAACTCTAATAAAATTAAATTATTGGTTGAATAGTTTGCAATATATAGTAAAAATATTAATTAAGTCTCTTGAATAATTTAATTGAGAATATCTCTTTAGAGAATTTAAAGTTTTATCATGGTATAATAATTCTACATATTAATCAAAATTTAATTATAAAGTAAAAATTTAAAGTAATAAAAGTATTACTAAAGGTAAATAAAAATATATAAAAATTTTATGCATGCAAAATATAAATTAATATATTTTAAGAGTTATTTTAAAATATTTTAAAAAGTATATAATTTAAAAAAATCTACAAATTCAATCTAAAGCGCCACTTCAAAAACAATCATAAAATCATTATTTTTACAATTTTAAAAATTAATTTATTTATGGAGATTTTTAAATAAGTATTAAAAAATAATTAGTAATGAATAATTTAAATTCTTATTTTTATAGTATAGTATATTAAATTAAATAATAGAATATGTATGATTAGCTATTATGAAAAATAATTATTAAAAAAGAAAATATATATACATATTAAAACTTGTGCTATTATGAAATGTGCGGACAGAAGACAAGTTGCTGAAATGCATAACATAAATAAAATTATTTAAATTTTCATTTTTTAACAAATGATTTACAAATATACTTTTAATGAAAAAATGTTGGAATATTAATTTGAATGAATATTAATCGAATTAAAAATGCTTGAATTATACTAAAAATATTAATTAGTCTATTGAATAATTTAATTATCTTATCTGGAAGTGTATGGTCAAGAATTATTGACAACCTTTTGGAAGCAAAAGACTAATGAAAAAAACTATTATAAAAAATCTTTGTGATATGCTAAATAATCTTTAAATTAGAATATTTGAAATACAAATAATCTTTGAAAAAAGACCATCGGTTATTTTTTATTGCCCTTTTAACCGTCCTCAAGAATCAACCATGCAATTGGGGGAAGAAAAAGGCAAATTATTAAAGTACAAGAATTATTAAAAAATACAACAATGTAATTATTGATCCACATGAAGAAGTTAGAATCAATGTTTACCAAATTATTCTAGCTTATTATTTCTAACTATAATTAAATTGAATATTATATCTTTTATTTATATAATCGATTAAAATATTATTTATAAAAAATATTAAACTATCCGCAAGGAAACATTATGGCTTTTTTGTTGCAAGGATTGTTAAAATAAATATTTAATTAATACAATGAAAAATACGATTGCTAAGAGTTATTGGTACGATTAATAAATTATCTATTTTAATTAATGTTAAAGTAAATCAGTCACAGACAAATGTGTCCTCTGTTTCAGCACCCCGTGGCTCTATTTTATTAAAATGTGTCAGAGCTCAGATATTTAACCCAAGAAATCCCTCGTTCTTTTCCCAAGTAATTGTGCTTTTGGATGATGCGAGCACAAACACGTACATTCATTTTGCTAAAGCTAAAGAGCTGCAATTATCGTTAAACCCCACTTCGATGAACTTAGGAGTTTTTAATAAGCCACATCAAAAATTTCACAATAGCAATTGGAAAATTTTTATATATACTATAAGAAAAAATAATTTATAATATAGTTAACAGAAATATGAAAAGAGTAATCAATTTGTAAAATTTAAAAGCCACAAAAAACATAAAATAATATACCTATGTTATATTGCCGTTTGTACGAGTTTAATGACAGCTGTTTACAGTTTTATATTTGAAATAACTAACCAATATAGTAAATATACGATTGGGAACAGCTAAATCCAGTCTGTTACCGAAATTATGCCCGTCCCATTTTCCTCTCTTTTTAAAGAATAAATAAAAATATGTTTTATATAAAAGGTTTAAAGAAAGCTTAGATTAAGCGGGACCTCCGTGTCTCTCGGCTCCCTAAAGAGAACCGGAGGGACTCATTGGTCGTCTCGAGAATTCAATTGTTAACAATAGATTTTTAATATAAAAGGTGTAAAATAATTAGTAATGCATAATGAAGAATTTTATTTTTATGCCATAAATTTTGAAAAGTTTTATAATTTTAAATTTGAAATAAATAAAAATATAATAATAATAAATAATAATAATAATAATAATAATAATAATAATAATAATAATAATAATAATAATAATAATAATAATAATAATAATAATAATAATAATAATAATAATAATAATAATAATAATAATAATAATAATAATAATAATAATAATAATAATAATAATAATAATAATAATAATAATAATAATAATAATAATAATAATAATAATAATAATAATAATAATAATAATAATAATAATAATAATAATAATAATAATAATAATAATAATAATAATAATAATAATAATAATAATAATAATAATAATAATAATATGCACATTCACTATGAACGACTACTTAAAAATATAAATTAATAATCTTTATAAAAATTATCTTTAAAATTCAATTATAACAACCATGCTTTCTCTTGATAAGAATTATGAGCAAATTAGATTTGCATTTGGCTCTTATACAAAAAGCTCTGAAAAAAGAAAATAAATAATTTAATAAACTCCAGGAAGATTTGTAATTCGAGCTTAAAGGAAGTATTCACATAAATAAATTATTTAAATTTTTATTTAATATACAAATAACATAAAAAATAAGTATAATTAGATGATATTGAATCACAAAAATTTAAAAATAAACATTTTATTAAACAATAAATTTATTATACAAAATTTATCGTTTTCCAATAATTTTTGATAAAATTAGACATCAAATTGTATTAATAGCAACCCTATTGTAATAACGGTTGACCGCATAATAAAGATACTAGAAATTTTAGCTACATTTCACAATATTTTATGACTTAAAGAAACATAAAATATTAAATATCAAAACTTTAGTTTGAAAAAATTAATTATGTATTAAATTGCAATTTTCAGAAAAAAAAAATTATAAAAAATCTTTGTGATATGCTAAATAATCTTCAAATTTGAATATTTGAAATATATAAATAATCTTTGAAAATTATAAAAAAATGTATAAAAAAAATTTATGGTTTATTGAAGAAACTTAAAATACTGAATTTGCAAATATTAAAAAAAATTTTGCCAAAGTAAAAACGATGAATTCATAGGATCAATTATTTTTACAACTTAAAAATTAATTTATGGAGATTTTTAACTAAGTTTTAAAAAATAATTAATAATGAATATATTTATTTTTATAATATAGTATATTAAATTAAACATAGAAATATGATTATCTATTATGGAAAATAATTATTGAAAATGAAAATTTATATATTAAAAATTTAATATGATGATATTTGCGGACAAAAAACTGGCTGCATACGATGTGTGACGTAAATAAAATTTTTGAAATTTTCATTTTATTAAAAAATGATTTAAAATATAGTACTTTTATTTGAAAAAATATTGAAGTATAGCATAAAAGGAATAAAGTATCTTCAAAATTTAATTAATACAATTCAATTACTATTCAATTAAGACAAAACTCTTAAATATTGTCCCCGTGCCCATTGCCCATACTTGAATATATTTTTAACAAGTATAATTTTTCATTTGAATTACTAATTATTAGTTATTTAAAAAATTATGCATAGAACATTAATATTGTTGCTAATTAAAGTCCGAATTAAGTGAAAAAAATAATTTTAGCGGAAATTAAAATATTTTCATAATTTAACTAAATCATGCTTATATAAATATATTATGTAGTTGAAAATCTTACTAATGAAAAAGATAATAAAAATTGCAAAAAATAACTGAAATAATGCTTTTAAATCTATAAATTCGTTAAAAGTTATTAATTAAAATAATAATTATTATTTATAAATTAAAAACACACACAAAACATAAATTATAAAATAACAAAATTTAATAGGCAAATAAAAATTATTTAAAATGTTAAATTTACGTTATAATGCAGAAAGCTATGTGTCAAGAAACATAAAATATTAAATGAGTAAAGTTTATTTTAAAAGATTTTTATGATTAAATTAGAATTAAATAAAGGCATAATATAAAAATATTTAATAATATCTATATTGTTTAGAATTATAAATCTTTTGAACGAAATTTTGAATTTCTTCGAAGAAATTTCAATTATAAATCTTTTGAACGAAATTTTGAATTTCTTCGAAGAAATTTCAATTATAAATCTTTTGAACGAAATTTTGAATTTCTTCGAAGAAATTTCAATTATAAATCTTTTGAACGAAATTTTGAATTTCTTCGAAGAAATTTCAATTATAAATCTTTTGAACGAAATTTTGAATTTCTTCGGAGAAATTTCAATTATAAATCTTTTGAACGAAATTTTGAATTTCTTCGAAGAAATTTCAATTATAAATAACTTTTCAATTATAAATAAATAATTTCAATTATAAATCTTTTGAACGAAATTTTGAATTTCTTCGGAGAAATTTCAATTATAAATCTTTTGAACGAAATTTTGAATTTCTTCGGAGAAATTTCAATTATAAATCTTTTGAACGAAATTTTGAATTTCTTCGGAGAAATTTCAATTATAAATCTTTTGAACGAAATTTTGAATTTCTTCGAAGAAATTTCAATTATAAATCTTTTGAACGAAATTCTTCGAAGAAATTTCAATTATAAATCTTTTGAACGAAATTTTGAATTTCTTCGAAGAAATTTCAATTATAAATCTTTTGAACGAAATTTTGAATTTCTTCGATGAAATTTCAATTATAAATCTTTTGAACGAAATTTTGAACTTCTTCGAAGAAATTTCAATTATAAATCTTTTGAACGAAAGTGACTTCTTACTCTTAATAATAATGGCCTGCGTAATGATCTTTTTGAAAAGATAAAGCATTTATTCGGATTTAAACATGTTAGTCCCTTAATTATTTTAAAGGTAGTAGTCATGTCAGATATTGTTCTTCTAGTACTTAGTTCATGTAAATTGCATATTTTTAGCCGCTCCTTATAATTTTTATAAACTTACCCGCATTTTTTAAATGCTATTCTTGTAAAGAATTTTTGAACTTTCTCTATTTTAATTATATCTTTATTTTGAGATGGATTCCAAATTTCTGTCGCGTATTCTAATTGTGATCGGACATATGATTTGTAAGCAAGTATTAAAGTATTTAATTCCCTTGTTTTCATTATTCTTAATATTTGATGGCTTTTTAAATAGGCATTTCTAACTATTCTACTTATATGATCTGTAAATGTTAGTTTATTATCAATTATTACACCTAAATCCCGGATATTTTCGCATTTCTGAATCCTTTTTTCATAAAGATAATAGTCCTCCATAATGTTAGATTTACCTATGTATAATGAAAAACATTTTTCGGGTGATATTTCTAGTCCATTTAGTTGTCCCCATTTTTCTAATTTTATAAGGGCATTGGTGAGATCTGTGCTCCTATCATTTTTATGAACTTTATATAATTTGACATCATCTGCATACATTTTTATCCCAACATTTTAGGAAATATAGTTTGGTAAATCGTTTATGAATATTAAAAATAATAAAGGTCCTAAAACACTACCCTGCGGTACTCCCGAGTTAATTGGTTTATTTTCAGATAATACATCGTCTATTTTGACCCTAAAGCTTCTATTTGTTAAAAAGTTTTCTAGAAAAGTTAATAACTTTCCGGTTATCCCAGCCCGCTTTAGTTTATACAATAATAAATTTATTGGAACTGAATCAAATGCCTTCTTGAAATCGATGTATATTACATCGACATTGCAGTTATTTTGAATGGCATCGTAAAATTCATTGGTCATTTCTAACAACTGTAGCGTTGTGGATCTTTTTTTCATAAACCCAAATTGTTCATTACAGAAAAAGTTTTTTCCATCTAAAAACTCTAATATTTGATTATAAACAATTCTTTCAAATACTCGACACACTGTGCTTGTCAATGAAATAGGTCGATAATTTTTTGGATCGGTTTTTAATCCTTTTTTAAATATTGGTATTATAATAGATTTTCGCCAAAGTTCTGGTATTTTACCCTCATCTATACATAGTCTAAATATATCACCTAGAATTTTTGTCAAATATTCTGGACATTTTTTAAGTAAAATATAAGGAATGTTATCGGGTGATGTTGAGTTTTGACTAGGGAGCTTCTTAAGAATATCCCAAATTATTCCTAAATTAATGTCAATATCTGAAAGACTGTTATTATTAACTTGGTCATTGCGATTGTCTAAAATATTAACTGTTTTTTCTTTAAATATTTGTTGAAAAATTTTTGCAAATAATTCACATTTTTGTTTCTTATCTGATTCAACTTCTTGAACAATTTTGATATTGTTACAGAGAATTATATCTAAAATTGAGTTTTCCCTAGTGGGTTCTCTAACAATCTGTTTTAGCTGTTTTTTGTCTATGAATTCTAGCATTAAGTTTGCTATGGGATCATTTAAATCTGATAGCTTATTTTCTTGCCAATCAATATGTCTTATATTAAAATCCCTACAATAAATTAAACTATCTGATTCTGTTAGATTAGAAAGATGTTTAAGTAACTTTTTTGTATTTTTTAATAAACAATTTGGAGGCCTGTATAAGTTAATTAAATAAATTGGTTTTATTCCTGTTAGAATCTTGATATGATTAAGTTCACATTGGAATTTTGTTCCTGAGAATATCTCTTGAAAACTAATTTCTTTCTTAATTAAAATTAAAGCGCCGCCTCCCCTACCAATAGTTCTATTGGCTAATACTAACTGATATTTGCCCATGATTGTGAGCTCGGAGCAAATCGTATTATTGGTATTTAGCCATGTCTCATTTATGATAAGTATGTCGGGCGTGTGCTTATTAACTAAGAATTCTAAATCAGCAATTTTGTTTAATATAGACCTCGCATTAATAAGTATACAAGAAATTCGTGGAATTATATCATTATTCATTTGTTTATTTATTTTAGTTGGTTTGCTCGGAGATCCCTATGTATGAGTTTTGAATGGTTTTGGGTTAGGCAATTCCTTAATTGAAAGGTCATTTACAACATATTTATATTGGCCACATTTCTGGTTTTCGGCATATGCCTTAGAACGCAAATTATATAAAATGGACAATTCAGACATAGTCATGTCCCGTCTGGCACTGATGAATTTTGGAATATTTGGTAAATTTTTTAGTGCCTTACGGTATGTTTTTAGAAAAGTATTTCGGGCCTTAACTGTGCGAAATGGTATTTTAATTATACGAGATTTATTATTTGACTCACTTTTTTGCCTTGGATGGCGATGAATATCTTCTTCTATTAATTCGTTTTCTAAACCACATTTCTCCACAATCGATTTTATTACCTCTTTTTCATCGATATTCTCTGGTACCTTCTCAAACACTGCCCTCTTCGATTTTTCTTCTATAATTTCTCTATCTAACATTGCAGCATTGACATGTCGAATAATAAGGTCAGGTGGACAGCCCCATGGCGAAATAGTATTTGTTGTCTGTGGTGTGAAATCTGTTGTAAGATTAGAATTTTGTCCAACATTTTGTTGTTTTAATGATGCAACAACTGAATGTACAAGTTTTTCTAGCTTATCAAGAGTTTTTCTAATCGAGCTAATGGTTGTTCATTATCAGAATTGTTTTCCGGAATAATTTGAAGCAGAAGATTTTCAATTTTTTTAAAACGTTGTTCAAAATTTCTAAATACTGAATTACGAGAAGTTGTTGGAGTTGAAGTTGTTTGTTTAACCATTTTTTTTTAATTTGTAAAATCTTATACTTAAACTTGGGTAATAAAACCTTTGATTTTGATATTGTTTAGAATTAAATAAAGGCATAATATAAAAATATTTAATAATATCTATATTGTTTAGACATATTATATAAAGATATACGAAATGAAGACGATCTAGAATGCACTTTCACTATGAACGACTACGTAAAAATATAAATTAATAATTTTTATAAAAATTATCTTTAAAATTCAATTACAACAGCTTTGTATGAAATATTATTTCTAAATTATACTTAATTTTACTAATAATGTTAAAATTTTATTTATAAGCTAAAATTAATTATAAGTTTATATATATTTTAATATATTTGTAAAATTCACAAATTATATTAACTTTTTCAAAGTAATAAAGCAAGAATAGATATAAGAATACGATTATTGGCAATATTTATTTAAAAAGAAAATTTATTATTTAAAATTTCATTAACACTAGAAGGAACAGAATGTGCAATTTGTCTACAGGATGGAAAGCTAACAAATATGATAATGTAAATTTTTATTTGATAAGCTAAAATATATTAAAATGCATGTTTAATTTAATTATCGAATATTAAAACAAAAATAAATTCATATAATATTGTATTTTAATCGCTATAATAGCTAAAAATTATCACATCTTCGGAAAAATTTCAATTATAAATCTTTTGAACGAAATTTTGAATTTCTTCGAAGAAATTTCAATTATAAATAACTTTTCAATTATAAATAAATAATTTCAATTATAAATCTTTTGAACGAAATTTTGAATTTCTTCGGAGAAATTTCAATTATAAATCTTTTGAACGAAATTTTGAATTTCTTCGGAGAAATTTCAATTATAAATCTTTTGAACGAAATTTTGAATTTCTTCGGAGAAATTTCAATTATAAATCTTTTGAACGAAATTTTGAATTTCTTCGGAGAAATTTCAATTATAAATCTTTTGAACGAAATTTTGAATTTCTTCGAAGAAATTTCAATTATAAATAACTTTTCAATTATAAATAAATAATTTCAATTATAAATCTTTTGAACGAAATTTTGAATTTCTTCGGAGAAATTTCAATTATAAATCTTTTGAACGAAATTTTGAATTTCTTCGGAGAAATTTCAATTATAAATCTTTTGAACGAAATTTTGAATTTCTTCGGAGAAATTTCAATTATAAATCTTTTGAACGAAATTTTGAATTTCTTCGGAGAAATTTCAATTATAAATCTTTTGAACGAAATTTTGAATTTCTTCGGAGAAATTTCAATTATAAATCTTTTGAACGAAATTTTGAACTTCTTCGAAGAAATTTCAATTATAAATCTTTTGAACGAAATTCTTCGAAGAAATTTCAATTATAAATCTTTTGAACGAAATTTTGAACTTCTTCGAAGAAATTTCAATTATAAATCTTTTGAACGAAATTTTGAATTTCTTCGGAGAAATTTCAATTATAAATCTTTTGAACGAAATTTTGAATTTCTTCGAAGAAATTTCAATTATAAATCTTTTGAACGAACTTTTAAATTTCTTCGAAGAAATTTCAATTATAAATCTTTTGAACGAAATTTTGAATTTCTTCGAAGAAATTTCAATTATAAATCTTTTGAACGAAATTTTGAATTTCTTCGAAGAAATTTCAATTATAAATCTTTTGAACGAAATTTTGAATTTCTTCGAAGAAATTTCAATTATAAATCTTTTGAACGAAATTTTGAATTTCTTCGAAGAAATTTCAATTATAAATCTTTTGAACGAAATTTTGAATTTCTTCGAAGAAATTTCAATTATAAATCTTTTGAACGAAATTTTGAATTTCTTCGAAGAAATTTCAATTATAAATCTTTTGAACGAAATTTTGAATTTCTTCGAAGAAATTTCAATTATAAATCTTTTGAACGAAATTTTGAATTTCTTCGAAGAAATTTCAATTATAAATCTTTTGAACGAAATTTTGAATTTCTTCGAAGAAATTTCAATTATAAATCTTTTGAACGAACTTTTAAATTTCTTCGAAGAAATTTCAATTATAAATCTTTTGAACGAAATTCTTCGAAGAAATTTCAATTATAAATCTTTTGAACGAAATTTTGAATTTCTTCGAAGAAATTTCAATTATAAATCTTTTGAACGAAATTTTGAATTTCTTCGATGAAATTTCAATTATAAATCTTTTGAACGAAATTTTGAACTTCTTCGAAGAAATTTCAATTATAAATCTTTTGAACGAAATTTTGAACTTCTTCGAAGAAATTTCAATTATAAATCTTTTGAACGAAATTTTGAATTTCTTCGAAGAAATTTCAATTATAAATCTTTTGAACGAAATTCTTCGAAGAAATTTCAATTATAAATCTTTTGAACGAAATTTTGAATTTCTTCGAAGAAATTTCAATTATAAATCTTTTGAACGAAATTTTGAATTTCTTCGAAGAAATATCAATTATAAATCTTTTGAACGAAATTTTGAACTTCTTCGAAGAAATTTCAATTATAAATCTTTTGAACGAAATTTTGAACTTCTTCGAAGAAATTTCAATTATAAATCTTTTGAACGAAATTTTGAATTTCTTCGAAGAAATTTCAATTATAAATCTTTTGAACGAAATTCTTCGAAGAAATTTCAATTATAAATCTTTTGAACGAAATTTTGAATTTCTTCGAAGAAATTTCAATTATAAATCTTTTGAACGAAATTTTGAATTTCTTCGATGAAATTTCAATTATAAATCTTTTGAACGAAATTTTGAACTTCTTCGAAGAAATTTCAATTATAAATCTTTTGAACGAAATTCTTCGAAGAAATTTCAATTATAAATCTTTTGAACGAAATTTTGAATTTCTTCGAAGAAATTTCAATTATAAATCTTTTGAACGAAATTTTGAACTTCTTCGAAGAAATTTCAATTATAAATCTTTTGAACGAAATTTTGAACTTCTTCGAAGAAATTTCAATTATAAATCTTTTGAACGAAATTTTGAATTTCTTCGAAGAAATTTCAATTATAAATCTTTTGAACGAAATTCTTCGAAGAAATTTCAATTATAAATCTTTTGAACGAAATTTTGAATTTCTTCGAAGAAATTTCAATTATAAATCTTTTGAACGAAATTTTGAATTTCTTCGATGAAATTTCAATTATAAATCTTTTGAACGAAATTTTGAATTTCTTCGATGAAATTTCAATTATAAATCTTTTGAACGAAATTTTGAATTTCTTCGAAGAAATTTCAATTATAAATCTTTTGAACGAAATTTTGAAATTCTTCGAAGAAATTTCAATTATAAATCTTTTGAACGAAATTTTGAATTTCTTCGAAGAAATTTCGATTATAAATCTTTTGAACGAAATTCTTCGAAGAAATTTCAATTATAAATCTTTTGAACGAAATTTTTGCTATAATATGCTATAATATGCGACAAATTTATTATTATTTACAAATATTTTGGTGAAATAATTCTTCGGAATAAAATTGGTGCTATGATTAGATGAGGATTTTTGCTATAATATGCGACAAATTTATTATTATTTACAAATATTTTGGTGAAATAATTCTTCAGAATAAAATTGGTGCTATGATTAGATGAGGATTTTTGCTATAATATGCGACAAATTTATTATTATTTACAAATATTTTGGTGAAATAATTCTTCAGAATAAAATTGGTGCTATGATTAGATGAGGATTTTTGCTATAATATGCGACAAATTTATTATTATTTACAAATATTTTGGTGAAATAATTCTTCAGAATAAAATTGGTGCTATGATCAGATGCGGGTTTTGCTATAATATGCGACAAATTTATTATTATTTACAAATATTTTGGTGAAATAATTCTTCAGAATAAAATTGGTGCTATGATCAGATGAGGATTTTTGCTATAATATGCGACAAATTTATTATTATTTACAAATATTTTGGTGAAATAATTCTTCAGAATAAAATTGGTGCTATGATTAGATGAGGATTTTTGCTAGAATTCTTAAAAAATTTATTATTATTTACAAATATTTTGGTGAAATAATTCTTCAGAATAAAATTGGTGCTATGATTAGATGAGGATTTTTGCTAGAATTCTTAAAAAATTTATTATTATTTACAAATATTTTGGTGAAATAATTCTTCAGAATAAAATTGGTGCTATGATCAGATGAGGATTTTTGCTATAATATGCGACAAATTTATTATTATTTACAAATATTTTGGTGAAATAATTCTTCAGAATAAAATTGGTGCTATGATTAGATGAGGATTTTTGCTAGAATTCTTAAAAAATTTATTATTATTTACAAATATTTTGGTGAAATAATTCTTCAGAATAAAATTGGTGCTATGATTAGATGAGGATTTTTGCTAGAATTCTTAAAAAATTTATTATTATTTACAAATATTTTGGTGAAATAATTCTTCAGAATAAAATTGGTGCTATGATTATATTAGGATTTTTGCTATAATATGCGACAAATTTATTATTATTTACAAATATTTTGGTGAAATAATTCTTCAGAATAAAATTGGTGCTATGATTAGATGAGGATTTTTGCTATAATATGCGACAAATTTATTATTATTTACAAATATTTTGGTGAAATAATTCTTCAGAATAAAATTGGTGCTATGATTAGATGAGGATTTTTGCTATAATATGCGACAAATTTATTATTATTTACAAATATTTTGGTGAAATAATTCTTCAGAATAAAATTGGTGCTATGATTAGATGAGGATTTTTGCTATAATATGCGACAAATTTATTATTATTTACAAATATTTTGGTGAAATAATTCTTCAGAATAAAATTGGTGCTATGATCAGATGCGGGTTTTGCTATAATATGCGACAAATTTATTATTATTTACAAATATTTTGGTGAAATAATTCTTCAGAATAAAATTGGTGCTATGATCAGATGAGGATTTTTGCTATAATATGCGACAAATTTATTATTATTTATAAATATTTTGGTGAAATAATTCTTCAGAATAAAATTGATGCTATGATTAGATGAGGATTTTTGCTATAATATGCGACAAATTTATTATTATTTACAAATATTTTGGTGAAATAATTCTTCAGAATAAAATTGGTGCTATGATTAGATGAGGATTTTTGCTATAATATGCGACAAATTTATTATTATTTACAAATATTTTGGTGAAATAATTCTTCAGAATAAAATTGGTGCTATGATTAGATGAGGATTTTTGCTATAATATGCGACAAATTTATTATTATTTACAAATATTTTGGTGAAATAATTCTTCAGAATAAAATTGGTGCTATGATTAGATGAGGATTTTTGCTATAATATGCGACAAATTTATTATTATTTACAAATATTTTGGTGAAATAATTCTTCAGAATAAAATTGGTGCTATGATTAGATGAGGATTTTTGCTAGAATTCTTAAAAAATTTATTATTATTTACAAATATTTTGGTGAAATAATTCTTCAGAATAAAATTGGTGCTATGATTAGATGAGGATTTTTGCTATAATATGCGACAAATTTATTATTATTTACAAATATTTTGGTGAAATAATTCTTCAGAATAAAATTGATGCTATGATTAGATGAGGATTTTTGCTATAATATGCGACAAATTTATTATTATTTACAAATATTTTGGTGAAATAATTCTTCAGAATAAAATTGGTGCTATGATTAGATGAGGATTTTTGCTATAATATGCGACAAATTTATTATTATTTACAAATATTTTGGTGAAATAATTCTTCAGAATAAAATTGGTGCTATGATTAGATGAGGATTTTTGCTATAATATGCGACAAATTTATTATTATTTACAAATATTTTGGTGAAATAATTCTTCAGAATAAAATTGGTGCTATGATTAGATGAGGATTTTTGCTATAATATGCGACAAATTTATTATTATTTACAAATATTTTGGTGAAATAATTCTTCAGAATAAAATTGATGCTATGATTAGATGAGGATTTTTGCTATAATATGCGACAAATTTATTATTATTTACAAATATTTTGGTGAAATAATTCTTCAGAATAAAATTGGTGCTATGATTAGATGAGGATTTTTGCTATAATATGCGACAAATTTATTATTATTTACAAATATTTTGGTGAAATAATTCTTCAGAATAAAATTGGTGCTATGATTAGATGAGGATTTTTGCTATAATATGCGACAAATTTATTATTATTTACAAATATTTCGGTGAAATAATTCTTCAGAATAAAATTGGTGCTATGATTAGATGAGGATTTTTGCTATAATATGCGACAAATTTATTATTATTTACAAATATTTTGGTGAAATAATTCTTCAGAATAAAATTGGTGCTATGATTAGATGAGGATTTTTGCTATAATATGCGACAAATTTATTATTATTTACAAATATTTTGGTGAAATAATTCTTCAGAATAAAATTGGTGCTATGATTAGATGAGGATTTTTGCTATAATATGCGACAAATTTATTATTATTTACAAATATTTTGGTGAAATAATTCTTCATAATAAAATTGGTGCTATGATTAGATGAGGATTTTTGCTATAATATGCGACAAATTTATTATTATTTACAAATATTTTGGTGAAATAATTCTTCAGAATAAAATTGGTGCTATGATCAGATGCGGGTTTTGCTATAATATGCGACAAATTTATTATTATTTACAAATATTTTGGTGAAATAATTCTTCAGAATAAAATTGGTGCTATGATCAGATGAGGATTTTTGCTATAATATGCGACAAATTTATTATTATTTATAAATATTTTGGTGAAATAATTCTTCAGAATAAAATTGATGCTATGATTAGATGAGGATTTTTGCTATAATATGCGACAAATTTATTATTATTTACAAATATTTTGGTGAAATAATTCTTCAGAATAAAATTGGTGCTATGATTAGATGAGGATTTTTGCTATAATATGCGACAAATTTATTATTATTTACAAATATTTTGGTGAAATAATTCTTCAGAATAAAATTGGTGCTATGATTAGATGAGGATTTTTGCTATAATATGCGACAAATTTATTATTATTTACAAATATTTTGGTGAAATAATTCTTCAGAATAAAATTGGTGCTATGATTAGATGAGGATTTTTGCTATAATATGCGACAAATTTATTATTATTTACAAATATTTTGGTGAAATAATTCTTCAGAATAAAATTGGTGCTATGATTAGATGAGGATTTTTGCTATAATATGCGACAAATTTATTATTATTTACAAATATTTTGGTGAAATAATTCTTCAGAATAAAATTGGTGCTATGATTAGATGAGGATTTTTGCTAGAATTCTTAAAAAATTTATTATTATTTACAAATATTTTGGTGAAATAATTCTTCAGAATAAAATTGGTGCTATGATTATATTAGGATTTTTGCTATAATATGCGACAAATTTATTATTATTTACAAATATTTTGGTGAAATAATTCTTCAGAATAAAATTGGTGCTATGATTAGATGAGGATTTTTGCTATAATATGCGACAAATTTATTATTATTTACAAATATTTTGGTGAAATAATTCTTCAGAATAAAATTGGTGCTATGATTAGATGAGGATTTTTGCTATAATATGCGACAAATTTATTATTATTTACAAATATTTTGGTGAAATAATTCTTCAGAATAAAATTGGTGCTATGATTAGATGAGGATTTTTGCTATAATATGCGACAAATTTATTATTATTTACAAATATTTTGGTGAAATAATTCTTCAGAATAAAATTGGTGCTATGATTAGATGAGGATTTTTGCTATAATATGCGACAAATTTATTATTATTTACAAATATTTTGGTGAAATAATTCTTCAGAATAAAATTGGTGCTATGATCAGATGCGGGTTTTGCTATAATATGCGACAAATTTATTATTATTTACAAATATTTTGGTGAAATAATTCTTCAGAATAAAATTGGTGCTATGATCAGATGAGGATTTTTGCTATAATATGCGACAAATTTATTATTATTTATAAATATTTTGGTGAAATAATTCTTCAGAATAAAATTGATGCTATGATTAGATGAGGATTTTTGCTATAATATGCGACAAATTTATTATTATTTACAAATATTTTGGTGAAATAATTCTTCAGAATAAAATTGGTGCTATGATTAGATGAGGATTTTTGCTATAATATGCGACAAATTTATTATTATTTACAAATATTTTGGTGAAATAATTCTTCAGAATAAAATTGGTGCTATGATTAGATGAGGATTTTTGCTATAATATGCGACAAATTTATTATTATTTACAAATATTTTGGTGAAATAATTCTTCAGAATAAAATTGGTGCTATGATTAGATGAGGATTTTTGCTATAATATGCGACAAATTGTTACGACCCGAGGTGTCCGAGATTTAACTAATGTGACGAGCACAATAATAACACTTTATCACAAAGAGAAATAAACAAAGTAGGCGAAGGGAATGGGACAGACGAAGGAGATCAGTGACTAGCCCCGCTAGTATGATCCGAATAGACTGACGCTTTCACTGGCTTTTATACTAAACACTTTAAGGGCTGACGCCCATACACAACACCTCCCCCCTTGAAAAAAAGGTTCGGCTTTCACTTAAAGCCGAAGCTTTACAACTTTAACATTCACTATAGCTTCCATGCTATCAATACAATCAAAACTAAGCCAGAGCGTCTAGTCTCTCACTAACACTCAATTCACAACAAAATACAAGAAATGTGGGATGACAAAAGGGCAAACAACAAATTAAATTACAATACAAAAATTACAAAATCACAAAATTTGTCATCTTATTCCACATTTTATTTTTCTTCTTGCAGCGGTCATCTACAGTGCATACAGCAGCTCACAACAAGGCAAATCGCACGTCCTGATTTGGGGTCACACTTGTTGATCACTGCTTGTCCATAAGCATTTCACTTTTATTTTTCACTTTTCCTCACTAATCACTTTTTATTTCACTTTTTATTTTTCACACTTTCTATTGCGGCACTCCATTTACTTTTCAACACTATGCCCAATAACTTCACTGAATTGCATCACTAACACTATTTAATGACTTAATGAAGTCAAACACCACAACACTAACATTTAGTTAGTGTGCAGTTCGGTGCCGTTTTCCCGTGTACTTTTAGGATGGCTCGTGGTTTGAATACTAACACTTGAATACTACTACTAACTAACCACTCAAAGGATGCCTGTTACATCCTGCCTC
The DNA here is from genome assembly GCA_036172945.1 of Meloidogyne incognita. NCBI lineage: Eukaryota > Metazoa > Nematoda > Chromadorea > Rhabditida > Meloidogynidae > Meloidogyne > Meloidogyne incognita. The sequence goes on along the minus strand of JARQAC010000011.1, from coordinate 5,700,749 downwards.
TGTCAAAGACTCAGGTACCGCAACACTTCACTGAACTTACACTATGTGTAGTCTGGGTTGCTTCACTCACTTGCGCTGGTCTAATACTTCAATCACTAATAATATTCACTCCTCAGCGCCTTGACTCACTGCAATTCACTTCACTACTTTTCATTTTCAAACTTCATTATTTGGTCTTACCCACCCTTCTTGGCTGCCAAATTTTAACTTTTTTTACTTCATTATTTGGTCTTACCCACCCTTTAGGCTGCCAAATTTAACTTTTTTACACTTTTCACTTTTCTCAATTTCTGGACTTACATTCTCATGAATGCCAGACACTTCAAAACTTGATCGGCAAAATCTGCGCACTTCCAGGACCACTAGGCATTTCAGCCTTAAACTTCGACCATTGGCACTCTCACTAAGTCCTTTTTCAGGTCACTACTCACTAACAGGTCCATGCGCACTAACAATTCACTCAATTCACTTCCGACTCATGCCGATCACTAAATTACGACGTCTGTCCACTCACAATCAAAACAATCACTTTCACTAATTGCCAAAGCAATTCACTACACTTCGCCACACTTCACTTTTTGTCGACCGCGCCATTGTTACGACCCGAGGTGTCCGAGATTTAACTAATGTGACGAGCACAATAATAACACTTTATCACAAAGAGAAATAAACAAAGTAGGCGAAGGGAATGGGACAGACGAAGGAGATCAGTGACTAGCCCCGCTAGTATGATCCGAATAGACTGACGCTTTCACTGGCTTTTATACTAAACACTTTAAGGGCTGACGCCCATACACAACACAAATTTATTATTATTTACAAATATTTTGGTGAAATAATTCTTCAGAATAAAATTGGTGCTATGATTAGATGAGGATTTTTGCTATAATATGCGACAAATTTATTATTATTTACAAATATTTTGGTGAAATAATTCTTCAGAATAAAATTGGTGCTATGATCAGATGCGGGTTTTGCTATAATATGCGACAAATTTATTATTATTTACAAATATTTTGGTGAAATAATTCTTCAGAATAAAATTGGTGCTATGATCAGATGAGGATTTTTGCTATAATATGCGACAAATTTATTATTATTTACAAATATTTTGGTGAAATAATTCTTCAGAATAAAATTGGTGCTATGATTAGATGAGGATTTTTGCTAGAATTCTTAAAAAATTTATTATTATTTACAAATATTTTGGTGAAATAATTCTTCAGAATAAAATTGGTGCTATGATTAGATGAGGATTTTTGCTATAATATGCGACAAATTTATTATTATTTACAAATATTTTGGTGAAATAATTCTTCAGAATAAAATTGGTGCTATGATCAGATGCGGGTTTTGCTATAATATGCGACAAATTTATTATTATTTACAAATATTTTGGTGAAATAATTCTTCAGAATAAAATTGGTGCTATGATCAGATGAGGATTTTTGCTATAATATGCGACAAATTTATTATTATTTATAAATATTTTGGTGAAATAATTCTTCAGAATAAAATTGATGCTATGATTAGATGAGGATTTTTGCTATAATATGCGACAAATTTATTATTATTTACAAATATTTTGGTGAAATAATTCTTCAGAATAAAATTGGTGCTATGATTAGATGAGGATTTTTGCGACAATAGATTGTCAGGTTGTATTCTGATTTTTTAAAAACATGATACTATTTTGAATAATACAACCTTAATGCTTTTTGACAATAGATTGTCAGGTTGTATTCTGATTTTTTAAAATCATGATACTTTTTTGAATAATACAACCTTAATGCTTTTTGACAATAGATTGTCAGGTTGTATTCTGATTTTTTAAAAACATGATACTATTTTGAATAATACAACCTTAATGCTTTTTGACAATAGATTGTCAGGTTGTATTCTGATTTTTTAAAAACATGATACTTTTTTGAATAATACAACCTTAATGCTTTTTGACAATAGATTGTCAGGTTGTATTCTGATTTTTTAAAAACATGATACTATTTTGAATAATACAACCTTAATGCTTTTTGACAATAGATTGTCAGGTTGTATTCTGATTTTTTAAAAACATGATACTTTTTTGAATAATACAACATGATACTTTTTTGAATAATACAACCTTAATGCTTTTTGACAATAGATTGTCAGGTTGTATTCTGATTTTTTAAAAACATGATACTTTTTTGAATAATACAACCTTACTGCTTTTTGACAATAGATTGTCAGGTAATAATAAATTTGTCGCATATTATAGCAAAAATCCTCATCTAATCATAGCACCAATTTTATTCTGAAGAATTATTTCACCAAAATATTTGTAAATAATAATAAATTTGTCGCATATTATAGCAAAAATCCTCATCTAATCATAGCACCAATTTTATTCTGAAGAATTATTTCACCAAAATATTTGTAAATAATAATAAATTTGTCGCATATTATAGCAAAAATCCTCATCTAATCATAGCACCAATTTTATTCTGAAGAATTATTTCACCAAAATATTTGTAAATAATAATGAATTTGTCGCATCTCTAGCCGACGATCCTTCTCTTAAATTTTGAAGCAACAGGAGATGTTTCTGGAACAATGGATATGGTTGCCGATCGACTGCATGTTCGAATGCAGCCCAAAACGTGCGCCATTCACGTATGTCACCCCCAAAGGTTGGTAATCTTACACTGTCGACTTTTAACGCATTCCATATTGGTGTATTTGGCAGCATTTGAGTTTGAAAAGGCGCAAACTGGTTTGGAATATTTTGTTGATAATTTCCAAATTGTGTTCTAAAATCATTAAGATCATTATTTTGACGAATCGTTCTCATTTGCTGATCAAATTCATTCTCCAGGTGAGTATATTGACTTCGGTCTGACACGAACGGGGTTTTTGGGAGTTGATTATTGTCGTCTCCCGCAATAGAACCATGCATACTTGGCGCTTTCGGCGAATTATTACTGACTGTCTCTGTTCTTAGACGTAAAACCACATATGCTTTTAATTTATTAATGATATCGTTGGCGCGGTTCAAAAGTCGTGTGATGGGCCAATCGTCGGCCGGATCAATTTTATCACATTGCTCATCACCAGTAAAATAATTAGATAAAAAACTTACTTCTTCATTTTGTTTTTGCTCGCTGGAATTGCTAATAAACTGATTAAATTTATTGATGACCGTTTGTAATTGTTCGACTCGTTGATTCAGGTGAACTAGTTCCATTTCAATTGTTATGGCCAATTGTGTTTCATCCTCAGGTGAAGGTTTGGATTTGATATGATCAATATATTGATCGGCGATTTTTAGATGCTCAGCTAGTGCCTTAACTGTGCCTGATAATTCTTGACGGATTATGTGAGACATTATTAATTGTCAAATTATAAAATATTGAAATTTGGTTTGATTTGATGAAGATTTTAGTGTTACTTGTGAACACTAAGATTAAATAAAATAACCGATGTAAATGTATTAATACAATTTGCCGAAAGAATTTAATAATAGTACTCGAGACTATTTATTAAATGTAACTGAAGAATCGCTGCTGATTAAAGTGTGCTTGAGACGACTTTAATTTTGACTGACTGACGACGTAACGTGTGTTTGGCAATTGTATTGAATACGAAGAAAATTTATTTTATTTAAATAATTTGAAATAATTTTAATATTTTAATTTTTGACGAATTAATGAAGCTCAGAAGTTCCCGGGTCGTGGCACCAATTTTAACGTTAAATTTCTAAGGTCGGGAATTCCAATATAAAGGAATCGAAGAAGTTTACCGCTAAAAGAAGATTAAAGTTGTTTGTGACTTGACGATGAATGTCTTAACTCCAGAGATTAAGACAAGAAGACTTAGACGCTAAGGAACAATTAGGCAAAAATATTCTCAAGAATATTTAAAAGGATTTTAAAGTTTATTCAATTTAAAAAATGTATTTCCAATTAATTAATTTTATTTCCAATCAAAGCAAAATTTAAAAGTTAAAAGTTTACAGTAAAAATCGAAAAGTGAAAAGAATGAATAATAAAAGTTAAAAAGTGTGAATTATTAATAAAATTCCAACGGAAATTAATTTAAAAGATTACAATCAGTGGCAAAAAGATAAAAATAGAAAGCGATGATTCATATAAATTAATGAAATTATAGAAAAATTAAATAACTTTAATTTCTTGTTGAAATTTGAAATTTACGAAATTTTAGATTTTCGACAAGTATCATGTTTTTAAAAAATCAGAATACAACCTGACAATCTATTGTCAAAAAGCATTAAGGTTGTATTATTCAAAAAAGTATCATGTTTTTAAAAAATCAGAATAAACAAAGTAGGCGAAGGGAATGGGACAGACGAAGGAGATCAGTGACTAGCCCCGCTAGTATGATCCGAATAGACTGACGCTTTCACTGGCTTTTATACTAAACACTTTAAGGGCTGACGCCCATACACAACACAAATTTATTATTATTTACAAATATTTTGGTGAAATAATTCTTCAGAATAAAATTGGTGCTATGATTAGATGAGGATTTTTGCTATAATATGCGACAAATTTATTATTATTTACAAATATTTTGGTGAAATAATTCTTCAGAATAAAATTGGTGCTATGATCAGATGCGGGTTTTGCTATAATATGCGACAAATTTATTATTATTTACAAATATTTTGGTGAAATAATTCTTCAGAATAAAATTGGTGCTATGATCAGATGAGGATTTTTGCTATAATATGCGACAAATTTATTATTATTTACAAATATTTTGGTGAAATAATTCTTCAGAATAAAATTGGTGCTATGATTAGATGAGGATTTTTGCTAGAATTCTTAAAAAATTTATTATTATTTACAAATATTTTGGTGAAATAATTCTTCAGAATAAAATTGGTGCTATGATTAGATGAGGATTTTTGCTATAATATGCGACAAATTTATTATTATTTACAAATATTTTGGTGAAATAATTCTTCAGAATAAAATTGGTGCTATGATCAGATGCGGGTTTTGCTATAATATGCGACAAATTTATTATTATTTACAAATATTTTGGTGAAATAATTCTTCAGAATAAAATTGGTGCTATGATCAGATGAGGATTTTTGCTATAATATGCGACAAATTTATTATTATTTATAAATATTTTGGTGAAATAATTCTTCAGAATAAAATTGATGCTATGATTAGATGAGGATTTTTGCTATAATATGCGACAAATTTATTATTATTTACAAATATTTTGGTGAAATAATTCTTCAGAATAAAATTGGTGCTATGATTAGATGAGGATTTTTGCGACAATAGATTGTCAGGTTGTATTCTGATTTTTTAAAAACATGATACTATTTTGAATAATACAACCTTAATGCTTTTTGACAATAGATTGTCAGGTTGTATTCTGATTTTTTAAAATCATGATACTTTTTTGAATAATACAACCTTAATGCTTTTTGACAATAGATTGTCAGGTTGTATTCTGATTTTTTAAAAACATGATACTATTTTGAATAATACAACCTTAATGCTTTTTGACAATAGATTGTCAGGTTGTATTCTGATTTTTTAAAAACATGATACTTTTTTGAATAATACAACCTTAATGCTTTTTGACAATAGATTGTCAGGTTGTATTCTGATTTTTTAAAAACATGATACTATTTTGAATAATACAACCTTAATGCTTTTTGACAATAGATTGTCAGGTTGTATTCTGATTTTTTAAAAACATGATACTTTTTTGAATAATACAACATGATACTTTTTTGAATAATACAACCTTAATGCTTTTTGACAATAGATTGTCAGGTTGTATTCTGATTTTTTAAAAACATGATACTTTTTTGAATAATACAACCTTACTGCTTTTTGACAATAGATTGTCAGGTAATAATAAATTTGTCGCATATTATAGCAAAAATCCTCATCTAATCATAGCACCAATTTTATTCTGAAGAATTATTTCACCAAAATATTTGTAAATAATAATAAATTTGTCGCATATTATAGCAAAAATCCTCATCTAATCATAGCACCAATTTTATTCTGAAGAATTATTTCACCAAAATATTTGTAAATAATAATAAATTTGTCGCATATTATAGCAAAAATCCTCATCTAATCATAGCACCAATTTTATTCTGAAGAATTATTTCACCAAAATATTTGTAAATAATAATGAATTTGTCGCATCTCTAGCCGACGATCCTTCTCTTAAATTTTGAAGCAACAGGAGATGTTTCTGGAACAATGGATATGGTTGCCGATCGACTGCATGTTCGAATGCAGCCCAAAACGTGCGCCATTCACGTATGTCACCCCCAAAGGTTGGTAATCTTACACTGTCGACTTTTAACGCATTCCATATTGGTGTATTTGGCAGCATTTGAGTTTGAAAAGGCGCAAACTGGTTTGGAATATTTTGTTGATAATTTCCAAATTGTGTTCTAAAATCATTAAGATCATTATTTTGACGAATCGTTCTCATTTGCTGATCAAATTCATTCTCCAGGTGAGTATATTGACTTCGGTCTGACACGAACGGGGTTTTTGGGAGTTGATTATTGTCGTCTCCCGCAATAGAACCATGCATACTTGGCGCTTTCGGCGAATTATTACTGACTGTCTCTGTTCTTAGACGTAAAACCACATATGCTTTTAATTTATTAATGATATCGTTGGCGCGGTTCAAAAGTCGTGTGATGGGCCAATCGTCGGCCGGATCAATTTTATCACATTGCTCATCACCAGTAAAATAATTAGATAAAAAACTTACTTCTTCATTTTGTTTTTGCTCGCTGGAATTGCTAATAAACTGATTAAATTTATTGATGACCGTTTGTAATTGTTCGACTCGTTGATTCAGGTGAACTAGTTCCATTTCAATTGTTATGGCCAATTGTGTTTCATCCTCAGGTGAAGGTTTGGATTTGATATGATCAATATATTGATTGGCGATTTTTAGATGCTCAGCTAGTGCCTTAACTGTGCCTGATAATTCTTGACGGATTATGTGAGACATTATTAATTGTCAAATTATAAAATATTGAAATTTGGTTTGATTTGATGAAGATTTTAGTGTTACTTGTGAACACTAAGATTAAATAAAATAACCGATGTAAATGTATTAATACAATTTGCCGAAAGAATTTAATAATAGTACTCGAGACTATTTATTAAATGTAACTGAAGAATCGCTGCTGATTAAAGTGTGCTTGAGACGACTTTAATTTTGACTGACTGACGACGTAACGTGTGTTTGGCAATTGTATTGAATACGAAGAAAATTTATTTTATTTAAATAATTTGAAATAATTTTAATATTTTAATTTTTGACGAATTAATGAAGCTCAGAAGTTCCCGGGTCGTGGCACCAATTTTAACGTTAAATTTCTAAGGTCGGGAATTCCAATATAAAGGAATCGAAGAAGTTTACCGCTAAAAGAAGATTAAAGTTGTTTGTGACTTGACGATGAATGTCTTAACTCCAGAGATTAAGACAAGAAGACTTAGACGCTAAGGAACAATTAGGCAAAAATATTCTCAAGAATATTTAAAAGGATTTTAAAGTTTATTCAATTTAAAAAATGTATTTCCAATTAATTAATTTTATTTCCAATCAAAGCAAAATTTAAAAGTTAAAAGTTTACAGTAAAAATCGAAAAGTGAAAAGAATGAATAATAAAAGTTAAAAAGTGTGAATTATTAATAAAATTCCAACGGAAATTAATTTAAAAGATTACAATCAGTGGCAAAAAGATAAAAATAGAAAGCGATGATTCATATAAATTAATGAAATTATAGAAAAATTAAATAACTTTAATTTCTTGTTGAAATTTGAAATTTACGAAATTTTAGATTTTCGACAAGTATCATGTTTTTAAAAAATCAGAATACAACCTGACAATCTATTGTCAAAAAGCATTAAGGTTGTATTATTCAAAAAAGTATCATGTTTTTAAAAAATCAGAATACAACCTGACAATCTATTGTCAAAAAGCATTAAGGTTGTATTATTCAAAAAAGTATCATGTTTTAAAAAATCAGAATACAACCTGACAATCTATTGTCAAAAAGCATTAAGGTTGTATTATTCAAAAAAGTATCATGTTTTTAAAAAATCAGAATACAACCTGACAATCTATTGTCAAAAAGCATTAAGGTTGTATTATTCAAAATAGTATCATGTTTTTAAAAAATCAGAATACAACCTGACAATCTATTGTCAAAAAGCATTAAGGTTGTATTATTCAAAATAGTATCATGTTTTTAAAAAATCAGAATACAACCTGACAATCTATTGTCAAAAAGCATTAAGGTTGTATTATTCAAAAAAGTATCATGTTGTATTATTCAAAAAAGTATCATGTTTTAAAAAATCAGAATACAACCTGACAATCTATTGTCAAAAAGCAAAAAGCATTTTTGAGCCATAATAAAAAGTTTTTTGTAAAAAACAGAATTGAGATGACAATGATAATGATTAAATTTTGAGCCATAATAAAAAGTTTTTTGTAAAAAACAGAATTGAGATGACAATGATAATGATTAAATTTTGAGCCATAATAAAAAGTTTTTTGTAAAAAACAGAATTGAGATGACAGTGATAATGATTAAATTTTGAGCCATAATAAAAAGTTTTTTGTAAAAAACAGAATTGAGATGACAGTGATAATGATTAAATTTTGAGCCATAATAAAAAGTTTTTTGTAAAAAACATAATTGAGATGACAATGATAATGATTAAATTTTGAGCCATAATAAAAAGTTTTTTGTAAAAAACAGAATTGAGATGACAATGATAATGATTAAATTTTGAGCCATAATTAAAAGTTTTTTGTAAAAAACAGAATTGAGATGACAGTGATAATGATTAAATTTTGAGCCATAATAAAAAGTTTTTTGTAAAAAACAGAATTGAGATGACAGTATACAACCTGACAATCGATTGTCAAAAAGCATTAAGGTTGTATTATTCAAAAAAGTATCATGTTTTTAAAAAATCAGAATACAACCTGACAATCTATTGTCAAAAAGCAGTAAGGTTGTATTATTCAAAAAAGTATCATGTTTTTAAAAAATCAGAATACAACCTGACAATCTATTGTCAAAAAGCATTAAGGTTCTATTATTCAAAAAAGTATCATGTTTTTAAAAAATCAGAATACAACCTGACAATCTATTGTCAAAAAGCATAAGGTTGTATTATTCAAAAAAGTATCATGTTTTTAAAAAATCAGAATACAACCTGACAATCTATTGTCAAAAAGCATTAAGGTTGTATTATTCAAAAAAGTATCATGTTTTTAAAAAATCAGAATACAACCTGACAATCTAATGTCAAAAAGCATTAAGGTTGTATTATTCAAAAAAGTATCATGTTTTAAAAAATCAGAATACAACCTGACAATCTATTGTCAAAAAGCATTAAGGTTGTATTATTCAAAAAAGTATCATGTTTTTAAAAAATCAGAATACAACCTGACAATCTATTGTCAAAAAGCATTAAGGTTGTATTATTCAAAAAAGTATCATGTTTTTAAAAAATCAGAATACAACCTGACAATCTATTGTCAAAAAGCATTAAGGTTGTATTATCAAAAAAGTATCATGTTTTTAAAAAATCAGAATACAACCTGACAATCTATTGTCAAAAAGCAGTAAGGTTGTATTATTCAAAAAAGTATCATGTTTTTAAAAAATCAGAATACAACCTGACAATCTATTGTCAAAAAGCATTAAGGTTGTATTATTCAAAAAAGTATCATGTTTTTAAAAAATCAGAATACAACCTGACAATCTATTGTCAAAAAGCAATCTATTATCTATTATTATTATTACAATATTATTATTACAATTATTATTACAATCTATTATCTATTACAATCTATTATCAAATTAAGGTTGTATTATTCAAAATAGTATCATGTTTTTAAAAAATCAGAATACAACCTGACAATCGATTGTCAAAAAGCATTAAGGTTGTATTATTCAAAAAAGTATCATGTTTTTAAAAAATCAGAATACAACCTGACAATCTATTGTCAAAAAGCAGTAAGGTTGTATTATTCAAAAAAGTATCATGTTTTTAAAAAATCAGAATACAACCTGACAATCTATTGTCAAAAAGCATTAAGGTTGTATTATTCAAAAAAGTATCATGTTTTTAAAAAATCAGAATACAACCTGACAATCTATTGTCAAAAAGCATAAGGTTGTATTATTCAAAAAAGTATCATGTTTTTAAAAAATCAGAATACAACCTGACAATCTATTGTCAAAAAGCATTAAGGTTGTATTATTCAAAAAAGTATCATGTTTTTAAAAAATCAGAATACAACCTGACAATCTATTGTCAAAAAGCATTAAGGTTGTATTATTCAAAAAAGTATCATGTTTAAAAAAATCAGAATACAACCTGACAATCTATTGTCAAAAAGCATTAAGGTTGTATTATTCAAAAAAGTATCATGTTTTTAAAAAATCAGAATACAACCTGACAATCTATTGTCAAAAAGCATTATGGTTGTATTATTCAAAAAAGTATCATGTTTTTAAAAAATCAGAATACAACCTGACAATCTATTGTCAAAAAGCATTAAGGTTGTATTATCAAAAAAGTATCATGTTTTTAAAAAATCAGAATACAACCTGACAATCTATTGTCAAAAAGCAGTAAGGTTGTATTATTCAAAAAAGTATCATGTTTTTAAAAAATCAGAATACAACCTGACAATCTATTGTCAAAAAACATTAAGGTTGTATTATTCAAAAAAGTATCATGTTTTTAAAAAATCAGAATACAACCTGACAATCTATTGTCAAAAAGCAGTCTATTGTCAGTTATTATTATTACAACATTATTATTACTAATATAATTAAAATCTATTATCTATTACGATCTATTATCAAATTAAGGTTGTTTTATTCAAAATAGTATCATGTTTTTAAAAAATCAGAATACAACCTGACAATCTATTGTCAAAAAGCATGAAGGTTGTATTATTCAAAAAAGTATCATGTTTTTAAAAAATCAGAATACAACCTGACAATCTATTGTCAAAAAGCATTAAGGTTGTATTATTCAAAATAGTATCATGTTTTTAAAAAATCAGAATACAACCTGACAATCTATTGTCAAAAAGCATTAAGGTTGTATTATTCAAAATAGTATCATGTTTTTAAAAAATCAGAATACAACCTGACAATCTATTGTCAAAAAGCATTGAGGTTGTATTATTCAAAAAAGTATCATGTTGTATTATTCAAAAAAGTATCATGTTTTAAAAAATCAGAATACAACCTGACAATCTATTGTCAAAAAGCAAAAAGCATTTTTGAGCCATAATAAAAAGTTTTTTGTAAAAAACAGAATTGAGATGACAATGATAATGATTAAATTTTGAGCCATAATAAAAAGTTTTTTGTAAAAAACAGAATTGAGATGACAATGATAATGATTAAATTTTGAGCCATAATAAAAAGTTTTTTGTAAAAAACAGAATTGAGATGACAGTGATAATGATTAAATTTTGAGCCATAATAAAAAGTTTTTTGTAAAAAACAGAATTGAGATGACAGTGATAATGATTAAATTTTGAGCCATAATAAAAAGTTTTTTGTAAAAAACAGAATTGAGATGACAGTGATAATGATTAAATTTTGAGCCATAATAAAAAGTTTTTTGTAAAAAACAGAATTGAGATGACAGTGATAATGATTAAATTTTGAGCCATAATAAAAAGTTTTTTGTAAAAAACATAATTGAGATGACAATGATAATGATTAAATTTTGAGCCATAATAAAAAGTTTTTTGTAAAAAACAGAATTGAGATGACAGTGATAATGATTAAATTTTGAGCCATAATAAAAAGTTTTTTGTAAAAAACATAATTGAGATGACAATGATAATGATTAAATTTTGAGCCATAATTAAAAGTTTTTTGTAAAAAACAGAATTGAGATGACAGTGATAATGATTAAATTTTGAGCCATAATAAAAAGTTTTTTGTAAAAAACAGAATTGAGATGACAGTGATAATGATTAAATTTTGAGCCATAATAAAAAGTTTTTTGTAAAAAACAGAATTGAGATGACAGTGATAATGATTAAATTTTGAGCCATAATAAAAAGTTTTTTGTAAAAAACATAATTGAGATGACAATGATAATGATTAAATTTTGAGCCATAATTAAAAGTTTTTTGTAAAAAACAGAATTGAGATGACAGTGATAATGATTAAATTTTGAGCCATAATAAAAAGTTTTTTGTAAAAAACAGAATTGAGATGACAGTGATAATGATTATATTTTGAGCCATAATAAAAAGTTTTTTGTAAAAAACATAATTGAGATGACAATGATAATGATTAAATTTTGAGCCATAATTAAAAGTTTTTTGTAAAAAACAGAATTGAGATGACAGTGATAATGATTAAATTTTGAGCCATAATAAAAAGTTTTTTGTAAAAAACATAATTGAGATGACAATGATAATGATTAAATTTTGAGCCATAATAAAAAGTTTTTTGTAAAAAACATAATTGAGATGACAATGATAATGATTAAATTTTGAGCCATAATAAAAAGTTTTTTGTAAAAAACAGAATTGAGATGACAGTGATAATGATTAAATTTTGAGCCATAATAAAAAGTTTTTTGTAAAAAACAGAATTGAGATGACAGTGATAATGATTAAATTTTGAGCCATAATAAAAAGTTTTTTGTAAAAAACATAATTGAGATGACAATGATAATGATTAAATTTTGAGCCATAATTAAAAGTTTTTTGTAAAAAACAGAATTGAGATGACAGTGATAATGATTAAATTTTGAGCCATAATAAAAAGTTTTTTGTAAAAAACAGAATTGAGATGACAGTGATAATGATTAAATTTTGAGCCATAATAAAAAGTTTTTTGTAAAAAACATAATTGAGATGACAATGATAATGATTAAATTTTGAGCCATAATAAAAAGTTTTTTGTAAAAAACATAATTGAGATGACAATGATAATGATTAAATTTTGAGCCATAATAAAAAGTTTTTTGTAAAAAACATAATTGAGATGACAATGATAATGATTAAATTTTGAGCCATAATAAAAAGTTTTTTGTAAAAAACAGAATTGAGATGACAGTGATAATGATTAAATTTTGAGCCATAATAAAAAGTTTTTTGTAAAAAACAGAATTGAGATGACAGTGATAATGATTAAATTTTGAGCCATAATAAAAAGTTTTTTGTAAAAAACATAATTGAGATGACAATGATAATGATTAAATTTTGAGCCATAATAAAAAGTTTTTTGTAAAAAACATAATTGAGATGACAATGATAATGATTAAATTTTGAGCCATAATAAAAAGTTTTTTGTAAAAAACAGAATTGAGATGACAGTGATAATGATTAAATTTTGAGCCATAATAAAAAGTTTTTTGTAAAAAACAGAATTGAGATGACAGTGATAATGATTAAATTTTGAGCCATAATAAAAAGTTTTTTGTAAAAAACATAATTGAGATGACAATGATAATGATTAAATTTTGAGCCATAATTAAAAGTTTTTTGTAAAAAACAGAATTGAGATGACAGTGATAATGATTAAATTTTGAGCCATAATAAAAAGTTTTTTGTAAAAAACAGAATTGAGATGACAGTGATAATGATTAAATTTTGAGCCATAATAAAAAGTTTTTTGTAAAAAACATAATTGAGATGACAATGATAATGATTAAATTTTGAGCCATAATAAAAAGTTTTTTGTAAAAAACATAATTGAGATGACAATGATAATGATTAAATTTTGAGCCATAATAAAGAGTTTTTTGTAAAAAACAGAATTGAGATGACAGTGATAATGATTAAATTTTGAGCCATAATAAAGAGTTTTTTGTAAAAAACAGAATTGAGATGACAGTGATAATGATTAAATTTTGAGCCATAATAAAAAGTTTTTTGTAAAAAACAGAATTGAGATGACAGTGATAATGATTAAATTTTGAGCCATAATAAAGAGTTTTTTGTAAAAAACAGAATTGAGATGACAGTGATAATGATTAAATTTTGAGCCATAATAAAAAGTTTTTTGTAAAAAACATAATTGAGATGACAATGATAATGATTAAATTTTGAGCCATAATAAAAAGTTTTTTGTAAAAAACAGAATTGAGATGACAATGATAATGATTAAATTTTAGCCATAATAAAAAGTTTTTTGTAAAAAACAGAATTGAGATGACAGTGATAATGATTAAATTTTGAGCCATAATAAAAAGTTTTTTGTAAAAAACATAATTGAGATGACAATGATAATGATTAAATTTTGAGCCATAATAAAAAGTTTTTTGTAAAAAACAGAATTGAGATGACAATGATAATGATTAAATTTTGAGCCATAATAAAAAGTTTTTTGTAAAAAACAGAATTGAGATGACAGTGATAATGATTAAATTTTGAGCCATAATAAAAAGTTTTTTGTAAAAAACAGAATTGAGATGACAGTGATAATGATTAAATTTTGAGCCATAATAAAAAGTTTTTTGTAAAAAACAGAATTGAGATGACAATGATAATGATTAAATTTTGAGCCATAATAAAAAGTTTTTTGTAAAAAACAGAATTGAGATGACAATGATAATGATTAAATTTTGAGCCATAATAAAAAGTTTTTTGTAAAAAACAGAATTGAGATGACAGTGATAATGATTAAATTTTGAGCCATAATAAAGAGTTTTTTGTAAAAAACAGAATTGAGATGACAGTGATAATGATTAAATTTTGAGCCATAATAAAAAGTTTTTTGTAAAAAACAGAATTGAGATGACAGTGATAATGATTAAATTTTGAGCCATAATAAAAAGTTTTTTGTAAAAAACAGAATTGAGATGACAGTGATAATGATTAAATTTTGAGCCATAATAAAAAGTTTTTTGTAAAAAACAGAATTGAGATGACAGTGATAATGATTAAATTTTGAGCCATAATAAAAAGTTTTTTGTAAAAAACATAATTGAGATGACAATGATAATGATTAAATTTTGAGCCATAATAAAAAGTTTTTTGTAAAAAACAGAATTGAGATGACAGTGATAATGATTAAATTTTGAGCCATAATAAAAAGTTTTTTGTAAAAAACAGAATTGAGATGACAGTGATAATGATTAAATTTTGAGCCATAATAAAAAGTTTTCTGTAAAAAACATAATTGAGATGACAATGATAATGATTAAATTTTGAGCCATAATAAAAAGTTTTTTGTAAAAAACATAATTGAGATGACAATGATAATGATTAAATTTTGAGCCATAATAAAAAGTTTTTTGTAAAAAACAGAATTGAGATGACAGTGATAATGATTAAATTTTGAGCCATAATAAAAAGTTTTTTGTAAAAAACATAATTGAGATGACAATGATAATGATTAAATTTTGAGCCATAATAAAAAGTTTTTTGTAAAAAACATAATTGAGATGACAATGATAATGATTAAATTTTGAGCCATAATAAAAAGTTTTTTGTAAAAAACAGAATTGAGATGACAGTGATAATGATTAAATTTTGAGCCATAATAAAAAGTTTTTTGTAAAAAACAGAATTGAGATGACAGTGATAATGATTAAATTTTGAGCCATAATAAAAAGTTTTCTGTAAAAAACATAATTGAGATGACAATGATAATGATTAAATTTTGAGCCATAATAAAAAGTTTTTTGTAAAAAACATAATTGAGATGACAATGATAATGATTAAATTTTGAGCCATAATAAAAAGTTTTTTGTAAAAAACAGAATTGAGATGACAGTGATAATGATTAAATTTTGAGCCATAATAAAAAGTTTTTTGTAAAAAACATAATTGAGATGACAATGATAATGATTAAATTTTGAGCCATAATAAAAAGTTTTTTGTAAAAAACATAATTGAGATGACAATGATAATGATTAAATTTTGAGCCATAATAAAAAGTTTTTTGTAAAAAACAGAATTGAGATGACAGTGATAATGATTAAATTTTGAGCCATAATAAAAAGTTTTTTGTAAAAAACAGAATTGAGATGACAGTGATAATGATTAAATTTTGAGCCATAATAAAAAGTTTTCTGTAAAAAACATAATTGAGATGACAATGATAATGATTAAATTTTGAGCCATAATAAAAAGTTTTTTGTAAAAAACATAATTGAGATGACAATGATAATGATTAAATTTTGAGCCATAATAAAAAGTTTTTTGTAAAAAACAGAATTGAGATGACAGTGATAATGATTAAATTTTGAGCCATAATAAAAAGTTTTTTGTAAAAAACATAATTGAGATGACAATGATAATGATTAAATTTTGAGCCATAATAAAAAGTTTTTTGTAAAAAACATAATTGAGATGACAATGATAATGATTAAATTTTGAGCCATAATAAAAAGTTTTTTGTAAAAAACAGAATTGAGATGACAGTGATAATGATTAAATTTTGAGCCATAATAAAAAGTTTTCTGTAAAAAACATAATTGAGATGACAATGATAATGATTAAATTTTGAGCCATAATAAAAAGTTTTTTGTAAAAAACATAATTGAGATGACAATGATAATGATTAAATTTTGAGCCATAATAAAAAGTTTTTTGTAAAAAACAGAATTGAGATGACAGTGATAATGATTAAATTTTGAGCCATAATAAAAAGTTTTCTGTAAAAAACATAATTGAGATGACAATGATAATGATTAAATTTTGAGCCATAATAAAAAGTTTTTTGTAAAAAACATAATTGAGATGACAATGATAATGATTAAATTTTGAGCCATAATAAAAAGTTTTTTGTAAAAAACAGAATTGAGATGACAGTGATAATGATTAAATTTTGAGCCATAATAAAAAGTTTTTTGTAAAAAACATAATTGAGATGACAATGATAATGATTAAATTTTGAGCCATAATAAAAAGTTTTTTGTAAAAAACATAATTGAGATGACAATGATAATGATTAAATTTTGAGCCATAATAAAAAGTTTTTTGTAAAAAACAGAATTGAGATGACAGTGATAATGATTAAATTTTGAGCCATAATAAAAAGTTTTTTGTAAAAAACAGAATTGAGATGACAGTGATAATGATTAAATTTTGAGCCATAATAAAAAGTTTTCTGTAAAAAACATAATTGAGATGACAATGATAATGATTAAATTTTGAGCCATAATAAAAAGTTTTTTGTAAAAAACATAATTGAGATGACAATGATAATGATTAAATTTTGAGCCATAATAAAAAGTTTTTTGTAAAAAACAGAATTGAGATGACAGTGATAATGATTAAATTTTGAGCCATAATAAAAAGTTTTTTGTAAAAAACATAATTGAGATGACAATGATAATGATTAAATTTTGAGCCATAATAAAAAGTTTTTTGTAAAAAACATAATTGAGATGACAATGATAATGATTAAATTTTGAGCCATAATAAAAAGTTTTTTGTAAAAAACAGAATTGAGATGACAGTGATAATGATTAAATTTTGAGCCATAATAAAAAGTTTTCTGTAAAAAACATAATTGAGATGACAATGATAATGATTAAATTTTGAGCCATAATAAAAAGTTTTTTGTAAAAAACATAATTGAGATGACAATGATAATGATTAAATTTTGAGCCATAATAAAAAGTTTTTTGTAAAAAACAGAATTGAGATGACAGTGATAATGATTAAATTTTGAGCCATAATAAAAAGTTTTTTGTAAAAAACATAATTGAGATGACAATGATAATGATTAAATTTTGAGCCATAATAAAAAGTTTTTTGTAAAAAACATAATTGAGATGACAATGATAATGATTAAATTTTGAGCCATAATAAAAAGTTTTTTGTAAAAAACAGAATTGAGATGACAGTGATAATGATTAAATTTTGAGCCATAATAAAAAGTTTTTTGTAAAAAACAGAATTGAGATGACAGTGATAATGATTAAATTTTGAGCCATAATAAAAAGTTTTCTGTAAAAAACATAATTGAGATGACAATGATAATGATTAAATTTTGAGCCATAATAAAAAGTTTTCTGTAAAAAACATAATTGAGATGACAATGATAATGATTAAATTTTGAGCCATAATAAAAAGTTTTTTGTAAAAAACAGAATTGAGATGACAGTGATAATGATTAAATTTTGAGCCATAATAAAAAGTTTTTTGTAAAAAACATAATTGAGATGACAATGATAATGATTAAATTTTGAGCCATAATAAAAAGTTTTTTGTAAAAAACAGAATTGAGATGACAGTGATAATGATTAAATTTTGAGCCATAATAAAAAGTTTTTTGTAAAAAACAGAATTGAGATGACAGTGATAATGATTAAATTTTGAGCCATAATAAAAAGTTTTCTGTAAAAAACATAATTGAGATGACAATGATAATGATTAAATTTTGAGCCATAATAAAAAGTTTTTTGTAAAAAACAGAATTGAGATGACAGTGATAATGATTAAATTTTGAGCCATAATAAAAAGTTTTTTGTAAAAAACAGAATTGAGATGACAGTGATAATGATTAAATTTTGAGCCATAATAAAAAGTTTTCTGTAAAAAACATAATTGAGATGACAATGATAATGATTAAATTTTGAGCCATAATAAAAAGTTTTTTGTAAAAAACATAATTGAGATGACAATGATAATGATTAAATTTTGAGCCATAATAAAAAGTTTTTTGTAAAAAACAGAATTGAGATGACAGTGATAATGATTAAATTTTGAGCCATAATAAAAAGTTTTTTGTAAAAAACATAATTGAGATGACAATGATAATGATTAAATTTTGAGCCATAATAAAAAGTTTTTTGTAAAAAACATAATTGAGATGACAATGATAATGATTAAATTTTGAGCCATAATAAAAAGTTTTTTGTAAAAAACAGAATTGAGATGACAGTGATAATGATTAAATTTTGAGCCATAATAAAAAGTTTTTTGTAAAAAACAGAATTGAGATGACAGTGATAATGATTAAATTTTGAGCCATAATAAAAAGTTTTCTGTAAAAAACATAATTGAGATGACAATGATAATGATTAAATTTTGAGCCATAATAAAAAGTTTTTTGTAAAAAACATAATTGAGATGACAATGATAATGATTAAATTTTGAGCCATAATAAAAAGTTTTTTGTAAAAAACAGAATTGAGATGACAGTGATAATGATTAAATTTTGAGCCATAATAAAAAGTTTTTTGTAAAAAACATAATTGAGATGACAATGATAATGATTAAATTTTGAGCCATAATAAAAAGTTTTTTGTAAAAAACATAATTGAGATGACAATGATAATGATTAAATTTTGAGCCATAATAAAAAGTTTTTTGTAAAAAACAGAATTGAGATGACAGTGATAATGATTAAATTTTGAGCCATAATAAAAAGTTTTTTGTAAAAAACAGAATTGAGATGACAGTGATAATGATTAAATTTTGAGCCATAATAAAAAGTTTTTTGTAAAAAACATAATTGAGATGACAATGATAATGATTAAATTTTGAGCCATAATAAAAAGTTTTTTGTAAAAAACATAATTGAGATGACAATGATAATGATTAAATTTTGAGCCATAATAAAAAGTTTTTTGTAAAAAACAGAATTGAGATGACAGTGATAATGATTAAATTTTGAGCCATAATAAAAAGTTTTTTGTAAAAAACATAATTGAGATGACAATGATAATGATTAAATTTTGAGCCATAATAAAAAGTTTTTTGTAAAAAACATAATTGAGATGACAATGATAATGATTAAATTTTGAGCCATAATAAAAAGTTTTTTGTAAAAAACAGAATTGAGATGACAGTGATAATGATTAAATTTTGAGCCATAATAAAAAGTTTTTTGTAAAAAACAGAATTGAGATGACAGTGATAATGATTAAATTTTGAGCCATAATAAAAAGTTTTCTGTAAAAAACATAATTGAGATGACAATGATAATGATTAAATTTTGAGCCATAATAAAAAGTTTTTTGTAAAAAACATAATTGAGATGACAATGATAATGATTAAATTTTGAGCCATAATAAAAAGTTTTTTGTAAAAAACAGAATTGAGATGACAGTGATAATGATTAAATTTTGAGCCATAATAAAAAGTTTTTTGTAAAAAACATAATTGAGATGACAATGATAATGATTAAATTTTGAGCCATAATAAAAAGTTTTTTGTAAAAAACATAATTGAGATGACAATGATAATGATTAAATTTTGAGCCATAATAAAAAGTTTTTTGTAAAAAACAGAATTGAGATGACAGTGATAATGATTAAATTTTGAGCCATAATAAAAAGTTTTTTGTAAAAAACAGAATTGAGATGACAGTGATAATGATTAAATTTTGAGCCATAATAAAAAGTTTTCTGTAAAAAACATAATTGAGATGACAATGATAATGATTAAATTTTGAGCCATAATAAAAAGTTTTTTGTAAAAAACATAATTGAGATGACAATGATAATGATTAAATTTTGAGCCATAATAAAAAGTTTTTTGTAAAAAACAGAATTGAGATGACAGTGATAATGATTAAATTTTGAGCCATAATAAAAAGTTTTTTGTAAAAAACATAATTGAGATGACAATGATAATGATTAAATTTTGAGCCATAATAAAAAGTTTTTTGTAAAAAACATAATTGAGATGACAATGATAATGATTAAATTTTGAGCCATAATAAAAAGTTTTTTGTAAAAAACAGAATTGAGATGACAGTGATAATGATTAAATTTTGAGCCATAATAAAAAGTTTTCTGTAAAAAACATAATTGAGATGACAATGATAATGATTAAATTTTGAGCCATAATAAAAAGTTTTTTGTAAAAAACATAATTGAGATGACAATGATAATGATTAAATTTTGAGCCATAATAAAAAGTTTTTTGTAAAAAACAGAATTGAGATGACAGTGATAATGATTAAATTTTGAGCCATAATAAAAAGTTTTTTGTAAAAAACATAATTGAGATGACAATGATAATGATTAAATTTTGAGCCATAATAAAAAGTTTTTTGTAAAAAACATAATTGAGATGACAATGATAATGATTAAATTTTGAGCCATAATAAAAAGTTTTTTGTAAAAAACAGAATTGAGATGACAGTGATAATGATTAAATTTTGAGCCATAATAAAAAGTTTTTTGTAAAAAACAGAATTGAGATGACAGTGATAATGATTAAATTTTGAGCCATAATAAAAAGTTTTCTGTAAAAAACATAATTGAGATGACAATGATAATGATTAAATTTTGAGCCATAATAAAAAGTTTTTTGTAAAAAACATAATTGAGATGACAATGATAATGATTAAATTTTGAGCCATAATAAAAAGTTTTTTGTAAAAAACAGAATTGAGATGACAGTGATAATGATTAAATTTTGAGCCATAATAAAAAGTTTTTTGTAAAAAACATAATTGAGATGACAATGATAATGATTAAATTTTGAGCCATAATAAAAAGTTTTTTGTAAAAAACATAATTGAGATGACAATGATAATGATTAAATTTTGAGCCATAATAAAAAGTTTTTTGTAAAAAACAGAATTGAGATGACAGTGATAATGATTAAATTTTGAGCCATAATAAAAAGTTTTTTGTAAAAAACAGAATTGAGATGACAGTGATAATGATTAAATTTTGAGCCATAATAAAAAGTTTTCTGTAAAAAACATAATTGAGATGACAATGATAATGATTAAATTTTGAGCCATAATAAAAAGTTTTTTGTAAAAAACATAATTGAGATGACAATGATAATGATTAAATTTTGAGCCATAATAAAAAGTTTTTTGTAAAAAACAGAATTGAGATGACAGTGATAATGATTAAATTTTGAGCCATAATAAAAAGTTTTTTGTAAAAAACATAATTGAGATGACAATGATAATGATTAAATTTTGAGCCATAATAAAAAGTTTTTTGTAAAAAACATAATTGAGATGACAATGATAATGATTAAATTTTGAGCCATAATAAAAAGTTTTTTGTAAAAAACAGAATTGAGATGACAGTGATAATGATTAAATTTTGAGCCATAATAAAAAGTTTTTTGTAAAAAACAGAATTGAGATGACAGTGATAATGATTAAATTTTGAGCCATAATAAAAAGTTTTCTGTAAAAAACATAATTGAGATGACAATGATAATGATTAAATTTTGAGCCATAATAAAAAGTTTTTTGTAAAAAACATAATTGAGATGACAATGATAATGATTAAATTTTGAGCCATAATAAAAAGTTTTTTGTAAAAAACAGAATTGAGATGACAGTGATAATGATTAAATTTTGAGCCATAATAAAAAGTTTTTTGTAAAAAACATAATTGAGATGACAATGATAATGATTAAATTTTGAGCCATAATAAAAAGTTTTTTGTAAAAAACATAATTGAGATGACAATGATAATGATTAAATTTTGAGCCATAATAAAAAGTTTTTTGTAAAAAACAGAATTGAGATGACAGTGATAATGATTAAATTTTGAGCCATAATAAAAAGTTTTTTGTAAAAAACAGAATTGAGATGACAGTGATAATGATTAAATTTTGAGCCATAATAAAAAGTTTTCTGTAAAAAACATAATTGAGATGACAATGATAATGATTAAATTTTGAGCCATAATTAAAAGTTTTTTGTAAAAAACAGAATTGAGATGACAGTGATAATGATTAAATTTTGAGCCATAATAAAAAGTTTTTTTGTAAAAAACAGAATTGAGATGACAGTGATAATGATTAAATTTTGAGCCATAATAAAAAGTTTTTTGTAAAAAACAGAATTGAGATGACAATGATAATGATTAAATTTTGAGCCATAATAAAAAGTTTTTTGTAAAAAACAGAATTGAGATGACAGTGATAATGATTAAATTTTGAGCCATAATAAAAAGTTTTCTGTAAAAAACATAATTGAGATGACAATGATAATGATTAAATTTTGAGCCATAATTAAAAGTTTTTTGTAAAAAACAGAATTGAGATGACAATGATAATGATTAAATTTTGAGCCATAATAAAAAGTTTTTTGTAAAAAATAGAATTGAGATGACAATGATAATGATTAAATTTTGAGCCATAATAAAAAGTTTTTTGTAAAAAACAGAATTGAGATGACAATGATAATGATTAAATTTTGAGCCATAATAAAAAGTTTTTTGTAAAAAACAGAATTGAGATGACAATGATAATGATTAAATTTTGAGCCATAATAAAAAGTTTTTTGTAAAAAACAGAATTGAGATGACAGTGATAATGATTAAATTTTGAGCCATAATAAAAAGTTTTCTGTAAAAAACATAATTGAGATGACAATGATAATGATTAAATTTTGAGCCATAATTAAAAGTTTTTTGTAAAAAACAGAATTGAGATGACAATGATAATGATTAAATTTTGAGCCATAATAAAAAGTTTTTTGTAAAAAATAGAATTGAGATGACAATGATAATGATTAAATTTTGAGCCATAATAAAAAGTTTTTTGTAAAAAACAGAATTGAGATGACAATGATAATGATTAAATTTTGAACCATAATAAAAAGTTTTTTGTAAAAAACAGAATTGAGATGACAGTGATAATGATTAAATTTTGAGCCATAATAAAAAGTTTTTTGTAAAAAACAGAATTGAGATGACAGTGATAATGATTAAATTTTGAGCCATAATAAAAAGTTTTCTGTAAAAAACATAATTGAGATGACAATGATAATGATTAAATTTTGAGCCATAATTAAAAGTTTTTTGTAAAAAACAGAATTGAGATGACAGTGATAATGATTAAATTTTGAGCCATAATTAAAAGTTTTTTGTAAAAAACATAATTGAGATGACAATGATAATGATTAAATTTTGAGCCATAATTAAAAGTTTTTTGTAAAAAACAGAATTGAGATGACAGTGATAATGATTAAATTTTGAGCCATAATTAAAAGTTTTTTGTAAAAAACATAATTGAGATGACAATGATAATGATTAAATTTTGAGCCATAATAAAAAGTTTTTTGTAAAAAACAGAATTGAGATGACAGTGATAATGATTAAATTTTGAGCCATAATTAAAAGTTTTTTGTAAAAAACAGAATTGAGATGACAGTGATAATGATTAAATTTTGAGCCATAATTAAAAGTTTTTTGTAAAAAACATAATTGAGATGACAATGATAATGATTAAATTTTGAGCCATAATTAAAAGTTTTTTGTAAAAAACAGAATTGAGATGACAGTGATAATGATTAAATTTTGAGCCATAATTAAAAGTTTTTTGTAAAAAACATAATTGAGATGACAATGATAATGATTAAATTTTGAGCCATAATTAAAAGTTTTTTGTAAAAAACAGAATTGAGATGACAGTGATAATGATTAAATTTTGAGCCATAATTAAAAGTTTTTTGTAAAAAACATAATTGAGATGACAATGATAATGATTAAATTTTGAGCCATAATTAAAAGTTTTTTGTAAAAAACAGAATTGAGATGACAGTGATAATGATTAAATTTTGAGCCATAATTAAAAGTTTTTTGTAAAAAACATAATTGAGATGACAATGATAATGATTAAATTTTGAGCCATAATAAAAAGTTTTTTGTAAAAAACAGAATTGAGATGACAGTGATAATGATTAAATTTTGAGCCATAATTAAAAGTTTTTTGTAAAAAACAGAATTGAGATGACAGTGATAATGATTAAATTTTGAGCCATAATTAAAAGTTTTTTGTAAAAAACATAATTGAGATGACAATGATAATGATTAAATTTTGAGCCATAATTAAAAGTTTTTTGTAAAAAACAGAATTGAGATGACAGTGATAATGATTAAATTTTGAGCCATAATTAAAAGTTTTTTGTAAAAAACATAATTGAGATGACAATGATAATGATTAAATTTTGAGCCATAATAAAAAGTTTTTTGTAAAAAACAGAATTGAGATGACAGTGATAATGATTAAATTTTGAGCCATAATAAAA
Source organism: Meloidogyne incognita (assembly GCA_036172945.1). Classification (NCBI taxonomy): domain Eukaryota; kingdom Metazoa; phylum Nematoda; class Chromadorea; order Rhabditida; family Meloidogynidae; genus Meloidogyne; species Meloidogyne incognita. The sequence continues at coordinate 5,675,757 of JARQAC010000011.1, read as the reverse complement.
AGTTTTTTTGTAAAAAACAGAATTGAGATGACAGTGATAATGATTAAATTTTGAGCCATAATTAAAAGTTTTTTGTAAAAAACATAATTGAGATGACAATGATAATGATTAAATTTTGAGCCATAATTAAAAGTTTTTTGTAAAAAACAGAATTGAGATGACAGTGATAATGATTAAATTTTGAGCCATAATTAAAAGTTTTTTGTAAAAAACAGAATTGAGATGACAGTGATAATGATTAAATTTTGAGCCATAATTAAAAGTTTTTTGTAAAAAACATAATTGAGATGACAATGATAATGATTAAATTTTGAGCCATAATTAAAAGTTTTTTGTAAAAAACAGAATTGAGATGACAGTGATAATGATTAAATTTTGAGCCATAATTAAAAGTTTTTTGTAAAAAACATAATTGAGATGACAATGATAATGATTAAATTTTGAGCCATAATAAAAAGTTTTTTGTAAAAAACAGAATTGAGATGACAGTGATAATGATTAAATTTTGAGCCATAATAAAAAGTTTTTTTGTAAAAAACAGAATTGAGATGACAGTGATAATGATTAAATTTTGAGCCATAATAAAAAGTTTTTTGTGAAAAACAGAATTGAGATGACAATGATAATGATTAAATTTTGAGCCATAATAAAAAGTTTTTTGTAAAAAACAGAATTGAGATGACAGTGATAATGATTAAATTTTGAGCCATAATAAAAAGTTTTCTGTAAAAAACATAATTGAGATGACAATGATAATGATTAAATTTTGAGCCATAATTAAAAGTTTTTTGTAAAAAACAGAATTGAGATGACAATGATAATGATTAAATTTTGAGCCATAATAAAAAGTTTTTTGTAAAAAATAGAATTGAGATGACAATGATAATGATTAAATTTTGAGCCATAATAAAAAGTTTTTTGTAAAAAACAGAATTGAGATGACAATGATAATGATTAAATTTTGAGCCATAATAAAAAGTTTTTTGTAAAAAACAGAATTGAGATGACAGTGATAATGATTAAATTTTGAGCCATAATAAAAAGTTTTTTGTAAAAAACAGAATTGAGATGACAATGATAATGATTAAATTTTGAGCCATAATAAAAAGTTTTTTGTAAAAAACAGAATTGAGATGACAATGATAATGATTAAATTTTGAGCCATAATAAAAAGTTTTTTGTAAAAAACAGAATTGAGATGACAATGATAATGATTAAATTTTGAGCCATAATAAAAAGTTTTTTGTAAAAAACAGAATTGAGATGACAATGATAATGATTAAATTTTGAGCCATAATAAAAAGTTTTTTGTAAAAAACAGAATTGAGATGACAATGATAATGATTAAATTTTGAGCCATAATAAAAAGTTTTCTGTAAAAAACATAATTGAGATGACAATGATAATGATTAAATTTTGAGCCATAATAAAAAGTTTTTTGTAAAAAATAGAATTGAGATGACAATGATAATGATTAAATTTTGAGCCATAATAAAAAGTTTTTTGTAAAAAACAGAATTGAGATGACAATGATAATGATTAAATTTTGAGCCATAATAAAAAGTTTTTTGTAAAAAACAGAATTGAGATGACAGTGATAATGATTAAATTTTGAGCCATAATAAAAAGTTTTTTGTAAAAAACAGAATTGAGATGACAATGATAATGATTAAATTTTGAGCCATAATAAAAAGTTTTTTGTAAAAAACAGAATTGAGATGACAATGATAATGATTAAATTTTGAGCCATAATAAAAAGTTTTTTGTAAAAAACAGAATTGAGATGACAATGATAATGATTAAATTTTGAGCCATAATAAAAAGTTTTTTGTAAAAAACAGAATTGAGATTTCAGTGATAATGATTAAATTTTGAGCCATAATAAAAAGTTTTTTGTAAAAAACAGAATTGAGATGACAGTGATAATGATTAAATTTTGAGCCATAATAAAGAGTTTTTTTGTAAAAAACAGAATTGAGATGACAGTGATAATGATTAAATTTTGAGCCATAATAAAAAGTTTTTTGTAAAAAACAGAATTGAGATGACAATGATAATGATTAAATTTTGAGCCATAATAAAAAGTTTTTTGTAAAAAACAGAATTGAGATGACAATGATAATGATTAAATTTTGAGCCATAATAAAAAGTTTTTTGTAAAAAACAGAATTGAGATGACAATGATAATGATTAAATTTTGAGCCATAATAAAAAGTTTTTTGTAAAAAACAGAATTGAGATGACAATGATAATGATTAAATTTTGAGCCATAATAAAAAGTTTTTTGTAAAAAACAGAATTGAGATGACAATGATAATGATTAAATTTTGAGCCATAATAAAAAGTTTTCTGTAAAAAACATAATTGAGATGACAATGATAATGATTAAATTTTGAGCCATAATAAAAAGTTTTTTGTAAAAAATAGAATTGAGATGACAATGATAATGATTAAATTTTGAGCCATAATAAAAAGTTTTTTGTAAAAAACAGAATTGAGATGACAATGATAATGATTAAATTTTGAGCCATAATAAAGAGTTTTTTGTAAAAAACAGAATTGAGATGACAGTGATAATGATTAAATTTTGAGCCATAATAAAAAGTTTTTTGTAAAAAACAGAATTGAGATGACAATGATAATGATTAAATTTTGAGCCATAATAAAGAGTTTTTTGTAAAAAACAGAATTGAGATGACAATGATAATGATTAAATTTTGAGCCATAATAAAAAGTTTTTTGTAAAAAACAGAATTGAGATGACAATGATAATGATTAAATTTTGAGCCATAATAAAAAGTTTTTTGTAAAAAACAGAATTGAGATGACAATGATAATGATTAAATTTTGAGCCATAATAAAAAGTTTTTTGTAAAAAACAGAATTGAGATGACAGTGATAATGATTAAATTTTGAGCCATAATAAAAAGTTTTTTGTAAAAAACAGAATTGAGATGACAATGATAATGATTAAATTTTGAGCCATAATAAAGAGTTTTTTGTAAAAAACAGAATTGAGATGACAATGATAATGATTAAATTTTGAGCCATAATAAAAAGTTTTTTGTAAAAAACAGAATTGAGATGACAATGATAATGATTAAATTTTGAGCCATAATAAAGAGTTTTTTTGTAAAAAACAGAATTGAGATGACAGTGATAATGATTAAATTTTGAGCCATAATAAAAAGTTTTTTGTAAAAAACAGAATTGAGATGACAATGATAATGATTAAATTTTGAGCCATAATAAAAAGTTTTTTGTAAAAAACAGAATTGAGATGACAATGATAATGATTAAATTTTGAGCCATAATAAAAAGTTTTTTGTAAAAAACAGAATTGAGATGACAATGATAATGATTAAATTTTGAGCCATAATAAAAAGTTTTTTGTAAAAAACAGAATTGAGATGACAATGATAATGATTAAATTTTGAGCCATAATAAAAAGTTTTTTGTAAAAAACAGAATTGAGATGACAATGATAATGATTAAATTTTGAGCCATAATAAAGAGTTTTTTGTAAAAAACAGAATTGAGATGACAGTGATAATGATTAAATTTTGAGCCATAATAAAAAGTTTTTTGTAAAAAACAGAATTGAGATGACAATGATAATGATTAAATTTTGAGCCATAATAAAAAGTTTTTTGTAAAAAACAGAATTGAGATGACAATGATAATGATTAAATTTTGAGCCATAATAAAAAGTTTTTTGTAAAAAACAGAATTGAGATGACAATGATAATGATTAAATTTTGAGCCATAATAAAAAGTTTTTTGTAAAAAACAGAATTGAGATGACAATGATAATGATTAAATTTTGAGCCATAATAAAAAGTTTTTTGTAAAAAACAGAATTGAGATGACAATGATAATGATTAAATTTTGAGCCATAATAAAAAGTTTTTTGTAAAAAACAGAATTGAGATGACAATGATAATGATTAAATTTTGAGCCATAATAAAAAGTTTTTTGTAAAAAACAGAATTGAGATGACAATGATAATGATTAAATTTTGAGCCATAATAAAAAGTTTTCTGTAAAAAACATAATTGAGATGACAATGATAATGATTAAATTTTGAGCCATAATAAAAAGTTTTTTGTAAAAAATAGAATTGAGATGACAATGATAATGATTAAATTTTGAGCCATAATAAAAAGTTTTTTGTAAAAAACAGAATTGAGATGACAATGATAATGATTAAATTTTGAGCCATAATAAAGAGTTTTTTGTAAAAAACAGAATTGAGATGACAGTGATAATGATTAAATTTTGAGCCATAATAAAAAGTTTTTTGTAAAAAACAGAATTGAGATGACAATGATAATGATTAAATTTTGAGCCATAATAAAGAGTTTTTTGTAAAAAACAGAATTGAGATGACAATGATAATGATTAAATTTTGAGCCATAATAAAAAGTTTTTTGTAAAAAACAGAATTGAGATGACAATGATAATGATTAAATTTTGAGCCATAATAAAAAGTTTTTTGTAAAAAACAGAATTGAGATGACAATGATAATGATTAAATTTTGAGCCATAATAAAAAGTTTTTTGTAAAAAACAGAATTGAGATGACAGTGATAATGATTAAATTTTGAGCCATAATAAAAAGTTTTTTGTAAAAAACAGAATTGAGATGACAATGATAATGATTAAATTTTGAGCCATAATAAAGAGTTTTTTGTAAAAAACAGAATTGAGATGACAATGATAATGATTAAATTTTGAGCCATAATAAAAAGTTTTTTGTAAAAAACAGAATTGAGATGACAATGATAATGATTAAATTTTGAGCCATAATAAAAAGTTTTTTGTAAAAAATAGAATTGAGATGACAATGATAATGATTAAATTTTGAGCCATAATAAAAAGTTTTTTGTAAAAAACAGAATTGAGATGACAATGATAATGATTAAATTTTGAGCCATAATAAAGAGTTTTTTGTAAAAAACAGAATTGAGATGACAGTGATAATGATTAAATTTTGAGCCATAATAAAAAGTTTTTTGTAAAAAACAGAATTGAGATGACAATGATAATGATTAAATTTTGAGCCATAATAAAGAGTTTTTTGTAAAAAACAGAATTGAGATGACAATGATAATGATTAAATTTTGAGCCATAATAAAAAGTTTTTTGTAAAAAACAGAATTGAGATGACAATGATAATGATTAAATTTTGAGCCATAATAAAAAGTTTTTTGTAAAAAACAGAATTGA